>CM044004.1:59784930-60160491 GCA_024085815.1 Flaveria linearis | reverse complement strand
CTTCGGGGTAGCGAACCCGCATCACAGTTGAGCTAACACCTGCCAGGGGTGTGCACCTCCATTCATTTGCTTGCAAGACTTTCGTTCATTCGTTCACGTTCCATTCCTCTTTATCATTAATCTTTCACTTTATTAATGATAATAATTATTGATCATGATCATTCCACATAGAACATACAGTATTATTATTACTAAGCATGATAATAATAATAATACAAATAATATTATAAATATTATTCATACTCTTTATAATATTCCTAATCATAATATTAATAATATTAAGAAAAGGATATTATTACATTCAAACATCATCATACATTCATCTTCATGCATTTATCAACATCCTAGCATCATACATACTTAACAATATTTTAATAATATTGTTAACAGTAATATACTAATAATAATATTAGTAACAATTAGGGTTAATCATACTCATCATTACATGCCTGAGACATCATCATTTATTAACCCTAGTCAACCCTGGTCAAACCCCGAACTTCGAGCTTACTGGAAATTTCCTGAAAATTTCCAAGTGTCTAGGCGTTTTAGCACTATTGGGCGTATAACCCTCTGGTCGTATGAGCACTATTAGTCGTATGAGTCCTGCTGGACTTTTCACTTAACACTTAGAATTATTCACTGGTCATACGACCTGGTCGTATGACCCCTGCGGGTCGTACCACTCTGGACTTAGAAACATATTCGGATCATACGACCACTGTTGGTCGTATGAGTCCACACTTAGAATTTTCATCATCATCATACGACCACTGTTGGTCGTATGAGTCCTGTGGCCTCAGACTTAGAAATTTTCACATAATCATACGACCACTATTGGTCGTATGAGTCCTATTGGCCTCATACTTAGAAATATCACATGTCATATGACCACTGTTGGTCGTATGAGTCCTATTGGGCTCAACACTTAGAAAAATATTCTGGTCATACGACCACACTGTTGGTCGTATGACCACTAGTGGACTTACCAACTCTGCTGATTTATTCTAAGTCCCATTTTCAAACATATTGCAACCTGTTCCTGTGTCTAATCCATAACCAAGTCCCAAACATCATAATGCCTAATTCTAAACATAAACATATGATTTTAGGCATAAACTAACATAAACATAAACATACGCACATTCCAACCATACGGGTATCAAACCCAAGTTTTATGAAAACATGTTTTACATGCATTTCCAGCCCCAAAACATTTAAAAACAGTAAGAACGGGTCTAGAACTCACCTTAGTCGTCTTCTTCGAATTTACCCTCTTCAACCCGAACCTTCTCAGTCGTTTACACACCTAAACACACACACAGAGCAACCCGAACACACTAGTCACATTTATATGCTCATGTATGGTTCTAGAATCGTCCTAACATCATAAATTCGGGATTTCTTACCAAAACTTTGAATTCCTCAGATCTTTCTTCAAAATTCCGATTGTTTTCTGCTCCTGCTACTTTCTCTCTCTAAAATATCGAATGCAGTGAAATGCAGACAACGTGGGTGCCATACCACCTTTTGTACAAGGAATTAATAAAAAGTTTGCCAAATTGACACTTTTGGCCCTCAAACAAAAGTAACTTTTGTTTTTCTTTCCTTTCTTTTCCATTTTATTCTTTTAATTTCTTTAATAAGAATTACGGGTGTTACAAGTCCACCCCCCTTATATAGGTTTCGTCCCCGAAACCTGTTATTCCTCAAACAGATGTGGTAGTGTTGTCTCATCTCTTCTTCAGTCTCCCACGTAGACTCGGATCCCTTCCTGTGCTTCCACTGTACTCGCACGAGGGGAACCACTTTATTCCTCAACCTCTTTTCCTTACGATCAATGATTGCCACTGGCTGCTCCACGTAGTTGAGCCGTCGTCTACTTCAATATCCCCCAGTGGTACAACCATGTCTTCATCAGCTAAGCACTTCCTTAGATGAGATACATGGAATGTAGGATGAATTCCACTTAACTCATCTGGCAATTCAAGTCGATAGGCCACCTCTCCTACTCGTGCGATAATTCGGAAAGGTCCTATGTACCTCGGCTTAGCTTACCTCTTTTCCTGAATCTAATGATTCCCTTCCAGGGCGAGACCTTCAGCATAACTCGGTCACCAACCTTGAACTCTATCGGTCTTCGCCTCTTGTCAGCATACGACTTTTGCCTATCTTTCGCCGCCTTCATGAAGGCTTTGATCTTTTCTAATTTCTCAGTCGTTGCTTCAATCACCTCAACACCTCCCAGTTCTTTCTGCCCAATGTCTCCCCAACATACGGGCGTCCTACACCTCCTCCCCGTATAGCATCTCGTAAGGTGGCATGCCAATGCTGGCGTGATAACTATTGTTGTACGAGAATTCTGCTAACGGCAAGTGGTTGTCCCAACTTCCTCCAAAGTCAATCACGCACGCCCCGAAGCATATCTTCGAGTGTTTGGATCGTCCTCTCAGACTGACCGTCTGTCTGAGGGTGATATGCTGTACTAATGTGTAGCCTCGTCCCCATCGCATCATGAAATCTCTTCCAAAACTTGGAGGTAAACCGGGTGTCGCGATCAGATACAATAGACACCGGCACCCCATGACGAGCTACGATTTCTTTAATGAATAGATCCGCCAATCTTTCAGATGAATACGTCTCGCGGATCGGTAGGAAGTGGGCACTCTTTGTCAATCGATCAACTATCACCCATATAGCATCATACCCTTTCGGGTACGCGGTAACTTCGTGATGAAGTCCATGGTGATGTGTTCCCACTTCCATTCGGGTATATCCAACGGTTGGATCTTCCCGTAGGCTTCTGGTGTTCCGCCTTCACTTGTAAGCAAGTCAAGCACTTACTTACGTACTCCACTACGTCGCGTTTCATGCCCGCCACCAGTAGTCTTTCTTCATATCGTGGTACATTTTGGTAGCACCGGGGTGAATGGAGTACCGTGTCTTATGGGCCTCATCCATAATCCTACTACGTAGATCCCCGTATCGAGGAATCCACATTCGCCCAAATCGGGTCTTAACACCTAGAGTTTCTCACCCAACTCCGTCACTAGACCTCTCATCCTTTCGGAGTTAAGACGATCTTCTTTCAAAGCCTCGTCTTGAAACTCCTTAACCTGTGTCATCACATCGGAGGTCATAATCAACTGATAAGCCTTCACCCGGATCGGCTCAGGCCTTTCTTTTCGGCTAAGGGCATCAGCCACCACATTGGCTTTGCCCGTGTGGTAATGGATCTCACAATCATAATCTTTTATCAGTTCCAACCACCGCCTCTGCCTCATGTTTAGATCCTTCTGCTCGAAGAAGTACTTCAAGCTTTTGTGGTCTGTGAAGATAGTGCACTTCGTCCCGTATAGATAGTGCCGCCATATCTTCAATGCAAAAACCACCGCAGCTAGCTCTAGATCGTGTGTGGGATAGTTGACTTCGTGGGTTTTCAGTTGCCGGGATGCGTAGGCTATCACCTTTCCACGTTGCATCAACACACAACCTAGCCCAGAATAGGATGCATCTGAATAGACCACTAAGTCTTCATTTCCCTCGGGCAATGTCAGGACAGGAGCTTGTGTCAGTCTCGTCTTCAATTCTCCAAAAGCATCCTCCTGTTCTCGACTCCACACGAACTTTACATTCTTGCGAGTTAATTTGTCAAAGGTGAGGCTATCTTGAGAAGTCTTGAATAAATCTCCTGTAATAGCCCGCCAATCCCAAGAAGCTACGAATCTCGGATGGCGTCTTTGGTGATTTCCATTGCATCACAGCCTCAACCTTTGCTGGGTCCACCATTATTCCTTCTGCATTTACTACGTGACCCAGAAATTGTACCTCGCGTAACCAGAAGGCACACTTGGAGAACTTAGCATACAGTTTCTCCCTTCTTAAAGTCTCCAACACTTCCCGAATGTGACCGCATGCTCTTCTTCACTCCTCGAATAAATCAGGATATCATCGATGAACACAATCACTGATTTATCTAACATTGGCCGACACACTCGTTTCATCAAGTCCATAAAAGCAGCTGGCGCGTTGTCAACCCAAAGACATGACTAGGAACTCGTAGTGACCATAGCGCGTACGAAAGCTGTTTTAGGAATGTCTTGCTCCCTCACTTTCAATTGATGGTAGCCAGATCGAAGATCTATCCTCGAGAACCAACTGGCACCCTGGAGCTGATCAAACAAGTCATCGATCCTTGGTAATGGGTATCTGTTTTTCACCGTCAGCTTATTCACTCACGGTAGTCGATGCACATCCGCATACTACCATCCTTCTTCTTTACGAATAGAACCGGAGCACCCCAAGGTGAGATACTCGGTCGAATAAACCCTTTATCCAGCAGCTCCTGCAACTGATCCATCAATTCTTTCATCTCCGTCGGAGCCAAGCGATACGGTGCTTTCGCGACAGGTTGGGCACCTGGTATCAGGTCGATCTGGAATTCGATCTCTCGGTCAGGTGGCAATCCCGGTAAGTCTTCGGGAAACACGTCCGGAAAGTCCCGCACAACTGGTACATCAGATAGTTGTGGTGTTGGCGTCTCTACATTCTTTACATAACATAAGTAGGCGCTACATCCGCGCCTCATACACTTTCCCGCCACCACCATCGAGATCACCTTCGGAATCGTCGTAACTCGATCGCCATAAATTGTCACCGGACTTCCGTCGGTCGCCGTCAGTCTAATCATCTTCTTTCGGCACACGATATTCGCTTCATAGGTTGCTAACCAGTCCATACCTAACACTACATCAAATCCTCCTAGGGGCATCACATGTAATCTAGCAGCAAACCTATGGCCTTCTAACTCTATGGCACAGTCCTCTATCACATCGGTAACTCTAGTGGACTTACCAATAGCAGTTTCTACATCAAAGGGCTCATCAATGCATTTACTACTAGCAGATAATTTAGCACAGAAAGTAGCAGAAATGAAACTCCTACTAGCACCAGAATCAAATAACACAGAAGCAAGAGTTTGATTTACTAGGAACGTACCTGATACAACATCGGGGTCCGTCCTAGCCTCCTCTCTGGTCATGGTGAAAGCTCTGGCGCTCGCCCTTTGCCCTTCGGTTCCGGCCGTCTTCTTTCCCCCGGAACTCTCAGCCCTTGGCTTCTTGCAATCCCTGCTCATATGGCCCGCCTCACCGCAGGTGTAACACCTCAGATCCTTACAATCCTTCAGCATATGACCCGGCTTCCCGCACTTGAAACACACGTTGAGCCCCGATTTGCACTCACCCGTATGCTCCTTCCCGCACTTGCCACACCTTTTGGGCCTCGAGCTTGATGACCCCACCCTTCGGTCATCCACTTTCATCCTTTTATTGTTCGGAGTAAAACCGCCACGCCCGAACCGTTTCCCATTCCAGTTTCGGTCACCACCACCAGTCTTCTTCACCTCCGCATCCGCTACCTCTCTCTCATCGTAGAGCCTCCCAGCCAAATCTACTGCCGACCTAAAAGTGCTTGGTCGTGCAGCAATCAAATGCCTACGAATATCGGCTGGCAGTCCCTGAATATACCGGTTAATCTTGCGAGATACCGTGTCACTTGGTCTGGCACCAGCCTTGCCATTTCATTGAACTTGGCAGTGTATTGCTGGTGGTTCATGGTTCCCGCCTCGAGTTGCAGAAACTCCCTCTCAATCTTATCCAGTTCCCTATGAGGACAGAATTCCTCAATCACCAACTTCTTCAACTCGGGCCACTTCATCTTACTTATGGCCCTGCTTCCCTCAGCTTGGACAATATTGTCCCACCAACATAGTGCTGAGTCGGTAAAAGAGTGGGTGGCAAATTTTACCTTCTGATCTTCCCGGCACTCACTGATCTCGAGTACCGCTTCCATTTCCCTTACCCAACGATGGGCAGCAGCAGCATTGCCATTTCCATCAAAAGTCGGGGGCCTGCACCTCTGGAATGCCCCGTAATTGCATCCCTTGGTCGTCACCCCAGCTACATCATCTTCCTCTTCATCAGACACTACTATCTCAGGGTCCGTCGTCCCTCTCCTCCCTTGCTCTCCTTCTCAGTTGACCCTCTCCTGTCCTCCTTCTCCTTTCTCTCTTCATTCCTCACAGCACGAATAACATCAGTCACCACAGATGGCATGACTGCCTGCAGGACTTGGTGTACCTCATCAGCAATCGCCTCCCTAGCTGAGGCATTCAGGCTCGCATTCTCGTTTCTTCATTCCGGTTAGGAACCTCAGGGTTCACAGGAGTCGTCTTAGGAGCTTTAGTGCTGTTCCTAGTCGTACGCGGACGACCTCTACCTCTAGCAGCCTTAGAAGGTTTCTTCCCAGCCATTCTCCTATGCACTATAAGATTCAAACACTAAAACAGTCATTCAAGGAACAGCTTAGTTTATGTCAAGTATAGTAAGTCCCTAATTACAGTGGCCAGTTGTGATTAGCCACTTACTTTACTCTTCACACCCCAAGCATTTCCTATTCTGACTACATCAGTATCTAAATCTACTAAGAACACATAAGTCACTACAGCACACGCACATAAGTCTGGTTATCTTTTAAGAAACAATACCTGATGGCACATGGCTACTCGGGCTGACATCCTTCTTTCGTCCCATTCTCAGTTTAAGTTAAGGTTTATTTTGAAAATTTACCCGTTTCACTTAAACTTTAGCTCTGATACCAACTTGTAAGGCCCCGTTCCCGGGCACCTCACAGTTGGTCATTCACAGCGTAAAATATACATATCATAAGTTAAGCAGCGGAATTATGTTTAACAAAAACATCCATTCAATATAAAAACTGTTGCTAAGCAATACATTCTAGTTTCTAAGTCACAAATATTTTGATTGAATGATTACAGAACAACAGTATCGTCAAAACAAAATGGATGTCAGTCTTCCCGCCAAGTAGCCACCCCTGTGTGCCATTCTCAGCAACCTGTCACCTGCCAACTGGAAAATACATAAAAGTCAGCGTTGCTGAGTGAGTTCTAGTTTTATAGTTAAAATACTTTACTTTTCGTTCAAAAACCGTTCCTCATTTGGCACAAGTGATCATACATCGTACGTACACATAGGTAATATTTTCATTATCTGCATCATCGTTCAATTCGTACTTTTATCATTCCTCTTTAATTAAACTGTGAGTCTTTTGCAACACCAAGTCGCTCACCTCTGAGCCAATCACAAAGATTGACCCATATACTGTGAGTCTTTTGTGACACCAAGTCACTCACCCTCTATATCAATCTCAAGGATTGATCCTGTGTGCATCCTTCGGGGTAGCGAACCCGCATCACAGTTGAGCTAACACCTGCCAGGGGTGTGCACCTCCATTCATTTGCTTGCAAGACTTTCGTTCATTCGTTCACGTTCCATTCCTCTTTATCATTAATCTTTCACTTTATTAATGATAATAATTATTGATCATGATCATTCCACATAGAACATACAGTATTATTATTACTAAGCATGATAATAATAATAATACAAATAATATTATAATAATATTATTCATACTCTTTATAATATTCCTAATCATAATATTAATAATATTAGAAAAGGATATTATTACATTCAACATCATCATACATTCATCTTCATGCATTATCAACATTCCTAGCATCATACCATACTTAACAATATTTTAATAATTTGTTAACAGTAATATACTAATAATAATATTAGTAACAATTAGGGTTAATCATACTCATCATTACATGCCTGAGACATCATCATTTATTAACCCTAGTCAACCCTGGTCAAACCCGAACTTCGAGCTTACTGGAAATTTCCTGAAAATTTCCAAGTGTCTAGGCGTTTTAGCACTATTGGGCGTATAACCCTCTGTCGTATGAGCACTATTAGTCGTATGAGTCCTGCTGGACTTTTCACTTAACACTAGAATTATTCACTGGTCATACGACCTGGTCGTATGACCCCTGCGGTTCGTACCACTCTGGACTTAGAAACATATTCGGATCATACGACCACTGTTGGTCGTATGAGTCCACACTTAGAATTTTCATCATCATCATACGACCACTGTTGGTCGTATGAGTCCTGGGGCCTCAGACTTAGAAATTTTTCACATAATCATACGACCACTATTGGTCGTATGAGTCCTATTGGCCTCATACTTAGAAAATATCACATGTTCATATGACCACTGTTGGTCGTATGAGTCCTATTGGGCTCAACACTTAGAAAAAATTCTGGTCATACGACCACACTGTTGGTCGTATGACCACTAGGGACTTACCAACTTCTCTGCTGATTTATTCTAAGTCCCATTTTCAAACATATTGCAACCTGTTCCTGTGTCTAATCCATAACCAGTCCCCAAACATCAATGCCTAATTCTAAACATAAACATATGATTTTAGGCATAAACTAACATAAACATAAACTACGCACATTCCAACCATACGGTATCAAACCCAAGTTTATGAAACATGTTTACATGCATTTCCAGCCCCAAAACATTTAAAAACAGTAAGAACGGGTCTAGAACTCACCTTAGTCGTCTTCTTCGAATTTACCCTCTTCAACCCGAACCTTCTCAGTCGTTTAACACCTAAAACACACACACGAGCAACCCGAACACACTAGTCACATTTATATGCTCATGTATGGTTCTAGAATCGTCCTAACATCATAAATTCGGGATTTCTTACCAAGAACTTTGAATTCCTCAGATCTTTCTTCAAAATTCCGATTGTTTTCTGCTCCTGCTACTTTCTCTCTCTAAAATATCGAATGCAGTGAAATGCAGACAACGTGGGTGCCATACCACCTTTTGTACAAGGAATTAATAAAAAGTTTGCCAATTGACACTTTTGGCCCTCAAACAAAAGTAACTTTTGTTTTCTTTCCTTTCTCTTTCCATTTTATTCTTTTATTTCTTTAATAAGAAATTACGGGTGTTACATAAACTAAATTACAAATCAATAATAGGTGTTTGAACGTGTTTGATCGTGTTTGCTTAATTCCTTGAAGTTCTTATTCTATACATTACATCAATCCAGGTGAGTTCCGTGCCCCTTTTTATGCTTTTATAATTGTTTCAATGTTTTTTCAAACTTGGGGAAAAGTATGGTCACCCGTTTTCGATGCTGTAAAAATCTTACATACAATTTTCATACTTGAATCGACGTGATACTATTCTCATATTCTAATACATACATGGTGTTATTCTACGATTCTTACAACCATTAATTCCCGGGTTGGGAACCAACGGATAGGTATTGGTAGTACTACTGGGTTGACACCCCCACCCTTCGACGATTGGTTAACTTGTGAGTTACCAACACAACTGCCAGCAATCAGCCAAGGGTGAATATTTTCCGACAGATTTATATGCATAACGTCATTAGGTTTGGTTGTCTTAAACACATGTTATGTGGTTTTGCTTACAGTATGATTCCATATCAAATTCTATACAGCATCAACAACATGTTTCAATTTAAACCTGCAGAACTCACCAACATTATGTGTTTGACATTTTTGAGCATATCTTTTCAGGTGAATATAATCAAAGAGGATAGCTAGTGCAGATGCCTTAGCAGAGACCTCAGGATTTCTATAGTTTTGCATATGTAATATTTTTCATTTGTTTTCATATTTGAACATTGTGTGATTTGGATTGGAATCAATAAGACTATGATAGTCGTGGAACTGACTACCACGACACAAGTCACCATTGTTCGGGGACGTCATGACACGAGAAAGTTTGCATGTATTATATCTCTGTATTTATACCAAGTGTTATGACGATCCCGTCCGTCGCATCCTCGTGTTTCCGCTATAAGCGGGGGTGTGACAATGACTGTTTTAGTTTTGGTTCCTTTAAAACATTAATATCTCCTATTGTCCAAAGGACATAGTTTTCAAATTTTTGTTCTAACTGTTGTATATTTTTATTTATATTATTTATTGCTTGTGTTATTGTTATATCTCCCATTTAATCTCCTTAAGCTCCTAAGCTCTGATACCAAACTTTAAGGGATCGATGGCTTAAAAGGAAGATCGTTGGTTTTATTGGTTTTTAATTTCAATTGGTTTTTTAATTGCGGAATTAAATATTAAGATTATTTATCATCTTGAGATTTTTATCATTAACTTCTTTTAAATATTTTAAATACAAGATTTGTATTGAAAGTTCTTCTTTGATTTCTAGATTATGTCGAAAATAATTGTTTACCGATTCATTTTCTAATTTGCTAATTTCCTTAGATATTTTAGAAATTCTTTTTGAGTTTTCTTTTAAGTCTTGTTGAATAGCAAATAAACCATTTGTCATTTTTATTATTTATAGAGATAATTGTGTTAACTTATTTTCTATATTATAATTCTATTATTTATTTGTTCATTTGTTGTTGAATCATTTTCTAGATACTTCTCTTGATATTTTATTTATTTGTAAAAATGGTAATTTTTGTAATCTATTTTTAAATAATTACGAGTTTCTTTTTCTAAATATAAATCGTATTGTAAATTTTTATATTCTATTGTTGAGCTCATTTATATTTTGTCTTATTCTACGAGTTGTTCTTGTATATCTTCAGTTGATATTCTTAGACTTGGTGGTTTATATTGTTTAACAATTTGATTGGTAAAGATTTGTGATGGTTCTAAATATTTTGGTTTCAGATTGGTTACATTATTTCTTTTGAAGCTGTTCTAAAACTTCCAATAAGAGGATGTACTGGTTGATTAGTAACTAATTGTGTGCTAGTATTTTCAAACAGTTGATCTATTTCTATTTTATTTTTATTTATAAAAGTTATACTATGATGACTATTAGTTAAGGCATAGTTTACTGCGTAAGTTATTGAAAACGGATGATCTCCTGTATTCATTAAGTCTTGTCTGTGAAATTTATACATTATGGCTATTGATTCATCTAAACTATTTGTAATTAATGGTATTCCATATTGTAGATTTACATTAAATTTCATAACTGAGTATTTTAAGTTTCCTGATATCCTTCCAATTATCTTTTCATTAATATTTCTTGATGTAATTCTATTGTCTACTACGGCTAAATCAATAGGAGTATCTATATTTCCATAAGTGCTTTTTAATATTATTTGTACCGCTCCTATATGTATATAATTTATTTTATTTTGTTTATTTTTAGGTAATTTATTTATTCTTAGGTTTATTTTTTCTGTATTTATTAAACTTAATCCTATTTCACCATTTGATTCTTTAATTTCTATTGGTATTTCATTATATATCTACCAAGATAGACTATATTTCTCTAAAGAGAGTTAACGCTTTTCTTAGCATAGACGTATTTATTCCTTCATTTTCTTTTAAATCTACTTCTGCTTTCTTTTCTAATTCTTTTAATTGTTTCCTTTCTATTTGTACCTCTTGACTATAGTATTCCTAGTTGATGTTTCTTGAAATTGTATTTCCTCCATTTAAAAATTATATTTTATTACTTACGAATTTCTCAAATGAAACTTATATTATATTTCCATAGTTCTCATTCCCTAATTTATTTCTAGTAGGCAACTATTGACTTTTCAAAGTTTGGTTTTTTTTTTTTAACATTTCTAGAGGGCTCAAATAAAGATAGAGTTAATGAAAGACTTTATAGTCATAAATTTCTATGGACCACTTATTCAGAGATATTCTAATTATCGAAGACATGATCATATTCAAAGTATTCAGAGATATTAAATATTTTAAAATAAATATCTTGTATTGAATTAAAATTCATACCTAAGTCGTTTTGTAGGTTGAATGATCTTTTTTACTTCTAGCTTGAGTGATTATTTAACTTTAGTAACGTGACTTGGATAGAGTGATGGTGCTCCAGAGTATTAATAATCTATTATTTATTTGTTCAATTTGTTGTTGAATCATTTTTCTAGATACTTCTCTTGATATTTTATTTATTTGTAAAAATGGTAATTTTTGTAATCTAGTTTTTAAATAATTACGAGTTTCTTTTTCTAAATATAAATCGTATTGTAAATTTTTATATTCTATTGTTGAGCTCATTTATATTTTGTCTTAATTTTACGAGTTGTTCTTGTATATCTTCAGTTGATATTCTTAGACTTGGTGGTTTATATTGTTTAACAATTGATTGGTAAAGATTTGTGATAGTTCTAAATATTTTGGTTTCAGATTGGTTACATTATTTCTTTTTGAAGCTGTTCTAAAACTTCCAATAAGAGGATGTACTGGTTGATTAGCAACTAATTGTGTGCTAGTATTTTCAAACAGTTGATCTATTTCTATTTTATTTTATTTATAAAAGTTATACTATGATGACTATTAGTTAAGGCATAGTTTACTGCGTAAGTTATTGAAAACGGATGATCTCCTGTATTCATTAAGTCTTGTCTGTGAAATTTATACATTATGGCTATTGATTCATCTAAACTATTTGTAATTAATGGTTTCCATATTGTAGATTTACATTAAATTTCATAACTGAGTATTTTAAGTTTCCTGATATCCTTCCAATTATCTTTTCATTAATATTTCTTGATGTAATTCTATTGTCTACTACGGCTAAATCAATAGGAGTATCTATATTTCCATAAGTGCTTTTAATATTATTTGTACTGCTCCTATATGTATATAATTTATTTTATTTTGTTTATTTTTAGGTAATTTATTTATTCTTAGGTTTATTTTTTCTGTATTTATTAAACTTAATCCTATTTCACCATTTGATTCTTTAATTTCTATTGGTATTTCATTTATATCTACCAAGATAGACTATATTTTCTCTAAAGAGAGTTAACGCTTTCTTAGCATAGACGTATTTATTCCTTCATTTTCTTTTAAATCTACTTATGCTTTCTTTTCTAATTCTTTTAATTGTTTCCTTTCTATTTGTACCTCTTGACTATAGTATTCCTTAGTTGATGTTCCTTGAAATTGTATTTCCTCCATTTAAAAATTATATTTTTATTACTTACGAATTTCTCAAATGAAACTTATATTATTATATTCCATAGTTCTCATTCCTTAATTTATTTCTAGTAGGCAACTATTGACTTTTCAAAGTTTGGTTTTTTTTAACATTTCTAGAGGGCTCAAATAAAGATAGAGTTAATGAAAGCCTTTATAGTCATAAATTTCTATGGACCACTTATTCAGAGATATTCTAATTATCGAAGACATGATCATATTCAAAGTATTCAGAGATATTAATATTCTAAAATAAATATCTTGTATTGAATTAAAATTCATACCTGAGTCGTTTTGTAGGTTGAATGATCTTTTTACTTCTAGCTTTGAGTGATTATTTAACTTTAGTAACGTGACTTGGATAGAGTGATGGTGCTCCAGAGTATAACCTCAACACTCAACACTTAGTGGTGTTTTAACACTCACAACAATATCAAACTGATATTTTATTTCTTAAGGAAGACTTATCTTACAAAGCATAAGAGAGGGTTTATATAGACCCTTTTACATAGCTCGGATTTCAAATCGGATTTCAAACAAATAAAAGTACAGTAATTATACATAATTGAGGGTACCAACTTTTGACTTTAATGTCCACATCTTGTCGTTTTACTCGATTATTGGCTCGATGTCACTTTCTTCTTGACTATCATTACTCCCTTTTGGTGAGTTGTCTTTTTCTCCTTTTCTTTTCCTTTAGTACAGAATTCACATGCATGACCCTGTACCCATTGAATGCGTTGGCAGATTCCTTGTCTAATTGTTGATGAATACTTTTCATTATTGTCTAACATTTGAATTTCAAATATTGATATAGCATCACTTTGCTATGGAGTGATTTGATACGATGATTTTGAGTAGACTATCATATCTTGAGCTTTGTATAATAGCCTTGTATGGTTGTCGATGGATGATAACGCTTTTACTACGCCTGCATAATTGTTGATGATTCGTTCTTCGTCCGAGATTAACTGAACCGAATATCTTGCTTCATTGATTGGATAATTTTTGTTACTGTATCCAACTTGAACTGCATGTTTTGCCTGAATAAGTACTTCCCCCCGGGCGGAAAATACCGGTGGTACTGAATAGACATGTAAATAAATTTGTTGTCCTTCTGAAATCTGGCTAGTTGAACTCCGAGTGCTGTTGGAAAGTATTTAAACATAGAATTAACATGATCACAATAAATATATTCTACCATGCCTAGATAGAATAATTCATGTGTAGTTAATGCCGATGCTTCTGGTAATATAACTGCCTTTGGACCCAAATTTTGCTTGTTTCTTGGATAAATTGATAGTATCTTATGTTTATCCTGATAGTTTTGCAGTATTTCTTGATATTGATTTTGCTTCTTCAAAGTTGTCTTTGTGGTTTCTTTAATAGAGGCGAATGTCTCTACCTGATCAATACTTGGTGACCGAATTTCTTGAATCTTTCCAAGAGTTTGCATCTTTTGTGTTTCTTTATTTGGAGTGCTTGGAGCCTTTAACTGTTCTACAAATGATGGCTTATATTCTTTCAATGCTTTCTTTGCTTCTTCAAGAGACTTGTAACTTTTATGGATTACTCCAGGCTTTCCAATGATGTGCATACTAGCTTTATGCCATTCATTGAAAATTCCTTTCATTGGTCCATTAAAAATTACATAATGCTTCTTGTCTTCACCTTTCTCTTCTTCATTGATTGTTATTAGAACTTCTTCTAGGATATCGATAGTTTTTCTTTTTCCATGATACGCTTCTTCCATGGTAGTTATTAACTTCTGAATGTGTTGAATTTCTTCATTAACAGTCTTTAGTTCTTTTCACACCTTTCTTTCTTTCTTTGCTTCATTTGAATATCATTCTTAAGTGCTTTGTTGCGGTCTCCATTGCTAGTCTTGCTCCTTCCATTCTCGTGTAAGTAAATCTGAGAGAGCATTATCTTCTGACTTTATAATATTGGAAAGTAGTAAACTCTGATAGTTCTAACTGCCATCTAATTAATCTTCCATAGTTGTAACGTTTTTTGTTAAGTTTAAGATTTTTGAACGTTGATACATAGCTAGAATCTGTTTTCAGAATAAATTGTTTGGCTTTAAATCAAGAATCCACTTCTCGAATGTCTTGACAAGAGCCAGTGTTTCTTTCTCATGAATTGGATAGTTTTGTTGCGCTGCATTAAATGTCCCTGAGAGATATTTTACTATCTTCTCAAGTCTCTTAGTGGCTTGTAAATTTAGTAACTGAGTGAGCATAGCTCTAGGAAAACTTTCCAGTTTGAGACTTTCGTCGCACGCTGGTTCATTTTCTAAGTGACTTGATATGTTCTTTGTCTTATGCTTTGAAAGCACAGAAGTAACTAGTTTTTGAGGTATAGCTGTTAATACAGCTCCCCAATTTTCATTGCTTGCATCTGTAGATACAATAAGTAAATCATTTTCTTGGTAAACATATAGTGAAAAAATAGTTTTATCACAAATTTCTTTTATCTGAATGACTCTTTCTCATCCTCTAGAGTAAATAACCATGGATTGGATGGTTTTAGTTTTTCTTGTAATGGTTTTCTCCATTTGGCTAAATCTTTGAAAATCCTTGTTCACCAATACAATTAAGGCTTCCTAGAAATCATTGTAATTGTTTTCTATTTTCTATTTTATTTGGAAAATCCTTTATTTTTTGTAAAATGTGTTTTGTAGAACAATTTCTCCGTGTGAAATTGTTAATCCAAGGAACTCAATTACTTCTTTTCCTATTTTTGCTTTTGGCTGAGATAATATAATTCCTTTTTCTTGACATCGATCAATAACCTTGATTACCTGTCTTAAATGATCTTCATAAGATGAATTAGTAAATATTAATATATCATCAACATATGCTAAACATATATCTTCTAATCCTTCTAAATTTTATTCATAAAATTTTGAAAAATTCCTGGTGCTTGCTTCAATCCCATTGGTAACGTATTCCATTCATAATGCTTTTGTGGTGGAAAACTAAATGCGGTTAGTGGTTTAGTGTTTTCGTGTAATCGGAGTTGCCAATACGCACTTTTTACATCAAGTGTACTAAATATTTTCATATTTTTTATTTTACTTAAAATGTAATCTTTCTTGGAAGTGTTTTAGGTGTTCCTATCGTGGCTTCGTTTATAGCTTTATAATTTATTACCATTCTTCTTTTCCTCGTTTTTGTAACGCCCCGAAATTTCCCGAAACAAGCCATTAATAATAACGGGCTTTTAAGGGTTAACTTAAGAAATAAAGGGGTAAATTAGTGGGCTATGGATCAAATTAGCCTTAATGGGCTAGACTTGGTGGGTTTAAGGGCCCTAATCAGCCCTTAAACATGCATAATCAGTCCCATTCCATCACATTACAACCCTAGCCACCAAATTCGTAGAGAGAGAAAGTAGAGAGAGAAAGTGAAGAAATTCAAGATTTGGAGCTTGAAGGTTGGAAGGATGAAGTTCTGGTGGATTGGAGCATCAAAACACAAGGAAAGAGCAACAAAACAAGGTAAGAATCGACCTCTAAGGCCCTCTGTAGATCAAACCCGATTCTAGGGTTTTGGGGTTTTGAAAAGTTTAAAGAAACACATAAAGGTCGAATTTTTACGTATGAAAACGTGTAAAAAGCTTAGATTTGAGTTCATGGAAGGTAAACTAAGGATTTGGACGTAAAAAGTTAAGATTTTGGGTTAAAAACGGGCTGGATCTGAGTTTTTGTTCATCCAGCGAAACTGGGCCCCGATCCAGCGAATTTAAGTATTCATCCAGCGAAACTGTGCATTTATCCAGCGAAACTAGGAGAATCCTAGCGAAACTACAGTTTCACCACAGCGAAACTACAGCTTCGCTGATAGCTTCGCTAAGTACTTAGGCTGACCTTAGACATTGCGAAACTAGGAAATTCCAACGAAAGTTGGGCGCTCATGCCAGCGAATCCGTCCAGCGAAACTGACAGAGGTGCTGCCCAGCGAAACTGGTAGCGAAACTGCCAGCGAAACTGTCAGCGAAACTACCAGCGAAACTGTGGGCGAAACTATGAAGAAAATGACGTTTTTGCATATTAACTTTCGTGCAGCTAGAGTATTCAGGCTATAGCTTAAGTGACTTAAAACTTAAGTTACTTGGACGAGTTCAGGTGAGTTCTAGACCCCTCCTTTACCCGTTTTCAATGTTTTGGGGTGATATGCATACTAAAATACGTACTTTAATGAGAACGGTTTTTAAGACCTTTTATCAAGAAAAATAGAATTTCCTAAAGTAAAATATGCTATTTAAACAGTCCAAAATAATTTTCGGCCGCGCTGACCTGGCAGCTCGGCCCCAGCCAGGGGCGTTGCCCCTTGGACCCCACTAGGGCTGCCGCCCCTAGAACCCGCTATCAGGGGCTGCCGCCCCCGAACCCCCGCTGTCCCGCGGAGGGTCTGTTATCTAGTTTATCTCTTATGATTGATGAAATGTGAATGCTTAGACTAAGAGTTTGCTTCTTATTATGTGTTAAGTGTATATGAAAACTAAAGATATAAGTGAAACTTAAAGAATTGTTATTGGGCCCATAACGTGTACCTGGATAAAGTAAAGTCTTGCAAGTAAAGTCCTGCAGGCAAGGATAAAGTAAAGACTTGCAAGCAATGGCTAAAGGAGGGTTGCATTTGTTGTGCCCTCACCCGGATAAAGTAATGCTCGAACAGGCAGGTCTGTAAGCCCTGAATTGGCATGACAATAATGGCCCGATCGAGTACGACTGTAAGCCCTTAATTGGCGTGTCGGTAAAGCCCTAGGCGAGCCTAGGCACCGATAGTGACAGAGAATTGACGGATAAAGAAGAGTAATACATAACGAGAAATGAAAAGTAATGATAAAGTATCGATAAAGTGATAGCCTGTATGTATTGATGCTTGATAGATGAGAATTATTTTCAACTGATAAAGCTAATATCTCCTACAAAAGTTATTTAGCAAAGTAAACCTAGAATTCACTCAGCGAAGCTGACTTTTGTATGCATATCAGTTGACAGGTAAGAGTTAGAGCTACGGAATAGAGGCATGGGACTGAAGCTTCTTGGCACTAGAAGACTGGCATCCCTGATGAAGAAAAGATTAAGAGGACTCTAAATAGATTTTTAGAATTAAAGACAATGTTTATATTCATTTGTAATGGATTGAAATTTACATTATTATCCGCTGCAATATATATTTATACACATATGAGTAAATGACTGTTTTAAATCGATGTTTTGCTGTGAATGACCAACTGTGAGGCTTCCCTGAGAAAGGTGGGCCTTACAAGTTGGTATCAGAGCCAATGTTTAAGAGATTTGGGAAAATTATTTTATAATCCTAAACTTAAACAGAGAATGGGACCAAGTGTCAAGGATGCCAGTCCAAGAAGCTTCATGCCCAGAGGTAACAAATATGCTATAGGTATTATTCTAGTGGATAGTGCCTTCTTATTTAAGTTAGAGCCGAGGTAGAGTATGATAAAGTTATCTGTGATGCCTATCTGAATTTATGTGACTTATACGTGCATAGACTAGGTATAGTAGGTTCTGGTGTTGGTGTGGTTCAGGATAGGAAAGTTTATGGCACGGGAAGTTCTGTAAGTAGTTAATCACAACTGGCCACTGTTATTAAAAATTTACAAAACTTGTCGTGAACTGAACTTGCCTTGAAAGACCATATTAACATTCTGAATCTTATAGGAAGTAGAACGAATGGCACCTAAGAAAGAAGTTCCAACCATGGTCACCCGGAGAAGCACTAGGGGAAGGCCCCCGACTAAGGCAAAGGAAACTGCAAGTGCAACTGTGAAGCCAACAAAAAGGTCAACCAGAAAGCCGGTTGAGGAACCGATTAAGGAGGAGGAGGTTGAGTTAGGAACGGGAGCCGAGGGGTCTACCCCTGATCAGGCCAAACTGAAAGAGACAGTAAAGGAGGCTATTGCCCAAGAGGTGCATCAGGTCCTGTCTGGAGTGATGCCCGCTCTGCTTGCGGAATTTGTGGAGCAGGTTAAGGGCGACATCCCGGCCCCAGCCAGGGGCGTTGCCCCTTGGACCCCACTAGGGGCTGCCGCCCCTAGAACCCGCTATCAGGGGCTGCCGTCCCCGAACCCCCGCTGTCCCGCAGAGGGTCAGTTATCTGGTACATCTCTCATGATTGATGAAATATGAATGCTTAGACTAAGAGTTTGCTTCTTATTATGTATTGTGTTGTGTTATATTATGTATAACTTAAACATGACAGTGAAACATAAAGAAAGGTTATGAGGCCCATAACATGTACCTTGATAAAGTGATAAAGTAACGCCTTGCAAGCAATTGATAAAGGAGGGTTGCATTCGTTGTACCCTCACCAGTGATAAAGTGATAAAGTATGCTCGAACAGGCAGGTCAGTAAGTCCTGAATTGGCATGACAATAATGGCCTGATCGGGTACGGCAGTAAGTCCTTAATTGGCATGTCGGTAAAGTCCTAGGCGAGCCTAGGCACCGATAGTGACAGAGAATTGACGGATAAAGAAGAGTAATAAATAACAATAAATGATAAAGTAATGATAAAGTGATAACTTGTGTGTATTTATATTTTGATAGACAATGATTGTTTTCAACTGATAAAGCTAATATCTCTTTCGCAAGTTATTTAGCAAAGTAAACCTAGATTTCACTCAGCGAAGCTGACTTTTGTATGCATATCAGTTGACAGGTAAGAGTTAGAGCTTATGGGATGTGAGCATGGAATGGAAGCTTCTTGGCACTCAAAGACTGGCGTCCCCGATAAAGAAAAGCTTAAAAGGACATTTAAATAGTTTTGATGTTTAAAGACAATGTTTATAATTTAATTTAACTACGTTGTAATGGGTTGAATTACGGTATATTTTTCCGCTGCAATATATATATTTATACACACATGAGTAAATAATTGCTTTAAATCTATGTTCGCTGTGAATGGCCAACTGTGAGGCTTCCCTGAGAAAGGTGGGCCTTACAATTCAGGAGTACCCGTCCTTATTGGAAATAATTTTCTTAGGCTATATAGTCCATTTATACAATATTTAACGCACATAGAGCTAAAATGTCCATATACAAGTAATCAAAAATCAGAAAGGATTAGAACTCAGATATACCACAATTTTCATATAAAAATAATACAAAAATGTTATGCAATCACTTTGGCCATAGAAAAAACAGTATTAGAACAGCAAATCCAAGAAAATTATTTGAATGTTTTACAGATGATATTCTAGGTGATAAAAATAAAAATAAAGAACTAATAGAAATAAAATTAAGAGATCCTACTAAAGAAATATTTGTACCTAATAATATACCTTATTCACAAAAAGATATAGACGAATTTGCTAACGAAATAAAAGAATTAACCAAAAAAGGAGTTGTACGACCAAGTAATAGTCCACACTCGTCACCTGCATTTTACGTAGATAACCATAATGAACAAAAACGAGGAAAAAGAAGAATGGTAATAAATTATAAAGCTATAAACGAAGCCACGATAGGAACACCTAAAACACTTCCAAGAAAAGATTACATTTTAAGTAAAATAAAAAATATGAAAATATTTAGTACACTTGATGTAAAAAGTGCGTATTGGCAACTCCGATTACACGAAAACACTAAACCACTAACCGCATTTAGTTTTCCACCACAAAAGCATTATGAATGGAATACGTTACCAATGGGATTGAAGCAAGCACCAGGAATTTTTCAAAATTTTATGAATAAAAATTTAGAAGGATTAGAAGATATATGTTTAGCATATGTTGATGATATATTAATATTTACTAATTCATCTTATGAAGATCATTTAAGACAGGTAATCAAGGTTATTGATCGATGTCAAGAAAAAGGAATTATATTATCTCAGCCAAAAGCAAAAATAGGAAAAGAAGTAATTGAGTTCCTTGGATTAACAATTTCACACGGAGAAATTGTTCTATAAAAACACATTTTACAAAAAATAAAGGATTTTCCAAATAAAATAGAAAATAGAAAACAATTACAACGATTTCTAGGAAGCCTTAATTATATTGGTGAACAAGGATTTTTCAAAGATTTAGCCAAATGGAGAAAACCATTACAAGAAAAACTAAAACCATCCAATCCATGGCTATTTACTCTAGAGGATGAGAAAAGAGTCATTCAGATAAAAGAAATTTGTGATAAAACTATTTTTTCACTATATGTTTACCAAGAAAATGATTTACTCATTGTATCTACAGATGCAAGCAATGAAAATTGGGGAGCTGTATTAACAGCTATACCTCAAAAACTAGTTACTTCTGTGCTTTCAAAGCATAAGACAAAGAACATATCAAGTCACTTAGAAAATGAACCAGCGTGCGACGAAAGTCTCAAACTGGAAAGTTTTCCTAGAGCTATGCTCACTCAGTTACTAAATTTACAAGCCACTAAGAGACTTGAGAAGATAGTAAAATATCTCTCAGGGACATTTAATGCAGCGCAACAAAACTATCCAATTCATGAGAAAGAAACACTGGCTCTTGTCAAGACATTCGAGAAGTGGATTCTTGATTTAAAGCCAAAACAATTTATTCTGAAAACAGATTCTAGCTATGTATCAACGTTCAAAAATCTTAAACTTAACAAAAAACGTTACAACTATGGAAGATTAATTAGATGGCAGTTAGAACTATCAGAGTTTAACTACTTTCCAATATTAATAAAGTCAGAAGATAATGCTCTCTCAGATTTACTTACACGAGAATGGAAGGAGCAAGACTAGCAATGGAGACCGCAACAAAAGCACTTAAGAATGATCTTCAAATGAAGCAAAGAAAGAAAGAAAGGTGTGAAGAAGAATTAAAGACTGTTAATGAAGAAATTCAACACATTCAGAAGTTAATAACTACCATGGAAGAAGCGTATCATGGAAAAAGAAAAACTATCGATATCCTAGAAGGAGTAACAGAAGAAGTTCCAATAACAATCAATGAAGAAGAGAAAGGTGAAGACAAGAAGCATTATGTAATTTTTAATGGACCAATGAAAGGAATTTTCAATGAATGGCATAAAGCTAGTATGCACATCATTGGAAAGCCTGGAGTAATCTATAAAAGTTACAAGTCTCTTGAAGAAGCAAAGAAAGCATTGAAAGAATATAAGCCATCATTTGTAGAACAGTTAAAGGCTCCAAGCACTCCAAATAAAGAAACACAAAAGACGCAAACTCTTGGAAAGATTCAAGAAATTCGGTCACCAAGTATTGATCAGGTAGAGACACTCGCCTCTATTAAAGAAACCACAAAGACAACTTTGAAGAAGCAAAATCAATATCAAGAAATACTGCAAAACTATCAGGATAAACATAAGATACTATCAATTTATCCAAGAAACAAGCAAAATTTGGGTCCAAAGGCAGTTATATTACCAGAAGCATCGGCATTAACTACACATGAATAATTCTATCTAGGCATGGTAGAATATATTTATTGTGATCATGTTAATTCTATGTTTAAATACTTTCCAACAGCACTCGGAGTTCAACTAGCCAGATTTCAGAAGGACAAACAAATTTATTTACATGTCTATTCAGTACCACCGGTATTTTCCGCCCGGGGGGAAGTACTTATTCAGGCAAAACATGCAGTTCAAGTTGGATACAGTAACAAAAATTATCCAATCAATGAAGCAGGATATTCGGTTCAGTTAATCTCGGACGAAGAACCAATCATCAACAATTATGCAGGCGTAGTAAAAGCGTTATCATCCATCGACAACCATACAAGGCTATTATACAAAGCTCAAGATATGATAGTCTACTCAAAATCATCGTATCAAATCACTCCACAGCAAAGTGATGCTATATCAATATTTGAAATTCAAATGTTAGACAATAATGAAAAGTATTCATCAACAATTAGACAAGGAATCTGCCAACGTATTCAATGGGTACAGGGTCATGCATGTGAATTCTGTACTAAAGGAAAAGAAAAGGAAGAAAAAGACAACTCACCAAAAGGGAGTAATGATAGTCAAGAAGAAAGTGACATCGAGCCAATAATCGAGTAAAAACGACAAGATGTGGACATTAAAGTCAAAAGTTGGTACCCTCAATTATGTATAATTACTGTACTTTTATTTGTTTGAAATCCAGATTTGAAATCCGAGCTATGTAAAAGGGTCTATATAAACCCTCTCTTATGCTTTGAAAGATAAGTCTTCCTTAAGAAATAAAATATCAGTTTGATATTGTTGTGAGTGTTAAAACACCACTAAGTGTTGAGTGTTGAGGTTATACTCTGGAGCACCATCACTCTATCCAAGTCACGTTACTAAAGTTAAATAATCACTCAAAGCTAGAAGTAAAAAGATCATTCAACCTACAAAACGACTCAGGTATGAATTTTAATTCAATACAAGATATTTATTTTAGAATATTTAATATCTCTGAATACTTTGAATATGATCATGTCTTCGATAATTAGAATATCTCTGAATAAGTGGTCCATAGAAATTTATGACTATAAAGTCTTTCATTAACTCTATCTTTATTTGAGCCCTCTAGAAATGTTAACAAAAAAAAAAAAAAACCAAACTTTGAAAAGTCAATAGTTGCCTACTAGAAATAAATTAGGGAATGAGAACTATGGAATATAATAATGTAAGTTTCATTTGAGAAATTCGTAAGTAATAAAAATATAATTTTTAAATGGAGGAAATACAATTTCAAGAAACATCAACTAAGGAATACTATAGTCAAGAGGTACAAATAGAAAGGAAACAATTAAAAGAATTAGAAAAGAAAGCAGAAGTAGATTTAAAAGAAAATGAAGGAATAAATACGTCTATGCTAAGAAAAGCGTTAACTCTCTTTAGAGAAAATATAGTCTATCTTGGTAGATATATAAATGAAATACCAATAGAAATTAAAGAATCAAATGGTGAAATAGGATTAAGTTTAATAAATACAGAAAAAATAAACCTAAGAATAAATAAATTACCTAAAAATAAACAAAATAAAATAAATTATATACATATAGGAGCGGTACAAATAATATTAAAAAGCACTTATGGAAATATAGATACTCCTATTGATTTAGCCGTAGTAGACAATAGAATTACATCAAGAAATATTAATGAAAAGATAATTGGAAGGATATCAGGAAACTTAAAATACTCAGTTATGAAATTTAATGTAAATCTACAATATGGAATACCATTAATTACAAATAGTTTAGATGAATCAATAGCCATAATGTATAAATTTCACAGACAAGACTTAATGAATACAGGAGATCATCCGTTTTCAATAACTTACGCAGTAAACTATGCCTTAACTAATAGTCATCATAGTATAACTTTTATAAATAAAAATAAAATAGAAATAGATCAACTGTTTGAAAATACTAGCACACAATTAGTTACTAATCAACCAGTACATCCTCTTATTGGAAGTTTTAGAACAGCTTCAAAAAGAAATAATGTAACCAATCTGAAACCAAAATATTTAGAACCATCACAAATCTTTACCAATCAAATTGTTAAACAATATAAACCACCAAGTCTAAGAATATCAACTGAAGATATACAAGAACAACTCGTAGAACTAAGACAAAATATAAATGAGCTCAACAATAGAATATAAAAATTTACAATACGATTTATATTTAGAAAAAGAAACTCGTAATTATTTAAAAACTAGATTACAAAAATTACCATTTTTACAAATAAATAAAATATCAAGAGAAAGTATCTAGAAAAATGATTCAACAACAAATTGAACAAATAAATAATAGAATTATTAATATAGAAAATAAGTTAACACAATTATCTCTATAAATAATAAAAATGACAAATGGTTTATTTGCTATTCAACAAGACTTAAAAGAAAACTTAAAAAGAATTTCTAAATATCTAAGGAAATTAGCAAATTAGAAAATGAATCGGTAAACAATTATTTTCGACATAATCTAGAAATCAAAGAAGAACTTTCAATACAAATCTTGTATTTAAAATATTTAAAAAGAAGTATTAATGATAAAAATCTCAAGATGATAAATAATCTTAATATTTAATTCCGCAATTAAAAACCAATATTGAAATTAAAAACCAATAAAACCAACGATCTTCCTTTTAAGCCATCGATCCCTTAAAGTTTTGGTATCAGAGCTTAGGAGCTTAAGGAGATTAAATGGGAGATATAACAATAACACAAGCAATAAATAATATAAATAAAAATATACAACAGTTAGAACAAAAATTTGAAAACTATGTCCTTTGGACAATAGGAGATATTAATGTTTTAAAGGAACCAAAACTAAAACAGTCATCGCCACATGAAAATTATTCAACAGATAATATAAAAGGAGAATGCTATCAAGGATTTGGATACCCACATTTATATCATACTAATAATCCACAATTGAATAATATAACTGATCTACTAAGTTATTTAATAAAACACTGTTGTAAAGAAGGTAAAGAACAACACAAAATAGAAAAACTAAAATCAGAAGTGATACTAAAACCAGAAGAAAAAATTAGAGAATTAGAACTAAAGTTGAAAGAATACGAGGAAAACCCACATAGATGTATAACATTAGATGATTTAAAAAGATTTGAAGAAAGAATAGAAAAGAAGAAAAAAGCTCCATTTTCGTTAAAATTATAATGGAAATAATAGATAAAAGAATAGAAGAAGTAAGAAAAATTATGGAAGAAATAAAATTAGACGATACAAATGATTTAATCTTTGCAGAAGAAAATGAAAATAACGATATAAATGAAATAGGAGAAACAAGTGAGGTTAAAACAGAACAAGATACATACGACCAATATGCTTATAAAAATAATTATTATAAATCAAAAGACAATAAATGGAAAAAGAGGACTAGATTTCAAGAAATGCAATCAGCTGATGGTTTAGATCGAACAATTCAAAAGGATAGCGAAACACTAAATCTAGATTGTAGACGTGATATAAAAGAGGTATTACAAAGATGGGCAGTTAGGCAAGGATTAATTTTAAGTATAGAATCTGGTATAAGAGAAATGAATTCAACTGATTATTTAAATTATTTACAGTATAAAACAGAAGGAATAGTATTTGAATATTTAGATGAATTAAATTTTGAAGATGTAGATCCAAATAACACAAATGAAAATATAGTGATTTTAAAAGCAATCACAAGACAAATATATAAAGAATTTGGAGGAGAAGACCTCGAGGGTCAAAATCCTTTAATGGATTCATATAGAAATGATAAGATAAAATATATTTTAACAAATATGAGAATATGCAACATGTGTTATTTCCAAGATTTTAAATGCCACTTTCAAAAATATTACTATTTGTTACCACATGAATTAAGAGAACCATTTAAGGAAACATTTATAACAAAATTACCTCATCCATTAGGACAAACAATTAAAGAAAAGTTTAATTTAAGAAAGCAAGCTCAAACGGTACCTGATACCCTAGGAGGAATAATAAAAGTAATCGAAGACTATCAAATAGAGTTATGCACTCAAAAATCCTCAGAAAAATTGGCACGACAATCAACAAAGTGTTGTGATCAATTCATTGATGTACCTCAATCATTTGGATGTAGAAAGTATCCCTCACAACGAGGAAAAATAAGACGACGACAAACAACATTTATTACAAAAAGAAAACCATATTACAATTCACGAAAATACTCGTTTAGGAAAAAACGATTTAATCCAAAAAACAAAGAAAGATATTTTAAGAAACGAGAAGTAAATGAAAAGAAAAAATACTATCCAGAAAAGAAATCTACGTGTAAATGTTGGTTATGTCATGAAGAAGGACACTATGCAAATAGATGCCCAAAAAGAAACCAACGAATAGAAAAAGTAAAATTTTTAGAACAAATTAATGATATAGGACTAGAACCAATAGAAAGTGATAGTAGCAATTATGAAAATGAATATTATTATATGCAATATTCATCGGATAACTCTGAAGAAGAATTTGAGACAGAAGAAACTGATTATGAGTCAGAAAAGTAATCCAAATAGTACATTTATAAAAGTAAAAATAAAAAATAAAGACGTATTAGCATTCTTAGATACTGGTGCCTCGGTATGTTTAGCCCAGGAAAAGTATCTAGATAAAGAATGGAGAAAATTACGAACACCAATTTATATAAGAGTAGCAGATAAACGAAAACTAGCAATAGTAAAAGCAGCACAAAATATTACTATAGAAATAGAAGCAAAAACATTTAATGTACCAGTCATATATCAATTCGATTCAGGAGTACCCGTCCTTATTGGAAATAATTTTCTTAGGCTATATAGTCCATTTATACAATATTTAACGCACATAGAGCTAAAATGTCCATATACAAGTAATCAAAAATCAGAAAGGATTAGAACTCAGATATACCACAATTTTCATATAAAAATAATACAAAAATGTTATGCAATCACTTTGGCCATAGAAAAAACAGTATTAGAACAGCAAATCCAAGAAAAATTATTTGAATGTTTTACAGATGATATTCTAGGTGATAAAAATAAAAATAAAGAACTAATAGAAATAAAATTAAGAGATCCTACTAAAGAAATATTTGTACCTAATAATATACCTTATTCACAAAAAGATATAGACGAATTTGCTAACGAAATAAAAGAATTAACCAAAAAAGGAGTTGTACGACCAAGTAATAGTCCACACTCGTCACCTGCATTTTACGTAGATAACCATAATGAACAAAAACGAGGAAAAAGAAGAATGGTAATAAATTATAAAGCTATAAACGAAGCCACGATAGGACACCTAAAACACTTCCAAGAAAAGATTACATTTTAAGTAAAATAAAAAATATGAAAATATTTAGTACACTTAAATGTAAAAAGTGCGTATTGGCAACTCCGATTACACGAAAACACTAAACCACTAACCGCATTTAGTTTTCCACCACAAAAGCATTATGAATGGAATACGTTACCAATGGGATTGAAGCAAGCACCAGGAATTTTTCAAAATTTTATGAATAAAAATTTAGAAGGATTAGAAGATATATGTTTAGCATATGTTGATGATATATTAATATTTACTAATTCATCTTATGAAGATCATTTAAGACAGGTAATCAAGGTTATTGATCGATGTCAAGAAAAAGGAATTATATTATCTCAGCCAAAAGCAAAAATAGGAAAAGAAGTAATTGAGTTCCTTGGATTAACAATTTCACACGGAGAAATTGTTCTACAAAAGCACATTTTACAAAAAATAAAGGATTTTCCAAATAAAATAGAAAATAGAAAACAATTACAATGATTTCGAGGAAGCCTTAATTATATTGGTGAACAAGGATTTTTCAAAGATTTAGCCAAATGGAGAAAACCATTACAAGAAAAACTAAAACCATCCAATCCATGGCTATTTACTCTAGAGGATGAGAAAAGAGTCATTCAGATAAAAGAAATTTGTGATAAAACTATTTTTTCACTATATGTTTACCAAGAAAATGATTTACTTATTGTATCTACAGATGCAAGCAATGAAAATTGGGGAGCTGTATTAACAGCTATACCTCAAAAACTAGTTACTTCTGTGCTTTCAAAGCATAAGACAAAGAACATATCAAGTCACTTAGAAAATGAACCAGCGTGCGACGAAAGTCTCAAACTGGAAAGTTTTCCTAGAGCTATGCTCACTCAGTTACTAAATTTACAAGCCACTAAGAGACTTGAGAAGATAGTAAAATATCTCTCAGGGACATTTAATGCAGCGCAACAAAACTATCCAATTCATGAGAAAGAAACACTGGCTGTTGTCAAGACATTCGAGAAGTGGATTCTTGATTTAAAGCCGAAACAATTTATTCTGAAAACAGATTCTAGCTATGTATCAACGTTCAAAAATCTTAAACTTAACAAAAAACGTTACAACTATGGAAGATTAATTAGATGGCAGTTAGAACTATCAGAGTTTAACTACTTTCCAATATTAATAAAGTCAGAAGATAATGCTCTCTCAGATTTACTTACACGAGAATGGAAGGAGCAAGACTAGCAATGGAGACCGCAACAAAAGCACTTAAGAATGATCTTCAAATGAAGCAAAGAAAGAAAGAAAGGTGTGAAGAAGAACTAAAGACTGTTAATGAAGAAATTCAACACATTCAGAAGTTAATAACTACCATGGAAGAAGCGTATCATGGAAAAAGAAAAACTATCGATATCCTAGAAGGAGTAACAGAAGAAGTTCCAATAACAATCAATGAAGAAGAGAAAGGTGAAGACAAGAAGCATTATGTAATTTTTAATGGACCAATGAAAGGAATTTTCAATGAATGGCATAAAGCTAGTATGCACATCATTGGAAAGCCTGGAGTAATCCATAAAAGTTACAAGTCTCTTGAAGAAGCAAAGAAAGCATTGAAAGAATATAAGCCATCATTTGTAGAACAGTTAAAGGCTCCAAGCACTCCAAATAAAGAAACACAAAATATGCAAACTCTTGGAAAGATTCAAGAAATTCAGTGACCAAGTATTGATCAGGTAGAGACACTCGCCTCTATTAAAGAAACCACAAAGACAACTTTGAAGAAGCAAAATCAATATCAAGAAATAGTGCAAAACTATCAGGATAAACATAAGATACTATCAATTTATCCAAGAAACAAGCAAAATTTGGGTCCAAAGGCAGTTATATTACCAGAAGCATCGACATTAACTACACATGAATTATTCTATCTAGGCATGGTAGAATATATTTATTGTGATCATGTTAATTCTATGTTTAAATACTTTCCAACAGCACTCGGAGTTCAACTAGCCAGATTTCAGAAGGACAAACAAATTTATTTACATGTCTATTCAGTACCACCGGTATTTTCCGCCCGGGGGGAAGTACTTATTCAGGCAAAACATGCAGTTCAAGTTGGATACAGTAACAAAAACTTAAAATACTCAGTTATGAAATTTAATGTAAATTACCAATAGGAGTATCTATATTTCCATAAGTGCTTTTTAATATTATTTGTACTGCTCCTATATGTATATAATTTATTTTATTTTGTTTATTTTTAGGTAATTTATTTATTCTTAGGTTTATTTTTTCTATATTTATTAAACTTAATCCTATTTCACCATTTGATTCTTTAATTTCTATTGGTATTTCATTTATATATCTACCAAGATAGACTATATTTTCTCTAAAGAGAGTTAACGCTTTTCTTGGCATAGACGTATTTATTCCTTCATTTTCTTTTAAATCTACTTCTGCTTTCTTTTCTAATTCTTTTAATTGTTTCCTTTCTATTTGTACCTCTTGACTATAGTATTCCTTAGTTGATGTTTCTTGAAATTGTATTTCCTCCATTTAAAAATTATATTTTTATTACTTACGAATTTCTCAAATGAAACTTATATTATTAAATTCCATAGTTCTCATTCCCTAATTTATTTCTAGTAGGCAACTATTGACTTTTCAAAGTTTGGTTTTTTTTTGTTAACATTTCTAGAGGGCTCAAATAAAGATAGAGTTAATGAAAGACTTTATAGTCATAAATTTCTATGGACCACTTATTCAGAGATATTCTAATTATCGAAGACATGATCATATTCAAAGTATTCAAAAATATTAAATATTCTAAAATAAATATCTTGTATTGAATTAAAATTCATACCTGAGTCGTTTTGTAGGTTGAATGATCTTTTTACTTCTAGCTTTGAGTGATTATTTAACTTTAGTAACGTGACTTGGATAGAGTGATGGTGCTCCAGAGTATAACCTCAACACTCAACACTTAGTGGTGTTTTAACACTCACAACAATATCAAACTGATATTTTATTTCTTAAGGAAGACTTATCTTACAAAGACTAAGACTCTATTATTGATGGACAATGCTTCAGCTCTTTGTATTGTTAAGAATCCTGTCCAGCATTCTAAGACCAAACACATTGAGATCAGACATCATTTCACCAGGGATTGCTATGAAAAAGGTCTCATTGATCCAAAGTTTGTTCCTAGTGCTGATGAGCTTGCAGATATATTTACTAAGCCTTTGGACAGTGCAACTTTTCAAAATCTTATGCTAAGGCTTGGTATGCTGCAGCTAGAATAAATTGACTAATACTATACTCTCAGATCACAATTACTGATGAGTATTAGTATACAAAAGTCAAAAATAAGTACTAATGAGTTATTTTGTCTTCAATACTTTTTAACTACCGAAGTGATAAAAAGACTGAAGACTACAATACTTAAAAGTACTGAAGTATATTAATTTTGAAAAGAACTGATGTAGTTACAACTACTGATGTGGTTATAACTACTGATGCCTATTTTTAACCAATAAGTACTAAAGAACAAATTTGTCCAAAAGTACTGATGTGTAACCCTGCACATAAGTACTGAAGACAATATTTGTTCACAAGTTCTGAAGAATATTTATTTCAAAAAGATCTACTGCACAAATGTTCAGAAGAGCTGATGAATAAATATTCCAAAGAACTGAAGACAATATTTGTTCACAAGTTCTTAAAATATCTTTCTTCATTTACTTCTCGTTTCTTAAAATATCTTTCTTTGTTTTTTGGATTAAATCAATTACTGGATTATGGCATTACAGAGACTAAGACTCTATTATTGATGGACAGTGCTTCAGCTCTTTGTATTGTTAAGAATCCTGTCCAGCATTCTAAGACCAAACACATTGAGATCAGACATCATTTCATCAGGGATTGCTATGAAAAAAGTTTGATTGATCCAAAGTTTGTTCCTAGTGCTGATGAGCTTGCAGATATATTTACTAAGCCTTTGGACAGTGCAACTTTTCAAAATCTTATGCTAAGGCTTGGTATGCTGCAGCTAGAATAAATTGACTAATACTATACTCTCAGATCACAATTACTGATGAGTATTAGTATACAAAAGTCAAAAATAAGTACTAATGAGTTATTTTGTCTTCAATACTTTTTAACTACCGAAGTGATAAAAAGACTGAAGACTACAATACTTAAAAGTACTGAAGTATATTAATTTTGAAAAGAACTGATGTAGTTACAACTACTGATGTGGTTATAACTACTGATGCCTATTTTTAACCAATAAGTACTAAAGAACAAATTTGTCCAAAAGTACTGATGTGTAACCCTGCACATAAGTACTGAAGACAATATTTGTTCACAAGTTCTGAAGAATATTTATTTCAAAAAGATCTACTGCACAAATGTTCAGAAGAGCTGATGAATAAATATTCCAAAGAACTGATGACCAATGAAACGTCTGAAATTCAGACAAAGCCTGATGAGTAAATGTTGAGGTCAGAATAAAACAACTGAAATCTGTGAGAATTGACGACAACAACTGATGAGTAACTTTACTCTTCAGCTGTTTTAAACAACTGCTGTTTCATTTCAAAACAACTGAAGCCAAAACCAAGTCTTCAGTAGTTTCCAACCACTGATGACTAACACCAAGTCTTCAGTTGTTTACAACATCTGAAGGTTAAAACCATGTCCTTAGTCGTTTCAAACAACTAATGACTAACCCCAAAACCTTCAGTTGTTTTCCATCAGTCGTTTCATAATCATATCCTATAAATACCAAACCCTAACTTCAGAGTTTTTCATCCTCACAATCTTATTATCCAAAATCTCTGAACTTCCCTCCTGCATTAATGGCGACCATGCAACTCAAACCACGCAATAACTGTGTAGCCTACCTCACTAAATCGACTTTCTGGAACAAGTTCGATGACGCCATCGATCTGATGGTTGAATCCCCATACCAAACGGCCTTTCTTTTGAATCCAACCATATACGTCGAATCCCTACAACAATTCTGGACAAACGTCACCCTCACAACTGGTGAGAATGATGCCGAGATCACTCTCCAGTCGTTTGTCAACGAGAAGAAGGTGGTTGTCACTTCTACCATTATTCGGCAAACCCTAAATCTGAATGATGCCACCTTCGTCACCGAATATCCTAAGGGTACAACCGACTTATCCTTCGCCCATCATGGATATGAAGGTGACCTAAGTGCTACCACAATCTTGAAGAAGCACTTCCATGACCCTGAATGCCTTATCTTTCACATGGTCAATATCTGCCTTGCCCCCAAGACCTCCTCATGGGATCAAATGTCTTCCAAGTGGCAACAGGTATTGTATTATATTCTTGAATGCCAAAGCTTAAATTTTTCTGAAATTATCTTTTTAGAATTAAAAGAAATGGCTTTGAAACCTATGGCTAATAGATGGATCTTATATCCAAGGTTTCTTATGGCTATTATTGAAAATCAATTAAAAGCTGAGGGCCTTGTTGGCCTAGCAGTCCCTGCTGTGGCAGTTTTGCCTGAAGTATACTCCAGGCACAACTAGAACACACAACTAAAAGAGGCTGCCAAGCTGCTAAAACCCAAGCAGCGGGAACCCACAGCCTCATCCTCCAAATCCAAAGTCCCCACCAAGCCAAAAACTAAAAAGCCCAAAAAGGCTACTCAGGGAGTTGAGTCCCCTGAGGATGCCCCTGCAGCATCAAGGCAGGAAGAAACTACTGGTAGTAATCCACCAGTAGTTCTAAAGACTCCACCTACCACAACCACTCAGGAATCCTCTCAAAAGGATCCTGAAGCAACCATTTCAGGGGATGCCACATTACTGGAACCTCTCTCATTTGAGAAGGTTGCTATTGAAGAGCACTATTCACCCTAGGTGCAAACTGCTTCACACCTATCTCCCACTGCAGCCACCCCACAAAGCCCAACATTTATAATTGTAGAAGTGTTGACTCAGCTCAACACTCCACCCTCTCCCCAGGCACCTATTACTACTAGGAAAACCTCAACCATTGAGGGGGAGGATTCTAGTGTTGCTGATAGCCCACAACACAGGGATTATACAGTTCAATCTCCCTGTGTGGAGGAGGAGATTAGAACTTCTGGTGAGGTTGCCACTTCTCCTGATTCAGCACATGAATAGGATGCAATTGGCAACATCTCTAAGACCTCACCAGAGGCAACTATCGATGAAGGACAAAATCCTGAGGCAGGAAGTCCCCAGTACCAAGATCAAGGGGCACATGTGAATACTGATCCACACTCAGCACATGTTCATCCTGATGAAATCAGGAGGTCAGGTGATTCAGCACCCACTGATGATGACCTAGGCTTTTCTTTGATGTTCTAGCCCATAACACCATTCTTAAGGCTGAGGTAAGCAGACTACAAGGACTACTTGCCAAAATGTCTCAAGAATCAAGACCATCTGCCTAAATTCACCCACAGATGGCACCTTCTTCTAAAGGTCTCCCAAACACTGAGCCACTCTCCACAAATCAACCACCAGCCACTGCTTCTGGCACCATTTCTTAGGGACAGAACCCCTCTGAGCAAATGGCTGTTGTTTTTAAATCTTTCCTGCCTCTCATCACTCCCATCATCACTGACATAGTGCATCAAGCCCTTGATGAGAGGCTCTCCTCCAATATACAAACCCTGGTTGATGATGCAATTACTAAGAGACTTTCTGACATTCAAACCCCTGAACTCAATGCAACCAAAAAGGGGGAGTCTAAGTCAGTGAAAGTAGTCAAGAGAAAGAGAGTTGAAGAGGAAAAGGAGAAAGAAAAAGAGAAGGAGAAAGAAGAGGAGAAAGAGAAAGAAAAAGAGAATGAGAAAGAAGAGGAGAAAGAAAAAGAAAAGGAGAAGGAGAAGGAAAAAGAAAAAGACTTTCATGTCACATACAAGAAGAAGAAGGGTGATGAGAAGACTTCCGAGAAAAAGTTGGATGACATGATCAAAGAAGCTGATGAGCATCATAGCAGATCAATGGATAAAATCATTAATCAGCTATTCAGACAAGGGTTTGATACAGCTAAGCTTGATTCTGAGATCAGAAGGATGGAGATACAAGAGATCGAGTATAGATGGGCTAGTTATAGTGAGAAAGAACAGGAGAGATTGGATGCCATGGTCAGATTCATATCAAAATATTTAGGGAGATCAATCCTTAAGGTGAAATCATGGACTAGGGACAGTATTTTGGAGATAACCAACCAAATCTTTTCATGTGAAGTATTTACAAAAGGATTGATCATAGAAGCCCTTAATGAAGCTGGTGCTGGGAAGAGGACTGATCTAGCAAAGTACTCCAAAGCCTCATTTGCAACCAAAATGCTAGAGCAGCCTGTACAAACTCCCACACTAAAACAACCAACATCACAACCCACAAAACCAACTCCTTTACCCAAAAAGCCAACACAAACAACTGCTGATGATGCACCCAAGAGGAAGAGAAGGGTGTTGAGGCTTCAAGAAGAAGAAGAAGAAGTCGATGATGAGGAAGACAGGCCACCAATTTCAGCTGTTATAAAGATGCCTGAGCCCAGGAGTCAACCAACAATAATCACACCTGACATCCAGAGGCAAATGGTAAAAGTTAAGCTGGAAGAAGAAGAACAATACAAACAACATGATGAGCAGCTATTGAGCCTAATTGATAAAGAGTTTCCTCAAACTACTTTGATACAAGTTATGAGGAAACATGCTCAGAGGTTGTATGCTCTCAAGTTTACATTCCAATATCAGAAAGAGAAAGTAAGAATCTGGCCTGATCCCAGGGTGAGTCATAGAATTCACAAGAAGAACATTCCAAATAGATACAATGGCCAAGTAAAGAAGATTGTAGATGGAGTGATCATGCTGGCCATTGTAGTGTCACCCTGGGAAATCCTAGAAGACTTCAAGAAACCCTACAAAGAAAATCTTTCCCCCCAAAAGTTACTAGAAAACAAAATGGTGAAAAAGGGGTTAATTTACAAGAGGCTTGAAGAGGTCAGGAGTAATGAACTCCAGTTGTTACTTGAGGGTAATCACCCTGATGAGTTTGCTTATAGAGAAATAACAACTGTGGAGTTAAAGAATGGGAAATAGGTCAAATATCTTTTTGAATATTATGGGCCAGAGTTCTTCTTTGAAGGAGCAGCTAAAGATCTCACTCTGGAAGAACAAGTTGTCTTCCTGGAGGCCTATGTAAGAGAGTCTTACAGACTCATTATGGGGAAGTAGGTTTCATGGATGGGACAACAACTCTGTGTCCAATTCCCCAAGACGGAGTTCCCATCCATCCCTTGCCAATCAGATCTACTGAAACCTTTTCCCAGGCCTGTGCTTAAAATGGTCACTTTTGAGCTGATCCAGAAGAAAAAGACAATCTTTTTGCCTAATAAGTAGGACTCCAATAATCTTAAAGGTTTTGGCTGCATTGGTTTAGGGGGAGTTTGTTGGACCAAAAGAACCAATGAGCCAGGTCAGAAAAACCTTTAAGTCCCACAGACATCATAACAACTGAAGAAGCCTACATCAGCTGAAGACAAAGTCTAAAGACAAGTGCTGAAGACAAAGTCTGAAGACAAGTGCTGAAGACAAAGTCTAAAGACAAGTACTGAATACAAAGTCTGAAGTCTAAGCCTTCAGAGGTTGTCACAACAGCTGAAGTAGTACTCTTCAGTAGTTGTGATGGTTTCCTTTTCAGTAGTTGTCTTTTTTCAGTTTAGTAGTTTGTAATCAGTAGTTTGTAATAAGTAGTTCAGTAGTTTGTTTTCAGTAGTTGTAGTTGTCACACCCTCCATTTCCACGAACGGGGTTTTACCGTTAGGCGTGTGACATACCAGGATCTCAGACACAGTCATATCGAACGACACTATATGAATTTAAAATAAACATTTGACTTCATTCAAAAGAACATAAACAAAGTTTACAATAGTGCGGAAGCGTGTACATAATTAGTAAATCCATTACAGTACAATTACAATAGCCATGTTTAGACAAAATGTTCAATGCTGAAAATAAAATAGATGAATGCATGTCCTGAGTGCGTTTCCTTAGCGTGCATCATGAGCTTATGCGTTCCTGTGACCTGAGAAAACATGCTAAAATGTGTCAACATAACGTTGGTGAGTTCACAGGTTTAATCAACAAGAAATGTGTTCATAAGCGTTCAATGGTTTGAGTTTCAATGGTTTACGTTTCAATGGTTTAGTATATAGAGCATATCGTTAGGTAGCTAGCCTATGTTCTTGTTACTTAGCGTTTCAAACCGAAGCTGACTGTTTATGTCCTATATGTGTTTGTTGTATCCCCGCCACGTCTCGCAAGACCGTGACAAATGTTAGGTCAATCAAGCACCCGTTTGACCTCCAATCAAGCTAGCGCGACTAGCCCGGGCGGGGTTTGTCAGACCCAGTAGTACTACTCAAAATTACCTCGCTAATCCCATTACTAACGGTTCGAGTGTGTCAGGACATGTTGCGTGTTTGCACTAACGTAACAAGCGATATCAATAATACTACAACCATTTATGTAAGCCTGTTTTTCATGTATTCTCCCCCCAAAAAGGAAAGAGAGTAAAATAGGGGCCGTGAAACTCACAGATGATGTAATAAGTATATAGGATGAAGGTCTCCCAAGTGTTGTTTACAATGCGCTGTCAAACACCTATTGACAGTTATGTTAAGCGTTAATGTTGTGTTCAGCGTTAATAGACATGTTTAGTCGGGTCGGGTCGCATGGGTTCGGTCGTGGGTGTCACACACACAAGCAGGCATAGACGTATCAGACTTTATGTAGATTCCCAATTAAGTTGTCGATATTTGTAAATGGTTAGGTTACGTTATGTTGAAAGAGTATGTGCTTGTTGATTGCGTTGACTTTAATCTTTGTGGTCAAGAAATGACACTTTATTGATTGTTACCATATCATCACACGATAGGCACACCGCACACAAGGAGAATTCACTCACAATGACTCTAAACGCATATCAAGGCTAGACGCACGACTGGACACTTCATTCGCACGAATGGGCTTCCAATCGTACGAATCAATCTCATTCGTACGGTTGAACCCACATTCGTACGACTTAGCATTCAATCATACCACACATCACCCATTCACCCGACTCAATGACCAATCGCATGACTGGACCTTCATTCGTGCGATTGGACCTTCAGTCGGGTGGTACTCAGTCGCACGCATTTCATCCGGTTGACTCAATCACACACACTCCCAATCGCATGCACTCATTCGCACGTCCCAACCCAGTCGCACCACCAAGTCGCACGATGGGCCCAGTCGCATGACTCAGTCGCATGACTGGCCCAGTCGCATGACTCAGTCGCATGACTGGCCCAGTCGCGAACTGCAGCAGATCGCGACTGCTGGACGGGCTGAACAGCCTTCGGCTGTCCCGTGCTCGATTTTCACACAATCAGGACTTCCAGGATCACTTTCCTAACATGTCTAAGTGAAATGCACATGTTGATTGACCTCACACACACCCCCACGACCACATGCATTCGGGTTGAACCCGAACACCCGAACTCTAGGTTTGCAGCATTGAAAGGAGCAATAAAACGGATGAAAAAGGTCGCCTAACTGCTGGGAACGTGAGTTCTCAGCTGTTGCGTGGTCTAACCGACGAAAACGAGCTCAATCGGGGTGATTTTGGTGCTTGGATGAAGAAAGGGAGAGGGAGAGAGCGACTGAAGAGAAGAGAGCAGAGTGTGGAATGTGGGCTGGTGGATGGGTATTTATACCCAGCCCCAGTTTGGCAATTGGTCAAGTTTAGTCCCTGTACTTAGGTCTCGTGTTCCCAAATTGGTTTCGGTTGATGACGGCGTAGATGGGTGAGCTATGTTAATTAAGAGGATTCTAGGAAATCTCGTTTATGTGAATCCTCTACAAACACCCATGTTAGTATTTTATCATTATTTATTTAACGATGTCGGTGGCGGTGTTTGTATACGTTTCGAGTATTAACGAGTGTGTGCCAATGATAACCACAGTGATTTGAATAGTGTTAACCTGGAAATTGCGGGGTGTCACAGTAGTATTAGTTAATACTTAGCTTCTTTTGTAAGATGTCCTCAGTTGTTGTGGACATCTTCAGTAGTTTAGTTAGTTTCAGTTGTTTTTGTAAAACGGTTAGATGTCACTATCAAGTGACATCTGCTGACGTCACATTACCTCTATAAAAGGAAGGTTGACCTAATTTGTATTGGCCGAAGCTTGTGTATGAATGAATACATTCTCTTTTGTAGAAATCTCTCTCTCTTTATAACCGTACTGTTTCATTGAATATCCTTTATGTTCTTGTTTAAATTTCATCTAATTCGTATACTATTCCGCTGCAAATCATAATCTAATTGATCAAACTAGATCCGAGATCCCTTCACTAAGTGTGGAGGTGGATGCCTTGGACTTCTTCTTCTTCTCGGTATCCCTCTTCATGGCCATCATTTTCCTCCTCCTTGAAGACTTTAACTGAGAAAAGTGGCCTTCAGCACCAGGTTGTTCTTGTGTAACTTTCTCAGTTGGGTCCTCTGTTAGGTCTGATGAGGCTGGTGCAACCAAAACCCAGTACTTAGCTTCATTTTGGTACAACTACAATGGACTTCCGAAGACAATGCTGCATTTCCGAAGCTAAGTCAAGAGTCTTCCAAAGCCAAGCAAGAAGAACTTCTAAAGAGAGTTATTCATTTTAGTACATCTACAATGGACTTCCGAAGACAATGCTGCATTTCCAAAGCTAAGTCAAGAGTCTTCCAAAGCCAAGCAAGAAGAACTTCCGAAGAGAGTTACTCTTCGGAAGTATCATGAAGACCAAGACAAGGAGCAGCTGATTCAGAAGAAGTTGTTTCTTCCGTAGCCAAAGTGACTTTGGAAGACTTCATGTCTTCCGAAGTACACTTACCTTCGGAAGAACCAACTGTGACTAGTGGACAAAAGGAAGGTTCCTGTCAGTAAAGTCAACTACTTTACTGACAGACTGCATGGAGCTTCTCCATGCGAGTATGTTTGACTTTACTTTATCCACTGTTCATCCATCAAAGATTAGTATAGTTACCATACTTATTAAAGCATGCTTGTAAGAGTCTTGCAATCTTTGAGTTGAGAATTAATATATACAAGTATCTTGAAAACTTATTCTTGTGTCTTGCTTACTCAATATATTACTATCAACTCTTAGAGGATTCTGTTTTCATCATTTGAGTGAAATCAAGTAAGTTTAAGAGAGAACCATTATGTTGAGTGACTTGTAATGATCCTGCATCCTCTTCCCTTATAGGTTCAGAAAGAGAGGATTAGGACCCTGCTATGGATCAGAAGATAAAGTTGACTGTGGTCCAGCACTAGGTGCAGGTTGTGTTGTCTTCTGTGGTTTAACCTTACCTCAACTTTAGGAGGAGCTTGACTTGGTAGAGAACATAAGTCAAGAAGCTCCCTTCTTTTAATCTTCTGCTTGATCATTATAATGTGCTCATCCATAGTGGATAGAGACATTGGACCAAGCCTCCTTTCGGAGAATCCATACAGCTTCAAAAAGCTCATCATCCTCTGCCTGTCAATAGACTTGTTTTAGCTCTTTTGGATGATAGCTCTTGACTTTACAGCTTCTTCCCTCATCTTCCTCTTAGCAACTTATTGTTCTTTTATCACTTGTTGTTCAAGCTGCTTGAGGTACTCAAATTCTATGTATTCATAGGATAAGGGAAGAAGTGCAGATGCCTGATAGAGCCTTGTGGCACTCAGGTAGCCAATTATGTTTTGTCTATCTGCTTCCTTATTTACTTGAGATTGTTCAGTTACCACAGGCTCTATCTCAGGACCTTTTTGAACTAGGGAGAGGGTAGGAGCATGTTTGTAGAGTCTTTTCTTTCTCCTTTCTTCCTTGATCTTGAGGAGAAATTCTGCATCCTCTACCTTCTTCCTCCCCTTTGAAGAGGTTCCTGTCTTAAGGTTCACAGGCTGAACTACTGGTCCTTCAGTCAAGATTTTCCCTTTGAAGCTAATCTTGGGGTCCACCTCAATAGATAGTTGACCAATAGTATTGCCTGCTAGCCTCTGTCTATATAGTTTGAATCTCAGCTTGAACTCTTCTAGTACCCTATCTTGAATTTTATCTGCTAACCTTCCAGCTTCCCTGTTTTGACTTGGATTGGCAATTGGAAGGTCAATCAGATATGTGCTCTTATACAATCTCAGGTTAGAGAAGTTGAAGATTTCATGTTAACCCTGAGATCTAAAGATTACCAGGTCTCTTCTATCCATGTCACACCTCTATCCCATAATTGGATTCTCAGAGTGATGAGATGGCGTAGGAATAGACCTTAGTATACCCTCCTCAAACAAACCTTCTATGAGTGAGTTCATATCAATATGAACTTGAGGAGGTTACTGAGTATGGGCAATTTCAAGTGAGGGTAGTGAATCCTCAATGTCCATACTCTGAGAAGAATTCCCAGGTTCCGTGATTGCTAGGACTTTCTCTTCCTTTTTAGTAGCATCACCTTCTTGCATAGGTGAGCTGGAGGTTAGGTCCACCACATCCATTGGTTCTTATGGACCTGGTTTAGTACTTCTAAGTGTTCTTTCAGCTAACTTACCCTTAAGATCGGTGATCTCAAGTTGTTGGTCATTAACCCTCTTTTGTAAGGTAGTCACCTGAGATTCCAAGTGACTAATCTTTGAGACTAAATAGGTGTAGGTTTGAGTCAGTTTTTGCACCTTTAGTTTCATACTCCCCTCATCATCACCAGAAGAATCATGGGGGGATAAGAGAATAGGACGAAAGTCTTCTTCCTCATCACCAGCACTATGTTCTAGGCTGCTGGATTTCCCTTGCACCATGACAGCTTCAGTTGAAGTGTTAAGGGGCCAGGTCTTCGTGGTTGAGGTCTTAATGATGGAGTCACTTGCTGAAGTGAGAGCCTCTTCCATATGGACTTCCTGAACTTGTTCAGGGAGATCCACCTCAGTAGTGGGTGGATGATATGGGCTAGACATGGTGATGTAGGAGTACTCATCTCTCCTTGAGCAGGGGTGGAGAAGAGAGACTCATGGTACTCACTGAATCCCATGTCTTTATCATCATAGATTTCTAGGTTGGGTATGGGTTGGTTAAGGTTTAGAGGCTGGGGATAGTTACTTTCCCCTGAAGGTTATTCACTAGAGTTTTGAAACTCTAAGTGAATGCTTAAGGCTGTTTTGGATTGTGAGCTCATCAGGCTAAGCATGAGGAAACTCAACACTAATTCTTGGTGAGATGGGAGTGGTTTGCTCCTTAGGGTAAGTGGGAGCTCAAGTGTCTACTTCATCATGCATGGGTGAGGATATGGGGGTCCGCACAAGCTGAGTAGCTTGTGGAGGAGTTCTTTTGGATTTTCTTGTGTAGGTGATGGTTATTTGAGGTTATGTGGGTGGTTGAGAAGTAGAAGGTGTGGGTTCAACACTTGCTGGTGCTGCTAGGTTGTCACCTTGTTTCTACCCATGAGAAGCCCACAGTAGGCTGTCTCATAGTCTTGAAATTATCAGGTTTCATCTGTCCTATTTTTGGAATATTACCTGTTCCCCTTAACTGTGAGCCCAGTTCACAGTTAATAATGTGTTGGACATATCTAGGGAACATGTAATATTCTAAGGAGTCCAAGTTAGCAAGAAAATTTGTATAGACAAACTGAGAATAATTGAACTTCACCCCCTGAACCATCCTATGGACTATGTAGGAAAGGTCTTTAGGAATTTGGTCCCATCCTCCATGCTTGTTGGATAGACAGTGAATGACAACATGAAGGAGGTACTTCCACTGGGAGAAGACATTCCTAAACTAAAGGTTCTCATGAAGTAATCACCTTCATAGCCCATCTGCCAGAAGGACTGGTTTACAGTAGAATTTGGGAAGGACAAGTCACCTTTGACATCATCCAGCCTGAGATGAGTGTATATGGAGGCTGGAGTGATGAAGATTGTCCTCCCCTGCACTGTGGGAGACAATGCCTTCTCCCCATCCATGGTGACCTCTTGGCAGGTTCTCCAAGACTCCAAGAGTTGATCTTCATAAAGTGGAGGATCTATGGTGAGGAAGGTGAAGTAGTTGGATAGAGTCAAGAATCGACAAACCTTTGAAAAACCATGATCTTTCTTAGAGTTCAACAAAGCAACCTGATTGTGTTTCCTGTGTAAATGCATGGAAACATCTGGTTGGTTTCTTTGATCAAGGTTGGCCATTTATGAGGTAGCTTTGTGGTGAAATAAAATAAGAACAAGGGCGCTTTGTAGGTGAATTTAGGTTAGAGAATTTTGCAGATGAAGATGATAGTTAAAGAGGGGGAATCGTTGAGTATATATGTATGAAATGGATTTTATATAAAGTTAATGCAAAAGGATAAACTTTGAAATCCGGATGTTGGTCCTACCTCTGAAAAATGCGCCCAAAAAAGGTATTGTTCTTGGAAGTAGTAAATCTTCCGAAGGTAATTTGTCGAAGTCAATTTGACTACAGAAGATATTCCTGAGCTTTATGGAAATTTTCTAAGGCCCCGTTCCCAGGCATCTCACACTTGGTCACTTATCGCATATAAAACATACATTTATTTAAAACATCGCAGCGGAAATTAATTAAAAACCATTTCATATAATTATAATTGATTTTGCAAAGTAATACATCATTGTTACATTACAAAACATCAATTGTTGCATTACATCACAAAAACATTATCGCAATATAAAATGGGTGCCATCCAAAAATAAGGCAAGTAGCTGCCCCGTGCCATCCTCAGCAACTCTTACCTGTCAACTGTAAAATACATAAAAGTCAGTGTTGCTGAGTGAGTTCTAGTTTTATAAAAATATATCATACTTTACTTTCGTTAAATCTTAAATTTCATACGCGATCATGCATCATACCTACAAATAGATAATATCGTTATTATCTTTTATTATCAGAAATTTATTTTTCCTCATCATATCCATACTTTCATTCTATTTCATTTACATTCTCTTTCGTATACATTCTTTTGTTTCGTACTTTACATTATCTCTTACTTTCATTCTCATACTTTCATATCATACCTTACATCGTTCTTTTATTTTCTTACTTTCTTTTCGTATGTTACGTCATTCTTTTACTTTCATACGGATCGATGAACAATACTCTGAATATTGTGCATGAAGCTGATGCTGGGTCTGTGGTAATTAAATCACGAACATTATGCACGAAGCTAACCTAGTCACCTAGGGCAAGTCATCTCTCCCTTTCATTCAGACCAATTGGTAATACCCCGAACATTATGCACGAAGCTGATGCTGGGCCTGTGGTAATCAACTCACGAATACTGTGCACGAAGCTGACCCAGTCACCTAGGGCATACCACAAAGGTCTTGTCAATCTAAATGATTGGCCCTGCATGCATCCTTCGGGTTATTAAAACCATACACGGTGAGCTAACGACAACATGGTCTTGCACCTCCTTCTATTTGCTTGCAAGCCATTCTTTCGTTCATTACGTTTTACTTCTCATCTTTGTTATCTTTCACTTCATTACGTTATTCTTTACGTTCTTTCATACTTTTTTCATACTACGTAAAGTAATAACCTAATATTAAATGTATTTTATAATATAATATAAATACATTTGAATACCATTAAAAGATAACACATTATGCATACCATACACCATTCATACATACTATAACCCTAGACCATCACATAATAATACTTAAAATGGGTAATCATAGCCCATGGGTCAAATCAGGGTCAAACCGTACAATTCTGGTTTTCCTAAAAATTCAGAAATAATTCTAAGTGTTTGGGCGCATGGGAACTATTTGGGCATTTCTGCCCTGTTTAGGCGTTTTACCACTATGTAGGCGCCTGAGCTTACACTTAAATTATTAACACTTAGGCGCATGAGCCTTATGGGCGCTTGGCTACTATTTAGGCGCATGGACCTGACACTTAGTCTTCTGGGCAAATTTCCAGGTGTTTGGCTACTATTTAGGCGCATGGGGTTTTGGGCGGTTGGGCATACTTAGGCAATTTTACCGTTAGGCGCATGGGCCGCTGTTTAGCCGCATAGGCAACCAACTTATACCTAATCAACATAATTCAGTCCCAATCCAACATGTATCATGATCTAAGCTTAGTAGTAACACTCTAAGAATCATAATATGAACATAACTACAAATCAACCCGAACTTACACCCACCCAGGTACACATTCATACATACACATAAGGGTAAAAACCATTTTTATAAAAACATTCTTACATGTATTTCCAGCCCCAAAATTAGTTAAAACATGTTAAAAAGGGGTTCTAGAAACTCACCCTAGTTGCTCTCAAGTTTAAACTCTTCAACTTGAGCTTCTCAGATGATTCTAACACCTAGAAACCCACCAAACACACACCCGAACACACATAAACACACATAAGCATATAACTGAGGCATAGGCTGACCAAGAACAACTCAAAACAAAGATATCTTACCTTGAATTCAAATTCTTCTTCTTCTTCTCTTTAGAAAACCCAAATTCTCTGCTCTTTCTCTCTCTAAAACCGAATGAAATAAAGTGTACAGGAGATTATGGGCGGCCATATCTCCTTTATGCACCAACTTTTATTCTTTTTGTCCTTTTGACACTTTTAACCCCTCAACTTTGGGTTAAATTGCATTTTCTCCTTTTTATTCACGTTTATTCTTTCTTTCTTGTCTATTAAAAATATCCGGGTGTTACAAGTCCACCCCCCTTATATAGGTTTCGTCCCCGAAACCTGTTATTCCTCAAAAAGATAAGGGTAATGCTGCCTCATCTCTTCTTCAGTCTCCCACGTAAACTCGGAACCCTTCCTGTGCTTCCACTTTACGCACAAAGGGGACCACTTTATTCCTTAACCTTTTCTCTTTACGATCAATGATCGCCACTGGTTGCTCCACATAGTTGAGCCGTTCATCAACTTCGATGTCCTCCAGTAGTACTGTAACATCCAAAAGTTCAAAATTTATTATTTGATTAAAATTAGGGTTCAGTCGCATGCCATACGAGCGAATGAAGCTCAATCGCACGAATGACGGGCGTATGGGCTCAATCGTACGATTGAGTCGTGCGAATAAGCCAGTCGTGCGATTGAGTATGTCGGCTAAAAATAGGCATGTAGGATAAGTAGGGCGGTTAAAGGGTATTGAAGGCAGATTTTATCTGCTGTAACCTCATCCTCTTGCTCCTCACGAACCCAAACACCCTGTTCTTGCCCAATCGATCAAACTAGCTCCGTTTAGGTAAGTTTTGCTTGTTCGGATCAATTTTTGAATATATTAAGCTGTGTGGGTGGTGGGAATTGATCCAAAAACATGTTTTAATCAGAATTCCTGTTCAATCTTTCTGTTAAACTGAAAAGTGAAGGTTCGGGCCCTAGTTTTTGTGAAATTTGATGAAATAAGGACCCGAAACGGTTGTAAATAAAATGTACAGGTTCTGTTATGAATATGGTATAATCTGAACGGTTAAAACTCGAGTTTTTTGATCAAATACGTCAAGAACACAGCTGCTGATCCGTTTCAAGCGAATGAGCCCAGTCGCATGACCTATTCGTGCGACTGAGTCAATCGCATTGTTCAAACGTGCGACTGAGTCAATCGCATTGTTCAAACGTGCGACTGAAGTTCAATCGCATGCACCAATCGCACGAATGGAGGTCATTCGCACAAACCCTATTATAGCTCATTCGCACCTCTGTCGTATGGTCCATTCGTACGATTAAGCTCAGTCGCATGTTCAATCGTACGAATGAGTCCAGTCGCATAGCCTTAGTCGTGTGAAGTGGTCAGCTAGGGGAAATTTGACTAAGTTAGGGTTATTGTTTTAGATTTTCTTTGAGAAAGAGAAGTTTTAGCTGCCCTAGCATATTTGGATTGATAACCACTTGTTGGAAACATTAAGGTGAGTTCTAATTGCCCTTTTTATGTGTTAATGCCGTTTGATAAAAATCGGGCACTGGCATGCATATAAATAAATACAAAATGTGAATAAGAGTTGAAAGTGGTAAATTGTAATGAATGGCGAGGTGGAGGTTTGACCCACCAACTATAGACGGAGGTTTGACCCGTCAACGCCAACTATAGATGGAGGTTTGACCCGTCAACGCGCGAGGTGGAGGTTTGACCCACCAAACTATAGACGGAGGTTTTACCCGTCAACGCGCGAGGTGGAGGTTTCACCCACCAAATTAAAAATTGATAAAAGATGTCCATAAATACCTTGTGGGTATTCGATATGCATATCAATACTGGGATAAATAAATGGACAGATGAATGTGTGTGTGGATCATTCGGTGTGATAACAGTTGATGAATTGTTACTATTGAAATGTGGTGTATGTTAGAACTCACCAGTTTATCTGATTTTGTGTTTGTTTTCTAATGCATGCCAGGTAGTAATAGAGGTGCTCGTGATGGTCCCCCACAGAGTTAGCTTCCGGTTATGGTGTATGATACTGGCCATAAATGTTGGGTTTTGGGAATGAAGTACTTGAAGTTTAAAAAGTTTTGAAATGTTGGATAGTGTCTTGTAAATATTGTTAACGATGTAAACAGTTTTTAATATATGTAAAATTCCGTTGCGTTTGTAGTCTCTGAGTTGGTATAATAACCCAACTAGTAGCACCCTCCTTATTATATTATTGTTATGGATATTGAGGGTGTTACAAGTACAATCATATCCTCATCAGCTAAACACTTCCGCAGATGAGATACATGGCATGTTGGGTGAATTCCACTTAACTTATCTGGTAGTTCCAGCCTATAGGCCATCTCTCCTACTCGAGAAATGATTCGAAAAGGCCCTACGTATCTCGAGCTCAACATGCTCTGCTTTCTGAACCAAATGATACACTTCCAATGTGAGACTTTCAACATGACTCTATCCCCCACCTGGAACTCAATCAGTCTACGTCTCTTATCAGCATACGACTTTTGTCTATTCTTAGCTGCCTTCATAAAAGCTTTAATCTTTTCGAGCTTCTCAGTCGTAGCCTCAATTACCTCAATGCTTCCCAACTCCTTCTGACCAATATTGCCCCAACAAACGGGTGTCCTACATCTCCTATCGTATAGCATCTCATAAGGGGGCGTACCAATGCTGGCATGATAACTGTTATTGTATGAGAATTCGGCTAATGGTAAATGGTCATCCCACCTTTCTCCAAAATCGATCACGCATGCCCGTAGCATATCTTCAAGCGTCTGGATCGTCCTCTCAGACTGACCGTTTGTTTGAGGGTGATAAGTCGTGCTAATGTGTAGCCACGTCCCCATTGCATCATGGAATTTCTTCCAAACTTGGATGTAAACCGAGTGTCACGATCAGATACAATAGACACCGATACAACATGATGAGCTACTATCTCTTTGATAAATAGATCCGCGAGTCTCTCAGAGGAATACGTCTCTCGGATGGGTAGGAAGTGAGCACTCTTCGTCAAACGATCAACTATCACCCATATAGCATCATACCCTTTCGGGGTACGCGGTAACTTCGTAATAAAGTCCATGGTGATATGCTCCTACTTCCACTTGAGTATATCCAAAGGTTGGATTTTCCTGTACGGCTTCTGATGCTCCGCTTTCACTTGTAAACAAGTAAAACACTTACTCACATGCTCTGCTACATCACGCTTCATACCCGGCCACCAATAATCCTTCTTCATATTATGGTACATCTTGGTAGCACCGGGATGAATGGAATATCGAGTCTTATGAGCCTCATCCATGATCTTTCCACGTAAGTCCCCGTAACAAGGAATCCACATCCGCTCGTATCGGGTTCTAACACCGAGAGTGTTTTCATCCAACTCTGCGACTAGGCCTCTTATCCTTTCAGAGTTAAGATGATCTTCTTTCAACACCTCATCTTGAAACTCCTTGACCTGTGTCATCACATCAGAGGTCATAATCAACCGATAAGCCTTCACCCGAATCGGCTCAGGTCTCTCCTTACGACTAAGGGCATCTGCCACCATGTTGGCCTTGCCCGAATGGTAATGGATCTCACAATCGTAATCCTTTATGAGCTCCAACCATCGTCTATGCCTCATATTCAAATCTTTCTGCTCAAAGAAGTACTTTAAGCTCTTATGGTCGGTGAAGATTGTGCACTTTGTCCCGTATAAGTAGTGCCTCCAAATCTTCAACGCGAAAACCACAGCAGCTAATTCTAGATCGTGCGTGGGATAGTTGACTTCGTGGGTCTTCAGCTGTCGTGATGCATAGGCTATTACCCTTCCTCGTTGCATCAACACGCTACCTAGCCCCGAATAAGATGTATCCAAATACACCACTAAGTCCTCACTCCCTTCGGGTAATGTCAAGACAGGAGCTTGAGTTAATCTCATCTTCAACTCCTCAAAAGCACACTCCTGTTCTCGACCCCACACGAACTTCACATCCTTGCGAGTCAATTTGGTTAAAGGCGAGGCTATCTTGGAAAAATCTTGAATGAATCTCCTGTAATATCCCGTCAAACCCAAGAAACTACGAATCTCGAATGGCGTCTTTGGAGACTTCCATTGCATCACCACCTCAACCTTTGCTGGGTCCACCATAATTCCTTCAGCATTAACAACATGACCCAAAAATTGAACATCGCGCAACCAAAAAGCACACTTAGAGAATTTAGCATACAACTTCTCTCGCCTAAGTGTCTCCAGTACCTCGCGTATATGGCTGGCATGTTCTTCCTTGCTCTTAGAATAAATCAGGATATCATCAATAAACACGATCACCGATTTATCTAACATCGGTCGACACACTCGGTTCATCAAGCCCATAAAGGCAGCTACCGCGTTAGTCAAGCCAAAAGACATAACGACAAACTCGTAGTCTCCATAACGTGTGCGAAAAGTTGTCTTAGGGATATCTCACTCTTTCATCTATCAATTGATGGTAGCCAGATCAAAGATCTATCCTCGAGAACCAACTGGCACCTTGGAGCTGATCAAACAAGTCATCAATCCCTCGGTAATGGATACCGATTCTTCACCGTCAACTTATTCAGCTCGCGGTAGTCGATACACATTCTCGTGCTACCGTCCTTCTTCTTCACGAATAAGATCGGAGCACACCAAGGAGAGATACTCGGTCTGATGAAACCCTTATCAAGCAACTCCTTAAGTTGCTCCATCAGTTCCTTCATCTCATTCGGAGCCAACCGATACGGTGCCTTAGCTACAGGCTGAGCACCGGGTATCAAGTCAATCTGAAATTCAATTTCACGATCTGGTGGCACACCTGATAGATCCTCTGGGAACACATCAGGAAAGTCACACACCACCCGGTACATCGGACAATTGTGGTGCTGACGTGTTCACATCCTTAACGTAGGCCAAATAGGCACTACATCCACGCCTCATGCACTTTCCCGCTACCGCCATCAAAATCACCTTCGGAATCGTTGTAACTCGATCACCGTATATCGTCACCGAACTCCCGTCAGGCGTTATCAGTCTAATCATCTTCTTGCGACACATAATGTTCACCTCGTAGTCCGCTAACCAATCCATTCCTAGGACTACATCAAACCTACCTAAGGCCATCACAAACAGTCTAGCAGGAAACTTATGACCTTCTAGTTCTATATCACAACCCTCAATCAAGTCAGAAATCCTTGTAGACTTACCTATGGCAGTTTCTACGTCAAAGGGCTCATCAATACATCTACTACTAACAGGCAAATAAGCACACAAAGCAGCAGAAATAAAACTTCTACTAGCACCTGAATCAAATAACACAGAAGCAAGAGTTTGGTTTACTAGAAACGTACCTGTTATAACATCGGGGTCCGTCCTAGCCTCCTCCCTGGTCATTATAAATGCCCTGGCGCTTGCCCTTTGCTCTTCAGTTTCGGTCTTCTTCTCTGCTCCGAAACTCTCCGCCCTCAGCTTCTTGCACTCCCTGCTCAGGTGGCCTACTTCGCCATAGTTGTAGCACCTCGCTACTCTGTAATCTCTAGAGATGTGGCCAGGCTTCTCGCATTTGAAACAATCATTAAGCCCCAGCCTGCACTCACCAGCGTGCTCCTTCCCACACTTACTGCACTTCTTTGTTCCCGAGCCTATTACAACCACCCGTTGATCATCCACCCTCGCTTTCTTGTTATTTGGGGTAAAGCCGTCACGCCCAAACCGTTTCCTGTTCCAGTTCCGATCATCACCACTGGTCTTCTTCCCTTTAACCACCATCACCTCTCTCTATCATACAATCTTCCAGCCAAGTCAAACACCGACCTAAACGTACTTAGTCGGACGACATCATGTGCCTGCGGATATCCGCCGGCAAGCCCTGAATGTATCTTTTGATCTTCAGTGACAGGGGCGTCACCTGATCCGGCACCAGGCGTGCCATCTCGTTAAACTTGGTGGTGTACTGTTGATGTGTCATGGTTCCCGCCTCCAGCTGCAGGAACTCCCTTTTCACCTTGTCCAACTCCCGATGAGGACAGACACCAACTTCTTCAGCTCACTCCACCTCATCCTGCCAATCGCTCTACTACCCTCGGCCTGGACAATATTGTCCCACCAGCATAAGGCTGAGTCCACAAATGAGTGAGTGACAAACTTCACCTTCTGGTCTTCCCGGAACTCGTTGATTTCAAGGACGACCTCCATCTCTCTCACCCATCGGTGAGCAGCAGCAGTAGTGCCATTACTATCAAAGGTAGGGGCTTGCATCTTTGGAATGCCCCATAATTACAGCCTCATGCTGCCTCAAGCACATGCTCTTCTTCCTCCTCCTCGTCAGCAGGGACAACCGTCTCAGTCTCCGGTTGCTCTCCTCTTCTTGAGGACCTATTCCTCTCCTTCCTTTCTTCTTCCCTTACAACCTTAATTACTTCAGTCACCACAGACGGTAAGATCGTCTGCATGACCTGGTGAACCTCTTCTACTACAACCTCCTTCACCAAGTCCCCTAAGTTAGCACTCTTATCACCACCCTCCGGATGAGGGGTCTCAGGCTCCTCATGAGTCGCTTCTTCAGCTCTAGGCCTTCCTCTTGTGACCCGTGGTCTAGCACCACATCCACCACGTACTCCGCCTCGTGAAGCCTTAGAAGATCTACCTCCAGCCATCCTCTATCACACTATAAGATTCAAACACTAACACGATCATTCCAGGTAGTAGCTCAGTCTATGTCAAGTATAGTAAGTCCCTAATTACAGCGGACAGTTGTGATTAGCCACTTACTTTACTCTTCATACCCCAAGTATTTCCTCTCCTGACTACATCAGTATCTAAATCTACTAAGGGCAAACAGATCAAATAACATGCGCACATAATTTCGGTTAACATTAAAGAAAATACCTGATGGCACGTAGCTACTCGGACTGACATCCCTTCCCTTTATCCCATTCTCAGTTTAAGTTTAGGTTTCTTTTGAAAATATTTACCCATTTCACTTAAAATTTGGCTCTAATACCAACTTGTAAGGCACCGTTCCTGGTCAGCAGGGACAACTGTCTCAGTCAGCAGGGACAATCGTCTCAGTCTCCGGTTGCTCTCCTCTTCCTTAGGACCTATTCCTCTCCTTCCTTTCTTCTTCCCTTACAACCTTAATTACTTCAGTCACCACAGACGGTAAGATCATCTGCATGACCTGGTGAACCTCTTCTACTACAACCTCCTTCACCGAGGCCCCTAAGTTAGCACTCTTATCACCACCCTCCGGATGAGGGGTCTCAGGCTCCTCATGAGTCGCTTCTTCAGCTCTAGGCCTTCCTCTTGTGACCCGTGGTCTAGCACCACATCCACCACGTACTCCGCCTCGTGAAGCCTTAGAAGATCTACCTCCAGCCATCCTCTATCACACTATAAGATTCAAACACCAACGCGGTCATTCCAGGTAGTAGCTCAGTCTATGTCAAGTATAGTAAGTCCCTAATTACAGCAGACAGTTTTGATTAGCCACTTACTTTACTCTTCATACCCCAAGTATTTCCTATCCTGACTACATCAGTATCTAAATCTACTAAGGGCAAACAGATCAAATAACATACGCATATAATTTCAGTTAACATTAAAGAAAATACCTGATGGCACGTAGCTACTCGGACTGACATCCCTTCCCTTTATCCCATTCTCAGTTTAAGTTTAGGTTTCTTTTGAAAATATTGCCCATTTCACTTAAAATTTGGCTCTAATACCAACTTGTAAGGCACCGTTCCTGGTCAGCAGGGACAACCGTCTCAGTCAGCAGGGACAACCGTCTCAGTCTCCGGTTGCTCTCCTCTTCCTGAGGACCTATTCCTCTCCTTCCTTTCTTCTTCCCTTACAACCTTAATTACTTCAGTCACCACAGACGGTAAGATCGTCTGCATGACCTGGTGATCCTCTTCTACTACAACCTCCTTTACCGAGGCCCCTAAGTTAGCACTCTTATCACCACCCTCCGGATGAGGGGTCTCAGGCTTCTCATGAGTCGCTTCTTCAGCTCTAGGCCTTCCTCTTGTGACCCGTGGTCTAGCACCACATCCACCACGTACTCCGCCTCGTGAAGCCTTAGAAGATCTACCTCCAGCCATCCTCTATCACACTATAAGATTCAAACACCAACGCGGTCATTCCAGGTAGTAGCTCAGTCTATGTCAAGTATAGTAATTCCCTAATTACAGCGGACAGTTGTGATTAGCCACTTACTTTACTCTTCATACCCCAAGTATTTCCTATCCTGACTACATCAGTATCTAAATCTACTAAGGGCAAACAGATCAAATAACATGCGCACATAATTTCGGTTAACATTAAAGAAAATACCTGATGGCACGTAGCTACTCGGACTGACATCCCTTCCCTTTATCCCATTCTCAGTTTAAGTTTAGGTTTCTTTTGAAAATATTTACCCATTTCACTTAAAATTTGGCTCTAATACAAACTTGTAAGGCGCCGTTCCTGGGCACCTCACAGTTAGTCATTCATCGCACATAAAACATACATTTATTTAAAACATCACTGTGGAAATTATATTAAAACCATTTCATATAATTATAATTGCTTTTGCAAAATAATACATCATTGTTACATTACAAAACATGAGTTGTTGCATTACATCACAAAAACATTATCGCAATATAAAATGGATGCGATCCAAAAATAAGCCAAGTAGCTGCCCCGTGACATCCTCAGCAACTCTTACCTGCCAACTGGAAAATACATAAAAGTCAGCGTTGTTGAGTGGGTTCTAGTTTTATAAAAATATATGATACTTTACTTTTATTAAAACTCTTCATAAATTTCATACGTGATCGTGCATCATACGTACAAATAGATAATATCGTTATTATCTTTTATTATCAGACATTATTTTTCCTTATCATATCCATACTTTCATTCTATTTCATTTACATTCTCTTTCGTATACATTCTTTCGTTTCATACTTTACATTATCTCTTACTTTCATTCTTATACTTTCGTATCGTACCTTACATCGTTCTTTTATTTTCTTACTTTCTTTGCGTACGTTACGTCATTCTTTTACTTTCATACGGATCGATGAACAATACCCCGAACATTGTGCACGAAGCTGATGCTGGGCCTGTGGTAGTTAAATCACGAATATTGTGCACGAAGCTCACCCAGTCACCTAGGGCATGTCATCTCTCCCTTTCATTCAGACCAATTGGTAATACCCCAAACATTGTGCACGAAGTTGATGCTGGGCCTGTGGTAATCAACTCACGAACATTGTGCACGAAGCTGACCCAGTCACCTAGGGCATACCACAAAGGTCTTGTCAATCTTAATGATTGGCCCAGCATGCATCCTTCGGGTTATTAAAACCGCACACGGTTGAGCTAACGACAACTGGTCCTGCACCTCCTTCAATTTGCTTACAAGCCATTCTTTCATTCATTACGTTTTACTTCTCATCTTTGTTATCTTTCACTTCGTTACGTTATTCTTTACGTTCTTTCATACTTTTGTCATACTACGTAAAGTAATAACATAATATTTAACGTATTTTATAATATAAAATAAATACATTTGAATACCATCAAATACACATTACATACATACTTAAAATGGGGTAATTATATCCCATGGGTCAAATCAGGGTCAAACCCTACAATTCTGGTTTTCCTAAAAATTCAAAATAATTCTAAGTGCTTGGGCGCATGGGAACTATTTGGGCGTTTCTGCCCTGTTTAGGCGTTTTACCACTATGTAGGCGCCTGAACTTACACTTAAATTATTAGCACTTAGGCGCATGGGCCTTATGGGCGCTTGGACACTATTCAGGTGCTTGGGCCTGACACTTAGTCATTCTAGGCAAATTTCCAGGCGTTTGGCTACTATTTAGGCGCATGTGGTTTTGGGCGGTTGGGCACACTTAGGCAATTTGACCGTTGGGCGCATGGGCCACTGTTTAGGCGCATGGGCCACTGTTTAGGCGCATGGGCAACCAAGTTATACCTAATCAACATAATTCAGTCCCAATCCAACATGTATCCTGATCTAAGCTTAGTAATAACACTCTAAGCATCATAATCTGAACATAACTACAAATCAAACCCGAACTTACACCCACCCACATACACATTCATACATACACATACGGGTAAAAACCCATTTTTATAAAAACATTCTTACATGTATTTCCATCCCCAAAATTAGTTAAAACATGTTAAAAAGGGGTTCTAGAAACTCACCTTAGTTGCTCTCAAGTTTAAACTCTTTAACTTGAGCTTCTCAGATGATTCTAACACCTAGAAACCCACCAAACCACACCCAAACACACATAAACCCACATAAGTATATAACCGAGGCATAGGCCGACCAAGAACAACTCAAAACAAAGAATTCTTACCTTGAATTCGAATTCTTCTTCTTCTTCTCTCTAGGAAACCCGAATTCTCTGCTCTTTGTCTCTCTAAAACCGAATGAAATGAAGTGTGCAGGAGATTATGGGCGGCCATACCTCCTTTATGCACCAACTTTTATTCTTTTTGTCCTTTTGACACTTTTAACCCCTCAACTTTGGGTTAAATTGCATTTTCTCCTTTTTATTCACGTTTATTCTTTCTTTCTTGTCTATTAAAAATATCCGAGTGTTACAAATTTGCTTCAAAAGAAATTACTTAGAGTTTTTTTTACTTTTGAGACATATTTAGTTTCCGAAGAGACTAAAATATAGAAGTTTATTCATAAGAGAATAAATCTTCCGAGGCTTAATTGCTTTTAGAAGAAAACTATTCTTAAAAAACACATAAGTACTTAGAATCATATATATGCTTCGGAAGATATATCAAAATTTCTTTCGAAGGTAAATTTCTTATAAGTAGTTATCTGATTTGAAGACTTAATGTTCTTCCAAAAATTTTCAAATGACATTCCTTAAATTTTAGAAAATTTATACATATTTTGTCTCAAAAGATATTAAGTTGTCTTCATTCAAAGTTAGCTGGGATTATGTATGTCATAATATTGACAACTTAGGAAACACATGTTTTAGAAGTAGTCTTGAGTTAAGTTTAAGAAAATCTACTCAAAGTTAATCATCCTAGTAGTTGATACAAGATATTTAAATCTTTGTTCATCATAAGCCTTTATGAACAGATCAGCATATTGTTTATTTGTGTTAACTTTGACTAGTTTTAGCAATCCTTTTTTAAAATTATCTTAATTAGATGATACCTAATATTGATGTATTTTACCTTGAATGCTGCATAGGATTCTCTGTGATAGAGATAGCATAATTGTTGTCTATGTGGATTGAAATCTCCTTGAAGTTGAATTCATATTCCAGCATCTAATTCTGAATCCAAGCACTTAAGCATAACAGCTAGCAACAATAATGAATTCAGCTTCATCATTGATGCAGATACACATGATTGTTTCTTGCATTGCCTTGAGACTATCCTTGCACCAAGGAATTGACATCCTTCAGATGTAGACTTTGAAGTCAAGCTACAACCACCATAGTCACTATTTGTATAGGCATACAGATTTAAGTCAGAATTCTTTGGATACCAAATGCCTAGTATAGGAGCACCTTTAATATATCTAAGAAATTCTCTTGATAGCAACCAGGTATGACATCTTGGGGTTTGCTTGATATCTTGCATATATACATGTAGCAAACATGATATCAGGCATGCTGCTTGTGAGGTATATAAGAGACCTAATTATAGCTCTATAGAGATGTTCATCTACGCACTCCCCCTCAATATCAGTCCAAGGGAGTAGTTTCTTGCTATGGGTGTTTTTGCAACCTTACATTCAGTCATGATGAATCTTTTAAGTATGACTTGTATATATTTTGACTGACTTATGAAAATGCCATTTTCAACTTGTTTCACTTGAATTCTTAGAAAGAAATTGAGTTCTACCATGGCACTCATTTTAAATCTACTATTTATCAGCTTTGCAAATTCTTTACAAAACTTTGGATTAGTTGACCCAAAAATAATATCATCTACATAAACTTGAACCAGCATCAAGTCATTTCCTGTTCCTTTGATAAAGAGTGTTTCATCTATAGTACCTCTCTTGTATCCATGTTGATAGAGATACTGAGATAGTGTCTCATACCACTTCCTTGGAGCTTGTGCAACCCATAAAGAGCTTTATGAAACTTGCAGATATAATCAGGATGATCTGGGTCTGTAAAGCTAGGTGGTTGTTTGACATACACCTCCTCATCTATCACCCCATATAGAAAAGCACACTTGACATCAAGTTGGTAGACCTTAAAACCCTTTGATGTAGCAAAAGCAAGGAATATTCTAACAGCTTCAAGTCTTGCAACTGGAGCAAAACATCTATGTAGTCAATCCTCTCTTCGTATACCCTTAAACAACTAGTGTAGCCTTATTCTTGATGACAAGTCCTCTTCATCTTTCTTGTTCCTAAACACTCATTTGGTACCTATGGTGGTCTTACCTGGAGGAAGAGGACATAGGTTCCAAACCTTTTGTCTTTTGAATTGAAGCAGCTCTACCTATATTGCTTCAATCCAACTTCCATCATTCAAAGCCTCGTCAACTTTCTTTGGCTCTATCTAGGATAAGAAGCAAGAGTATAGGCAAACATTTTGTCATAGGTTTGTCCTCTTGTTCTCACCTCTATGCCAACATCTCCAATGATGTTTGTGGTGGGGCGTGACTTGTGGATCCTAAGTTGAGGAATCATAGCAAGTTGATTAGACAGATCCAAATTTATGAAGTTTAGATCTGGAAATAAAGTGTCATCCACCATATCCTTCATACTTATTAAGAGAAGCTTGATCCAGTGAGTGTGTGACATCATTAATGTTGTCTTCTATAGAGTAGTTATCAGTATCTAGAAATTCTTGATCACTATCACCACCACCATTTCCTCCTACATTTGAAGCTTCTTCATTTGAGTTATATGCCTCTGAGCTGGAATTTGTAGGCACCTCAGATATATCAACTGAATTTGTCATGGTTGTGCTGATAGGAACTCCATCTGTAGGGTTAGTTACCATTGGAGCTGAAGTAGTGTTCTTGTTTGATATTCTCAGCTCAAATCTTGGATTAGGGTCACCTTTTGATAAGTTACATGTAGATCCTGAAACATTCTCACAAGATTTGTTAAAAAAAATATAACCAATCAATATCAAACAGCCAATCAGAACCAGAACCTTTCACACTAGGAGTGTACTCATTGAAGGTCACATTGGTTGACTCTTCAACTACTCTAGTTCTAAGATTGTATACTTTATAAGCCTTAGCTTGGGAAGAGTATCCAATGAAGTGTCCATCATCTGATTTCTCAATAAATTTGGCTACTTGATCTTTGGTATTCAAGATTATGCAAGGACATCCAAATGACCTGAGAAAACCAATGAAAGGTCTCCTTTTATGCAACAGTTCATATAGAGTCTTACCATGAGTCTTAACTACTAAACCCTATTTTGCCCATAGAGGTAGTGTTGACTGCCTCTACCCAGAAGGTGATGGGAAGTTTACGGCCAGACAACATGGTTCTTGCAGCTTCAATAGTGTCCTGTTTCTCCTCTCAGCAACACTATTTTGCTGAGGAGTCCTATGAGCACTATATTGTCTTGTAATACGCTTTTCATCATAAAATGTGTCAAGGATTTAGTTCTTGAATTTAGTTCCTTGATCACATCTTATGGTCTTGACCTTATGATCGCTTTGATTCTCAATTTCAAAATGAAGTTATTCAAGACCTCAGAAGTCTCATCCTTAGTTCTAAGGAAGAAGACCCAAGTAAATCTTGTGAAATCATCCATAATCACTAAACAGTATGAGGTCCTTCCTAGACTCATTACACCGGTAGGGCCAAAACGATCCATGTGTAGTAAGTGTAGGGGAGTAGTGATGGAGTTATTTTCCTTTGGTTTGTGAGACACCAAGTGTTGTTTCCTTTTCAGGCATGTAACACAGTGATCATCACTTGTAAACTCTTTCTTTGGCATTCCAGTTACCAAATCATTCTTAATTAATTTATTCATGCTCTTAAAGTTTTCATGGCACATTTTTATGCCAAAGAAAAGACTCATCACTATTTGCTTTAGATAGAAAGCAAGAAACTTTTCCTGAGGGAGATGTCTCCAAAAAATCCATCTTGTACATGTTCTCTTTCCTGGGGCTTTGAGAAGGATATGCTCTTGAGGAATGACCATCCAGGGCTGGAGAACAATGCACTCATGCTTAGTGAAGAGCATGTTGTGTCTCTAATAACAAAATTAGGATAAACTCAGTAAATTATACCCAATATCCTTAACATAGTTTACCTTTTCAATGTTAAGCTTACTATTTATGACCCTGCCCCTTTCTGTAATGTAACCTCCTGCATCTCCTCCAAAGGAAACTGGCCCTCTATCAATTTTCTCAATGTTTAAATCAAAGATCCATTACCTGTCATGTGTCTAGAACAGCCACTATCAATGATCCATACATTCCTCTTAGTCTTTATCTCTTCCTTCATAAAAAAGAAAGTTAGTTACATTTGGAAACCCAAGCCTCATTGATCTTGGGCTTGTCAAAATAGACTGAAGACAATGCAACAGCAATTGATCCTATGTTTAGACTTTGAAGATCATCTGCTATTGTTGATGAAGAACTTTTAGTCACATGGTCTTCCTTTATCTTCCACACCATCTTTGTTAGATTAGACTTGACCTTTACACTTCAGAAGTTTTAACAACTTTAGAAGTTTTGGAGACTATGGCTTGGAAGATCTTGCCTTCACTGCAGCAAGCTTCAGTGCTTCTGAAACATTCTTTTCTTCCAAAACCCAATTTTCATCCGAAGTAAATTTTTCACTTGTATTCATTTCCACTTTTATGCTTCCGAAAGGAAAATATTTTCCTTCCGAAGCTTTCTTCTTGTTCTTCTTCTTAGAAGTCTTCTTCTTGGTCATATGGATAGTACTTTTAGGATTGTAGATACAATCCTTAGAAAGATGAGAAGTACTACCACACATGATACAATCAATTGGCTTTCTTCTGAGAGTCTTCCTTTGAGTAGAAGACTAAGCTTGATCCATTTCCGTTTCCATCTTCATCTTCTCACATGATGTAACAAGCTTCTAAGGGTGAGGCTTGCTCTTGGAGCTAGATGGTTCAGGCTGTGTAGTAGTGGTACACAGCTGATCAGTCTTTTTTTCTTTACAGGGATGAGTTGGACATGAAAAGCTCCTGGTACTAGAGTTCGCAGTTGAGTCCTCAGCCTTTACCGCTTTTAATCCTTCAGAGAAAAAGACTTGTATCTGCTTGGAGTTGAAAGTGGCCTTGATCTCTTGAGCCTTTTTTGATCTTCTCTTAGCTACTCTAATCAAGTTCTTCCTCTTAGACTTTGTCATCCCTTGTTCTTTCCTCTCCTCAAGGGAATATTAACCCTTCTTAGAATGATGTCCTTCACTCATCTCAAATCCATCCTTCACTATCTCCTCTTCATCCTCTTCTTGAATGGGGTCTATGAGGGAAGCTCATCTTAACAAGTTTCACACCTTGGAGATCTTACAAATAGTACAGTGTGGGAGGAGCAGTCTGAGTAGATCCCAGTCCCTTCTTGTTCTGATAATACACTTTTGCATGCAAGGATGAGCATATAATGTTCTTTAAGGTCTCTTCTTCAAGAGCACATTTTTCTGCCCTGGCTTTGCTGATCACAAGCTCATCCTAACATTCAGTTAACTTAGTAATGAGATCTTTGATTTGAGTCCTGGAGTTGGTGTATTCATACTTAAGATTTGAAATGGTTTTCTCTAGATCTTCTATTTTAAATTTGTAATCATTTTCAGCTTTATTAAAATCAGCTTTTAATATGTTTAAGGACTTAAGGCAGATATCATCTCTAAGTTATAGGACCTATATCTGTTAACTTTAGCAATGGGTTCTGGGTACAAATATGTTCCAATACCTTGGATTCTTCATGATCAAGCATTAGTGTTTGGTTTGGAGATGCATCATTAACCTGGAAACTCTAATCAAAGCCTTATTCTTTAACGGCAACTGCATGTTATTGCTTAGGCTTGTCATTATGGAGCTCTATCAATGTAGTTTAGTCTGGACTGTGCTTGGAAACCATCTGTCCTTGGTGTCGTGCACTCCCTAGCAAAGTATCACATTTGGTTATAGTTGTAACACTTCAACTTGCTTTTGTCCAGCCCAAACTTTCCAGTAGATACATTGCTGGGAAACTTCCTCCCTATCCTCTTGTAGAACTTCTTGGCTTTATGAGTGAGAAGAGCCATCTGTTGGACTATCTTCATGTACCCTAGATCATCTGGACGGATGCAGTCCAAGTCTTCAACGGTGAAGAGGAAGTTTCCACTGCTTTCATCAGCAGACAAAAAGGCTTGTGATGAGCTTGTCTCTTGAAATGGGCCTCCTTAGATGTAGCTCTCCCTTGGTGTCTCCGGAAAGGTGATGAAAGGACCCTTTTATGAGTTGTCAGGGTTACAGATAAGATGATGTTGTGGTTCTCTGTAGTCCCTTTCAACCACATGAAGGGCAAAACTCTGTTGATTGTTGGAGTTCCTAGATGATTTTGCATGTTCATCTCCATCTGGTATCCACTAAGGATGCCACACAACTCAGTGAGAGTGAGGGTCTTGAGGTTTTCAGTTCTCTTAATGACCACACAATAGTATGTCCATTGTCTGGGAATAGAGGACATAAACTTCCTCACAGTGTTCTTATTCTCAAGAGTTACTCCAACATCCATTAGAGTATCCACAATCTCAACATACCTAAAGTATTGTTGAGTCATGGTTTCACCTGTTTTAAATGTGAAGTTCTCAAACTGCTACTTCGAAAGGTCTTTCTTGTTCTCTTTAGCTTCATTAAACCCCTCATACGTCAGCTTTAGTGCATTCCATAGTTGCTTAGCGGTTTTGCACTTCTTGAACCCTCTATAGATAGAGTTTAGAAGAGTAGTTTGGAGGGCGATCATGGCTTTCTGATCTATATCAATCTTCTTCCACCCTTCTTTGGAGTAGTCAGCCACTTCCTTTGGTATCATACCACCATCAGTAGCAGTTGAATAGGTGCATGGTACATGAGGTCTAGAGACAATAAATCCCTACATCTTGCCGTCTTGAGACTTGATCAAGCCTTCCATTCTTTGGCACCAAGTATCAAACTCATCAGGAGTGATCAGTGGAGACTTTATCATAGTACCAGTTTCCATATCAGCCTTTGTGAAGGCTGCCATTTGAGTTGTTAAGTGATTTATTAAACTGAAGGGATTTAAGATGGTAAGATCTTACAATCAATAGCCTAAAATGCTCTGATACCAATTACAGGACAGGGTAAGGGATGGTAAATACAATCAGTTTCACAATGAGGAGAGTGTTAGAACACTTAACATATCAAATATGAAACTGGGTTTAAGTGAAACATACTAAGAACACAAGTAAGTAATGAGACAAAACAAGGAACAAGAACAAGATAAGTATGGTTTTCAAGAATATTGTATATTGCTCTTAAGTTCTATTACAAGTGTTACAAAGCATAAAAGATAAATACAAAACCTGAGATACTTTATACTACATTTCTACAGCCGGCTATACTTTGAAAGCCAGCTAGAAACACTATTCTAGATAATAAGATCCATGTACAGTCAAAAAGATAGAGTGCCTTTTAACTTGTGACTATGTCATGCCTTATGTAACGCCCCGAAATTTCCCGAAACAAGCCATTTAATAATAACGGGCTTTTAAGGGTTAACTTAAGAAATAAAGGGGTAAATTAGTGGGCTATGGATCAAATTAGCCTTAATGGGCTAGACTTGGTGGGTTTAAGGGCCCTAATCAGCCCTTAAACATGCATAATCAGTCCCATTCCATCACATTACAACCCTAGCCACCAAATTCGTAGAGAGAGAAAGTAGAGAGAGAAAGTGAAGAAATTCAAGATTTAGAGCTTGAAGGTTGGAAGGATTGAAGTTCTGGTGGATTGGAGCATCAAAACACAAGGAAAGAGCAACAAAACAAGGTAAGAATCGACCTCTAAGGCCCTCTGTAGATCAAACCCGGATTCTAGGGTTTTGGGGTTTTGAAAAGTTTAAAGAAACACATAAAGGTCGAATTTTTACGTATGAAAACGTGTAAAAAGCTTAGATTTGAGTTCATGGAAGGTAAACTAAGGATTTGGACGTAAAAAGTTAAGATTTTGGGTTAAAAACGGGCTGGATCTGAGTTTTTATTCATCCAGCGAAACTGGGCCCCGATCCAGCGAAACTGTGAGTTAATCCAGCGAAACTGTGCACTCATTCAGCGAGACTAGGAGAAATTCAGCGAAACTACAGTTTCGCTAGGGCGAAACTACAGTTTCGCCGGTAATCTCGCTAAGACCCAGACTGACCTATAGACCTTGCGAGAATAGGGAATTCCAACGAAAGTTGGGCGCTCAAGGTAGCGAATCTGTCTAGCGAAACTAGCAGAAGTGCTGCCCAGCGAAACTGCAGGCGAAACTGGAGTTTCGCTGTAGCGAAACTATGGGCGAAACTATGAAGAAAATGACGTTTTTGCATGTTAACTTTCGTGCATCTAGAGTATTCAGGCTATAGCCTAAGTGACTTAGAATTTAAGCTACTTGGACGAGTTCAGGTGAGTTCTAGATCCCCTATTTTATACATGCTTTAAATGTTTTGGGGCGGTATGCATACTAATATATATACCTTTTTATGACTCGTTCTTTTAGAGTAAAGTTTTACTTACTATCTTATATGGGAAACGGGATTTTCTAACGAATTGATAACGTGTTTTTCCTTATTGAGATATAACCTTGTAGTGATGGATTGCCTTCGAGATGTGTTGTGTTATATATATATATATAACTTAAATAAGAAAGTGAAATGTAAAGAAAGGTTATGTGGCCCATAACGTGTACCTGGATAAAGTAAAGTCTTGCAAGTAAAGTCCTGCAGGCAAGGGATAAAGTAAAGACTTGCAAGCAATGGCTAAAGGAGGGTTGCATTTGTTGTGCCCTCACCCGGATAAAGTAATGCTCGAACAGGCAGGTCTGTAAGCCCTGAATTGGCATGACAATAATGGCCCGATCGAGTACGACTGTAAGCCCTTAATTGGCGTGTCGGTAAAGTCCTAGGCGAGCCTAGGCACCGATAGTGACAGAGAATTGACGGATAAAGAAGAGTAATAAATAACAAGAAATGAAAAGTAATGATAAAGTATCGATAAAGTGATAGCCTGTATGTATTGATGTGTGATAGATGAGAATTATTTTCAACTGATAAAGCTAATGTCTCTTACAAAAGTTATTTAGCAAAGTAAACCTAGAATTCACTCAGCGAAGCTGACTTTTGTATGCATATCAGTTGACAGGTAACAGTTAGAGCTACGGAATAGAGGCATGGGACTGAAGCTTCTTGGCACTAGAAGACTGGCATCCCTGATGAAGAAAAGATTAAGAGGACTCTAAATAGATTTTTAGAATTAAAGACAATGTTTATATTTCATTTGTAATGGATTGAAATTTACATTATTATCCGCTGCAATATATATTATACACATATGAGTAAATGACTGTTTTAAATCGATGTTTTGCTGTGAATGATCAACTGTGAGGCTTCCCTGAGAAAGGTGGGCCTTACAAGTTGGTATCAGAGCCAATGTTTAAGAGATTTGGGAAAATTATTTTATAAACCTAAACTTAAACAGAGAATGGGACCAAGTGTCAAGGATGCCAGTCCAAGAAGCTCCATGCCCAGAGGTAACAAATATGCTATAGGTATTATTCTAGTGGATAGTGCCTTCTTATTTAAGTTAGAGCCGAGGTAGAGTATGATAATGTTATCTGTGATGCCTATCTGAATTTATGTAACTTATACGTGCATAGATTAGGTATAGTAGGTTCTGGTGTTGGTGTGGTCCAGGATAGGAAGGTTTATGGCACGGGAAGTTCTGTAAGTAGTTAATCACAACTGGCCACTGTTATTAAAAATTTACAAAACTTGTCGTGAACTGAACTTGCCTTGAAAGACCATATTAACATTCTGAATCTTATAGGAAGTAGAACGAATGGCACCTAAGAAAGAAGTTCCAACCATGGTCACCCGGAGAAGCACTAGGGGAAGGCCCCCGACTAAGGCAAAGGAAACTGCAAGTGCAACTGTGAAGCCAACAAAAAGGTCAACCAGAAAGCCGGTTGAGGAACCGATTAAGGAGGAGGAGGTTGAGTTAGGAACGGGAGCCGAGGGGTCTACCCCTGATCAGGCCAAACTGAAAGAGACAGTAAAGGAGGCTATTGCCCAAGAGGTGCATCAGGTCCTGTCTGGAGTGATGCCCGCTCTGCTTGCGGAATTTGTGGAGCAGGTTAAGGGCGACAGTAAGAAGAGTACGGCTTCAGAAAAAGTTGATAAGAAAGGGGCAGTCAAGACTGAGGAGTTGAGCGACGAGGGAGATCGTCTGGGTAACCATGATGGCCCTGAAGTGGAAGAGAGGGCGAAGGGGTGCAGCTACGGGGATTTTCAGAGGTGTAAGCCCCCAACATTTGATGGTACTGGTAACGCTGCCACTGCTCAGCGTTGGATTAGGGAAATGGAAGCCGTACTGAAGATCAGCGAGTGTCGTGAAAACCAAAAGGTGAAGTTTGCTTCCCATTCCCTTTTGGATCCAGCACTGTGTTGGTGGGATAACATTGCTGAGTCTTACGGAGAGGAGGCCATTGAGAGGATGAAATGGCCGGAGATGAAGAGGTTGGTGATAGAGGAGTACTGCCCGGAAAGAGAGCTTGACAAGGTCGAGCAAGAGTTTGTGAGTTTGGAGGCTGGAAATATGACTCACCAGGAGTACACTACAAGATTCAATGAAATGGCACGTCTGGTGCCTGATTTGGTAACTCCTGAAGCCAAAAGGATCAAGAGGTACATACAAGGGTTGCCCTAGACATTCGTAGGGACATGGTCATTGCTCGACCTAGCACTTTTAGGTCAGCAGTGGACCTCAGTGGGAGGTTGTACGATCATCGTAGGCCGGTGGCAGTGGGTGAGGCGAGAAAGTTTGGAACAATAACAATGGGAAGAGATATGGAAGTGGTGGCCACCAACCGGGGAACAAGAAAGCAAGGGTGGGGCAAAACAGATGGTTGTGAAGGGGGTCGAGGAAGTTAAGAACTGTGAGAAGTGTGGGAGGAGGCATCCCGGAGAGTGCCGATTGGGTAGCCATGGGTGCTACCGGTGTGGGAAAACGGGTCACATGGCTAGGGAGTGCCCGGAAGTAAACGAGTGCTTTAACTGCCATGAGTCGGGGCACTACAGCAGGGATTGCAAGAAAGCCAAGCCGGGAAGCTCGGGCACGAGCAGGGGTGATGACAAGGGGGATGATGGAAAGCCCAAGGTCAAGGCAAGGGCTTTCACCATGAATAAGAAGGAAGCAAGGAAGGACCCGGACGTAGTGTCAGGTACGTTCCTTGTCAATGATGTTTGCGCCTCCATATTATTTGATAGTGGTGCCAGTAAGAGTTTCGTATCTGTATCCTTCTGTGCTACACTAGATGTCCAAACTAAGGAAATAGATGATGCCTTCGAAGTAGAAACAGCCGATGGTAAGTCCATTAGAATAGTCAGGATGATAGAGGATTGCCACATTAAACTAGGAGGCCATTACTTTCCCGCACGATTGTTTGTTATGCCCTTAGGAGGTTTCGATATCGTACTAGGGATGGATTGGCTAGCTGCCCACGATGCTAACATAGTATGCCAACAGAAGATGATCCGATTAACGGCTCCAGATGGTAGTTCGGTTACGATCTACGGTGATAACGATTGTAAGGTTCCAAGGATCATTTCCATGATCAAGGCGGAGAAATGTATGAGGCGAGGGTGCGGAGCTTATCTAGCGTATGTCAAGGATGTTAAAGATAAAGCAAAAGAGTTGCCCGATGTACCAGTGGTGCGGGACTTTCCTGACGTATTCCCGGAGGATCTGCCCGGAGTACCACCAGATAGAGAGATAGAGTTTCAGATCGACTTACTGTCAGGAGCCCAACCCATTGCCAAAGCACCCTACCGCCTAGCTCCGTTCGAGATGAAGGAGCTCATGTTACAACTGCAGGAACTCCTCGACAAGGGATTCATTAGGCCCAGCATTTCTCCATGGGGCGCTCCCGTGCTGTTTGTGAAGAAGAAGGATGGCAGCATGAGGATGTGTATAGATTATAGGGAGTTGAATAAGCTGACCGTGAAGAATCGTACCCTCTACCTCGGATAGATGATCTGTTTGATCAGTTGCAAGGGGCAAGTTGGTTCTCCCGATAGATCTCCGATCCGGATATCACCAACTGAAGGTAAGGGAGCAAGATGTCCCAAAGACGGCCTTCCGAACACGCTATGGCCACTACGAGTTTCTGGTTATGTCTTTCGGGCTAACCAATGCTCCTGCGGCATTCATGGACTTGATGAATTGCGTGTGCGGCCCGATGCTGGACAGATCGGTGATAGTATTCATTGACGATATCCTGATATACTCAAAGAACGAAGGAGATCATGCTTGTCATATCAAGGAGGTGTTAGAAACTTTACGAAGGGAAACTTTATGCGAAGTTCTCTAAATGTGCCTTCTGGCTATGGGAGGTACAGTTTTTAGGGCACGTTATAAATTCCGAGGGAGTAATGGTTGACCCAGCGAAAGTTGAAGCAGTTACGCAATGGAATTCCCGAGGACGCCATCCGAAATCCGTAGTTTCTTGGGATTGGCTGGTTATTATAGAAGGTTCATCAAAGATTTCTCGAAGATAGCTTCCCCATTAACAAGGTTAACGAGGAAGAACGTGGTGTTCGACTGGGGAAAGGAACAGGAAGATGCGTTCCAGGAATTGAAGGATAGATTAACCAAAGCTCCTATACTAACCCTACCGAAGGGAGATGAAGACCTAACGGTATACTCCGATGCTTCTTACTGTGGGCTAGGCTGTGTGTTGATGCAAAGAGGAAAGGTTATAGCTTACGCATCCAGACAGCTAAAGGACACGGAGGTTAATTACCCGGTTCACGATTTGGAACTTGCCGCAGTAGTGTTCGCACTGAAGATCTGGAGACACTATTTGTATGGAACTAAGTGCGCCATATTTACCGACCACAAAAGTCTGAAATATTTCTTTGAGCAGAAGGACCTAAATATGAGACAAAGGAGGTGGTTGGAGTTGATAAAGGATTACGACTGTGAAATCCATTATCACCCGGGTAAGGCGAACGTGGTAGCCGATGCCCTGAGCCGAAAGGAAGGATACGAACCGATCCGGGTGAAGGCGTGCCAACTAGTAGTGACCCCAGATGTTATGAGGATGATAAGCAAAGCTCAAATAGACGCTTTAAAAGAGCAGCAAATCAATAAGGAAAGGATGGTGGGAAAGGTGGATGAATTGGTAGAGAACACCTTGGGCGTTAAGACCTTCCATGGCAGGATATGGGTTCCGAAGCATGGTGACTTGCGGGAAAAGATTATGGATGAAGCGCACAAGACCCGCTACTCAATACATCCAGGCGCAAATAAGATGTACCACGATTTGAAGAAAGATTTTTGGTGGCCCGGGATGAAGAGAGATGTGGTTACGTATGTAAATAAATGTCTCACGTGCCTACAGGTGAAGGCTGAGCACCAAAGACCTTATGGTTATGTTCAGCCATTAGAAGTGCCAGAGTGGAAGTGGGAACATGTTACCATGGACTTCATCACCAAACTACCCCGCACGGCAAAAGGCCACGACGCGATATGGGTGATAGTTGACAGACTAACTAAGAGTGCGCATTTCCTTCCAATCAAGGAAGCAATTAGTTCAGAAAAGCTTGCTGGACTGTTTATCCGAGAAATCGTGGCGCGACATGGTATGCCCGTATCGATTGTTTCAGATAGGGATACGCGGTTCACCTCAAAGTTTTGGAAAAAGTTCAATGAAGAGATGGGTGCGAGGTTGCATGTTAGTACCGCATACCACCCGCAGACCGACGGGCAATCGGAGAGAACTATCCAGACACTGGAGGATATGCTTCGGGCATGCGTTATCGAATTTGGCGGTAACTGGGATGATCATTTGCCACTAGCCGAGTTCTCGTATAACAACAGCTACCACGCCAGTATTAAGATGCCCCCATATGAGTTATTGTACGGTCGACGGTGCAGAACTCCTATTTGTTGGGGTGATGTCGGACAGAAGGAGCTAGGAAGCTTAGAAGTTGTGGAAGCCACAACGGAGAAGTTGGAGAAAATCAAGGCGTATATGAAGGCTGCCAAGGATAGACAAAAGTCATACGCCGACAAAAGAAGGAGACCAATAGAGTTCAGCGTGGGTGACAGGATAATGCTAAAAGTGTCACCATGGAAGGGAATCATCCGATTTAGGAAGAGGGGGAAACTGAGTCCCAGGTTCATCGGACCATTCGAGGTACTAGCACGAGTTGGGGACGTAGCTTACAGGCTAGACCTTCCAGAAGAATTAAGTGGGATTCACCCTACCTTTCATGTGTCGCACTTAAGAAAATGTTTAACACCAAATGAGGCAGTCGTACCTCTAGATGACATTGAGGTGGACGAGGAGCTGAACTATGTAGAGCAACCAGTGGCTATACTGGATCGGAAGGAGAAACAATTGAGAAATAAAGTAGTCAAGCAAGTCAAGGTGCAATGGAAACACCGAAAAGGGTCGGATGCCACCTGGGAATCCGAGGAGGAAATGAGACGCCAATACCCCGATCTGTTTAGGACGAGTCAGGTTTCGAGGACGAAACCTAAATAAGGGGGGGAGACTTGTAACGCCCCGAAATTTCCCGAAACAAGCCATTTAATAATAACGGGCTTTTAAGGGTTAACTTAAGAAATAAAGGGGTAAATTAGTGGGCTATGGATCAAATTAGCCTTAATGGGCTAGACTTGGTGGGTTTAAGGGCCCTAATCAGCCCTTAAACATGCATAATCAGTCCCATTCCATCACATTACAACCCTAGCCACCAAATTCGTAGAGAGAGAAGTAGAGAGAGAAAGTGAAGAAATTCAAGATTTAGAGCTTGAAGGTTGGAAGGATTGAAGTTCTGGTGGATTGGAGCATCAAAACACAAGGAAAGAGCAACAAAACAAGGTAAGAATCGACCTCTAAGGCCCTCTGTAGATCAAACCCGGATTCTAGGGTTTTGGGGTTTTGAAAAGTTTAAAGAAACACATAAAGGTCGAATTTTTACGTATGAAAACGTGTAAAAAGCTTAGATTTGAGTTCATGGAAGGTAAACTAAGGATTTGGACGTAAAAAGTTAAGATTTTGGGTTAAAAAGGCTGGATCTGAGTTTTTATTCATCCAGCGAAACTGGGCCCCGATCCAGCGAAACTGTGAGTTAATCCAGCGAAACTGTGCACTCATTCAACGAGACTAGGAGAAAATTCAGCGAAACTACAGTTTCGCTAGGGCGAAACTACAGTTTCGCCGGTAATCTCGCTAAGACCCAGACTGACCTATAGACCTTGCGAGAATAGGGAATTCCAACGAAAGTTGGGCGCTCAAGGTAGCGAATCTGTCTAGCGAAACTAGCAGAAGTGCTGCCCAGCGAAACTGCAGGCGAAACTGGAGTTTCGCTGTAGCGAAACTATGGGCGAAACTATGAAGAAAATGACGTTTTTGCATGTTAACTTTCGTGCAGCTAGAGTATTCAGGCTATAGCCTAAGTGACTTAGAATTTAAGCTACTTGGACGAGTTCAGGTGAGTTCTAGATCCCCTATTTTATACATGCTTTAAATGTTTTGGGGCGGTATGCATACTAATATATATACCTTTTTATGACTCGTTCTTTTAGAGTAAAGTTTTACTTACTATCTTATATGGGAAACGGGATTTTCTAACGAATTGATAACGTGTTTTTCCTTATTGAGATATAACCTTGTAGTGATGGATTGCCTTCGAGATGTGTTGTGTTATATTATATATATATAACTTAAATAAGAAAGTGAAATGTAAAGAAAGGTTATGTGGCCCATAACGTGTACCTGGATAAAGTAAAGTCTTGCAAGTAAAGTCCTGCAGGCAAGGGATAAAGTAAAGACTTGCAAGCAATGGCTAAAGGAGGGTTGCATTTGTTGTGCCCTCACCCGGATAAAGTAATGCTCGAACAGGCAGGTCTGTAAGCCCTGAATTGGCATGACAATAATGGCCCGATCGAGTACGACTGTAAGCCCTTAATTGGCGTGTCGGTAAAGTCCTAGGCGAGCCTAGGCACCGATAGTGACAGAGAATTGACGGATAAAGAAGAGTATAAATAACAAGAAATGAAAAGTAATGATAAAGTATCGATAAAGTGATAGCCTGTATGTATTGATGTGTGATAGATGAGAATTATTTTCAACTGATAAAGCTAATGTCTCTTACAAAAGTTATTTAGCAAAGTAAACCTAGAATTCACTCAGCGAAGCTGACTTTGTATGCATATCAGTTGACAGGTAACAGTTAGAGCTACGGAATAGAGGCATGGGACTGAAGCTTCTTGGCACTAGAAGACTGGCATCCCTGATGAAGAAAAGATTAAGAGGACTCTAAATAGATTTTTAGAATTAAAGACAATGTTTATATTTCATTTGTAATGGATTGAAATTTACATTATTATCCGCTGCAATATATATTTATACACATATGAGTAAATGACTGTTTTAAATCGATGTTTTGCTGTGAATGACCAACTGTGAGGCTTCCCTGAGAAAGGTGGGCCTTACACCTTAACTCACATCCTAAATATATTACAAAAAGGATTAAAGGTACAAAGTAGAAAGTTACAGACCACAAACCATAATCTATAATTTACAAAAGCATGGACCTTTTCACCAACTTATACAAGTTGAGTCTTCAGAGTCGCCAGAAAGTTGGTCAGCTTTTGCAAAAAGGTGATCAGAGAAAGCATGTCTTCTCTGTCTTTGGAAGAAATCAGTCTTCAGTCTTTTGGCTTCGGAAGACTTTGTCTTTGAAGCTTCGAAAGATTTCATTCTTTGGCTTCAGAATATTTGGTCTTTGGCTTCGAAAGATTTTACACTTAGAATATTTTCTCTGAGTTGTGTAAAACTTTTAAAGTAACTCTACTCTACACTTCATGCATGCATGCTGGAAGCTCTTTGGTTGTTTTGGTTGCATCAGCCTTTAAGTATAAACCTTATAGTGTCATTTCAACAAAGTTGGTTAAATTAACTTGAGGGGCCTTAAAGTAATTTCCGTAAACATGGTTTCACTATATAACACTTAGTCCCGTACACCTTTCACAACCCTAACACCATTCGAAACAGTACACCTTTCACAACCCTAACACCATTCGAAACCACCTCTTCCATCTGCAAGCTTCACCTTACGCGAGAAATCTTTCATGACAGCCCCTCTGGCTGCAATCGTAATAGAACTTATGAGCAATATACAGCTTCCTCCACCGCAATCGTGTGTCTCCCGGTTACCTGACGTTATCTTTCGTTCAAGTTCTATCGCTCCCCTGTTAACGATTCGGTATGATTACTTTTGTTATTTGTTTTGGTGTGTGGCGGTTTTATCCTTGGTTGTTATTTCATAATAATATGTTCGATTGTGTTGGTGTGTGTTAGGGTTGTGCTTGATTAGGCTGCGGTTGTGTGTTATGGGTCTCGGTTTATTAATGAGGATGAGTTACGGGCTCAAGGGATGTGATTGTTGTGGTGTGGGCGGTGGCTTTTGGTGTTGGATACCATGTGCAAGGATGTGTGATGTGTTCATGCATAATCTGTTACATTCATGTATATGGTCGTATGTCTGTAGTGTGTATGTTCAGTTCACATTGGGGTTCGGGTGTATGGGTGTGTGCGTGTGAATTGAGTGCTTATCGTGTATGTTCGGCATGTGCGTGAGTCGTGGTTTGTGCTACATTTGATTTTTAGTGTGTGATTGGATGATGATGCGTAGTTAGGTTATAAGAGTATGGGTGTGGGATTGCGTTACGGTAGTATGTGCAATAGGTAGTTGTTGTTGCAGTGTGTTTGAGGTCCAACCGTGGTTGGTAGTGGTGTGTATGTTGTTACATGGGTGTGGGTTATGGTTGAATTTGGTTAATGTTATGATCTTTAAGGTTCTGTTGGGTTGAGTTCATTGGGTATGAATTATGCATATGTGTATGGATTTTGTTGGAGTTTGATGCATGGCAGCATGTATGTATGCGTAGGTATAACATTATGTATGTAAGTGTGTATGACATTGTTTATGTATCTAAATTACATGGAGTGTGTGTGCATTGAGTGTATGTGCATTGAGTGTGTGTGCATTATGTGATGCATGTGTATTATACATATAATATGTTGTATATTTGTGTTATATATAATATAGATTGTAATGGTATGTTATATGTATTATAAATATATACAATGTATATATGTGTTAAAAGAAAGGCATGATATGTGGTGACTAAATTCATACATGTGTGTGTGTATAGGGTCAGGATCATTACAGAACCATTTTTTATTTTTAAAACTAAAAGAATCATTGATTTATATAAATGTAAATTATGAATCATTCATTTACAGAATATAAGTTAAAGCTGGTGATATTTAGTTATTTTACACAGTTTATTATCCATGTATGATATACACATATATAAAACAGTTCAAGTATCACCAGACTTAATTTACATTTATATAAATCAATGGTTCTATGGTTCAACAAACAAAGTGGTTCTGTAATGATCCTATCCCTATATATATGTATGTATGTACGTATGTATGTATGTATGTATGTATGTATATGTATGTATGTATGTATGTATGTATGTAGTATGCATGTATGTATGTATGTATGTATGTATGTATGTATGTGTGTGCGTGCGTGTGTGTGTATGTGTGTGTGTGTCTACGGGGCGGGGTGGGGGGTGCGGGGGCGTGCGGGGCGGGGGCGTGCAGGGGCGTGCGGGCGGGGGCGTGCGGGCGGGTGTGCTGGGGCGTGTGTGTGGGTGTGGGGGCGTGTGGGGGGTGTGGGGGGTGTGTGGGGGGTGTGTGGGGGGGTGTGTGTGGGGGTGTGTGGGGGGGGGTGTGTGTGGGGGGTGTGGGGGGTGTGGGGGGGGGGTGTGTGTGGGGGGGTGGGGGTGGGGGTGGGGTAGGTGTGTGGTGTGGGTGTGTGTGTGGGGGGGTGTGGGTGGGTGGGTGGGTGTGGGTGTGGTGGGTGGGTGTGTGTGGGGGTGGGGGGTGTGGGTGGGTGTGTGGGGTGTGTGTGTGTATGTGTGTGGTGTGTGGGTGGGGGTGTGTGGGGTGGGTGGGTGGGTAGGTGTGTGTGGGGGGGGGGGGGGGTGTGTGTGTGTGTGTGGGTGTGTGTGTGGGTGTGTGTGGGGGGTGTGTGGGGGGGGGGGGTGGGTGGGTGTGTGTGTGGGGGGGTGGGTAGGTGGGTGTATGGGGGTGGGTGGGTGTGTGTGTATGTGTGTGTGTGGGGGGGTGGGTGGGTGTGTATGTGTGTGTGTGTGGGTGGGTGTGTGTGTGGGGGGGGGTGTGTGGGTGTGTGTGGGTGGGTGTGTGTGGGGGGGGTGTGGGTGTGTGTGTGGGTGTGTGTGTGGGGGGGTGTGGGTGTGTGTGTGGGTGTGTGTGTGGGGGGTGTGGGGGGGTGTGTGGGTGGGTGGGGGGTGGGTGGGGGGTGTGGGTGGGGGTGGGTGGGTGGGTGGGTGGGTGGGTGTGTGGGTGGGTGGGTGGGTGTTTGCGTGTTTGTATGCGTGTTTGTTGGCGTGTTTGTATGCGTGTTTGTAGGCGTGTTTGTACGCGTGTTTGTAGGCGTGTGTGTACGCGTGTTTGTAGGCGCGTGTGTACGCGTGTACGTACGCGCGTGTGGACGCGTGTACGTACGCGCGTGTGGACGCGGGTACGTACGCGCGCGTGCGTACGCGCGCGCCCGCGTACGTATGTATAATACCATAAGTGCATTAAGTATGAATCATTTTTGCATCATGATGCGTGAGTTTGCATGTGATTGTGCTTGCATGTAATTGGGGGAAACACCGATGACTTGTATTGCGTCCGAGACGGGAACGCGGGACCATGCAATTTAACTTCAAATAGTTAATTGGATTAGTAATATTTAATGTTAATTAAATATTACATTTAAATCCAGGTCATCTGGAAACCTACTTACCTGCTCTTTGCTTTTACTGATTTGTTGTGCTATTTAAGATGAGTTTACAACCCCACTTTCTTATAACCTTCTAGGGAAGATAAACATGTTCTTTTTAAATATTATTTCATTAGATCAGTATTACTGTATTATCACCTGTTTACTAGTGTTGTACCAATTTAAGTCCTCACTTTTGAACCGTTTATTTATGTGCTTTAGTAAGGTAATTCTGAGTAAATCTACTTGGTTTGACAAACCCCACCCGGGCTAGTTGCACTAGCACGACTGCATGTTAAACGGGTGTTTGATTGACCTAATTTCTGTTGTTGTGGTATGGTAACAACATCCGATGCATACTTACATTTTTAAGCTTCGGTTGCAAACTTCATACACTATAACGTTGTTTACAGGATCTGCTATTTTTGGTGTATTACTGTTTATTGAAACTTGTGAACTTACCAACCCTGTATAGACATTTTAGCATGTTTCTTTCAGGTGGTTAAGGTGTGCACTCCTAGGAGCACTTTATCATTGCATACATTAATGATTGATTTAAACGGTTAAACAATGTTTTCTACAAATTACATTTATATGGTTTGCTCGTGTTTTGCGTTGTTTGAAGTTAGTAACTATTAACTGATTTTGCTTTCGCAAATGTTTCTTAGAACTTATTATAGACTATGTTTTGGTTTTATCTGATAACAATAATACCACATTTGTAATTATGTGTCATTTGGTGTAACTATCGGCTGAGATCCTTGTATGTCACGCGCCTAACGGTAAAACCACATTGTGAAAAATGAGGGTGTGACACGACACATGCTGGACCGGTGGTTGGTCATCCCACATTTATACTGATACTACTTTGGTCCCTACTAGCTTTCCCCTTTGGTGGTCGGCCCATGTTTTGTCACCTTGACTCGTTATTACCCGCTTTAAGATAGTGAGACCCTCAACGCCATGTGTTGCTCCGTCCACGCCCATGACTTACGACGTCTATTTGGGCCTTGACCTCTCCTTTTTGCTCATTCACTCTTAGAACTTGCCATATTCGCTTCTGGGATTGGGCTTGAACCGACTAGTTGTGCTTGGTGGTTTGAAGGAGGAGTTTATTGTTTTGCTCCGCAACCAAGAGATATAATGCTAGTTCTGAGTATTTAGTGAATCCACATTCTTGGTATTGTTGTGATAAAAGCAAGATAGATGCATGGAATGTGAAGAAAGTCTTTTCGAGCATGTCTACATCCGTTATATTGTCTCCATAAAATTTTAGTTCAAATGTGATTTGTCACACCCTCAAATTCCATAAACGGGGTAATATCGTTAGGATTGTGACATACCAAGATCTTGGGCATTAACTACACCAAACGACACAACTAATATAAAACATAATTACTCATTAAGTTTAGAATTTTTCAAATCAGTTAAATAAAAAAAACATAATAGTAAATGCGGAAGCATATTAATTTGTAATTCAAACGGCGCACCACGCGCAAAACCAAATAAGTATATTATATAGAAAATGCAAATGTTTTTAGTTGACCCAAACAACGATGAATGTATGCGAGATGATCCTATCGTGCACTCCTTAGGAACCTAAAAGAAACATGCTAAGTGTCAACACAAGGTTGGTGAGTTTACTGGTTTTGATAAACTGTATATAAGGTAAACATATACAGTAAACAAAGTAATATCAGTAGATAGCTTGTCTACTTAACAAGTTACTAAGTGTATGAAGTTTGCAACCGAAGATGACAATTTAAATGAAGGCCTCGGTTGTGAATACCAGGTCACAGCAACAGAAATTAGGTCAATTAGACACCCGTTTGACATTAAGGTTGTGCTAGCGCGACTAGCCTGGGTGGGGTTTGTCAAACCCACTAGATCTACTTAGAATTACCTCGCTATAATACGTACACTAACGGTTCGAGTATGAGGACTTAAGCGGTATAACACTAGTACACAAGTGATATTATAGTAATGCTGATTAATGAAAATGAGTTTGAATACACGTTTCTTTCACCCCAAGAAAATAAGTAAAATGGGGTTGAGAACTCACCTCAAAAGCACAACAATAGGGTAATGCAAGAACAAAATAGTTGGTTTCCGATTAACCTGGATGTACATTTAATATTTAATTAATATTAAATTCTAATAATGTGATCGTACAGTTTCGCATTCACAACTCGGTTACGGTGTCGGTTATCGGTTTTCCATTCCCACACAAGCACACGCGACACCAATTCACTTTTAATTCATAAAGCCCAATTATCATGTATACAAGTACACTTTATACACTTTAATCATATGACATATATATATATATATGTATGTATGTATGTATGTATGTATATATATGTATGTACATATATATACATATCTATACTCATATATACATATATATATATGTATATATATACACACACAAATATTTAATGAAACCCATATGTTTAGTAATGCGTCGTTCACCAGTTACAAATGCGCAATAGCCCTGACGAACACACTTCCATATAATAAGTATAGATTATGCACATCTATAATATATCATACTCACATTTAATATATTATACACCCACACAAATAATACATTACAACTTCAACTATAATGTACATCATCACACTCTATAATACACACATATATATATACATTTATAACGTGCTTTGATAATTGCAACCCTCTTAAAAGGAACAAATTATGACACACACTCATAGGTAACAAATATGATCCATGTAGTCCCCGCACCCAATTCATAATAATACATATATACATGCTAGACTAATCCATGATAACCATCTACGAAAACCTACACACACACCCACTAAGAGTGCATGCCACATCGATATATACGTACGCATATAAAATATATACGTTACCCAAGCATAACATAATGTATTTTTATGACCTCATAACATCAATATGCATACTACATACACATTATATGAATTCACCACACAACACACAAGCACACATCCCATATACATTATTCCATCTATGCTCAAACCACATGAATACTTGCATTCACACTCCCATGTATACACACCTTACTGCCATCCACCAAACATGCACATATCATTTACTCATACACATTCATGGAATATAAATTGAAGTTCCAAAGTTAAAGTTTTACACTCCCTGCCATCTTTTCCTTTAAATAAATATCAATGGACATATGCTCGTGTAATTATGCCTCCATGCTATCACATCACATTCACACATACATATCGCAAATATACATATATATATATATATATATATATATATATATATATATATGTAATTATATCTCTGAAATATATACTCACAAACACACAACTAACAAACAACGACATTAACAAGCCACCAACATTCATTGAACCACATAGATACCCACCGAAACACCCGCAATACATGAACAATAACACACACACACACATATATATATATATATATGTGTGTGTGTGTGTGTGTGTCTGTGTGTGTGTGTGTGTATGTGTGTGCGTGTATATATATATATATATACATATACATATATATATATATATATGTGTGTGTGTGTGTGTGTGTGTGTGTGTGTGTGTGTGTGTGTGCGTGTGTATATATATATATGTGTGTGTGTGTGTGTGTGTGTATGTGTGTGCGTGTGTTGTGTGTGTGTGTGTATGTATATATATGTGTGTGTCTGTGTGTGTATATATGTATATATATATATATGTATATATATGTATATGTATATATATGTATATATATATGTATATATATATATATGTATATATATGTATATATATATATACGCATGTACATCGACACATATATACAAACATTCATTTACATAAACACTTTAAGAACTCTATACATCAACGGTGTAACATCCTGCTTTGTATATATATATATATATATATATATATATATATATATATATATATATATATTACGAACATTGTTAATCGAGTAATTTTTGGGTCATATTATTATTGAATTAAGTTATGTTTAAACAAGTGTTGATTTTATATAATGATAATAATAATTATATTTATAATTATAATAATGAAAATAATAAATTGGTGTAAGTTTGCACGTATGTTTCAATTGAGTAAAACAATATAATATAATACTAATTAAATAAATACTATTATAATAATAATAAAAATTAAATGAAATGGGTAAGATGATGTTTAAAAGGGCGGTTATCTTCCTATTCTAATAAAAAGGTATACGAAATGACACGTGTCAACACCACAATCCTTCTCACCAAAATTTTTCCCGCCTCTCTCTCCTATTAAATAATTACCTTAATTACTAATAATATTATTTAACACTTTTTTAGATTTAATAAATTAATAAAAAGATCTATTTATTAATGTTATTTCTAAATAAACAATTTTTTTATAAAATAATAAATTTATTTAAAGCATAAGACTTTTTTTAAAAATACGAAATATTTAAAATTGGTATTTTTAAAAAGTTATTTTTTTAAAACCAAAAATAATTAAATTTAAGAGTTATAATAAAAAAAATTTAAAAATGACATTTTTATACGGTTTGTTTTAGAACAAAATGTTTATTTATTTTTTTTTGAAAAAAATAAAGCTTTAAAAAGTTAATATCACTATTTTATAACTTACAGTCATTTCTAATACATAATTTCAGTGATATTATATCTTAAAATATTATTTTATAATTAATAAATTTTGTTATATTAATTTTTTATTTATTCAACCCGTGTAACACACGGGTTACTATAGCTAGTGTATAATAATTTAATATAGGAACATAAATCAAATGAATTTACAGAAAGACACGTACTAGTTGTAAATGATTGGTGTCCATCTTAAATAAATAAGAGAGAGAGAGGTAGCTTGCTTTCTTATCTATATATGTACATAAATCTTCAAAGATTGAGAAGACGAAGATACTAAACAAATTTAAGAATTATACAAATAAGAGTTTTAAGATTTGAGCAAGAAAATATAAGAATTTCCGTATATTTTGAAGACGGTTTGAACACAACAATTAGCGGGTTATTTTCTATACTCAAGTTAATGAAACGAAAAGGTAAGTACACTAACCCGTAACTAATTTTTGTTACAAGTTTAATTACATGATGTTTGTTTTATTTATTATAAGTTTGTATGAATTCTACGGAGATAAACATGTTTAAATACATGTTATATATGTTTATTTATTATGATAAACACGATCATGGGAGAAATGATTTATATGATTACTGGCCCAAGTATGTGAATTGATGGGATTAATATATGTAAGGATTTCAGGTGTTGAAATCCCAAGGAGTTCGGGTGTTGAACTCCACATATATAGAAAAGAGGAGTTAAATATATGTAAGGATTTTGGGTGTTGAAATCCCAAGGGATTCGGTTGTTGAACTCCACATATATAAAAAAAGGAGTTAATAATCCTCAAGGGTTAAAAATAAACCCACAAGGAATTCGGGTGTTGAATTCCTAAGAACCAAAGAGGATTTAATAAAAATGATTTCGGGTGTTAAATCCCAATAAAAGAAACTATGTTTTTTTTGAAATAAAAAATGTGTACTTACTTAGTGAAGGCTAATAAAAATACTTTTAAATTCTTTCAGGAAAAGCACCCATAAACGGTTAAAGTTTCATGGACGTGACTAGACTGACGAAGGAACCCTACTCTCATTTAATATTTAATATAATACATGTAATAGAAAAAGTTTGTAAAATGTTATTTTTCATGTAATATTTTTATATAAGTTAAGAAATGACATGTCACTACGAGTGGCAAGTTTTATTGTGAACCGGGACCAAAGCCTTGATATAAATTGTAAAAGTGTTTAAAAAAAATCTGGTGTGTTTCAGACGGCAAACCGAACGCATTCACACACACACCACGATCGACATTCACCATAGGGGCAAACATTTTGCACCGCGCTACCGTCGAACCAAGCCAAAACCGAAACCGACAATGTACATAAAGGATACATGGAACCAATGAAGAGAAACATACCGATTTGGGTGTAGTTTGCTGTTAGGCTGTTGACCGAGTCTACCGGGAGCAAGAACGAGTGAGAAAGTTAATTGGATCGATAGGGTCGTCATGAAAGGAGGTTGCCTAAGGGTACCGATGAGCATCTTGTGCAATGGGAGTGTTTCAAGTTGGTATCAGAGCACGGTTCGAGAGATTTAAGTATATAAAAGAAATACTTAGACTCGAACCATTAGTGCTACTGATATGAAAACGAGGGGTTTTAGTCCAGAAGCGGTCCATGGAAGCAGATAAATGAGGATTTTGTATGGGTGAAAACTGAAAAACATATGAGAAAATATATGTATACTGAAATTTGTATGTTTGAGATACCATATGATAGTTGAAAAATCAAAATGAATATAATATATTGTTTTCATACCTGGCCAGTATGAGGGTAATATATCATGTCATTGTGAGTTTTCAATGATCATATTGTATTGAAAACATCAAAGAGTAAGTGTGAAGATGGTAAATATATATGGAAAAAAGGATATGTGTATGTGCAGTATGTTATAAATGCATATATGTTACTTTCTGGCCTTAGGTAAACTGTTAGTCTTGACAATAACCTAAGGAGCATTAAGGCCTTAAATAAGTACTTGTAGTGTAGAAATTATTAGAATAAAAATAACATGAAATAAATAATTTATTTAGAGATATGGCGGATGAAAGAGGGGAGAATGCTATACAAGGTGAAGGAAGTCGTAACACTGAAAAGCATGTAATAATAATACAATATTTGTACCTGAGGAAATTCGGAGACAGATTGCCATTGGAGTGGGAAAGGCATTTGAAGCCAATATCCCATTTCTTTTAACTGAAATGCAAAATTCTATTTGAATTATGCTAGAAGAAAAATTAAAAAGGAATGAAGTGACTGTAGAAAAACCTACGAATAATATGGCAGCAACGCCCAATAGCTGAAGTCAAAAAACGTCACTGCACGTATACAGACTTCATGGCATGTAAACCATTACAGTTTAAAGGTGAAATTGACCCTTTGGTGAGCCAGAGGTGGATAACAACCATGAAGACTATTTTCGATACATGTCACTGCGACCCGTGCGATGAAGTGATTTTTGCAATGAACCAGTTTTGTGAAAGAGCTAAAGACTGGTGGGATATGGTGAAGAAGGAGAAAGGGAGAGAAAGAATTAGAAGTATTTCTTGGAAAGAATTCTAACCAATCTTCCTAAAACATTTCAGTCCTCGTGTTGCAATTGATCGTATCACTGAAGAACTTCTTCATATGCGTCAAGGCAATGAGACGGCGGATGAAATCTTTGGAATTTTCTATGATAAAGCGAAGTTTTGTCCTTCGCTTTTCACTTCTGAAGAAATGTGGATGACTCGGTTTCATCTTATCCTTAAGACAGAAATTAGAGAATTTATTTCTCCATCAAAATATGGAAATCTTGAGGAGCTTCTTAATTGGGCTCATGAACGTGAAATGAAACTGAAGAGACAAAAAGAAAGAGACGTGAAGAGAAGCGCTGATGTTATGATTCCTGCAATACCTACAAAGAAAGTAAAATTTATAAAGCTTGTAAAAAGTTCAGGCTCAATCAAGGAATCTGGTAATTGTCAGTTCTGTGGGAAGAGACATCTTGGGGAATGTCGTTATAAGAACCCAATTTGTTATAAATGTGGGAAACTGGGGCATACAGCACCACAGTGTATCAGCCCTGTAAACTTATGTTATAACGGCTATAAGCCAGGTCACATGAGGAATGATTGTCCAGAGCTTATAACAAGGTTTATCAAGGCTGTGGAAGGATCGAGGGTTCTAGAGAACGTGAAATAGCTGGAAGCTCCAAAACCATGAGGCAGGGCTTTTCAAATTACTGCTAAAGAAGCAAAGGTTGAACCTGATATCGTCACAGGTACCTTTCTAGTCAACTCCCTTCCTGCATATGTTTTATTTGATTCTAGAGCTAGTAAATCCTTTGTATCTACAAAGTTTGCCAGCCATAGTTCTCTTGTTAAAAGTAAATTGGTACATGTGTTAGAAGTTGACATTGTTAGCGATAAAAGTTTCTCCGTGTCCGAAATATGTCGAAACTGTAAAGTAAATATTCAAGGAGAGGAATACGATATCAACTTAATTCCAATAGAGTAAAAGGAATTTGATGTGATTATTGGGATAGATTGGTTGTCCCAGCATCACACGTCGATAGTTTACAATCGAAAGATTGTTCAATTTATGTCGCCAATGGGAGAACAAGTCTGTATCTATGGAGAAAGAAAGAACAACATTATTGTATTCTCAATGGCGAAAGCCAAGAATTACATATGGCATGGACATCAAGCATTTCTAGCCTACGTGGTTGACAAATAAATGAAAGAAAAGAAACTTGATGAAGTCCCTGTAGTTAAAGAATTCTCTGACATGTTCCCTGATGAGCTACCAGGCGTTCCACCAGAGAGAGAAGTTGAATTTAAAATTTATTTAGTTCCTGGAGCTAAACCAGTGGCTAAATCGCCATATCGACTGGCACCAAAATGAAATGAAGGAATTGATGTCTCAACTCGAAGACCACTTGGATAAAGGCTTTATTCGCCAAGTGTTTCACCTTGGGCGCGCGCCTATATTGTTCGTAAAAAAGAAGGACGATAGCATGCGGATGTGCATCGATTACCATGAATTGATTAAGCTGACCATCAAGAATATGTACCCTTTGCCTAGAATTGATGATTTTTTTGACCAATTACAAGGTGCTAGCTGGTTCTCAAAGATCGATTTAAGGTCAGGTTATCATCAAGTTAAGGTACAAGAAGAAGATGTACCTAAGACAGCTTTTCGTACTCATTATGTGCACTATGAATTCGTTGTGATGCCATTTGGTTTAACAAATGCTCCAGCAGTTTTCATGGATCTCATGAATCGAGTATGTAAACATATGCTTGATCATTCTGTCATCATCTTTATTGATGATATTCTTATCTATTCACGAACCGAAGAAGATCATGCTCATCATCTTTGTGTGTAACACCCGGATATTTTTAATAGACAAGAAAGAAAGAATAAACGTGAATAAAAGGAGGAAATATAATTTAACCCAAAGTTGAGGGGTTAAAAGTGTCAAAAGGACACAAAAGTGTAAAAGTTGGTACAAAAGTGGGCATGGCCGCCCACTCTATCTGCACATCAACCTTCTTTCGGTTTTTGAGAGAGAAAGAGCAGAGAGTTCGGGTTTTCTAGAGAGAAGAATAAGAAGAAGAATTCAAATTCAAGGTAAGAATTTGTTGTTTCAAGTGTTCGTATTGGGTTTTAGCCTCGGTTATATGCTTATGTGTTTGTGTCTGTGTTCGGGTGTGTGGCTTTGGTGGGTCTCTAGGTGTTTGAGCTCATAGCAAACAGGTTTGAAGAAGTCATACTCAAAGTTACATAAGGTGAGTTCTAGAACCCCCACTTTTACATGTTTTAACTGATTTTGGGGCTGGAAATGCATGTTTAAATGTTTTATAACATGGGTGTGTATACGCGTATGTATGTGCGAATGTGTATATGTGTGGGTGTATATCTTGGGTGATTTATGATTATGATGACGTTGTGTATGTGTTCCTAATGCTTAGAATGCTAGAACTAAGCCTAGAACATGTTAGAATTGAATTTGAGCTTGAATTATGGTGATGTTAGTTATAAGTAGTTGTTCATGCACCTGAAATAGTACCCATGCACCCAACTACCTGAATGTCTAAGTGTGCCCAAACGTCCAAAGCCCATGCGCCCCAATAGTGCCCGAACGCCCGAAGTGCCCATGCGCCTAAGTCAGGCCCAGGCGCCTGCATAGTGCCCTTGCGCCTAGAATGTTTCCCGAAACGACTAAGTGTAGGCCATGCACTCGTATAGTGCCCATGCGCCTAAGAGTTTTCCCATGCGCCTAAGTGTTCCCATGCGCCTGAGAGGCCATGCGTCTACATAATGCTCATGCGCCTAGAATACTTAGAATTATTTCTGAATTTTGGGAAAAAGGGAAATTTTAGGTTATGACTTGGAATGTTCCCGGGGTGATGTGTGATGATTAGATAGGGGTGCTAGATGATGATGTGTGATGATTAGATGATGATGTGTGATGATGCATGATGATGCGTGATGTATGTTTTCCCTAATACGTATTATTTACGTGGCTTCACGTAGTGCGATTATGTTAATATACGTAAAGTATTATCTTAACGAAGCGAAATAATTAAGATAATGAGAAGTGAAACATAAGGAACAAATGAAAGCCTTGCAAGCAAAATAGAAAGAGGTTCACAACTCCATGTGAGTTGTTAGAAAAACTATGTGTGGAATAGCGTGCGATTTTGGCTAACTCATAAGGTTCACACACAGTAGGAGTCAGCCTTGGTGGCTGCTCCATACGTGCGACGTGGTATTATGATGTAGTGTGATCACACACACACACAGGGGAGTCAGTCTTAGTGACTGCTCCATACGTACGATATGGGATCCTAATCGCTTAACCATAGATGACATGGCTTTGTACCCCAGAGGGGGGTTAAGCATACGACAGGATCTGGATAAAAGTGAAAGACAATAAAAAGTGCGAAAAGTACAAAAAGTGCGAAATGTATGAAAGTGCGATATATACGAAATGCACGATGATGGAAGATAATAAATATTACCTTGATCTATGTACGATGTATGATCACGTGCGATAGTAAAGAAAATGTTTTAACGAGCGAAAGGTAATATATATTTTATAAAACTAGAACTCACTCAGTAACGCTGACTTTTATGTACTTTCCAGTTGGCAGGTAAAAGTTGTTGAGGATGGCACGGGGGCAGCTACTTGGATTATTTTGGATGGCATCCGTTTTATGTAAAATAACACTTTTGTGATGTAATGCAACGGATGATATTTTGTAACGATGTTGTATTATTTTGCCAAAGCAGTTATTAATATATGAAATGATTTTTGTTAAATGATTCCGCTGCTATGTTTTAAATAAATGTGTGATTTATGTGCGATGAATGACCAACTTTAAGCGTCTTGGGAACGGGGCCTTACATCGTGAGTTTCTCAATGTGCTAAGAAAAGAAAAGTTATATGCAAACTTTTCTAAATGTGCATTATGGTTTCGAGAAGTCCAATTCTTAGGTCATGTGGTGAATGCGGAAGGTATTTTGGTGGATCCATCCAAAATAGAGACTATTATGAAATGGTCACCTCCTAAGACCCCAACTGAAGTTAGAAGTTTTCTGGGCTTAGCCGGTTATTATCGGCGTTTCATTCAGGATTTTTCAAAAATAACTTCCCCGTTGACATAGCTAACTCGAAAGAATTCCAAATTTGAATGGAACCCAGAACAAGAAAAAGCGTTCCAACTTTTGAAAGAAAAGTTAACTAAAGCTCCTGTCCTGTCATTACCGGAAGGAACAGAAGATTTTGTTGTTTATTCTGATGCCTCATGTGTTGGATTGGGTTGTGTGCTTATGCAAAGAGGAAAGGTAATAGTTTATGATTCACGAAAATTGAAATCACATGAAGCAAATTACCCAACCCATGATCTTAAATTGGCAGCAGTTGTATTTGCATTGAAGATCTGGAGACATTACTTGTACAGAACGAAGTTCACTATCTACACTGATCATAAAAGTCTGAAATATTTCTTTGACCAAAAGGAATTGAATATGAGGCAACGACGATGGTTAGAACTGATCAAGGATTATGACTATGAAATACTTTATCATCCGGGTAAAGCTGATGTGGTAGCAGATGTTTTAAGCTGGAAGGAGAGTTACACTACAATTAAAGTTAAGTCATATAAACTGATTGTGAATTCAGACTTGTTTGATCAAATTAGGTTTGCACAAGAGGAAGCACTGAAAGAAGAAAATTTAAAGCATAAAAGGATCATTGGTCAAGTCCATCTACTTAAGGAGAATGATAAAGGAATTAAAGTTCGTTTTGGACGAATTTGGATTCCTTGGACTTGTAAGGTCAAAACAATGATTCTTGATGAGGCACATAAATCAAAATATTCAATTCATCCAGGCGCGACCAAGATGTATAACGATTTGAAGAAAGAGTACCGGTGGCCTGGAATGAAAAGAGATATTGTTAAATATGTTGAAAAGTGTTTGACTTGTTTACAAGTTAATGCTGAACACTAGAAGCCATATAGGAAAATGCAACCATTAGAAATTCCATTATGGAAGTGGGAGCATATTACGATGTATCTATTGACAAAACTTCCTAAAACTGCCAAAGGATATGATGCAATATGGGTAATTGTCGATCGTTTGACAAAAGTGCTCACTTTATACCCATTTGTGAAAACTATTCTTCTGAACGAATGGCGGATGTATACGTTAATGAGGTGGTGTCAACGCATGGTATGCCATTGTTTATTGTATCAGATAGAGACACACGTTTCACTTCAAGATTTTGGAGGAAATTCCAAGAAAGAATGGGCACCAAATTATTAATCAGCACAGCATATCACCCACAGACCGGTGGGCAAAGCGAGAGAACAATTCAAACGCTCGAGGAGATGTTGCGTGCATGTATTATTGATTTTGGTGGCAGTTGGGATAAATATTTTCCTTTAGCAGAGTTCTCTTATAATAATAGTTATCATTCGAGTATTGGAATGCCCCCGTTCGAAATGTTGTATGGTAGAAAGTGTCGCACTCCTGTATGTTGGGGAGAGGTCGGTCAAAGAGAACTTGCTAATAAAGAAATGGTTGAGGCGACGAATGAAAAGATTGATCAAATCAGAGCGCATTTAAAGGCAGCTCAAGATCGACAAAAGTCGTATGCTGATAAACGAAGACGCCCTATTGAATTTCAAGTAGGAGATTATGTTATGTTGAAAGTCTCTCCATGGAAAGGTGTGATACGATTTCGTAAACATGGCAAGCTAAGTCCACGCTTTATTGGTCCGTTTAAAATTATTGCTCGTGTGGGGCAAGTGGCGTATCGTCTGGAATTACCTGATGAATTAAACGGAATTCATAACCCATTTCATGTGTCATATTTACGAAAATGTTTGGCTGACGAAACGACATATGTGCCGTTGAATGAGATAGAAGTGGATGAAGAGCTTAATTACATAGAAAAGCCAGTGGCGATTCTTGATCATAAAGTTAAGCAATTACGAAATAAAGAAATAAATCAAGTGAAAGTGCAGTGGAAGCATCGGCGTGGTTTGATACCACATAGGAAGCCGAAGACGAAATGAGAATGTATTACCCTGAATTATTCAAGGTATAAATAGGTTTCGGTGACGAAATCTAAATAAGTGGAGGACAGTTGTAACATCCTGCTTTGTGTGTGTATATATACATATATATATATATATATATATATATATATATACGAACATTGTTAATCGAGTAATTTTTCGGTCATATTATTATTGAATTAAGTTATGTTTAAACGAGTGTTATTTTATATAATGATAATAATAATTATAATTATAATTATCTATCTATATAATTTTACAGTGTTAGCTACAATGAATTCTTAGTTTTTATGTTTTAGCCACTAAACTATTATGGTTTTCATAGTTGACCTTTTTATTTATATAATTTCACTCTTAGCTAAAATAAATTTCTTGTCTTTTGTGTTTTGGTTACAAAAGTTTAATGGTTTCATATTTGACTCTCTTGATTTGTCATGCTTTATGACATGTATATGTGTTTATATAAAACTGATTTTAGTAAATAAAAATTGGTTTAAATACCTATGTATTTAATTACCTATCTAAATAATTTTAAAGTTTAGGATCATGGAATTTTTAGTTTTTATGTTTTGACCAATTAAAGTTTCGTGCTTTCATATTTGGCCCTTTTTGATTTGTCAAATTATTTTTAGTAATTAAAATGTTTATTAAATACCTATTTATTTAATTTTTATAACAAAATATGTGAAAACTTGCGTTAATTTGACATGTTTGTAAAGTATATTCTATTATATTGACGTTATTTCTTTCTTTTCGTTTGCTTTGATGTAAGCGAGTTTGAAGTCGGAGTGATAGCTCTTACTATATTTTTTGTATACATATTTTCATATTCAAGTTCGTAATCCAATTACCCACGCAACGCGCACGGGAGCATTTCTAGTTATAGTAATGAAAATAATAAATTTGTGTAAGTTTGCACATATGTTTCAATTGTGTAAAACAATATAATATAATACCAATTAAATAAATACTATTATAATAATAACAACAATTACATGAAATGGATAAGATGATGTTTGGAAGGGCAGTTATGTATAATAATTTAATATAGGAATATAAATCAAATGAACTTACAGAAAGACACGTACTAATTGTAAATGATTGGTGTCCATCTTAAATAAATAAAGAGAGATAGAGAGAGGGGTAGCTTGCTTTCTTATCTATATATGTACATAAATCTTCAAAGATTGAGAAGACGAAGATACTAAACAAATTTAAGAATTATACAAATAAGAGCTGTAGTAAGATTTGAGCAAGAAAATATAAGAATTTCCGTATATTTCGAAGACGGATTGAACACAACAATTAGCGGGTTATCTTCTGTACTCAAGTTAATGAAATGAAAAGGTAAGTACACTGACCCATAACTAATTTTGGTTACAAGTTTAATTACATGATGTATGTTTTATTATAAGTTTGTATGAATTCTATGGAGATGAACATGTTTAAATACATGTTATATATGTTTATTTATTATGATAAACATGATCATGGGAGAAATGATTTATATGATTACGGGTCCAAGTATGTGAACTGATGGGACTAATATATGTAAGGATTTCAGGTGTTGAAATCCTAAGGAGTTCGGGTGTTGAACTCCACATATATAGAAAAGAGGAGTTAAATATATGTAAGGATTTTGGGTGTAGAAATCCTAAGGGGTTTGGGTGTTGAACTCCACATATATTAAAAGAGGAGTTAATAATCCTCAAGTGTTAAAAATAAACCCACAAGGAATTCGGGTGTTGAATTCCTTAGAAGCAATGTGGATTTAAATAAAAATGATTTCGGGTGTTAAATCCCAATAAAAGAAAATACGTTTTTTTGAAATAAAAAGGTGTACTTACTTAGCGAAAGCTAATAAAAATATTTTTAAATATTTTCAGGAAAAGCACCCATAAGCGGTTAAAACTTCATGGACGTGACTGGATTGATGAAGGAACCCTACTCTCATTTAATATTTAATATAATACATGTTGTAGAAAATGTTTGTAAAACGTTATTTATCATGTAATTCTTTTATATAAGTTAAGAAATGACATGTCACTACGAGTGACAAGTTCTGTTGTGAACTGAGACCAAAACTCTGATATAAATTGTAAAAGTGTTTAAAAAAATCTGGTATGTTTTAGACGGCAAACCGAACGCATTCACACACTCACCACGATCGACGTTCACCATAGGGACAAACATTTCGTACCGCGCCACCGTGAAGGGAACTTGCACAATGAAGGTAATCGACGTAGAGTTATGGCAGTAAGGATTGTGGGTGGGGTTTGGGTTGTTATTAAGGTTATGAAGTTTCTTTAATTGACAGTTTGATCCCTCATGTTTAGCTGAATATCATTTAAAGATATTAATTGATTTTAGTTAACTTATGGTTAACTGAAATTTTGTATTAGTAGTAATGATATATATAAAGTTGATTAATTATAAAATAGTAGAGGAAAATTAGGAAGCAGAAACGGTTTTAACCTGAAAAAAACACGGGTTGTCACATCATCCCCTTATTGAAAGAATTTTCATCTTGAAAGTTAGAACATCAGGTTTCAATAACAGCACGGAAGAGCATTCAAAAGTTTGCTTAGGGTAGGGTTTTCTGGATTTTCTGTAACAAACCCGAAACAAAAAACGTAAGGTTACGAGGGAGTTGCGACATCATCCCCTTGTTGAAGGGAATTTCATCTCGAAATTGAAAGAAAAGATATCGTGAGAATGATACATTTAAGAAGTAGATACCTGATCTTTGAACAATTATGGATATTTCTTCTTCATTTGATCCTCGCGTTCCCATGTAAATTCTGGTCCACGCTTTGAATTCCACCTAACACGCACAATAGGGATCTTACTATGCTTTAAGGTTTTGACTTCGCAATCCATAATCTCAACTGGTTATTTAATGAAATGAAGTTATTCATCAATCTCCAGTTCCTCTAATGGAACGACGAGTGAATCATCGGCTAGACACTTCTTCAGGTTTGAAACATGGAACACATTATGAATACTATCGAGTTCCGCAGGTAAGTCGAGCTGATAAGCCACTTGACCAATCTTCTTGACTATCTCAAATGGTCCAACGTATCTAGGGTTCAGCTTTCCATGCTTTCCAAAGCGTATTACACCCTTCCAAGGTGAAACCTTTAACAACACATTGTCATCGACTTGAAATTCCAAAGGCTTTCTCCTTTGATCTGGATAACTTTTCTTACGATCACGAGCTGCCGCTATACGATTACCAATCTGAATAATCTTCTCTGTGGTTTCATGAATAAGCTCAGGACCAGTTAACTGACTATCACCTACTTTGGTCCAACAAAGAGGTGACCTGCACATTCTGCCATAAAGTGCTTCAAACGGTGCGACTTTGATGATCATGTGGTAACTGTTGTTGTAAGAGAACTCAACCAAAGGCAGATGGGTTTCCTAACTATTCTCAAAGTCAATAACGCACGCCCTAAGCATATCTTCTAGGGTTTGTATCGTGCGTTCAGTCTGACCATCTGTCTGTGGAGGATAAGTCCTACTCATATCCAAACGAGTGCCTAATGACTTCTGCAGTGACTGCCAGAAGTACGAAGTGAATTGCGCATCGCGATCAGAGATGATTGAAAGTGGCACGACATGTTGTGACATAATTTCCTTCAAATAAATCTGTTCTAATTTATCCATTTTATAAGTCTCACAAATGGCCAAGAAATGTGCCGACTTGGTCAATCGATCCACTATCACCCAAAGAGTATCGTTTCTAGCCTGTGAACAAGGTAACTTTTTAATGAAGTCCACAGAAATATTCTCCTATTTCCACACTGGAATCAGTGGCTGCTGAAGCAAACCTGATGGTTTTTGATATTCCGCTTTGACATTAGAGCAAGCCAAACACTTTGACACGTAAGTGGCGATTTCAGCCTTCATGTTAGGCCACCAGTAGATGACCTTTAGGTCTTGATACATCTTGTCAGATCCAAGATGTACTGAGTAATGAAACTTTTAAGCCTCATCCACCACCAATTCTTGGAGATTCCCAAACAACAGAACCCATACCCTGTCTTCATAATAACGAAGGCCATCTAACTTCTCCTAGAATAACTTCTCAGCTCCCCTGAGAGATTCTGACTTGATGTTCTATTCCTGTAATGCCTCAGCCTGGGCATTCATAATCTGTAATGGTAGGTCTGAATGGATAGTTAGCTGTAATGCACAGACACGATGAGGCTTTAGGGTTTCCTTGCGACTAAGGGCATCGGCTACCACGTTAGCCTTTCCCGGATGATACTTGATGGCACAGTCATAATCATTCAATAACTCTAACCATCATCATTGTCTCATGTTTAGTTCCTTCTGTTCGTAAATGTGTTGAAGGCTTTTGTGATTAAAAAGATCATGCACTTGGTTCCATAAAGGTAATGCAACTAGATCTTGAGGGCGAATACTACAGCTCCCAACTCTAAGCCGTGAGTTTTATAGTTCTTCACATACACCTTAAGCTATCTTGATGCATAAGCTATTACTTTCTTGGGTTGCATCAACACGCAACCCAAACCCTAGATTGACGCGTCATAATACACCATGAAATCGTCTGTTCCTTCAAGCAACGCCAAGATCGGTGCACTACACAGCTTGTCTTTAAGCGCTTGGGAAGCCGCATCTTCCTTACTACCCTACTTGTAGACAGTTCCCTTATGAGTTAGGGTGGTCTAAGGTTTTGCAAGTTTCGTGAATCCTTCAATGAAACGCCAATAATACCCCACTAACCAAGAAATTGGCGCACCTTAGTAGGCATCGTTGGTGAAGGCCAATTCTTGATTGCCTCAATTTTAGACGGGTCAACATGTATACCATTCTCATTAACTACATGCCCTAAAAATTGTACTTCTCTCATCCAGAAGTCACATTTAGAAAACAAGGCCTATAGTTGTTCTGTTTTTAGAAGTTCTAGTATAAGTATTAAATGTTCCTCATGTTCCTCCATATTCTTGGAATAAATAAGTATATCATCAATGAAGACGATGACAAACTTGTATAATAGGGTTTACAAACACGGTTCATGAGGTCCATAAAGACTGTAGGAGCGTTTGTCAATCCGAAGGGCATAACTACGAACTTAAAATGCCCATACCAAGTTCTAAAAGCCATCTTGGATATGTCTCATTCTCGAACCCTAAGCAGGTGATATTTAGACCTCAAATCAATCTTTGAATTGTAGCTTGATCCTTGCAGTTGGTCAACCAGGTCGTTGATACGTCGAAGAGGGTAACGATTCTTTATGGTAATCTTGTTCAATTCCCGATAGTCTAAGCACATGCGAAAGGTTCCATCTTTCTTCTGCATGAATAACACAGGTGCTCCCCAGGGTGAAGAACTTGGACATATGAAGCCTTTGTTTAACAGTTCCTATAACTCTTTCTTGAAGTCCTGTAACTGTTCCTATAACTGCTTGGTTATTGGATACCAACCACAACATCAAATATACCGAGTGTAACAGGAATCAGATTCTTATCTAATGAATGTCCAGCTAAGCCTAGTTTACATCTGCTATATACCTAGGTAGCCGCTATAGTTCTACCATCAGCTATCTCTATGGTAATTTCAGAACTTAAGTCAGTAGGCACTACCCCTAGAGATTACTAAACTTATTAGATGCGTAGCTTCTGTCGGCACCCGAATTAAAAAAATACTGAGGCGAAACAACCATTTCTGTCGGTTTTCCTTCTTCTTGAGCCTTGGATAGTTGCAATTGAAATACATAGATTTTCCACACTCATAACATCTCTTTGTTCTTCTTGTGGTTGAGGTGACTTGGCCGGGATGTTCACATGACGGTTCTTGAAGGTATGGCCAAATCTCCCCACAGCGCTCTCAAATGTTCTTATTGCACGGCCCATGGCGATTATAGTTGCACTTGTTGCTTATAATTGAAAGGCTAGGATGTAATGGACGGAGTAATCATATTGTCTTGCTATTCGGTCCTACGCCAAATGTATTAAGCCAGATTTTAATCTGATTGGATCCCACCACTAGGGAAACAAACAAATGTAACATACGCTTAAATAAGATAAGTATCAAATGAAATGAATGCTAGAACGCTCAAATTACCAAGACTCTAAGTCTTAAGATCAATCCAATGAACAAGGACTACATATGCAGAGAGTATCATTACTCTATTGCAACTTTTAAAGATCTGGCGTATTATAGATGGATAGTATTGCACGATCAATGAAATGCTAGAAAGGGCAACGTCTCATAGAGATTAGGACTAATGCCATAATATGAATCTCATTAAGGCTCGAAGTAGATGAGAATTTTCATACGAGTAGAAATGAAGGATTGTTTCCATATCAATAGTGAAGTTTTATGAGAATCAAGACTCTCATGTCCCAAAGTGTAGAAATGAAAATTTGTACTGACTATGACCGTAATCACACGATAGAGTTTTCCAGACTTCCCATGCACGACAAATTACAATTACGTGTGCACCCGTGATGGTAATTTGCTTTGCATGGTCACCTCTGGTTCCTCCCATCCGAGCTAAAATACCTTGTCAAGTACATAGTGTTATTAATGATAGAGGTATCAAAGACGTAGTTATTAAACCAAGGGTCGATTAACCAAGGTTGTACGAAAGAATCACTTGAGGAAATATTCACTTTGAAAAGAAACCGTCGATGTGCTCAGGTCAGCTGGGTAAATAGCATTATTGTAAGTAAACTTTGATAAGTTGTCTCTTAATGTCTATGGTAGTTTCCAATACAGCTATTGTCTGCTCCACAAGGTAGAGAAGTGGCAAGGTAGGTAAAGGAATCATGGCAGACGCAGCTCTCGTCCGCAAAACGCATTCAACAGGAGGCAGAACATGCTCCCAATGAACCAACCAAGTTAGGTACCAATGGTACTGTATCCAATTCCGAGAGGTATGATATAAAAGGTAAGGTAAATGGTAAATTGTAATTAAACTTCTTGTGACTCATAGTAATTCAAAGCCACTTGTGCGGAGAAACAGGAGGTAATAACGGGGAATCAGGACGAACTGGCCTTTTTCCCATAAACATAGAATGAAGAGATGATTACGTCATTCCTGTAGCCAAACGCTCATAGGAATATACCACAGCAAGTAAATCCCAAGCAAGTATAGCAAACAGAAAAGGCAAACTAACGAAGCTAAACGTGTCTATGTGCGTGTAACTAAGGCATCGGGCTATACTCTAAATGCAATGCAAATGAAATGCAAAATTGTTTTAGTTCACTATAACCATTGGCTCTGATACCATTCTGTCACACCCTTAAATTCCCTAAATGGGGTAATACCGTTAGGCGCATGATATACCAGGATCTTAGCCATTAATTACACCAAATGACACAACTAATATAAAACATAATTACTCATTAAGTTTAGAATTTCCCAAATTAGAGTTAAATAAAAAAACAGAATAGTAAATGTGAAAGCGTATTAATTTGTTGGTGAGTTCACTGGTTTTGATAGACAGAACATAAGGTAAACATATACAGTAAACAAAGTAATATCAGTAGATAGCTAGTTTGCTTAACAAGTTACTAAGTGTATGCAGTTTGCAACCGAAGCTGACAATGTAAATGAAGGCCTCGGCTGTGAATACCAGGTCACAGCAACAAAAATTAGGTCAATTAAACACCCGTTTAACATTACGGTTATGCTAGCGTGACTAGCCTAGGTGGGGCTTGTCAAACCCAACAGATCTACTCAGAATTACCTCGCTATAATACGTACACTAACGGTTCGAGTATGAGGACTTAAGTGTAACACTAGTACATAAGTGATATTACAGTAATACTGAGCAATGCAAATGAGTTTGAACACACATTTCTTTCTCCCTAAGAAAATAAGTAAAATGGGGCTGAGAACTCCCCTTAAAAGCACCACAATAGGGTAATGCAAGAACAAAAGAGTTGGTTTTCGATTAACCTGGATGTACATTTAATATTCAATTAATATTAAATACTAATAATGTGATCGTACAGTTTCGCGTTCACGACTCAGTTACGGTGTCGGTTATCGGTTTTCCATTCCCACACAAGCACACGCAACACCAATTCAGTTTGAATACATAAAGCCCAATTATCATGTATACAAGTACACTTTATACACTTTAATCATATGACATATATATGTATATATACATTTATAACGTGCTTTGATATTTGCACACCCTCTTAAAAGAAACGAATTATGACACACACTCATAGGTAACAAATATGATCCATGTAGTCCCCGCACCCAAATTATAATAATACATATATACATACTAGACTAATCCATGAGAACCACCTACGAAACCTACACACATACCCACTAAGAATGCATGCCACATCGATATATACGTACGCATATAAAATATATACATTACCCAAGCATAACATAAAATATTTTTACGCACTCATAATATCAATATTGTTGGATCAAGATTGTATAGGTCTAGATCATTTTGTATAGGCTTAGAACTTGGATCAAGTCTTGTAATTAATAATTGTAACAGTTAGTATATATACATATATATATATATATGTTCATTGAATCTATAGGTTAACCCATATATATGTGTGTTGCTTTATGACTGTTGACATGCATAATCAATATACTTGGTAGGATTCCTGAAAATGACGATGGTCACATCTACGGATGAACATTATTGTTAATCCGTAGATGTGTTTCTTACAAGACCAAATCACTCGTGAATGTTCATGCGAATGATCAAGGATTGCATGAAGTGAACTCCTACAGATGAAAGAGTTCCTATGGAAGAACAATACTTCTACGGAAGATCAAGTCATCTACGGAAGAACAAAACTCCTGCGGACGACAAGACTCCTGCGGAAGAACAAATACTTGTGTGATTTCAAATACCAAGAATTCAAACAAGTCAACACAATCAATAACAAATCCCAAGAGATCCGGTGTTTCCTTAACCGACTCAAACCGTCTATAAATATGAGTCCTAGGTTTCACATCTCGGGGAACACAATCAAGCAATATTACGGCTGTCAAGAGTTACATCATCGTGCAACCCTAACCGCCGTCACATCAACAACAACATTATTCGATTCACAGAAATCATTGTTCATAGTCATTCTTAATTATTCTTTTGTAATTATTTAATGATAATTAATGAAATACTTTGAATAATTATTGAGTTCATATTTATTGTGTTTTTGTGTTTATGTTCATCAATAATAATTAAAACAATTAAACGTCAATTAATGATAATTCCGCGATCATTGATTTGATTTATTTTAATACTGATAATTCCTGAATTGAGATCCTTGGATTCACAGGTGGTATCAGAGCCAAGTGCTCATTGATTTAGATCAATTGATCTATCAGTATTAAAATTGTTTAATTAATTTTTAAACAATTATTTCAGCAACTTATCGTTCAGCAAGCATCCTCTTATTGCTTGTTTGATTTAGATCTATATTCAAATCAATTAAATACTAGATCTGAGTCTTTGATAGGTTTGTCCAATTTAATATTCAAGGTTTCATTCATAACTTTGCATTAAACATGAGTACTTTTGGTGGAGGATCATATCAACCACCGAAGTTGGAAACCAAAGCTGATTTCAAATCCTAGAAGATCAAGTTCAGAAATCATGTGAACTACACAGATTCTGACTTGTGGGAGTCCATCACTGAGGGTCCTTATATTCCACCCACTCTTGGGCCGGATTATAATGACAAGAATCAGCCTATCAGCACAAAGGACTTGTCACCTGATGATGTCAAGAAGGTTAAAGTCGATATTAAAGCATACAGTTTGCTTAGTATGGCTTTGCCTGAAGAGATATTAATCAGGTGCGAGAACTATAAAACAGCAAATTCCTTGTGGAAGATACTCCACACTCTCTGTGAAGGGAGTGATGAGATCCGAAGCATAAGCAAAAACACCCTCAGATCACAATATGAAACCTTTCATCATATTGAGGGTGAATCAATTCCTTAACAACTCCATAGATTTATGCAACTTATTACTGAAATGAACATCTTGGAGTTGAAGTATACTACTGAGGAACTCAACAAGAAAATGCTCCACACTTTGCCTGAAAGTTGGAAGCAGACTGTATCCATGTTCAAGAACACCATAGATCTTAAGACAACTAGTCTGGATACTCTGGTTGCTAAAGTAGAAGCACTTGAAATGGATGAACAGTCAAGAAACAAGAGTGTGAGAACTCATGTCTCACCTTATCACTTCAAAGAAACCAAAATGCTGGAAGTGCATTTATCTCAAATAATGAAGGTGATAACTCTTGTACTTTGAGTGATGATGAAGAGGAAGTTAGTTTCTATGCCTCCAAACCAACTAAGAAATCATCTCAAAGTAAGAACCAAAAAGAAAAAGGAAGATCTGCTGAGAAAAGAGATACTAAAGCAACTGCTAAATCTTCTCAACAAAACAATCAATCAGAACCAATTACTGTGATATTGGATTCTGAAGAACAAAAACAGCCTTTGCAGCTTTTAGTTCTAGCTTTCAAGCTTATCTTGGAAGCTCACTAACATCAGCAAACATCTGCCAACAAGATTTGGAGGAACTGCCCCCTGATGTAGTAGAAGAGATGGATCTACAATGGCAGATGGCTATGATTGCTTACAGAGCTAAGCAATATCTGAGGAGAAATAAGAATCTGGCTGCAGCTAGTAAAACATCAAAGATTGGTGTTGACAAGTCAAAAGTCAGATGTTTCAAATACAATCTCTATGGACACTTCTCTAGAGAGTGCAACCAACAATCATCTCAGCAGCATCAGCAGCATCAACATCAGCAGCAACAACAATATCAGAATCAGCAATCAACCTCTCAAAGATCTCTGCACAGACAACCTCAGCTGACAAATACATCCCCACCAGCCACAAATGTATCAGTAGGACCAAGCAATTCTAAGGAGTCAGGACTGATCATACTTCAAGATGGAACATGTGACTGGAGCATGTATGAAAAGGAAGTCTTGGAAGAGAATCAAGCATTAATGGCACACATGGAAAACAAAGTTCCTCCTATGGCCAGAGAGGTAAAAGACAGGTTATGTTCATCAACATGCGTTGAGGAAGTTGAACGTTACAGAGTCCATGCTCAACAATTGGCTGACAAAGTAAAAGAAACAATGATTTTGAATGAATCCCATTTAAGAGAACATAAACTATATCAAATCAAAGTTAGTTCTTTGCAAAAGGATTTAGAAAAATATGTTTCTGAAAATTACAGCCTCAAAGCCCAAGTTGAGCATCTGACCACTTCCTTAACAAAATCCATGGCTAATCATGCATCTACTGAAGTGAAACTTCAGAAGTTTCAACTATCATCTCAGCAATATGAGAAGTTGTTAAACTCTCATATTGAATCAAAGAATAGGTATGGGTTGGGTTATAATGCTGTTGCACCACCTATTAATGATAACTATACAACTTTGCCTGTAACAATGATAAATACTTTGTCAAATCATTTTGTGCCAAGCACCAAAATTGATATAAAAACAAACATCAACAATGAAGCTGAGATGAGTGAAACTGAATCTACGGAATCAGAATCACTTAAACATAATGACTCAGATTTTGATAAATATGATGACTTGGATGATTCTGATGAACATGATACTGATTAACTGAACATTGGTAAGAATGTTCAAGTTGAAACTGGTCTTCCCCGAGTTCTTGAAGAATCAAAGCTGCAGTATCCTCCAAAGCAACGAAATATGCTGAAGACTATCTGCAAAAGAATTGCTGAACTGAATGAAGGACTTCAAGAACTGAACCTTTACAAGGTTGATAACTGCGGATCAAGTACTGAGGTACCTTTATCTCCTTCAGATAAAGGTAAGAAACAACAAACTTCAACCAAGAAGAAGAAAAATTCAAGTGTTGAAGATCTGCGGAAAGAGAAGTCTGAAGAATCCGTAGAACATCTGCGGAAAGCAAAAATAGCCAAGTCCGTACATCTGCAGAAGGCTAAAACTTGTGAATCCGCAGAAAAGCCACGGAAGAGAGAAACCGAATCTACGGATGAGGTCAAAAGGACTGCCAACAAACATGCACAGAAAATGTTGAATATCAAGCAACAAAAGGCAGCCAAAGGCAAACAAGAAACAGATGATGAGGCTCCTACCAAAAGCAAGAAGAAATCAAGTGATCCATCAGGAAAGGAGACAAAGAACAAGAAAAAGAAGGCTGAATCTGATGAAAATTCAGAAGATAAATATTGCAAATGGTGTGATATGAAGAATCACAATACTGATGAATGCTATTTCAGCAGCTATTGCTCCATATGCAATATGAACAATCACATGACTTCTAACTGCTACTTCAACAAACACTGTGCTATATGTGATAAAAAAATAACCATTCAACTCAGGAATGTTATTTCAACAAGAAGAACAAGAAAAAGAGCAACAAGAAGTCACATGATGCATCATCTGAATCAGATTCTCAATCTTCAGAGAGTGAGAAAGAATCAAAGATGCAAAAAGAACAACAAAAATCAAAGAAAAGATCCTCTGCTGCGGATAAGACTTTGATGAAGAAAACACCAACACAGTCTAAGACACCTCACAAAAAGGTGGATTTGTCAGATAAACAGACTGAAGCAGTTGATGGTTTCTTTGATAACTTTGAAAAAGGAACTCCTGTACCTCAATCAAAGTTGAAAGATGAAGTAACTTTCAAAAATACAGGAGCATCCTCAAAGTTAAAATATCAGCCAAAACAAGATAAGTTGAAGAAAGAATCAGATAAGCAAGAAAACATCCAAACACCTGAATCATCTTCAACAGAATCATCCTCACCACCATCAAATCAAAAAGAAACAACTAATACTGAAACTTCAAGATTAATTCATGAAGGAGTAACTATTGTTGACACTTCTGGCAAACCCAAGACAATTAAGGCTTGGGTTGTCAATTCTAACTGATTTCTTTTTGTGTGCAGGAACAATCATGGAGAGCTGACAACAAGTGGTATGTTGACAGTGGTTGTTCCAGACATATGACAGGAAACTGTGCACTTCTCCATGACTTTAAACATAAACATGCCTCTTATGTGGCATTTGGTGGGGATAAGAAAGGAGGTAAAATAGTTGGTGAGGGAATTGTAACAAATGGTGTTTTAACATTTGAAAAAGTAAATTACTGTGAAAATTTGTAGTACAATTTACTCAGTGTATCTCAAATTTGTGATCAAAATTACACTACACTATTTGATAACACTAATTGTTACATTCTTAAGCCAGGTTTTGCAGTTCCAGCAGACTGGATCCTTCTAAAAGCATCAAGAAAAGGAAACACATATGTTTTGGATATGAACAACATATCACTCACAAGCCATGAGACATGCCTGCTGTCTAAGTCTTCAGAAGATGAATCACAATTGTGGCATAGAAGGCTTGTTCATTCCAATATGAAGAACATGAATAAATTGGTGAAAAATGACTTGGTCATTGGATTACCAAAGAAATAATTTCATTGTTCTAATCATTATTCTTCATGTTACAAAGGAAAACAACATAGAGTGTCTCATAAATCCAAAATAATCAACACTAATACTACACCACTCAAATTGCTTCACATGGACCTCTTTGGTCCAACCAATATGATGAGCATTGGAAAAAGGCAATATTGTTTGGTGATAGTAGATGATTTCACTAGATTCACATAGGTCTTTTTCTTAAAACATAAGAGTGAAACATCTGAAACATTAATGGACTTCGTGATCAAGATTGAGAATCAACTTGATTTAAAAGTTAAAATTTTTAGGAGTGATAATGGAATTGAATTTGTTAATGCTGATCTGGATTCTTTTTGCAGGAATAAAGGGATAGCAAGACAATTCAGTGCATCAAGAACTCCACAACAAAATGGAGTGGCTAAAGAAGAAATAGAACTCTCATAGAAGCAGCCAGAACAATGCTAGTGATTCTCAGTTGCCCATAACTTTCTGGGCAGAAGCTGTGAATACAGCTTGCAATGTTCAAAATAGGACATTAATTGTCAAAGAACATAATAAAACTCCTTATGAGCTCTTATTTAAAAGAAAACCTTTTATAGGATATCTTAGAGCTTTAGGGTCTCATGTGTCTGTATTAAATACTAAAGAACAATTGGGAAAATTTTCTGAAAAAGCCTATGATGGTTTCTTTGTTGGATATTCATCCACTTCTAAATCATATAGGGTTTATATTCCAGAACATAATATTGTTGAAGAGACTCCCAACGTTTCTTTTGATGAATCCATGTTTACAACATTTGTAAAAGGATCATCTTGGTTATTTGATATAGATGCATTAACTGAATCATTTAACACTGGTTATCTGATTAATGCAGGTTCTGTGGATACATGCTATCCATTTGTGCCTCCAAGTTTGAATGAAGTGCCACTGATAGCTGACCCACCAAGGGCACAACCTTCAAATGCACCTCAGCAAGAATCAAGTCAGCAGCATGCAGCTATATCCGAAGCAAATCCTTCATCCACAGCACATATAAATACATCCGCAGATGCATCAGCATCCGTAGATGTAAGTCCTGTTTCAACCACTGACCAAAGGGATGGAGAGGATGTGTTGAATCAACAAAACATGCCAGCAAATCAACAATGTTCATCCGTGGATGGTGATGTAACCCCTACGGAAGTACAAAATGCCTCCGTAGATGTTGAAGTTACTCCTGCGGAAGAACAAAATGCTTCCGTAGAACTTCCTGCGGAAGAAGACAACCATGCAGCAACTGAAACTCAAGCTGATCCTAATGAACATGAGCCATTTGATTACTTCATAGACTCATCTTCTCAGCTGAATGCATCTGCATCAATGGGTTTCTCAAACTTAGAATCAACAATTCCAGTTGATGCTGTTTTAACAAGCAGAATTCATAAGTCTCATCCCTTAGATAATATCATTGGAGACCTGAATGCAAGAACTACAAGGAGCAAAGGAGGAGTGGCAAACATTTGCCTGTTCACCTGCTTTTTGTCTCAGACAGTTCCTGCAAATATTACAGCTGCTCTAAAAGACAACAGCTGGATTGAGGCTATGCAAGAAGAGCTACAACAATTCAGAAAACAAAAGGTGTGGAATCTTGTAGACTTGCCTCGAGGTCAACATCCAATTAGAACAAGGTGGCTCTTCAAAAACAAGCTGGATGACAGGGGTATAATCGTGAGAAACAAAGCCAGACTTATTGCTCAAGGATATACTCAGGAAGAAGGGATAGACTATGATGAAGTTTTTGCACCAGTTGCAAGAATTGAAGCTATAAGGGTCTTCCTAGCTTATGCCTCATTCAAGAAGTTCACGGTCTATCAAATGGATGTGAAGTGTGCTTTCCTTTATGGGAAAATTAATGAAGAAGTATATGTGGGTCAACCCCCTGGATTTGAGGATCCTAACTATCCACATAGAGTATACAAGCTTGACAAAGCTTTGTATGGTCTTCATCAAGCACCAAGGAAGTGGTATGACACATTGTCATCTTTCCTGCTGAAGAATGGTTACAAAAGAGGAACCATTGATCAGACACTCTTCCTCAAACATGAACATCAAGATCTTTTGGTGGTTCAAATATATGTTGATGACATAATATTTGGATCAACCAACAAGAAACTGTGTCAAAGCTTTAAAGAGTTAATGAAATCTGAATTCAGATGAGCTCCATGGGAGAATTGACATTCTTCCATGGCTTACAAGTTCATCAGAAAACAGATGGCATTTTCATCAATCAAGAAAAGTACATTCATCAAATCCTGAAGAAGTACAATCTTGCTAATACAACTTCATGCAAGACACCTGCCTCAACAATAGACAAGATTGTGCCTGACCCTACTGGAAAATCAGTAGATCAAAGATTGTATAGATCAATGATCGGTTCTTTAATGTACTTAACTGCCAGTAGACCTGACATAATATTTGCTGTTTGTGTTTGTGCCAGGTATCAATCAGACCCAAAAGAGTCCCATCTGAATGCTGTGAAGAGAATATTCAGATATCTGAAAGGCAAACCAACTCTAGGACTGTGGTATCTAAAAGATGGAGATTTCAGTCTTTACTCATATTCAGATAGTGACTATGGAGGGTGTAACAACAACAGAAAATCCACAACTGGTGGATGTCAGTTTTTGGGACCAAGACTTGTTTCTTGGCAGTGCAAGAAGCAAACTAATGTATCTGTATCAATAGCTGAAGCTGAGTACATAGCTGTTTCAGCTGGTTGCTCTCAAGTAATTTGGCTGTAGAACCAATTACTTGATTATGGTTACAATTTCCTTCAAACACCAATTCATATTGATAATTTAGCTGCTATGTTTATAACTGCTAACCCAGTTCAACACAGTAAAAACAAAACACATTGAACACAGATACCATTTTCTGAGAGACTGCTCAGAAAAGGGTTTAATCAAGTTAGTCAAAGTGGACACAACAAATCAGCTTGCTGATTTGTTCACTAAAGCCTTTGATTCTGTTAGATTTAATTTTCTGATAGAATCTCTGGGGATGATTAACTTAGAATAAATCATCAAAAGCATATGACTGTCCTTGTGTAGAGTAATGGTTAGGGATGATTTAAGTGTCTGATAGAACATTTGTGCATGCCTTATGTATGGGAAATGATAGTAGACTATGCTTGGCCTTCTTTAACTTAAACTCAAACTGACTTGTATCATTCTGATATGTGAGTAGGTTCATCTTGAGTGTAAACTAAGCTAAGAGCATGCCAAACTAAAAGATACAGGTATCTGTCTGTGGGAATTCCATTTTGCGAATCAGGAAAGTACGTTATCTCCTGATGTGATCAAATCACTTACACAAGCACACTATGTAAAATACTTTATAATCTTCTATCTTTGCAAAGTCATATTCCCTCTGTTTTGTGTGAACAAAGACCTGGGGATGCGACTAAAGAGTGTGATCTTCATTCTCCCTTTGTTTTGTGTAAACAAAGACCTGGGTTAAGTTCACCTCTGTTTTACGAAAGTAAAGACCTGGTGACTATGAATATCATCTCTCAGCTCTAAAAAGAATCACTTGTGATCAATTGTACACCAATCCAAAGAGCTTCAACATCAAAGCATTCATGAGACTGTAATGTCTCAAGATAGAACTTATAACTTAATGTTCATAGTCATTAAGTGTGAAAAGTAGTGATTTGCCTCACCTATGGAGTACAAACTCTAATGACAATTGAATGTGGAACTCATGACAGTTACTAATTAACAAACTTCAAAACATGATAAATAGCATGCCTAGTTGATACATTACTCATGTATGAATTTAAGTGGATCTATATACTTACAATCAGGTGTGCAATGAATCAAATAATCAACATCCGCAGAAGCCGAGTCATAGTATGATCCCTCTATATATATATGCATGCATGTAATTGTTTAAACCAGATGTTTAATTTGTCCTTTTAACTGATTTTCTCTCACTTAGACTGTCATATGCCTTTCATGCCTGTTTACAACTTAAATTTATAATGAATGCAACAGTTTAACATTAATCACAAATTTAGGGGGAGTAATTCATGCATGAAAATCAATAAAAAGCTGTCAACTTGATTTAATTTACTTTGAAGGAATTGGAACTTGAGCACTAACTTGAATGCAGGATACAAGACACTTGCTTTCTTGTACTTAATTGCCATGCAAATACAGTCAACAATGTCCAACATCAACACTTGATTCTACTCAGTAGATATCACACATTTAAAGTTTTTAACAGAACTTTAAGTTCCGCAGAAATTTCAGTAATACTTCTCATCCATAGAAGTAACAGTGAAATTTCTGCATCCGCAGAAGTTTCAGTAATACTTCTCATCCGTAGAAGTATTAGTGAAATTTCTGTTTCAGCAGAAAAACAGATGCATTGTTTGAGCTAAGGCATCCGCAGATGTTAAGACATCCGCAGATGTTAAGGTTCCGCAGATGTTCTGCCGAAGAAGTAATGCATTCGAAATAAACTTGGTATACAGATGGATAAATGGGAAGTGGGCCCAACAAAATTAATAAAAGAAATTAATATGTTCGGTTATAAATAAGGTTTCTGACTCAGAATTCATTAATCAATTTTTCAGAACACTTTTTCAGTTTTTAACCTAGAAAAACGCCCACTTTCCCCCTCATTCAAACTTTCAAAAATCCGTTCCGAAAAAGCATAAACTACATTATCCAGTAATCGATTATCAGTATTGCGAAGGTAAATCATGTTCTAATTCTCAGTACGGAACTGGTTAATCTGTGTTTGTCATTAAAACGATTCGACTTCATGTGAGATTTGTGCTTAATCTATTTTCGTTGTTGATTACAGATGGCAAACAGATTCGCAAAAGAACATAATGTGTGCGCATTCTTAAATGCCGATGATCCTGCTGCTGAAGGATGTCGAGATATCATAAGATATCTTCGACGGTCCAGGCTCTTTGTGTGATTCATCAGGCACACATAATCGATTTTGGAACTCTGCACAAGTTGAATAAGAAGGAGATAGAAACGGGTGTAAAATTCAGAACCACAGCTCCACATCCAACTCATGACCAACAAAGCAAAGTTACTGCTGATCCAATAACTGTTGAACCAAAGGATCAGCACAAAGCAAAAGATAAACTCATCAGAGAACCAAGGGAAGTCATCCCAGGCAAGGTATGGCCCCTTGGTACTACTGTTAGAGAAATCACTGATTAGAAGTCCACTCTGATTCAGTTGATTGATCACCTCACAACTCCCAACTCTGCTGAAGAAAATAAGATCATGGCATGGAAATATGATCAAGAGTGGGATTGTGTAGTGATCAAAAGAACATCTGGAAGAGTTGAATACTTCCATGATGTGTTTTCAGTTCTATGCCTTCCTGAGAGCGATCTGAAAGACCTGCAAAGCCTTACCCTTACAAACTTCCCAATACATCCAAGGGGCAGGGACTTCTCAAGCATCATAGGCAAACTGAAAACAAAGTTTAAAGATGATGTGCTTGCAGAAGCTAAAAGAGAATATCATGAGTACAGAAAAAGAATAAAAGGATTGAAAAGATATAAGTCCAATGCCTCTGAATTCGTAGACGATGAATTCTTAAAGAGGGTTGGCTATAACAATAGGACCTCAGCAGCCATCAAGCACAATGAAGGGACTCAATACACACTCCCTATTACTGAATGGGGATATGTAGAGAGGACAAAAGAACTTATGCTGCTGAGGAATGCAGAGAACAAACAGGCTGAAAGGATCAGGATCTTTGATCCTGTGGAAATAAAGCTACTTCATCCCAGCTACACATCCTATCTACATGATAAATTCTTTCCGAAGCTGAGTGATGAAGCAGCTCAAAATGATCTGTTCCTGCATGTACACATGATACAAGTAATTGACAAACTTCATGCAAAGGCCTACAAACGATGAAGACACAATGCAGGCTTGCTGAAGGGAACCAACTATGATGAAGTCACAGAACTCCGACTCTCAGAACAAGATGAACTTGAAGTAGTGAAAATGACAAAGTCTTAGAGACTCTCGCTACAGAGGAGGATGTTCTGGGACTGGGCTTCGAGACTCTGAAGAAGATTAGCAAAATGGAGATCAAATACAAATATGATGATCAAAAGGTTGTTGTATCTTACTTCTACAACAAGATAATATCAAGAGTCAAGGAGCTAGCAGTTTTGAAGGACTGATTACAAGGAGCTAAGCCTAAGGGGGAGTATTGTTGGATCTAGATTGTATAGGTCTAGATCATTTTGTATAGGCTTAGAACTTGGATCAAGTCTTGTAATTAATAATTGTAACAGTCAGTATATATATATGTGCATTGAATCTATAGGTTAACCCATATATATGTGTGTTGCTTTGTGACTGTTGACAGGCAAAATCAATATACTTGGTAGGATTCCTGAAATTGACCAAGAAACATCTACGGATGAACATTATTGTTAATCCGTAGATGTGTTTCTTACAAGACCAAATCACTCGTGAATGTTCATGCGGATGATCAAGGATTGCATGAAGTGAACTCCTACAGATGAAAGAGTTCCTACGGAAGAACAATACTTCTACGGAAGATCAAGTCATCTACGGAAGAACAAAACTCCTGCGGACGACAAGACTCCTGCGGAAGAACAGAATACTTGTGTGATTTCAAATACCAAGAAGTCAAACAAGTCAACACAATCAATAACAAATCCCAAGAGATCCGGTGTTTCCTTAACCGACTCAAACCGTCTATAAATATGAGTCCTAGGTTTCACATCTCGGGGAACACAATCAAGCAATATTACGGCTGTCAAGAGTTACATCATCGTGCAACCCTAACCACCGTCACATCAACAACAACATTATTCGATTCACAGAAATCATTGTTCATAGTCATTCTTAATTATTCTTTTGTAATCATTACTGATAATTAATGAAATACTTTGAATAATTATTGAGTTCATATTTATTGTGTTTTTGTGTTTGTGTTCATCAATAATCATTAAAACAATTAAACGTCAATTAATGATAATTCCGGGATCATTGATTTGATTTATTTTAATACTGATAATTCCTAAATTGAGATCCTTGGATTCACAAATATGCATACTACATACACATTAAATTGATTCATCACACAACACACAAGCACATCCTATATACATATTCCATCTATGCTCACACCACATGAATACTTGCATTCACACTCCTATGTATACACACCTTATTGCCATCCACCAAACATGCATATATCATTTACTCAGACACATTCATGAAATATAAATTCAAGTTCCAAAGTTAAAGTTTTACACTCCCTGCCATCTCTTCCCTTAAATAAATATCGATGGACATATGCTCATGTAGTTATACCTCCATGCTATCACACCACATTCACACATACATATCGCATATATATATATATATATATATATAATTATATCTCTGAAAAACACACACACTAACACTATATATACTCACGAACACACAACTAATAAACAACATTAACAAGCCACCAACATTCATTGAACCACATAGATACCCACCAAAACACCCGCAATACACGAACAGTAACACAAATATATATATATATATACACACACACACACATGTACATGGACACATATATACAAACATTCATTTACAAAAACACGTTAAAACTCTATACATCAACGGAAAACCGAATGCATTCACAGACACACCACGATCGACATTCATCATAGGGACAAACTCAAACATTTAGCACCGCGCCACCATCGAACCAAGCCGAAACCAAAACCGACAACATATATAAAGGATACACGGAACCATTGAAGAGAAACATACCGATTTGGGTGTGGTTTGCTGTTAGGTTGTCGACCGAGTCTACCGGGAGCAAGAATGAGTGCGAAGGTAAATCAGATAGATAGGGTCATCATGAAAGGAGGTTGTCGAAGGGTACCGATGAGGATCTTGTGCAATGGGAGTGATCGACGGTAGCGATCGACAAAGGAACATTGTGCTGAAGGATTGTCGAAGGGAACTTGCACAATGGAGCTGATCGACGTTAGGGTTATGGCAATAGGGATCGTGGGTGGGGTTTGGGTGGTTATTAAGGTTATGAAGTTTCTTTAATTGACAGTTTAGTCCCTCATGTTTAGCTGAATTTCATTTAGAGATATTAATTGATTTTAGTTAAGTTATGGTTAATTGAAATTTTGTATTAGTAGTAATGATATATATAAAGTTGATTAATTATAAAATAGCGGAGGAAAATTAGGAAGCAGAAACGGTGTTAATCTGAAGAAAAAAAATACGGGTTATCACATGATTCGAAAAAGAGTAAATTTATACTCACTAACAGTTTTGTAATCTTGTAGCCTTAAATGGAGCCAATCGTGGCGAGCATTTGGGAGTAGTATCAACTTCTTATGGTCAAATAGATCTTTAATATTTTTTCATAGCTCGAGAGGGTCTTTTAAGAGGGTTATCATTGCTTTAGCCTTGGAGGGAGGTCTCGTTCCCCTTGCGAATCGTTTCTCTTAGGCTTTTTATTGTAAGGTGGATTTCAGCATCTAGAGTCCACGGAGTGTAATTTTCCCTAGAGATGTCAAGTTCAACAAAATCTTGTTTTGAGAGGCTCGCTAGTCTGCTTGCAATGGTACTTTGACGAGCAAAGAATGAATGCTTTGAAAACCAATCTTCAATCAAGAACAGGCTTACAGCAAGAATACTATTAACGTGTAAGAAAAGAATAAGAAGATATAATTTTAAGTGTTCTTTATATTTTATAATACAATATTATTTCTATTTCTATTATTATTAATCCCTTTGGTCGGTGGCTACAGTGCCACCATACCAAAGGCCAAGCATGGTGTACAACATTCAAAAGCATAAAGAGGATACAGTGTCACCGTACAGAATACCAAGCATAGTGCACAACATTCAAAAGCACCACAGAAGTACAAGTGATGAGGCTAGAAGAACAAGTTGTTGATGCAACGATTGAGATTGAAAATATGTATAATGGGTCGCTAAAGCCTCCGCTGCCGGAGTTGTGGCAGCAGCTCTCACCCTCCCCATCGTCTTCTCCATTCAAGGACCCTTAACCTGTTAGATCGTGGAGCTGTAGTCTTCGATTTAACCCCTAAACTCTCTCTCACCATCAGTAGCCAGAAATCACCACCGGAAGAATCGGATGCCTCTTTTGGTCGTCGTGATAGCCTTCGGACCTTCGAACATCCGCCATCTTCATTTACGTCTCTTATTTTTCATCGCTCGAAAACCAGATCTAAAAGACATCGCTGATGTGAGGGGCGGCGACAGTGGGTTTAAGTGTTTGAACGACGAGAGAAATGGGTGGTGTAGGTGGTGCTATAGTGATGGTGGTGGTGGGTGTGAAGCAAGAAAAGAAAGATAGGGTAGAGATAGAGATCATCAAAAGTGAAAAATAGAGATAGGTAAAAAGTGAATGCAGTCTCCCAATGTATACTGACATCTTCTTTTCCAAATTACAAATATATTTTAGTTTTAATTTTTTAATTTTAGTACAAGGTAAAATACAAAAATAAGATGATTTTTCTTTGAGATAAACTAATAAAATAAATGTCTAGCTATAGTGTTCTAAAATTCAAGTTTAAGTGTTTATATATTAAATAGAAACCATATATTGATATTATTATAATGTTTAACGGGTAATTAAAATACTTAGTTGATTGTATAACAATTTTACAGATTGATCTTATCGTAATATTATTAATATTATTTTAGTTTATATTAAAACATAGCTAAAACAAAGACAACTTACATGCATTCATATTTTTGTTTTATTGATTCTTATGATTTCTTGATTTTTAATAAAAACACATAATATTATGAGTAAATTACCATTTGCGTCCCTGACTTTTGTCCATTTTAACTGTTTGCATCCCTATAGTTTCAAAGTCTCGATTTGCATACCTGACGTTTATACTTTTAACCATTTGCATCCAAAACCCTAACACCGTTAATTTATTCAGTTAACTTTTTACATAATGACAAAACGCCCTTACATCAATCTGCCACACAATATTAGTTTAATAAGAACCCCTCTAACCCACCCCTATCCCTATCTTTCCCTCTCTTACCTCTCTCTCTCTCAAGTCAACAATCACAATTCACATCCACTTCCACACCCACGACCACCATCACCACCACCTCGCTTACCATGTCACCACCACCATCCTCGCCGTCAACGTCAACTTCTTCTTCATATATATCACCACCATTCCAATTACACTTTCACACATACACACTCTCATGGATCCCAATGACATCATCGCCAACGTACTTCAAACACAACAATTTCTCCAGCTGCGTTCGTCAATTGAACACATACGTAAGCAATTCTTCATCAGTTGTTGTTCCCACAGTTAATTCCCTGATCAATTCGTGTTTTCAATATTTTTTGTTGATTTTTGATGGTTTTGGGGGAATTAGGGTTTTAGGAAGGTGGATCCTGATCGATGGGAGTTCGCGAACGATGGTTTCTTTGGGGGCAAACACATTTGCTGAAGAACATATGGCGTAAGAAGCAAATGGAGAGGCGGAATTTCACTCGAATCGATGAAGATGACAGTGACGGTGGTGTTGGTGGTGGTGATGATCATATGGCGATGGAGATTGAGTGGCTGAAGCAGGAAGAACGCCAGCGGATTCTGGTGCCTCCGGCGACTTCGCGAACTCTGGTGGTGCTGATAGACTTGGTATGGAAGACGGTGGGATGTTTTAACTGCGAGGTGGTGTTGATGTGGAGTCGGAGACGGTCGCCGGAGTAAACAGGTATGGAAGCGTTAGCGGAGGTGATATGGAATATTCCGGTGGGTTTTCGTCGGAGCCGGAGGTTGGTTATCCATGTTCGTTATTGGGTGGCGGTTTAAGTAGGTGGTCGTGATGATTTGCAGGTGGCGGTGCTGATAAACTACTGTGGTGGTGGTGAGTGGTGGTTATGGTGGTGGTGATGGAGAAAAAAAGTGGATGGTGGTGGTGGGTTGTGGTGATGGAGATAAGAGAGACAGAGAGAAAGCCTCACAAAAGAGTGGATGGTGGAGGTGAGTTGTGGTTATGCTGATATCCATTTTTGTTTTTTATTTTATTTTAAAGGGTACTTTAGTCTTTTCTACAAAAGATTTAACAGAAAGAATAACACCGTTAGTCATTTAAATTCAAATGGTTACATAATAAAAACATTAATGATGCAAATGGTTAAAAATATAAACGTCAGGTATGCAAATCGAGACTTTGAAACTATAGGGATGCAAACAGTTAAAAGGGACAAAAGTCAGGGACGCAAATAGTAATTTACTCTAATATTATTTTCGTTTTGCGACGAAAAAACCCCGTAGGAACGCGCGGGCGCCAATACTAGTTAAAACTGAAAACTACAATATTAATGTGATAATTACTAAGTCGAACATAGCTGAAAATTAGGTTGATTGTGGTAACCATGAGTGATTTTACAACACTTCAGTAGTTCTATTGCTATTTGTTGTTGTTTTTTTTTTGTTTTTTTTATATAAAGTGATTTTTTTTCTTTCTCCATAGCTTTACGTTTTCATTTCCTCAAGCATCCCTTGATTTCTTCAAGAAAATTACATTTAGATCAATCTTCTTTCAATTATCGACCTTCGCATGATAATTCCTTCATGGTCACTTTAGATGCAATCGCAGAGATGGGCTGCTTTCTGATGTGCAGAAATTTCGTGAGCTTATATTCCTTAAATCCAGCAAAACTACCATCAATTCATTGCAATAACTGTCAAAAAAGACCCTTAGAATCTTCATTTCAATGGCGAATTAATCCAACCATCAAACACCCACATCATTTCTTTTCAAATACCAACACCCAATTCAGGGTGAACTCTTTCAGAGACAGTGATGGAGATCAAACCACCATGTCTGCTTCTTCTGCCTACCAAGTGCTCGACGTAATGCCTGATTGCACTTTGGCTGATCTCAAAGCAGCTTTTCGGGCCAAAGTATGTTTTTAGAGCATTTGTTTATTAGTTCATTTTCAAGAATTATAAACAGTGTAGGAATGATGTATTGTCTGTGGTACTATTCCATGGTTTAGTATGTTTAAGTCCATTTGCGAAGAAACTGGTTCCTATTCAAGATTACCATTTAATGTAGACTCTAAAATGATCCAGTGTCATACTGTCATATAGTTTATAGACACTTGAGTAACATATGAAGTTGGTGTTTTCCGATTTCTAGACGTTAACTGCATTTTGAACAAGGGGAGTGTATCTGGGATGAGTGCAAAGCATATTGTTCTGTTGGTAGTTTTCATGTTCTTATTTTCGTTTTTCACAGGTAAAACAATTCCATCCTGATGTTAGCAGGAGTGAGGATAATAGCTCAGATGCAATGATTCGCCTTGTCATTCAGGCCTACGAGGTAGATGTTATTTTTATGAATAAGTTGGGGACTGTTCTAGTTTCTTTAGTTTGGTTTTCTATAAGATAGTGCATAAAAAGCGGCATGCAACAAAAAAGGCCAGACGTTGATGTGAGATGATTGTGGTTTACTGAGTTGCATAATGAGCACCATTTTCACCCTTTTTTGTGTTCTATGTTAAACAGATTACACGAGTAACATTATAAGGTTTTTCTGAATATGAACGAATGAAACAGGTAAAAGTTGCCCAAAGTCTAATTTTTAAGCATACAACATCCTAAATAGTTTTTATTCAGACATTTCAATATGATTGTAATTCATTGTTTTTGGAATCATGATTTAGATGTACTTTCAAGATACTTAAAAAAAATGGAAAAAAAGTTTGTGGGTCAATTAAACGCAGTTTCAACCTAACATCATTTTGGCAGATTTTTTAATCGGTCTATCCACCTCTAGCTATGATGCATAGTTTCTTTAATCTTCTTTAGAAATGCTCTAACTTTTTCAAAGATCTATACATGTGAAGCTTGATGAGGACTCGTTAAAATCTGAAATAATTTTCTTTGCAGGTGTTATCCAATATAAGCAAATCAGAAATCATTGAGAGGTATTTATGAATACTTCCCTATGACTTTTTTTTTGTTTTTTCAAGTAAAAAGTTCAGGTCCTAACTTCTTATACATTTATGGTTGTGATTCTTTCCTTGTGAATTTATAGTGAATGTCTAGACCCCTTTGATGCTCCTGAGTGCGAGGCATTTGACATCTTTGTTAATGAGGTTCTGTGTGTTGGCAAAGGTAAAACTTTCTTCATTCTTAGATATTATACTTTTTGCTTTACATTAAAATGAATAACTTACTATAACGCTAACAAAGTTCTCATTTCTTCTTGGACACTCTTCTCTATAACATAAGCTTGTTTATGACAAGATAAGATTAGTTTCTCAGAAGGAACAAAACAGAATCAGAAGGTACTGAAAAAATTATAATCCATATTCCCAACGAGTTAACGATGTTGCTAGTAGAATGTGACCTTGGCTGCCCAAAAATATTTTCCATCATATGGGTCATACTGCTATATTTAAGCGTTTATCTTCTCCAAAGGTGCTAATTTTAACTCATTTACATTTGAAAGGATCGATTTGGATTGTTTCTTTTACCCTAAGTGGCTGAAATCAGAAATGATAGGGAAAGGGGAACAGTCCCAATGGTGTGAAAGTCACTGAAGGTCTAGTTTTAAAGAATACTGCCACCCAAATCACTTAGTTAAATATTTAGGTTGTTACTGTGATAATGATCTTTATTTATCAAATACAGCACATCAATTATTATAGAAAAAACTATGAAAATGGATAATCTGCCTAATCTGACCTGACCCACTATGACAGGTTCTAAAAAATTGACAAAACTCGTTTTAAATAGTTGCCTATCTTGCCCATCTTGTCACCTTTAATCTTCTCAAGTTTAAGGGAGTTTAAAAATAGAAACCAACCTTTAGAAAATTAACGTACTTACTTTAAAATACAAAATTATAAAGGTATTCCTATTTCCTAATATATTTTATTCCATTAAGGTATAATTTTTATGACCTATGTTGGTCTACATATCTGCAGGGTGTCCTTACTCTTGTGTAAAGACAGCACCTCATGCCTTCACGTTCAGTTCTTCAACAGGAACCGCACATGCAATCTCTCAAGGTTGGTATCTACAAGTAGTGATTAGCATAGTTGGTCAACATATCTAATATCAGTTTCTTATCTTAATTAGGTCATGGGGAGGATTATAAGGTACAGCTTGCAGTTGGGCAGTGTCCTAGAAGTTGCATTCATTATGTAACACCTTCTCAAAGGATTATTTTGGAGGAGCTACTTGGGAGGTATACGCCCAGTCCCCACCGTAACCTGAAACAAATGTGTTGACTTTGTAATTAAGTTAGGATTCATCTGTTGAGACTAACCCGTTTATAATTTGCTCTTAGAGCCAAGATTTGTAGAAAATGGTTGGCTTGATCAGATAACAATCACTCGGTTAGGGTGTGGGTCAAAAATGGTTGGGTTGGATTGGCTGACCCACAAACTTTTTTCGATTTTAGATAGTCAGAAGAATATATTAAACATGTTACAGTGTATATATGATTACAGACTGTTTTATTACTATGTAGACTTATTTTCTGTGAGGTGATAGCATAGGTTTTATGCATTTGAACGCAACCCAATAGCTTGCAACCAGCTTTGACAAATTTATTATGTTAGTTAACTCTTTTGACTTAACCGATATAACCAGTTAAAGATTAAACATAATCAACTTCGACCCATTTGTATGCTAATGTGCCGGAATTGCCTTGTCTACTCCTGTTTGTTAAATTTTCGATAAGATTTATCGCTTTCCATCTCATTTGGCTTTTTGCGTTTGTAGCATCTTGAACATGCCTTTTGATTGCTCTGCTGAGGCGGAATTACTTTACTCTCTCATTGTAAAAGCAAAATATGAGAACAACCGTTACACGAAGCCAAAGAAGAAACCCAATGTGTCAACCAAACATGTTGATTGGTATTGATGTTTTGACGATCTTGTCATTTGCGTTTATCTTGTAAAGCATTATAGTAGACAACACTCGTATGTACATATTTCTTCAATGATGAGATACATAGTTCGCTCGTTTTGTTTTTCGTCCTTAGATTAACTTTTGATTTTGGCACATAAAGTTTTCCACACTTTTTAACATCTTTTTGAGCATGCTTTCTTGGCACTTTAAACTGCAAGCAATTTGTTTATTGAGATCGTTATGTCATTGTCGATTATAAGTACAGGAAACGAAGATGGCGGCATTGACTCGTCCTTCTCCATTGATATATCCTGGCTCTTTACTGAGATGTATAAGGAATTATTAACTCTAAAAATGTTTATAGCAAAGGAATGAGACTTAATTTATGTTAAAATAGCAATAGAAGCTATACAATTTCTAAAAATCCTCTAACTTGGATTCATACACAATCAATTTATGAGATGAAAAACATACTTTTTGCCACATAAGATTACCTGTGTTGTGTTTCAAAACGTGTAATGAATTAAAGTTTTGACCTAAGTTAATTTGAAATTTAAAAAAGTTCAAGTTTTTAGTGGGTTTTATATACGTTTGGTGCTTTTGTTTATCCAGATTAATGATGTTGGATGGTGAAACCGTGAAATCAGGACTTGGGATTCTCAATGGTGTTCCATTGTTTCTTTATTTCTGATGGTGGAGGGTGTTTGCAGCCGTGTAAAACTGAATTGTTGATTTGGTTTAATAATAATATAATAATAATAATAATAATAATAATAATAATAATTAATAATGTTTGTTATTAAAGATACTTTTAGAGAATAATTTAATTTCTGCTAGTATGTTGATAAGTAAACTATTCTAAAGTTCATCATTAATTTAAGCTACGTTTATTGTTTAGCCACACACCCGGGTAAGAACTTTTTCTCCATTTTGCCAAGACTTTTTGAAAGTTAACATTATGAATAGCAACAGCCGACCCTAAGTGTGAAAGGGCACCATCTTTTTCAAATTTATCATGGTAGTGGGGTACCAACACCGTACACATCACACTAAACCACATATCCATCAATTCACGTCACACTATACCACATCACATCATATCAAATTGGTGGGGACACTCACACCACACCACACCACACCATAAATTCTTTTTTAAAAACAAAAAATTAAACACCATCACCACCACCTGCCAGCTACCATCACCATCACCATCCTAACCACCGTCGGCCACCACCATCAACCACAAAACCATCTCTTGAAACCGAAACCACTATCTCACCTGGGTGCAACTCTAATACAACCGTCGGCCGGCGGCGGAAGCTGCGGCGACGAAGGAGGGAGGAGTAGGTGGTGACCGTTAGTGGGGTAACTGTCAAAATTATTACCGTTGGAGGTGGTGTGGGAGGCGGTGTGGCTTGGCAAGTGGACGTGACACAGAGGTGATTTAGCGACGTAAGGGACCGACAGCGAAGTTGTCACGCGACGCCCGCCTTTGCCGCGTGGGTGCAGGTTTACGCCCCCACCACCTTTATCCCACCATGTTTTAATGATATGATATGAACTCATTTGAAACTAAAACTTTCATAAAATATGGTTCATTTGAAAATATTTTTATGTATGTAGATTTTCTTTTCTAGATATAAACTTTTTTGCAGCATCCTGTCTTTTGGGTGGCCGGTTTGTTGGGCGGCTCGATTCAACTAGTCACGAAACTTGAGGTGATTTGACCCGAGCTCATTGACTCGTATAGTTATTTGAGTTGAGTTCAAGCTAAATATAGTTCATTGGAATAAAAACTCGAAGATATATGGTTTTACTAATTCACTCGTTAGCTTGTATAAATTTGTTTATTTCCTTTGGTATTGTAGTTTAACCTGTATCAATTAAGATTTGCATTATTTGTCTTTTTACAAAAACAAACATTTAAATCATCAAAATTGAGAAAAACATATCAACTCGTCAAACCACAAGTTAACTTGAACTGAAAAGCTAAAAGAATATTCGTTTAATTTCTAAGTTAGTTGTTATATCAAGCAGAGTTGGCTATAATATTACGAGCTAGAATTGAAACTAGGTCAAAAATTTTAACCATTTAGGGCATCTGTTTATTAATTATTTATTTAATCTAAATTAAAACTTGTGTATTATAAGGTTGAATAGATAAATAAAATAATGAATGATGAAGGTTTATAATTTTAAAGTTTTTACATTCTTATAAAAAGTCGACTTCTTAATTTAATATTTCATAGGCACTTAAAATCTGAAAATTAAATTTAAAAGAGTAATAGAGATTGAATATTATTATTCAAAGTCAAAATAAAATTAACAAACATATTAATTGTAAAATATAAAATTAAAAAATAAATAATTAGTTTATGTATATTATTTAGTAATAGAAAATTAGCGTTAATCTTTACAAACTTATAAGAGCAGTCATACCAGTTTTCTTAAAATTTTGTCAGTATAATATTTATATTATATGGTACGATTGGAATGGTTGTGAGTAAATAAAAAAGAAAATATTATTGTTTATCTGTAATTTTGATTAATTAATGTTTAACCCTTATAATTTTCTAGATATTTGTTATAGTTGTTGTGAGAAGATGTGAAAGAAAAAATAATAATAAAGATATAAAAATATTATTTAATTAAAAATAAGAGAAAAAATAATAAATTTTAATATAATTATATAAAAAAATAAATATAAAAAATAGAATGTAAATGATGAGACACGTAACGCAACTATATATATAATTCATACGGCATAGATTAAGTATAAAACCGGTGGTCAATAGTGAATTGTTGAATAGAAAATTTATTTATCATTTATTAAAATCCGAAAAACGTTAAAGTCAAATCGTGGTTAAAATAATAATTATTGATATCAATGAAGTAGCCGTTTCATTCTTTGTATACGTTTTCACTTTCCACAAATCCGACCGTTGGGGCCTCACGCGATACTTGATGTAACATCTTCTTCCTTCTTTTCCTCACACAACACCTGTTTCAAACACACCCAACACACACACACACACACACACCAAACACACAATGGTGGCAAGAACCCCACCGAAGCTCATGAAGAAAATGGTGGCACCCCTTGACCCCAATCAACTCAGAGAAACAGTCAACAAGGTACCCGTTGTCAAATCGCCGTGATTTTTGATCTGGGTGTTGCTTTTTAATGGCGAATTGGAGTTATTGTGTGTTCTGATGTTGCATTTGATGACGAATTTGAGAAATTGTGTGTCATGATGCTGCAGGTGGAGAAATGTATGGCTAGATTGCAAGAACTTCAGTACATTACAGGTGGGATGAAGATGGCATCTGTTGTGAACCTTAGCCCTCGGAGTACCAGAGGATACTTAAGAACATCGCTCAGATGCAAACAAGAATCCCTCAGGTAAGATTTGAATCAATTTTGTAATCAATCAAATTTGTATTTGATTGTGACTTAATGTTCTCTGTTGAATCTGTAGAATCAGAAATGCAAACGGTCAGAAATCACCAAATGGTAAACTACCCACACAAATTGGTAAGTTTTGTTGATAACTGTTAGGGTTGTTGATGATGTATAGTGTTTTGATCGTGCGATTTTGAGTGTTGTTGTTGGGTTTAAAACAGGGGAATGGAAGAAAATGTCGTTACCAGCGATGATATTAGGCGAAACAGTGGGTGAAATACTTCAAGCGAGTCGATTCGCTAGAGAAATAGTGGCATCTGTTGATGCAAAATCCAAAAACATCACCATCTCCGGCGACCCCACAACTCCGGTGACGGAATCTCGCCGGAGTTCGAGGTTAAACCCTGAAACCACCGAGCTCCGGGCACGAAGAAACAGAGAGAAACAGATAATACGTTCAGATCAACAATCCCCATTACTCCAAAGAGCGAAATCACGCATCAATTTCAAAGTTTCTAAATCTCCGGTGAAATTAGACATCGAGAAAGATAGTTGCAGGTTTCCGGCGAACAGGGTGTCACCAAAGCATCGACCTTGGGCTCGAAAAACAGTGATTTTCCCCAACCCACTGTTCCACACATCATCTTCTTCACAGACCCAAAAGTTTTGCAGAACAAACTCGCCGGTGATTCCAAAACACCGGCCGACCACACCCCATAAGTTCTTGATCAAGACGCCGCCTGCGGCTGCCGGAAAAGCCGCATCAACCTCCTCCTCGGTGGTGAAGTTTCAGGTGAAGATTAGGAGTCCAACGATTTCTGTATCTCCGACAAAGAAGGCGGTGTCACCACCTAAGAAAGTATCTCCTCCGGCGAAATTTAGGGTTAGAAGTCCGGCGATTTCTGTATCTCCGACGAGACCCACGACGGCAAAGAGGGTGGTGTCACCGCCGAAGAAGGTATCGACGGCGGCGAAGCTACGGAGGTCGTTTTCGCCGTCGAGATTGGCGAGTAGATTGGTGTCGCCATTGAAGAATAGGAGATTGTCTGTACAGAGTGATGGTGGTGGTGGTGGTGGTGCGATGATGATGAACATGATGAGTGGTTTGAAGCAGAGGCCGGTGTCAACAACTAGTACACAAATGGATTTGTTAGGTCGGAGAGTTTAAGGGATTTATTCATGTATTTGTCGATATGATTTGTGTTTGGTGTGTGACTTATACATATCTTTATTCATAAAACATGAATAACAAGTTAAAGGGATTTATTCATGTTGTTTTCTTAAATTGTTTTTCGTTTTTTTTAATGTTTTTAGAAACGAATCGTAAATCAAATAGGCTATTTAACTAGTTGATTAGTTAGATCGGATTTAAAAACGGAATGATATAATAATTTATCTAATAACTAAAATTATATGCAACCAAAATAGTGTAGCTGGATTTTGCTATAAAAAGAATAAAATACGAAATGGTTTGTGTTTTAGAAACGAATCGTAAATCAAATAGGCTATTTAACTAGTTGATTTGTTGATATGATTTGTGTTTGGTGTGTGACTTATACATATCTTTATTCATAAAACATGAATAACAAGTTAAAGGGATTTATTCATGTTGTTTCCTTAAATTGTTTTTCGTTTTAAAGGGATTTATTCATGTTGTTTCCTTAAAAAGAATAAAATACGAAATGGTATATGCTTTGTTGTAAATTTATAACTTGTTCAAAAGTATGAGTTTTTTCAAAATAAGAAAATTATTTATAAACTAAATAAAATTAGTATATATCAAGATTAATGTTTATTGGCATTTCTTGAAAAGATGAAAACTAGACTATTGGAAACTTATTATTGGGAAGTTGCAACATAGCTAACGAGGGAAGTTTTTATAGAGGAGTAAAAAAACTTTTTCAAAACCATTTATTTTTCTCTGCTCTCTACCACCTCTCTCAACTCACTTCTTTCTCCTATCTTATTCTTCCAAATTTCAGATGAAATCATCGTCTCTTTGTTAGTTTTCTCTGATTCACATCTATAAACTTCAACAAGCAAAGAGCATAAACCGACCGGTTTTCAATTCAATCGGCTATTCGCTCCCTAACAGTCTGTTTTTTCAACACAAAGAGGAATTTGAACCGGCAGTGTAACACCCCAACCCGACAAGGCTGACATGTCACTATCACGATAATCAAAATCCAAAACACAATTCCATCATTAATAACGATTAAAAGTCCAAATTCCAAAAGGAAAACACTAGTCTAAAACCAATAGAAAAGTCGATTACATCAAATTAAATAAGTTATTCTTTATGCAGATTTCCACTCTTCACTCCCCTCCCGGATAACCCTGCTGACTTGACGTGTATAAAAACAAAAACACGCCTAACCATAACGCTTAGTGAACGGAATAACAGATAACAAAAATAAACAGATATGATATAACCGAGAATAAAATAGCATAAGATATATATCAAATATAACATAACCCGAGCTAATAATCATATCATATAATAACTGAACAGAGGGAATACAGATAGCGAGTTCGTGAACCAATGTGAAATGGAGTATGGACAGACATACAAACCATTCACAAGAGTCCTAAATGAAGTGGTGTGTAATATATCAGGAAATACATGACTAACCTATGATCGATTCATACGCCTCTGAGGAAAAATAATAATATAACAAGACGACCAACATAATTTCAGAGTCCTCTTTAGAGAGGTCATGATCTCAGCTCACCGCCACGGTTGGTGCCACGTTATAATGCCGCAATAACACGTCTTGGTCACCCCCAAGATAGGGAGAGCTCAGTAACAAATTCAGAAATATAAAGTAGTCCAGCTACTTATAACAGAATCAAACAAACTATCTACGTATGACAAGAATGAAAACTAGAGATGAACGAGAATCAAATATGAGACAAGAATCAAGAATCCGTACCTTATGTTGATAAAGCAAAACAAAACAGATGCGGTCTTCCTCAACTCGTACTAGAACCTAGAGTTTAATTACAACCCGAATAAGATTTTTATTATACTGACCTCGATTTAATTCGTTGAATTACAAACTTTCCGACGACAGAACCTTTTATATTCTTACTAACTGATAATGAGTTATTGTCTTAGTCTTGTTTGTGTGTTATTCCGTGTTTAGAGGATCTATACGACATAGGTAAATCCATGTTGTTAACTACCAGAACCAAAATTGTAAAACTTCTAATTGCTATCAGTTTAGTACATAATTAAATCTTGATTTATTAACTTTTTTAATTATAGTTAATGTACAAAGCTTCATTTACATATTGTAATGCATAGTACATCCCATCCAATATGAAGACTTGGTTCTGGATACTACTAGTTGCAAGTATGTATGTAAACATGACTACAGTGGCATCGTGGGTTGCATATCCAAGTGCTTGTATACTAAATAGTAATTGTATATTAATTACATTTGAAACCATTTTATATATATTTGCTTACCTCATTTTCTTGGTTATTGGCTCAGATGTATATCTATATTGGTCTAAAATTAGTTCTAAAATCCTTTCATACTACTCTCCTCAATAAGTTAATTAAGCCAATTAACCTTTGTATAATTATACATACATGAAAGATTAGACCCTGGCCGATTAATACTAACATCCAAATTAATAGACTTACTTCCTTCTCCAGCTTACATGCTCTATTATTTTGATTTGGATAGTTTGTTTACTAACCCAAGATCAATAGCAAGAGACAAACATAACAATGGGTTAGGCACGTAGTTAAGCATCACATTTTTTGCTAGCCTTTTTCCAATTATTAAACTTCCAATTAAGTAGGCTTTTAATCGCTAGAAATATTTAGACTCTAATAAACTGATTAATGGAACATATATAGCAACAGAAGGTGGGACATTACCTCAATGAACAGAATCGAACAAATCAGGAACAAAGCAACAACGTGGTAGAACACGAACACTTACGAGGCTGCACAGGTTGCCCGGAATAAGTCAACGGTCACAACGATTCAAAGAATTGAAGTGTATTCGTAACCGAAACAAAAGTGGTCTGGACCGTTACCTCAATGGCTAACATAAAGTGTATCAGAGAGTGCAGCGATGTAAATACATAAATGTTTCGGGCTGCTCCACGGAACAATTTAGAAACATTCATGTTACCCAAGGATTTAAGCATGAACCAGGAATTTAAAAGATAATTGAAGAACCGATAGGTTCATCACTTGATCGCAACCCAAATTCCAATAGATTAAATCTTGCGGCCAAAAGAACAACTTTTGAGCACGGCGACGGCGACTTCCAGTATGGGTAGTAGTCCAGGGCCTGTCAAGAGGCTGATTTTGTGGTGGTTGTGTGTGCTATGGTGGTTCATGATGGTCGCCGATACTCACTCGAATAGCAACAAAACACCTTATAAGAAGTTGTGCGACTGCGAGGGCTAAGGGATATATAACACGATTGATTTGAATGTGGATTGAAACAACGATCATCATCCCAAAACTCTCGCAAGTTTGTTAAGAGGGCTAACGAATTTCAAAATTCAATGAGTTGATTAGAAGGTAGGTCAAGCTTGCAATTGAGGTTTGGTTGACAAGAAAAGGGGGCGGACTAGAAACACCCGATTTCCCTATCTTTGTTTTCATTTAATTTCTTATATATGTTTTCTTATTCCCTTGTATCATTTAGTAATTAATAAATTCTTTTATTTATTTTTCTTTAGCCATTATTATTATTACGATTATTATAATTCTACCCCCATTAAATCAATTTCGTCCACGAAATTGCTAGGTACGGATGGAACAAAGTTGACGACATAACCTATACGGAGTGGTATAAATCAACGAGTGAATGGGATACTCATAAACATTTAGATGCATAGACGGAACTAATCTGGTAAACAGAAACATGTAACTGATAGTCTGATAATTAGAAACAGATATATGAAAAGTTTATAACTTAAAGTCAGGACACACCAAATGAAAATGCACTAAAGCAAAATACTAAGATGTAAATAGATGCGGATATTGAGGACGGATTGTATTTTCCATCTCCCATGTGGCTTCGCGTTCAGAATGGTTCTTCCATAAATGGTTCTTCCATAACACCTTAACAAAAGAAATGGTTTTCTTAGCATGACATGTTCTTGTCGATTAAGAATAACTTTGGTTCTTCCTCGAATGATAAGTCTTCACAAATCAAATGAAGTGGATAATTCACAATGTGAAGTGGATGATAATTGTATCCCCTTAAAAGAGATACATGGAAGGCGTCATGCACATATGATAACTGAGGTGGTAATGCCAAACGATAAGATACTTCACCAACTCGTTCCAAGATTTCAAATGGCCAATGAATCTTGGACTGAGCTTCCCTTTGATGCCAAAACGACGTACACCTCTACATGGTGAAACCCGTAGATATACTTTGTCACCTGCATAACTTTTCTCTCTACCTTGAGCTTTCCTTAACTTTTCTCGAGCAGTTGTAACTTTCTCATTCATAATCTGAACTAACTCGGGTCCTTCAATGATTCTTTCCTAACGTCTTCCCAACAAATAGGTGCTCTACATTTACGACCGTACAATAATTCAAAAGGTGCATGCCGATGCTAGATTGCCAACTATTATTGTAGGCAAACTCGACCAAACATTAATACTCATCCCAGTTCCCGGTCCATTCTAGAGCACACACTCGAAGCATGTCCTCGAGTGTCTGAATAGTACGTTCTGACTAGCATTCTGTCTGAGGGTGAAATGCTGTCTAAACCTCAACTTAGTGCCCCACGCGACTTGTAAGCCCTTCTAAAAACGAGAAGTGAACCTCGGATCTCGATTAGACACAATAGAGACTGAAGTGCCATGAAGTCTGATAATCTCTCGCGTAAACACTTTAGATAGTTTGCTAATAGAGAATCCCTGCTGAATTGGAAGAAAGTGAGCTGACTTTGACAATCTGTCGACCACAACCCATATCGCATCATTTTTCTTGAATGTTTTTGGTAACCCTATTACAAAATCCATGGAAATATCATCCTATTTCTATACTGGAATAGGTAGTGGCTGAAGTAACCCACTAGCTCTCTGTTATTCGATCTTAACTTGTTGACAAATAAGACATTTACTGAAAAATCTAGCCACGTCCTCTTTCATACCATTCCACCCGAAATTCTGATGAATATCACGATACATCTTAGTAGATCCAGGATGAATAGAGAATGATGAACTATGTGCCTCGGCTAATAATGATTCTTGAAGAGAAGAATCATTAGGCACACACAAATGTTTGCCACACCAAATTACTCCATACTCATCCATTCTAAATTCCAACTATTTTCCATCATCCAAATTCTGTATAATTTCCCAAAGTTCACCATCGTCTTTCTGTGCATCCTTAATTCGAGATACTAGGTATGGCTCAATCTGAAGTCTGGAGAGATATCCATCATTCTTACCAATTTATAGACCAATACCCAGTATATCAAGATCAGTAATAATCTAAGGCTGTAACTGGAGCGAGGCTACCATCCCTGAACTCTTTCAGCTAAGAGCATCAGCTACCATATTAGCCTTTCCTTGATATTACTGAATGTTGGCATTATAATCTTTCAACAACTCTAACCATCTCCTTGTGTCTCATGTTTAATTCCTTTAGAGTGAAGATATACTTCAAACTCTTATGATCGGTAGAGATATCATAAGTCTCTCCATAAAGATAGTGGCTTCATATTTTTAACGCGAAAACAACAGCAGCAAGCTCAAGGTCATGCGTAGGATAATTAACCTCATAAGGTTTCAACTGTCGTGAAGCATATGCAATGACCTTTTTGTGTTGCATAAACATACATCCAAGCCCTTTTTTGAGGCATCACTGTAAATCTGGTATCCACCCATACCCAATGGAAGTGTAAAAATCAGGGCATACACCAATATTTTCTTAAGCTCTTTGAAACTTTTCTCCCGCTCATCATTCCAAGAGTACTTAATCCCTTTCCTTAGAAGTTGTGTAAGAGGTAGAGCAATAACAGAGAAACCTTTGACAAATCTGTGATGGTAACCAGCAAGACCAAGAAAACTCCGGACTTCTGTGGCTGAAATAGGTCTTGGCCATTTAATGATTTCCTCTATCTTCGCTGGGCCCATCATAATACCATCTGTAGAGACCACATGACCCAGAAAGGCTACTTGACTCAACCAGAATTCACATTTTGAAAACTTAGCATAAAGCTTCTTTTTACGCAAAGTTTCAACCACGATACGAAGATGGTTTTCATGTTCCTCCTTACTCTTAGAATAGATAAGAATGCAATCTATAAATACGATGACGAACTTATCCAAATAGTCATAGAAAACTCAATTCATTAGGTCCATAAAAATAGCCAGGGCATTCGTTAACCCGAACGACATAACCAAGAATTCATAGTGGCCATATCGTGTACGGAAAGCTGATTTTGGAACATCAGAATCTTTAATCTTCAACTGATGATACCCGACCTCAAATAAATTTTAGAGAAACACTTCGCGTCTTGTAACTGATCAAATAAGTCATCGATACAAGGTAGAGGGTCATAATTTCGAATAGTGATCTTATTTAATTCCCGATAGTCAATACAAAGCCTCATAGTTCCATCTTTCTTCTTCACAAACAAAACCGGTGCACCCTAAGGTGAGACACTTGGTTGAATAAATCCAATATCTAATAACTCCTGCAATTGCTCCTTCAGTTCCTTGAGTTCGAGTGGTGCCATACGGTATGGTGCCTTGGAAATTGGCTCACCACCAGGAATAAGATCAATGGTGAATTCCACCTCGTGATCCGGTGGAAGTCCAGGTAACTCCTTAGGAAAAACATTAGGAAATCACAAACAATCAGATAATCAGAAAGATTAAGCTCCTTAGAAGATAAAATTTTAACCGAAACAAAGAATCCTGAACAAACATGCGGTAGGGATTTGTGGGCCTTAAGTGCTGAAATTATCTAAAGAATTCTACGAGGTTTAGTCCCCTGATAAATGATTTTATGATGATGGGGATCTCCAAACAGAGTGTTACGAGTCTTACACTCAATTGTGACACGATGTCGAGTTAACCAGTCCATTCCCAAGATAATATCAAATCTTCCGCTTGCATGGGCAACGGATCCGCTGTAAGAGTGAGCGATTCAACTTGGATCGGACAATCCTCATACACGTGAGAGATTGTAACAGAGTTTCCTATAATTGTTATAATATTCAGAGTATTTTTTAATAATGTTGGGATAATCGCTAGATGTTTAAGAAAAGATTGAGAAACTATGAAGTGTGTTGCTCTGGTATTGAATAAGACTTGAACATCACGAGTTCCTAACATGAGAGTACCATAAACAGTACCTAAAGAATTTATGATACCATGATACACTTAGTAAATAGATAACAAGCATAATTTGAATTGTAAGAATCTTAGATTATTCAGATACGACAGGTTCACATATATGAGGAATATCATGAGTCATACCTGGTGTGTTTACTGCATCCTTTGCGTTTAAGTCAAACACTCATCCTCCGTTAGTAGGTTGTTTAGTGTTACTTCTATCCTTTCCTTTATTATCAGGATATGGACAATCTTTTAGTAAATGGCCGGTCTTTCCACATCTAAAACAGGCTCCTGAAGCACGACGACAAACACCAAAATGACGTTTCCCACATGTAGTGCATACCGGGGCTTGCTCTTGACCTTGGTTTTCGGCAGGTTTAGGATTCTGTTGTTTTTTTCCATTGATTACCTTGGTGGTTATTATTTTTGTAAAGTTTGACTTTCTGATCACCTGTATTATGCTTCTTGTTCAAAGATTGCCCAGAAGGTGCAGTATGGTTCCTTCACGATTTCTCTTATGGCTCTCCTCAGCTTTAGCCAACCTCTTTTGTTCTCCATGTCAAGTGTTTTCACAGCTCGGCTACTTCATTGATGTTGTTAAACTTTTTGGTCACTATCCATCTTCGAGTTCTCTTATGAACAGTCCATTTCAACTTTTCTACTTGGACCACCGGGCTACCTGCAACTTCCCGAAGAAAACTAGCCAGCCTAGAGAATCTAGCCATGAATCCTTGCCAATTTTCATCATCTCGTTGCTCAATAGATGCATATTCCCGTACATACTCATTTTGTTCCACTTCATAGAAATACTTTCAGAAGAATATAGTGCGGAAGTCATCCCAAAGAAGGTAGCAACATAACCCTCTCCACCATATGCAAGTTTGACCCCTTCCCACTAAACCAGAGCATCATCCTTTAGTTTGTAAGAAGCCAACCTAGTTTTAAATACATCATCGACTCCTAGCACCTCGAAAATCTTTTCCACATGGGATATCCAATTCTGAGCATCCATCGGTGTAGTAGTATCACTAAAAGATCCTAGTATTTGCTTCATAAAGCACTCAAGCCAAACATGAATCTCAGCCACAGGTGGTGTTGCATTTCCACCAGGAGGTGGTCCCACATTGTTCCCGCAGGAGGTGGCCCGGAGTTATCTCCACCGAGTGGAGGTCCTGTGTTGTTTCCACGAGGTGGGGGTTATTGTTATTTCCCCCGGATGTCGGTCCCATGTTATTTCTACCCAAATTCGCCTGTTGCATATGCTAGTTGAGCAGTCTGAGTTATCAGATTAGGGAGTATTCCAGAAATAGCTTCCTTTATGACATTCACAATAAGAGTTTCAAGAGGAGTATCAAATGAAGAGTTATTCCCGAGATTTCGGTCGTTCGTGCGTCTATTTGGAGCCATGATAACTGAAAACATAGGTATGCATGTAAGCAGGAAGGTATAAATTAAGCGAAAGGTTAGAACCTTAGCCATTACCTCATAGATTTATTTTAAAAAATTGTAAGTTTCTACAGGAAAGAGTCTGTGCTCTAATACCATAACGGTAACACCCCAACCCGACAAGGCTGACATGTCACTATCACGGTAATCAAAATCCAAAATACAATTCCATCATTAATAACGATTAAAAGTCCAAATTTCAAAAGGAAAACACTAGTCTAAAACCCAATAGAAAAGTCAATTACATCAAATTAAATAAGTTATTCTTTATGCAGATCTCCACTAAAATAAGTTAAATAATGGAATAGCAGATAACAAAAATAAATAGGCATCATGATTACAAAGAATAAAATAGCATAAGATATATATATCAAATATAACATAACACGAGCTAATAATCATATCATATAATAACTGAACAGAGAGAGCACAGGTAGTGAGCCCGTGGACCAATGTGAATGGAGTATGGGCAGACATACAAACCATTCACCAGAGTCCTAAATGGAGTGGAGTGCAACCATCCATCAGGAAATACAGGACTAACCTAGGATCGATCCATACGCCTCTGAGGAAAAATAATATTATAACAAGACGGCCAACATAAATTTACAGTCCTCTTTAGAGACATCGTAATCTCAGCTCACCGCCATGGTTGATGCCACGTTATTGATGCCGCAATAACGCGTCTTGGTCACCCGAAGATAAGAAGAGCTCGGTAACAAATTCAGAAATATAAAGTAGACTAGCTACTTATAACATAATCAAACAAACTATCTACGTATAAGAAGAATGAAAAGTAGAGATGAACGGAAATCAAATATGAGACAAGAATCAGGAATCCGTACCTTATGTTGATAAAGCAAAACAAAACAGATGTGGTCTTCCTTAAATCGTACTAGAACCTAGAGTTTAATTACAACCCAAATAAGATTTTATTATATTGACCTCGATTTCATTCGTTGAATTACAAACTTTTCGGCGACAGAACCTTTTATATTCTTACTAACTGATAATGACTTATTGTGTTGGTCTTGTTTGCGTGTTATTCCGTGTTTAGAGGATCTATACGACATAGGTAAATCCATGTTTTTAACTACCAGAACCAAAATTGTAAAACTTCTAATTACGATCAGTTTAGTACATAATTAAATCTTGATTTATTAACTTTTTTAATTATAGTTAATGTACAGAGCTTCATTTACATGTTGTATGTATGGTACATCCCATCCAATATGAAGACTTGGTTCTGGATACTACTAGTTGCAAGTATGTATGTAAACATGACTATAGTGACATCGTGGGTTGCATATCCAAGTGCTTTTATACTAAATAGTAATTGTATATTAATTCCATTTGAAACCATTTTATATATATTTGCTTACCTCATTCTCTTGGTTATTGGCTCAAATGTATATCTATTTTGTCTAAAATTAGGTTTAAAATCCTTTCATACTACTCTCCTTAATAAGTCAATTAAGCCAATTAACCTTTGTATAATTATACATACATGAAAGATTAGACACTAGTCGATTAATATAATATCCAAATTAATAGACTTCCTTCTCCAGCTTACATGCTCTATTATTTTGACTTGGATAGTTTGTTTACTAAAACGCAAGATCAATAGCAGAGACAAACATAACAACGGGTTAGGCACGTATTTAAGCATCACAATTTTTGCTAGCCTTTTTCCAATTTTAAACTTCCAATTAAGTAAGCTTTTGATCACCATAAATAGTCAGATTCTAATAAACTGATTAGTGGAACATATATAGCAACAAAAGGTGTGACATTACCTCGATGAATAGAATCAAACGAATCAGGAACAAAGCAACAATGTGGCAGAACACGAACACTTACGAGGCTGCGCTGGTTGCCCGGAACTAGTCAACAGTCATAACAATTTGAAGAATTGAAGCGTATTCGTAACCGAAACAAAAGTGTTCTGGACCGTTACCTCAATGGCTAAGAGAAAGTGTATCGGAGAGTGAAACGATGTAAATACACAAATGTTTTGGGCTGCTTCACGGAACAATTTAGAAACATTCATGTTACTCAAGGATTCAAGCATGAACTAGGAATTTAAAAGAGAACAACTTTTGAGCACAGCGGCGACGGCTTCCGGTATGGGGTAGTAGTCCGGGGCCTGTCAAGAGGCTGATTTTATGGTGGTTGTGTGTGCTATGATAGTTCATTATGGTCGCCGATACTCACTCGAATAGCAGCAAATGGCCCTATGAGAAGTTGTGCGACTATGAGGGCTGAGGGATATATAACACGATTGATTTGGATATGGATTAAAACAATGATCATCATCCCAAAACTCTCGCAAGTTTGTTAACAGGGGTAATGAATTTCAAAATTCGCTGAGTTGATTAGAAGGTAGGTCAAGCTTGCAATTGAGTTTTGGTTGACAAGAAAAGGGTGCAGTGACTAGAAACACCTGATTTCCCTAGCTTTGTTTTCATTTAATTTCTTATATATGTTTTTTTATTCCCTTGTATCATTTAGTAATTAATGAATTCTTTTATTTATTTTTCTTTAGCCATTATTATTATTATTCGGTTTGGATTAAGGGTCGAATAAACATATAAGGCACAACTAATACCTAAAAATACAAGGCAATTAGCGTATAATATCATCAAGCAGGTAAACACATAAAACCCTATCTAAGCATGTAAGTTTACATGAGAAGACTCATGCGTGAGGTGCTAAGTTATAGTCTAGGTCATTCCGTTTCTAATAACCTAATTCTCTATAACCATGGCTCTAATACCAATCTGTCACACCCCGACCGATGGCGGAATCATCGGAGCAGACGAGGGAATGATTGATTGTTCATAACAGATGGTTGACTAATGATTGAAATAACATTAAGATTAGATTACAAGATAATACAAGTTTACCATATGCAAATACAACGGTTACATTCATAAAAGATATCTATTTTTAACTAAGTCTAAAAGCCCTAGTTGTAAGCTTGTAGATAATCCAACTATGCAGCATATCCTAAAATCATGTGAGAAAATAAAGTTAGTTAACGAGTTAGCTGGTGAGTATCATAGATTTGATATTGTTGATACATTATGTACCTAGTTTATGATCTTAAATGTAATAGTCTTTCATGTCTTACACTGATGTAATATGATAACTCAATGATAAATGAAATGCATTTTGATGTTTATTTATGGTTGATTATTTCATATTATTATTGTATTGAGTATGATTCACATGTATGAACTTTATATATAGGTTTGAGGTTGTTGTACCTAGTTCTAAGTCAATAATGATTCAGAAATGTGTTCAACTTAATCAAATGGTTATTCATGCTAATGGACCATACTTATGGACCATATGCACGAATGAACCATACTTATGGACCAGTCGCACGACTGAACCAGGAGACTGGATCAGTCACATGACTGAGACATAAGATTGATTTAATCGCACGAATGAACCTTCAGTCATGCGTATGAGTAAGATGCATGAGTCAGTCGCACGAGTGAACCATGCTAATGGTTCATTCGTACGAATGGACACTGAAAACCTCACTAATGCCATACCAGTCCTAGTTCATAGTTTCTTGATCGATTCCAACTCGTTCTTAACGTTTGTTTCATCGTTAGATCGATCAGGCTGTTCGTTCTCACTGATTGGATAGCAAATCAAATAGAATTCCATGCTATTTGATCTGGTCTCCGCAGAATACATTAGTACTCCATACGAAAACGGTCCTGACAAGTGGTATTAGTGCTTAGGCTCGTGATTTTACGTGGATTCGATTAGTTTTGGTGTTAAACTCAACGTTTTCAATCAAAAGATCCACTTTTTGCTTTAAAAACAAGTTTTTAACGAGTCTTTGTGTTAAAGTTTTGACCTTTTACCATACGACAGATTAGGGTTCGTGAAAACTCGTATTTTGTGTCAAAGTGTTCAAAAATTCGCTTTTTCCTACAATAGAAGCCTCAGTCGCACGATTAGCTCAATCGCATGACTGAATCCCATTCGTATAGTTCAATCGCACGATTGAATTCATTCGCATAGTTCATTCGCATGGTTAAGCTATTCTAGTCGGTTGACCTCAATCGTCCTGTTCATTCGTACGACTGAATCCAATCGCACGATTGAATACATTCGCATCCTTCAATCGCACGATTGACCCAGTCGCCTTGTTCAATCGCACTTTTGAATCTGTTCTGTTTCAAGTTTGTCTAGTTTAAGAAATGGAAGATCAGTTTGTTGTGTTTACTGCCAGTAAAGACTCTTGTATCTAGAATCTTCTTCTTCTGGAGAATGAGATAAAGATTAGGAATCACAACAAACCGCCAAAGTTGTTGACATTGGATTAGTATCCTCAGTGGAAACAGCGGTTTGAGATCTACTTGAATGGAGTTGACCCCAATCGTTGGACGTCTATAGAGTCTGGTTACATGATATCTATCAGTGCTAATGGGGTAAAATTGACTTTGGGAGGAATGAGTGAATCCCAGAAGACTGCATAATGCTAAGGCAATGCAACTCTGAAGGCAATGCAGTCAAAGAAGTTATGGGAGCCCTTGGAAAAATGATACGAAGGCAATGCAACTCTGAAGGCACTGAAGGAAAAAGCTCTTAAAAAGGAATTTGATAACTTCTCTCTATTTGGGAATGAGAGCTTGGATGATTTCATTGATCGATTCTATCATGTGATGAGTGAGGTGCATACTCATGGTGTGGCAACATCTATAGAAGACAAAGTTTCAAGTTTTGCTGATGGTTTGCCAGACAAATGGGATCCATTTGTGTCTAATCTGAGACAAAATGACACTCTTGCTACATTAGACATAAATGATTTCATTCCGAAGTTAAGGGAGGAAGAACTGCATCAGAAATACAAGTCAAAGAAAGGATCATACGCTTAGAATCCTACACTGTACAATTCTGTTCCAACTCCGGCCTCATCAGGCGCACCGCTACAAACGGCGTTTGTATCTAACTCTTCTGCTCCTTCCTAAAGTAGTTCCTCAGGAAACAAAACGTCAGGGTCATCTGGAACCCAATACTTTGTTCCTGAGGCAAATACAACCAAGCTAAAGATCGAGAATCTCGTAATGTCACTATCGAAGTTGCTAAAGAGCACATGGATCTTCTAGCTGCTGTTGTTCAATCTTATGATGGATTAGTCACTGGGAAGATTGGAAACTGCCATCTTGCTGACGAGGACTACGAGCTAGTTGATGAGACTGAGTTGGAGTGCATGGATATTATGTGGGCTTTGGCTAGTGCAGTAAGGAGAGCCAAGAAGTTTGTAAAGAAGACGGGGCAGAACTTGGTTGCTACTAAAGATACTACATTTGGATTTGATAAAACCAAGGTCACATGCTTCAATTATGGAGAAAAGGGGCAATTCAAACGTGAGTGTGTAAAGCCAAAGAAGACTAGGAATGGAAATCCTTTTCCTACATTCAACCATCAAGATAAAGAGAAGGTTGGAGCATCATCAAGTAAAGAATCTAAGGCTTTGGTTGCTCAGGGAGATGAAGGACAAGACTGGTCCTTCCGATTTGTATCTGAGCGAGAATCAAATTTTGCATTAGTTGATACCTAGGATGATGGATCTGCAAGTGAAGGAGACATCATAGCTAAGCATGCATGTTCACATATCGAAGAAGCTATGGATGTCGCTGATCATCTGGTTGAAGAAGAGCTAAGTGCTGCAAACTTAGAATCTCCAGTTACTGAAGAGTCTGACACTGTATTGATGGCTGACTTGTCTGGTTCTGCACAGGTATACTCTAAATACGAATTATTTGAGAAACATGCTTGTGCTGAATGTAATAAATTTAGAGAAAGCATTGATTTAAAATTTTCTAGGTTATTAGAACACAATGATAATCTAGTAAATGATTTACAACTCTGCATTGAAGCAAATCATGTTTTAAAACAAAATGAGTGCAGCTTCAAAGAAATGTTAGAACTTTTAGGGAAACAACTAAGGGAAACCGAGGTTGTTGCCTTAAATCAATCAAATGACATTAAGTTCTACTAAACCACTTTGGAAGAAACTAAAAAGGAAAAAGCATTTTTGCAAGTAGAAATTGAATCTTTAAAACAAACACTGCACAGTTTAGCAAGTTCCTCTCACATAGTTCAAAACTTAGTGAAAGAACGAAATGGCGGGGAAGGACTGGGTTATAAGGTAGTACCGCCACCATATGCAATCCTTTTAAATACTAAATGCAGACCAATCAATAATAACCCAGTAAAGGATCATGTGGTGTCTACTCCTCTAGTCAATGATCTAGATTCTACAGGTAAAACTGTGCAGCCTATCACTGAACAGAAGGCTACTACTTCGATATCTAAAGATAAGATGCCTATTGAGGATTTGGCTGATAAAATTAAAAAGGTTAACTTAGAGCCAGGTTCACAAACTTCTAGTTCAGAACCTAAACAGTCTAAATCAATGAACCCTAAACGTGTAAATCATCAAAATCCTAATAAAATGAAAGCAAAAGATGTTTAAAATGTCAAAACAATTAATTTTGTTAAAGAAGGTGAAACATCTAAAAAGGAAGAGAAACTACCTAGCCCCCGACCAAACTCAATAACACATCAAAACTTTCCTCAAACTGTCGAAGGGAGATCTTGCTACAGTTATGGAAAACAAGGACATATTTCTCCAAATTGTCCTTACTATCAGACACCTAAAAAGAAATATTGAACTTTTTGATGAAAAAAACAAGATTTTCTAAAAATAGATCTAATACTCCTCCAAAACACCGAAGTAAACACATACAAGCTCAAAGCGAAGCTATGCCACCTAAGGTTAAACCTAGGATTATTAGTGAACCGAAAGTTCAAACCACAAGCTAGTCGTCTGTTTACCACAAACAGGCCTTACATAAAGCTGGTTTATGGAAGGAAAAATCAAGTAATGTGTCTAATAGTGATGACAAGAAGAAGAAAGATGTGTCCTCATTCTTTGAAGGTCAGTGGGTTGAGTTCATGATGTGTGATACCTCTGGGACACCCAAGCCAGTTAAGGCTTGGGTCCCAAAACTTAACTAATCATTTCCTTTGTATGTGAAGGGTTTCCGCTACGGCGCTATCACTAATACCTAGATTATTGATAGTGGGGGCTTCTAGGCACATGACCGGGAATTCGTCCCTCCTTTTCAACATCAAGAAAATTAAAGGGGGACACGTATCATTCACTGGGAATAAAGGAGGTTACATCACCGCACAAGGCGAAGTGGGAAACGAGAAATTGAAGTCTGACAAGGTCAACTACGTTCAGCAATTACAAAACGACTTGCTTTCTGTCTCCCAAATTTGTGATAAGGGCTTTAAGGTTGCGTTTGACAGCAAGAAGTGTTACATACTTAAGAAAGAGTATGTTATCCCATATGAGCAAGTTCTAATGTCAGCTTCAAGATATAATGATCTGTATGTCTTGGACCTATCAAAAGCCTCCACAATTGAGTCTACTGCTCAGTGCTTCTTGTCAAAAGCCACGAAAAGGGATTCAGTTTTCTGGCACAGGAGAATAGGACACATCAATCCCAAGAAGATGAATCATCTGGTTCAGAATGATCTGGTGGACGGAGTTACTATCAAGAATTTCCAGCTTCCAGACTTCTGCATCGCATGCAAGAAAGGGAAACAGACAAAGAAGTCTCACAAGTCAAAGAAAGTTCATTCTATCTAGATTCCTCTTGAGCTTCTACGTATGGATCTGTTTGGCCCTGTCAGCATAAAGAGCAATGCTCGTGATTAGTACTGCTTTGTGGTGACAGATGATTACTCAAGATTCTCTTGGGTGATATTTCTAAAATCAAAGTCAGATACATTTGAATCATTCAAACATCTTGTTACCATATTAGAGTCACTCTACAAGCTGAAAGTTAGGAAAATGCGTTCAGACAATGGGACATAATTCAAGAATCAGTGGATGGAGGCATTCTGTCATGAGAAAGGGATTGTTTATCAATTCACTTATGCCTACACTCCAAAGATGAATGGAGTTGCTGAACGGAAGAATAGGAGCTTGATAGAAATAGCAAGGACTATGCTTGCTGACTCAAAACTGCCTGTTCAATTCTGGAACGAGTCAGTGGCTAATGCATGTTATACTCTCAATCGGGTCTTGGTAGTCAAACGTCATGGAAAAACTTCTTATGAGTTACTCCAGCAACGTAAAACCAATTTAGAGTATTTGGAACCATTTGGCGCACCCTGCATGCTGCTTAAGAAAAATCAGACTGGGAAGTTCTGCGTGAAGGCAGAAAAAGGTATCTTCCTTGGATACAGTATACCGGACAAAAGGGTTTACAATAACTCAACTGGTCAGGCAGAAGTGTGGTGCAACGTTGATGTACAAAGATACATCACCCCCCCCTGCGGGAAAAGGACCTTCCTTTTTCTTTGACTATGATTGATTTTTTAGATCCTTCAATCTACCTCCTTCCCATTCTGATGATGAGTTAGCTGCTCAAATGATGTATGATTTTCTGAACACTCCTACATGAGACTTGACATCATCAGTTTCATTAGAAGATACTTCTAGCCCTTCAGGGGGAGAGCTTGAGGTAAGTGATTCTTCCTCCGATTATAAGGCTATTGAAACTGAGAGTGCAAACCAGGAGGAGCAGGTTCCCACTACTGAAAGTACACCATCATCTGATCATGATGCAACTGGAACTTCTGAACCCCATACTCCAACAGCCATAGAAACTGAACCTAGGATTCAGAATCTGGATAATGAAGTAGTTGTACCCACCACTCCTGGAACTCGAGTTAATGTGCATCATCCCGTGGACAACATCATCGGGGATATTCTATCAGGAGTTCAGACAAGAAATCAGCTATACTCAGCTGATTATGCTACAGTCATGGAAAAGGGATATCTACATGATGGTGCTTATCGATGTTTCGTGTATCTAGTTGAGCCAAAGTATGACAGTGAGGCTTTAAAAGATAAGGCATGGGTAAGTGCTATGCAAGAAGAATTCCTACAGTTCAAGAAGTTAGGTGTCTGGACACTTGTCGATAGACCAAAAGGTGCAAAAGTGATTGGCACTAAGTGGGTTCTTCGGTGTAAGAAGGATGACCAAGGGGTCATAATCAGAAACAAGGCTAGGCTTGTAGTTCAAGGGTTCAGGCAAGTCGAAGGAGTTGACTACAATGAAGTGTTTGCACCAGTGGCAAGGATGGAAGCAATTAGAATCTTCCTAGCCTATGCATCCTTTATGCAGATTAAAGTTTATCAACTTGATGTGAAAAGTGCATTCCTTCATGGTGAGATCCGTGAAACAGTGTATGTCAGTCAACCCGAAGGATTCAAGGATCCTTATCATCGGGATAGAGTTTATAAACTAGACAAGGCTTTGTACGGGCTCCATCAAGTCCCTCGAGCCTTGTATGAGAAACTCTCCACTCATCTGCTGAATCATGGCTTTCACAGAGGTGTAATTGACTGCACCTTGTTCATTAAGGAAAAAGATGATGATTTACTACTAGTGCAGATATAAGTAGATGACATAATCTTCGGTTTCAAGAATGAAGCATTATGTAAAGAATTCGAATCTGTGATGAAAGCTGAATTTGAAATGAGTGCCATGGGAGAGATGAAGTTCGTTCTCGGTTTACAAGTAGATCAGACACCAAATGGAATCTTCCTGCATCAGACCAAATATGTTAGAGATATCCTGAGTCGATTCGACATGGAGAATGCAACGGTGGCAGGTACTCCACTTGCCACGAACCATGATGTGGCACCCGAGAAAATGGTGATCTGGTTGATGCCACTATGTATCGAGGAATAATCGGATCTCTCATGTCCCTCACAGCTTCTCGTCCTAATATTATGTATGCTACGTGTCTCTGTTCTAGATATTAAGCAAAACAAAAGTAAATCATCTGATTGGGGTCAAAAGGATATTTCGTTATCTGAAGGGTACTCCAATACTTGGGTTGTGGCATCCTCATGATGATGACTTTGAGCTTACAACGTATAGTGACTCGGATTACGGTGGTTGCAAGATGAATTACAAGTCAACATCTGCGGGATGTCAGTTCTTTGGAAGACGATTAATCACCTAGCAGTGTAATAAGCAGACGTCTGTTGCTCTGTCAACATGTGAAGTTGAATACGTTGCCGCTGCAAGTTGCTGTTCACAAATCATTTGGATTCAACAGCAAATGCGAGACTAGGTTTGAAATTCTCTAACACCCCGATATTTGTTGATAATTTTGCTGCTATTGTTGTCACTAAAAATCAGGTCCAACACCCTAAAACTAAACGCATCGGTATTAAATATCACTTTATACGTGACTGTTTTGAAAAACAATTAATCGATATTGTTAAAATAAACACGGATTTTCAACGCGCCGACCTCTAAACAAAACTTTTGATTAACCTTGATTTCAGTATCTATTAGAGGTAATGGTGTTAAAAAGAAAGATGATATGATTGCAGACGAATCAAGTTCATAGTCCGACTCTATGTTTTATTTTTTATTTTTCTTTATTTTCTTTTATTTTTTTCTGTCTTTAAAAATTCAAAACACAAAAAGATTTTCGGTTTTAGAATTTTAGGGGGAGAATAGTTTTAGTTTCAGTTGTTAGTATTTAACTACTTAAAAAAATGAGGGCGGGTAGATAAGTTGAAAAGCAAAGACATCACATCTGTGAAATCGATTCAACTTAATGGAAAATGATAGTACACAGGCATCAAATTGTTTGGGACACCAAATGATTTAAAATGTTCTAAAATGTTATATTCAAAGTTAGAGAAATTTATAAGTCTAAGAAGTCACAGCCTAATGAGTGGAAATATGATAGTAAGCTAGTCTGCTACTATGGTTACATAGAGAAAGTAGATCAAGGGGTTGCTAGTCCATTATATGATGTGTCGGTAGATTCAACCCAATAGACAAGTAGACTTCATTAGTGAAGAACTTTAAAACTAAACCGTTCAACAAGCTGTGGGTTCCATCTTATCTCTGGTTAACACAATCAACTTATTTCCAATAAGGGGTGAAGAGCAAAATGAACGTCACAAATGTGTGCGGACGACCATAAAAATGAGCAAAATAAAAAAAAGTGAAACGCAATCAAGCTAATGACAATTGTCATTGGTGCGTTATATGTATAATAAAATTGTTCTAACAAAAAGATAGGTTATATGCCTCTCTGCTGTACGATGGCACTGACCTGAGGATAAGCACAATCTAAATATTCTAGAATTCATTGTTGTTTGTGCCTCTCTGCTATGCGATGGCACTGACCTGAGGCTTGGCATCTCCTAAGGAAAGTTGATTACCATATAAGTGTGGGATCCACAAATGCTTATTGAAATAATAAACCTAAATAATCACCAATGTATGTCAAAAATCTGTGTATGGATTTAGGTGGACAAATAGACTGACAATCATCGTGGCAGCACTCCCCGATAGTCAAAATCAATGTGTACTACATAACAGCTCTAGCATGATTTCCTGTTAGTGCTACTGACTCTTAGATGAGTATGACTCGGTGATTGGTGAATATAACACTCACTGTATCTAATTAATCTAAAAGGCCCCAGATGATTATGTTTATGCGTGTATGATTCCATAAGAATCTTTCTAGATAAGATGTAAATGCTTGATGTTGTTCTGCTCAGGGGGAAAAGTCATTTAAGGAAAGTTAAAATGTTTTCAACCCACCTCAAATGAAAAATACAAAAAGAGTGTCTCAATTTAGTTTGTTTAAAGTTTTCTTAGCTTTAGTTGTGTTTGTATCGAGTCGATGTCGGACTTTGTAACAAGAGGAAATCTGTGAATGTCACAAGTTGAACCCAACGTTAATCTGACAAAAGCTTGTTTCTGGAATGTTAAAAGGATCACATCTGAGGTGATCACAAGGTTTTAAAATAAAAGAATCACGTCTGAGGTGATCTCTAAGGTTTTAACATAAAAGGATCACGTCTAGGGTGATCACAAGGTTTTAAAGTTAAAAGGATCACGTCTGAGGTGATCAAACAGTTTTGATTAAAAGGATCACGTCTGAGGTGATCAAAAGTTTTCAGTTAAAAGGATCATGTCTGAGATGATCAATGGTCATAATGTCATATATAAAATTCAAGTTTTTGAAAGGTTGGGAAAAGTGAAGTCAAACTCATAAGAATGAGCCAAGCACACGATTGATCATAAGTATGGACCAATAACATGATTGGACCATAAGTATGTAGCAATCGCACGAATGGACCATGAGTATAAGCCAATCACACGATTGGACCATGAGTATGGGTCAAAGTATACGATTGGATCATAAGTATGAACCAATCGTACGACTGGCTAAAGAAGTTTAAGTCAGTCGTACGACTGAACCTCAGTCACACGAATGAATCATGCGTATGGGTCCAGTCGCACGATTGAAACATAGATTAGTATAAAAAGGGGCTCAGTCGGTCGTAAACCCTACATTTGACTTCAAAACTCTCCAAAACACCGCGGACTACCTAGACACCCTTTTCAAATTTATTCCTGTGATTCCTACTGTTTTAGTATTGTTGACCGATTCCTACTCATATACAGGTACTAAGAGACTGGAAACATATCAAATGAAGATGATTAATCGAACCTAACTATTCGAATGGGTTAAAACAAGAACCGTGGCTAAAACCCTAAAATAGAACACCTTAATGTAACTAAACATGTATTTAAAAGACATTAAGTGTTATATAGAGTCCAGGCGTGTCTAATGATTCCAAACATGAAGTGAAATTGACTGTTTTGATAAAGATTCAAATTTTTGGACTCGAACAGTACAGATGCAAATGGACATGCTGATGAACTTCAGTTGCACGATTAAGCCAGTTGTATGATTCAATCGCACGATTGAATCAATCGGTGACTCAGTCGCACGACTGACTCAATCGCATGTCATGACAAACGACTAAGTCCAATCAGGGGCTCAATCGCATGACTAGGGGTGTTCAAAGTCGGATATCCGGAATTTCGGATATCCGAATTTCGGATATCCGAAAATTTCGAATAGTGAAAATCACTATCCGTATCCGTATCCGAAATTTCGGATATCCGAAATTTCGGATATGGATTCGGATAATGATTCGGATATCCGAAATTCATTTTTTATTTTTTTATTTTTTATTTTTTAGTTTTTTACAATATATAGACATATAATATTATAAAAATAATATAAAAACCAACTCATATCATAAAATTCACAATATACACTAAAAAATCTCAATGTAAATTAAAAATATATCTAAAATTAAAAAAAAAAAAAAAAATATTTTTTAGTTTTCGGATAATCGGATATCCGAATATCCGAAAGTTTTGAAAATCACTATCCGAATCCAAATCCGAATTTTCGGATATCCGAAATTCGGATATCCGAATTTTCGGATATCCGAAAATTCGGATATTTCGGATTCGGATTTTCGGATCGGATTCTTGGATTCGGATATTTTGAACACCCATACGCACGACTGAGTTCTGTCGTATGGTTCAATTGTACGATTGAACCAGTTAAGAAACAATCTGTTCTAATTCAAAAGTCCATCTTTATGCACGGATCTAACGTATTTGTTATTTGTGTTGCAGCAACATGGCTGACAGATGGACCATGAGCACTAAGCACAATATATGTGCTTACCTCGATCCTACATCTCGGAACGCTTCAGAGTTTGCCGGGAGCATTGCTTTTCTTCGTCGATCGAGGATCTACCGCACCATTTCTACCCCATGCACACCTTATTGATCTATTCAGCAGGCTAACTGGGAGAATGCAGTGGTAGATCGCTCAGTGGAGCCTTATAGGATCCGAAGTTCCTTCTTCGGTGAAGACATCGACATGGGGAGGATGACTTATGGATGGTCTTGGACTTGGGTGAGGACGGAGCCTACCCAACCAAGATACATCCCCTGACTGTTCGGGGATGTTTTATGAGGATCAAGTATGCCGGCGACATCAATGTCGGCATGCTAAACAAGAGTAACATGTGCCCGTAGTTTAAGTATCTGACACATGTGATCCTCAAATGCATTGCCTCCCGGCGTGGGGGATTCGATGAGATGTCCGACCAAATCCAGAATGCATACATTGCACTGGTACTGAACCACTCGTTCAGTTTCTCTTGGATGTTTTTCACGTATCTGATGGAGAACATCGAGGCGAAGGGTATGGAAGGCTTCTGCATGTACCTGAGGTTTCTACAGATGATCATTGATGAGAAGCTTCCTCACTTACCCAAGGAGAAGGATGATGCGGTGTCCCTAGAGGTTATGGACGACACCACATTGGGACTGATGAAGGTGTACCGGGGGAGGCAGGTGAAGCCCCCGGTTAGGAGATTATTTGGCCACCTGGCCAACGTGGACTAAGTGGCACCAGCTCAAAAGAAGTGGCGTCACGATGACAGTGATTCGGATGTTGAGCCTATCGTTGTTCAAGATGACGATGACGACGAGGATGATGACCAAGATGATGGTCAGGGTGGTGGAGATGCTGGCTCCAGTCAAACACGGGCCACCGACACGTCGACCATATCTCCACCACCTCAACAGAGTGGATCCTCAGCTCCCGCTAGATCTGAGCAGGCTGCCATCCATGACGACTTTATGGTAGATGATGAAGAGCAGTCAGATGATGAGCCTCTCACTCGGAGAGTCGGTAGACAAGTCGTGGATACCGAAAAGGGGAAAGAGGCGGTTGGTGGTCGCCAAGCTGGTTCGTAGGGTTGTGATACCGATGTTACAGATCCTACTTACACACCCGACCAGCCGGTTAGCCCAGGAGGAGCCCCAACAGCCAAGGGCTCCAGGAGGATAAGGATGGCCCAGCCTTATAGGAAGAAGGGGAAGAGGCAAAGAATTGTTTTGATTACTTCTTCCACCATCACAGCTACTACCACTACCACCGTTCCTCACCCTACCACTACTCCTACCACCACTACAGCTACCACCACTGCCACCACTGCAGCCTCTACTACTCCCACCACCATTCATACATTCCTACCTACCTCACCCACTATACCCACATCAGTTCCACCTCAATTCACTCCCACACCTACTCCCATCATCACCACATCCACCACCATACCATCCATACCCTAACCTGGCACTTCCACCTCATTCCCACCTCCACAGGGATCTTCTCAACCCATTATTGGGTTAGTGGAGCAGTTAGCTAGCCTTAACAGGCTAGTGCTCAAGCTTCTAGCGGCAGATGATCTGAGAGCTAACCAGATAAGCCAGTTGATGGCGGTTAACACCGCTCAGGGAAAGCAGACAGCCCAGTTGACTAAGAAGAACACCGCTTATGAGAGAGCGTTAGCTCGAGCTCACCATGCCCTGACTACCCAAAACAAGCTATTGATGGCATCTGTTCAGAGGATAGAGGAAGTGGAGTAGAAGAACAACAAACTAATGCTGAGGTGTAAGGCCCCGTTCCCAGGACGCTTACAGCTGGCCAATCATCGCACATAAAACATATAATTACATTAACTTTAATAAACATTGCAGCGGAAACAGTAAAATAACTTTTCATTTCAATATAAATGCGTTTGCAAGTTAATACAACATTCTTTACAAAACATTGTTTGTTCGCATTACAGTGCAAAAACATTATGCAAAAGAATGCCATCCAAATTGAGCCAAGTAGCCACCCCGCGCCATCCTCAGCAACCATCACCTGCCAACTAGAAAAATGCATAAAAAGTCAGCGTTGCGGAGTGAGTTTTAGTTTTATAATAAAAATACTTTACTTTTCGTTTAAAACCGTTCTTTAATTCCATATGTGCTCACACATCATACGTACAAATAGATACTCTTATTATTATCTTCATCATCGTTCATCGTACGTTACTCGTTATCATTCATTATCATCATTCGTTCATTTTCTTTCGTATCGTTCATTCTGTACATACATCATTAATCTTTACATTCATTCGGACCAATGCCATGTGCTTCACCCCGCCGTCATGCATAAAGTGGGTACTGGGCCTGAAGTCTTTCATAGACCTCGAACATTGTGCACGAAGTTGACTCCAGTACCTAGGGTAAGCGGCAAGGATCCTATACATATGGTCAATCACAAGGATTGAATCCCTGTGTGCATCCTTCTGGGGTAATTAACCCGCACACAGTTGAGCTGACACCCTTCATTGGGTGGGAACCTCCATTCATCTGCTTAATCACACGGATTAATCCCCAGTGTGCATCCTTTCGGGGTAGCTAACCGGCACACGGTTGAGCTAACACCCTTCATTGGGTGTGAACCTCCAAACATTGCTTGCAAGACTTTTCTTACCTTCGTTCGTTCATTATTGCATGCATTCATCTTTCTTTACGTTCCAATTAACATTATCATTAACTTCCGCTTTACGTTACATACTACTTCTTATTCATTTGATAATCATAACACGTAAGTCACGGAATAATACATAATAGGAACATAAGGAAACACATCATAACATACATAGCACCACATAAGCATCACATCCATCATCACACATCATCATAAACATCATGCATCATCCATTCCCATACACACATACATACATGGCAAGCATAAGTCATCATAAAACATAGCCAACACTCCGCGAGACAGCAAGGGTTCGAGGGCGACAGCCCCTGACAGCGGGGTCCTAGGGGCAACAGCCCCTAGTGTGGTCCAAGGGGCAACACCCCTGGCTGGGTTCGCGCTGCCAGGTCAGTGGGAAAAATTTTTATTTTAACACTTTTATATAGCACATTTCCATAAAGAAAAACCGATCTTCCTGTTAAAACCTCTTAAAATCTTGGTCGTTTAAAACGTATGTTTGATATGCATTTCTAGCCCCAAACTAGTTCAAAGCCTTTAAAATAGGGGATCTAGAACTCACCTGTACTCGATAAGTAGCTTCTCAATCAAGCTTTAAAAGAAAGGGTTGCACTACACAGCCTGCAGATAAGTTAACACTCAAAGGAGTTAATTTCTTCCTAATTTCGCTGCTAATTTCACTGCTAATTTCGCTACATGATCAGCAGTTTTGCTGCTAATTTCGCTGCATGATCAGCAGTTTCGCTGCTAATTTCACTGCATGATTAGCAGTTTCGCTGCTAATTTCGCCAGCATTTTCGCTGGCAGTTTCGCTGGCATCTTCGCTGCCAGTTTCGCTGCCAGTTTTGCCCAACTTTCGTTAGATAACAAAGACGGTGATGCTGATGACGAGGATGATCAGGAAGGTGATGCATCTGCATCAGCTCAAATCCATCTCCTCAGGAGAGGCGGACAAAATGAAATCAAGATCAAAGACCTTCTTCCTCAGCTCCTCAAGCTGAAGAGACGCCCAATCAAGGCAAAAGTAATGATTAAATGTTTATATACTTAAAACTTTTGTACTTGAATTATGTATTACATTAATGTAATTAATGATTATTAAGGTTTAAATGTCTTGATTAATGAATTATGTTTAATGTGTTGAATGTTTAATCAAACAGATGAAGCTCAAGACAGATGAATATGACGTCGTCCCCCTTCAGTAAATCAAGACTTAGCTCACTATGATTCTTGATTTGCAAGGGATCGTAAGACGATCTGTGAGCTATACTCCTGAGGAAGGAGAGATCATCCATGACCTTAATGATAAGTAGCTCGCTGAAATGTTCAGACTTAATCTAGATGAGCTCGTCAAGGATGCTCCTGAGGTAGACGTCGTGAGTGACGAGGAGCTACAGGGTGTGGACGAGATTGAGATAGAGGATATAACGTCTGAATACTATTCTCAATACACTGACCAAGAAGGCAAAGTTATCACCAACTTGGGTGAAACATTTGGCAGTGATACCGTTGAGAAGTTGGATGAGACAGAGAAGGAGAAAAAGAAAGATGAAGGGAAAGCCCAAGCTACAAACGCAGATGTTGATATTAAAAAGGCTAAATGGGTAGCGTGCTTGTCTGAGCCCAACGTGTACCTCCAAAGTCAAACATGTTGATACATATTGATGTACCTAGTTTATGTCCTGAAATGTAAAAGTCTTCCATGTCTTACATACATGTAATCGATGTAATGAATTGAATGAATGATATATGAAGTGCATTATGATGTTAATTTATGTTTGATTATGTCATGATATCATTATATTGAATGTGTTGCACGTGTATGAACTAACTATATAAGTTTAATGTTGTTCTACATGGTTCTAAGTCAATAAGAACTTAGAAGTATGTTTAACTTATCCATATGATAGTTCATGCTAATGGACCATGCTAATGGACCATACACATGAATACATCATGCCTATGGATCAGTCGCATGACTGAACCAGAAGACTAGATCAGTCGCACGACTGAGACATAAGATTGAGTCAGTCGCACGACTGAACCTTCAGTCGTGCGTATAAGTCAATCGTATGATTCAGTCGCATGACTGAACCATGCTAATGGTTTAGTCATATGAATGATGACAGAAAAGCTATAAGTACCACGTAATTCATGGAAAAACAAGACACTTCGAATACCTACGTACCTTAGCTGTCCAGAGCATACCAAGTCATCAATCTAAGTTCATAGTTCGTTTCTGTTCAATTCTCATTCGTTCTTAACGTTTGTTTCATCATTGGATTGATCAGGATATTCGTTCTCATTGATTGGATCGCCAATCAAATAGGATTCCGTACTATTTGATTCGGTATCATGCAGAATCTGTTAGTACTCTGTACGAAATCGATCCTAACAAGTGGTATCAGAGCTTAGGCTCATGATTTTGCATGGATTCAATTGGTTTTGGTGTCAAAACTAACGTTTTATTCAAAAGATACACTTTTTCGCTTCAAAACTAGGTTTTGTCGAGTTTCTGTGTCAAAAGTTTTAACTTGTTCCCATACGACAGATTAGGGTTCTTGAAAATTCGTAATTTTGAGTCAAGTGTTCAAAAATTCGATTTTTTCCTGCCGCAGCAGCAGCTTCAGTCGCACAATTGGCCCAATCGCACGACTGAACTCCATTCACATAGTTCAATCACACGATTGAACTCATTCGCACGGTTCATTCGCACGGTTGAAGTTTTCCATTCGGTTGACCTCATTCGTCTAGTTCAATCGCACGACTGAATCTAATCGTACGATTGAAGCCATTCACATCCTTCAATCGCACGGTTGAACCGGTCGGCCTGTCCAATTGCATAGGTCAATCTGTCCTGTTCTTAGTTCACCAAGTTTAAAGAAATAGAAGATCAGTTCTCTGCTTTTACCGTTGGAAAGAATTCACGCACCCAGAATCTTCTACTTCTAGAAAGTGAGATCGGGAACCATAACAAACCGCCAAAGCTGTTAACGTCGGATGAATACCCATAATGGAAACAACGGTTTGAAATCTACCTAAATGGAGTTGACCCAAATATGTGGACGTCTATTGAGACTGGTTACGTGGTACCAGTCAGTGCTAATGGGGTATAGCTTACATTGGGAGGAACGAGTGAAGCCTAGAAGACTATGCATAATGCTGAAAAGAAAGCATATGCCTTGTTGACTCAGTCAATACCTAAAGATATATTTCATCAGTTTTCTAAGAACAAGCAGTCTAAGAAGTTAAGTGAAGCCTTTGAAAAGAGATACGAAGGCAATGCAACTCTGAAGGCACTCAAGGCAAAAGCTCTTAAAATGGAATTCAAAAATTTCTCACCAATTAGAAAGGAGAGCTTAGATGATATCATCGACAGATTCTATCATCTTATGAGTGAGTTACACACTCATGGTGTGGTTACATCCATGGAAGACAAAGTCTCTAGCTTTGCTTATGGGTTACCAGACAAATGGGATCCATTTGTGTCCAATTTAAGACAAAATGAGACTCTTGCTACCTTGTACATAAATGACTTCATTTTAAAGCTCAGGGAGGAAGAACTGTGTCAGAAGTACAAGTCAAAGAAAGGATCCTACGCTCAGAATCCTGCTTTATACAACTCAGTTCCAACTCCTACTACGTCAGGTGCACCATTACAAACTGCTTTTGTATCTAACTCCTTTGCTCCTTCTCAGTGAAGCCCATCAGGTACCGACACGTCCGGGTCATCTGGAACCCACTACATAGTTCCTGAGGAAAATGCTTCGAAATTAAAGATCGTGAATCTCGGGAATGTAACTGTGGAAGTAGCGAAAGAGCATATGGACCTTCTAGCTACAGTTGTCCAATCTTATAATGGTCTGGTTGCTGGAAAGATTGGAAACTATCATCTTGCTGATGAAGATTACGAGCAAGTTGATGAAACTGAGTTAGAGCACATGGATATCATATGGGCCTTGGCTAGTGCTGTGAGAAGAGCAAAGAAGTTCGTGAAGAAGACGAGACAAAACTTGGTGGCAACTAAAGACATTACATTTGGATTTGACAAAACCAAGGTCACGTGCTTCAACTGTGGTGAGAAAGGGCACTTCAAGCAGGAGTGTGTTAAGCCCAAGAAGACAGGAAATGAAAATCCATTTCCCTCTTTAAATCGTCAAGAAAAGGATAAGATTGGGGCATCAACAGCTAGTAAAGATTCTGAAGCTTTGGTTGCTCAAGGTGATGAAGGGCAAGACTGGTCCTTCCGATTCTTATCCGAGGGTGAATCTAATGTTGTTTTTGTCGACACCTTGCATGACGGATCTACAAGTGAGGGAGACATAGTAGCTGAGCATTCACGTTCAGATGTTGAAGAAGCTATGGATGTCATTGATCACTTAATGGAAGAAGATCTTATTGTAGTAAACACAGAACATTTAGTTGCTGAAGAGTCTGACACTGCACTGATGGCTGATTCGTCTGGTACTTCACAGGTAAATTCTAAATACGAATTATTTGATAAAAATGCTTGTTCTGAATGTGACGAATTTAGAGAAAGCATTGATTTAAAATTTTCTAGATTATTGGAACATAATGATAATCTGGTAAATGATTTGCAACTCTGCACTGAAGCAAATCGTGTGCTAAAACAAAATGAGTACAGTTTTAAAGAAAAGATAGAACTTCTGGGGAAACAATTTAGGGAAACCGAAGTTGTTGCTCTTAATCAATCAAATGATATTAAGTTCTATTTAAATTCTTTGGAAGAAACAAAGAAGCAAAAAGCAGTTTTGGAAGTTGAAGTTGAATCATTGAAACAAAAACTGTATAGCTTGGCAAGTTCTTCACACATTGAAACAACCCTGTAGGATCATGTGGTGTCTACCCCTCTAGTCAGTGATCCAGATTCTACGGGTAAACCTATGAAGTCGGTCACCGAACAGACGAATACTACTTTGGGATCTAAAGATAAGATGCTTGTTGAGGATTTGACTGATAAAATTGAAAAGGTTAACTTAGAATCAGGTTCACAAACATCTATTTCAGAACCTAAAAAGTTTAACTCAAAGAACCCTAAAGTGTTGATCATCAAAGTCCAAATCAAACTAAGGCAAAAGATGTTCAAAAGGTCAAAACAATTAAATTTGTTAAAGAAGGAGAAAGATCTAAAAAAGAAGCGAAGTTACCAAGCCTCCAACCACACTCAACCCCACATCAACAATTTCCACAATATGTAGAAGGGAGATTTTGCTACAGTTATGGAAAACAAGGACATATCTCTTCAAATTGTCCTTATTATCAGACACCCAAAAGGAAAATTGAACTTTTTGATGAAAAACCTAGATTTTTTAAGACCAGATCTAATACTCGTCCAAAATACCAAGGGCCATACAGACGAGCTGAAAGCAAGGCTGTGTCACCCAAGGTTAAACCTAGGATTATTAGTGAACCTAAAGTTCAAACCATTAGCTAGTCGTCTGTTTACCACAAATAGGCCTTACACAAAACTGGGTTATGGAAATAAAAATCAGGTAATGTGTCTAACAGTGAGGACAAGAAGAAGAAAGATGTGTCCTCATCCTTTCAAGGACAGTGGGTTGAGTTCATGATGCGTGATACCTCTGGGACACCCAAGCCAGTTAAGGCTTGGGTCCTAAAATTGAACTAATAATTTCCTTTGTATTTGCAGGGTGTTCGTTACACTGCTATCACTAATACCTGGATTATTGATAGTGGGGCGTCCAGGCACACGACCAGGAATTCGTCTCTCCTTTTCAACGTCAAACAAATAAAGGGGGACACGTATCATTTGCTGGAAATAAAGGAGGATATATCACCGCTCAAGGCGAAGTGGGAAATAAGAAAGTCAAGTTTGATAAGGTCAACTATGTTCAACAATTGCAAAATAACTTGCTTTCTTTCTCCTAAATCTGTGATAAAGGATTCAAAGTTGTATTCAACAACAATAAGTGTTATATACTAAAGAAAGAGTATGTCATCAAGGAGATAAAGTATTAATGTCAGCTTCAAGATATAATGATCTGTATGTCTTGGATCTATCAAAAGCCTCCACAACTGAATCGACTGCATAGTGCTTCCTGTCAAAGGCAACAGAAAGGGAGTCGGTCTCATGGCATAGAAGAATGGGACATATCAATCCGAGAAAGATGAACCATCTGGTTCAGAATGATCTGGTAGAGGGAGTTACTGTCAAGAACTTCCTGCTTCTAGATTTCTATGTCTCTTGCAAGAAAAGGAAACAGACCAAGAAGTCTCATAAAGCAAAGAAAGTAAACTCTATCGAAATTCCACTCGAGCTTCTACATATGGATCTGTTTGGCCCAGTTAGCACAAGGAGTATTGCCAGAGACCTGTATTGTTTTGTCGTGACTGATGATTACTCCAGATTCTCTTGGGTAATGTTTCTGAAAGCCGAGTCTGAAACTTTGAATCATTCAAGCATCTGGTTACGACACTAGAATCTCTCTACAAGCTGAAAGTTAGAAAGATTCGATCAGACAATGACATAGAGTTCAAGAATTAGTGGATGGAGATGTTCTGTCGAGAGAAAGGTATTGTTCATCATGTCACTTCTGCGTATACTCCACAGATGAACGGTGTCGCTGAGAGGAAGAATCAAAGTCTGAATGAAACTGCAAGGACAATGCTAGCTGATTCAAATCTGCCTATTCAATTCTGGAATGAGGCAGTGGCAAATGCTTGTTACACTTTGAATTGGGTTCTAGTGGTCAAACGTCATGGAAAGACATGTTATGAATTACTCCAGCGACGTAAACCTAGCTTGGAGTATCTCGAACCATTCGGTGCACCTTGCATGCTATTGAAGAAGAATCAGACTAGAAAATTTTGTGAGAGGGCAGAAGAAGGTATTTTTCTCGGCTACATTATACCAGACAAGTGAGTTTACAACAACTCAACGGGTCAGGTAGTTGTGTGGTGTAACGTTGATGTTCAAAGATTCACCACCCCCTGCTTGAAAAGGACCTTCCTTCTTCGATTATGATGGATTCTGTAAGTCCTTCAATCTACCATCTTCCCATTCTAATGATGACTTAGCTGCTCGGATGATGTATGATGTGTTGAACTCTCTGACATTAGACACTACATCGTCTACTCCATTAGATGATACTTCAAGCCCTTCAGGGGAAAAACTTGAGGTAAGTGATTCTTCTTCTGATGATGAAGCGGTTGAGACCACAAACGTGGATCAGACAGAACAAGTTCCTGCTACTACAAGTACACCCACAGCTGAACCTGAAGCCGCCGACACGTCAGAACCTCACACTCCAACAGCAAATGAGACTCCAAATTTGAATAATGAGGTAGTTGTTCCCACCACTCCTGGAACTCGGGTACACGTTCATCATCCCCTGGACAACGTCATCGGGGATATTCTATCAGGAGTTCAAACTATAAACCAGTTATATTCAGCTGATTATGCAGTAATGATGGAAAAGGGCTATATTCGTGATGGTTCCTATTGATGCTTTGTATCTCAAGTTAAGCCTAAGTATGTAAGCGAGGCATTAAAAGATGAGGCATGGGTAAGTGCTATGCAAGAAGAACTCCTTCAATTCAACAAGTTAGGAGTCTGGACACTTGTGGACAGACCACAAGGTGCAAATGTGATTGGCACCAAATGGGTTTTTCGTTGCAAGAAAGATGACCAAGGGGTCATAATTCGAAACAAGGCTCAGGTTGTCGTTCAAGGGTTTAGTCAAGTCAAAGGCATTGACTACAATGAAGTGTTTGCACCTGTGGCAAGGATGGAAGCTATTCGTATATTCCTAGCCTATGCATCCTATATGCAAATCAAAGTTTATCAATTGGATGTGAAAAGTGCCTTCCTTCATGGTGAGATTCGTGAAACAGTATACGTAAGTCAACCCGAGGGATTTAATTACCCTTATCATCGAGATAGATTGTACAAACTGGACAAGGCTTTGTATGGGCTTCATCAAGCCCTCGAGCCTGGTATGAGAAACTCTCTACTCATCTGCTGAAACACGGTTTTCGCAGAGGGGTCATTGACTGTACACTGTTTATCAAGGAGAAAGATGGTGAGTTACTACTGGTGCAGATATACGTGGATGACATCATCTTCGGTTCTAAAAACGAAGCTTTATGTAAAGAATTTGAATATGTGATGAAAGCTAAGTTTGAAATGAGTGCCATGGGAGAAATGAAGTTCTTTCTTGGGTTACAGGTGGATCAAACACCCAAAGGAATCTTCCTGCATCAGACAAAATGTTGGATCAAGAAGAAGGCTGGTGCAACCAAAACCAAATCACTTAATCTATTTTTGGTACATCTAACAAAGGCTTCCGAAGCTAAGTATGGAGATTTCGAAGGAAACAGAGTTCTTCCGAAGAGAAAGTGTAAGCTGAACTTCCGAAGACAAATTGCTTCCAAAGACAAAGTGTCAACTTGAGAAGTTCAAGACTTAGAAGAAAAGATCAGAAGAGAACTTCTGAAGAAGAAATCCTCAAGCCTCGGAAGAAGTGGTGTCTTCCGAATTATAGGTGGCTTCGGAAGAAGTTGTTCTTCTGAAGCCAACTAACCTTCGAAAGACAGTACTATGAATCAGCGGACATAAGTATGGTCCTCCTGACACTCCGCTGCAGACCTTTGATATACTGCATGGAGTTTTCTCAAAAGTCATGTAGTTGATCATACTTTATTCCACTGTTCACCTTTATTAGGTAGTACAGTTACTATCTTTAGTTAGTAACAAAAGGTAAGTCATGGACATGTCATGACTACCATATCTTAGATAATACTTTATCTAAGATACCTTAACTCTAGAATTGTAGTATATGCTTTAGTCATAGGTTCCCAGCTGGTATCAAAGTATATCCGGCTGTAGGTAGTAGTATATATAGTTTCTCATTGTAACTCATAAAGATATGCCTGTGAGTCTTGTAACACTTTGAGTTGAGAAGTAATATATACAAGTACCTTGAAAATTATATATTTGTGCTTTTCTGCTAATTAGTATATTATTATCAGCTCTTAGAAAAGACTCTGCTTCATCTGATCCGAGTGTAGTATTAGTGAATTTGAGAGAAAAACCAAGTTTAAGTGACAAAACCGATCCTGCAATTGGTATCAGAGCTTTTTAGGCTCTTGATTATGAGATCTTACTATCCAAATCAACCTGTTTTTCACTCCTCCTTACAACTCACTCAATATGTCCCTCAATAAGTCCGAAGTAGAAACGGGGACGATGACTAAAGCACCTGTCATCACCCCTGAAAACTTCAGGTCATGGAGCGGACGCATGGAAGGCTTCATAGGATATCAAGACAGCAAGATGTGGCAATCCATTGTCAATGGCCCGTACAAACCCAAGGTAGCTTCATCTGGTGGAAACGGGGCCATGATAGAAAAGGATGTTGAAGATTACTCTGATGAGGACCGGAAGAAGATGGACATTGACAGCAATGCTATGACTATTCTTATGACTGCAATACCAAACTCCATCATGGTGGGGTTTGAGCATTGCAAGTCAGCCAAAGAACTATTTGATGCACTTGCTCAAATGTACTCTAGCTCCAATGACTCCAAGAAGGACTCACTGAAGTAGCAGTTTGAGAACTTCACTAACATTGCTGGAGAGACTCTCAGTCAGCAATATTTCAGGTACATGGATCTCATTTCTTCCCTTCAGTCTGTGGGAATCACTCCTGAACTTAGAGACCTCACAAGAAAGTTCATGAGTGCTCTTCCTAATGAGTGGACATTCTACTGTGTCTCTATCAAGAGAACAGAGAATCTGAACACCCTCACCATGATCAAACTTTACGGCATTCTTGATGGATACCTTTGGAAATGGAAAGCAAGAGAGGCCATCAGACAAGCAGACCCCTGAGCCTCCCTGCTAGCAACGCTTTAATGGTTGCTGAAGGCTCAGGACTCCCACAACCTTAACAACACCTGACTCACACTCAGTAGCCATCCTGCTCATCAGGACCATACATCACATTTCCTGAGACTCCAAGGTCTCAACAGGCACAGCAGAGCCCCTTTCAGGACAGTTGTGCCTTTGTCTCAGGAAGTGGACGTTCTAGTGATTTTCAGTACTGCTTTGATGATCTAGAATGCATTAGTCCAGATGATGTAGAGTATGCGGACATAGTCCAACAGATGGCTCTTTTAACCTACAGAGCAAAGAACTGGAAGGCAGTTTCCCAAGAACCCAACCAACAACAGATTTGGGTTTGACAAAACCAAGGCTAAATATTACAACTGTAATCAACTTGGTCATTTTGCAAGGGAATGCAAGGCTTCCAAGTCAAATCATGGAACCCCATAAGCCTCCACACATCCCTCTACCTCAAAGCCCACTGGAAAGCCAACAGAAACAACTGCAATGGCTCAAGAAGTTGACTAGAGCTTTATGGTGCAAGATGTGACCCTTGCTCAAGCTCTTATGGAAGGAACAGATGAAAATAAGGTATATGAACATCTCTGTACTCCTACTTGTATTGCTAAGGTTAAACTGTATCAGGACTACAATATGGAGATTAAATCTGTTATTGAGTCTTTAAATGTTTTGAAATCTGACTTTAAAAGGGAAAAATTGAGGAGTTGGAGAAAACTGTGTCCTTACTAAAACATGAACATTCAAACTTTAAGACTCAAATAAAGGATCTGATATCCAAATTGTCTGAGGCTAAAGCCCAGCTTGTCACTGCTGAGGCTCAAGCCAGGAGGTATGCTATTTCTGAGCAGAACTTCCAAGATATTATTGCATCATCCTCCCACTCCAAAATCTGTTATCAGAATAAAGTAGGGTTGGGGACCAATGAAATTGCTCCACCACACTCTTATGAGTCTATCAGACAACCTAGATGTGGTACTGAAGAGCAAGAGGTCCCAACTGCTGACCCATCTTCTTCTGAGTTAAAGAATGATGCAATAATAGAGGCCACCACAGGGAAGGAACATGTAAATAAACCCACCTCTCCTTGTGAAGATCAAACCCTAACCACTAAAGCTAGAAGAAGTAGAGCTAAAGCAGCCAGAAGAACTGTTAAGAAAGTGGCTGAATCTGAGCTGAAGATTGACCCAAAACAAAAGGGTGTATTCATCTCAGCTGGATTTCAATTGGTAGGTACTTCTGATTCAGGAAAGGAGTGTAGTACCAGCACTCCTATCCTACCAAAGGATCAGAAGTTAAAGGGAAAGGTTGCTCATAAAAAGAAAGAACACAAGAACCAACAATCTTCACATTTCCAGAAGACTAACATTGCATGCATAATGTGTGGTCTGCAAAATCACATGGCTAAAGATTGTTACTATAATCCTGCAAGCACACATTTTCCAAATAATGTTAAGAAGAAAGAGTCAGGGAAGGTTTCTCATTTGGACCTTATCAAATGGTTCAAGTGATGAAAAAGGGAAAGCTAGTTTCCGAAGCAAGGATGCTTTCGGAAGAAAACACTTCTCCCAAAGGGAAAATGGATTCGGAAGCAAAAGCTGTCAAAGTTTGGAAGAACAAGAAAGTATCCTTGAAACCATCCCAGAAGAATACTGCTTCGAAAGAAAAGGTGGAGAAGGCTTCTTCCGAAAAGAAAGAAGCTTCGGAAGAATGTCATGCTGCAAAAGCTTCAACAAGCTCATCCTCTATGATCAACCAAAGGATGGATTGGAAGATCAAGAAAGATGCTGCAGCCCAAACCTCTTCTTTAATAACATCCATTGAACCCCCATGCTTAAAATTTGATTCAATCATGTAACTGTCATTGGAAGAACCCAAGACCAACGAGGCTTGGGTCTCCAATCAAAACTAACTATCTCACCTCATGTGCAGGAACATCCATATGACAGGAATAACAATGTTTGGATTAAGGATAGTGGATGCTCCAGGCACATGACAGGGAACAGATCTCTCCTTCAACAATTTCAACACCTTGATAGAGGTCCTGTCCAGTTTGGAGGTGAGGCCGGAGGATACATTTCTGGCAGAGGAAGTATATCCAACGGAAAGTTATTAGTTGACAAAGTTAACTTTGTCAAATAGCTTGAACACAATCTGCTAAGTGTTTCTTAGTTTTGTGATCAAAAGCATTAAATGCTCTTCGCAGAACATGAGTGCATTATCCTCAAACCCGGGATGACAATTCCTCCGGAATTGGTGCTTCTTAGATCTCCTAGGAAAGGGGATATGTACAAGCTAGATATGAACAATGCTTCCCCAATGGGTGAAGTGCCATGCTTTCTTTCCAAAGCTAATAGTGATGAGTCAACACTTTGGCATAAAAGAATGTGTCATGTATATTTTAAGACAATGAATAAATTGGCTAAAAATAACTTGGTACATGGTTTGCCTAAAAAGGAATTTTTCTGCAAAGATAACTGTGTTGCTTGCCTAAAGGGAAGCAACACAAGGTATCTCACTAATCCAAAGTTGTTAACTCTATCACCACTCCATTACACTTATTGCACATGGATTTGTTTGGTCCCACAAGTATAATGAGCATTGGAAGGAAATCATACTGCCTTGTGATCATTGATGATTTTACTAGATTTATATCGGTATTCTTTTTAAGATCCAAAGATAAAACTGCTGAAACTTTATAATATTTTATTCTTAAAATAGAAAATCAAATTGATCACAAGGTTAAGATCATTAGAAGTGATCAAGGGACTGAGTTTAAGAACTTTGTTCTTGACTCATTCTGTGACTCAAAAGGGATTGCCAGACAATATAGTGCTCCCAGAACTCCTCAACAAAATGGTGTTGCTAAGAGGAGGAACATGACACTTATTGAAGTTGCTAGAACTATGTTAGCTGATTCCAAACTACTTCTAACATTTTGGGCAGAGGCAGTCAGCACTGCATGATATGTGCAGAACAGAGTTCTTCTAGTTAAGCCACATGGAAAAACCCCTTATGAGTTATGGAACAAAAGGCCACCGTTCATTGACTTTCTAAGGTCCTTTGGCTGCAGGTGTACCATACTTAACACAAAAGACAATTTGGCAAAGTTTGCTGAAAAGTCAGATGATGCTATCTTTATTGGATACTCTTCTAGCTCTAAAGCTTATAGAGTATACAACATTAAGAATCAACAATTTGAGGAGTCATCCAATATAGTTGTTAATGAGCACACTCCTTGTATTAGGGGGAATGGCCCTGATCATATTTTTTATTTAGAATTGTTTCCAAACTATTCTAAACCATCTTGTGAGAATGTTTCAGCTGGAACAGGTACTCAAAGCATTTCTGAAGACAATCATCTATTTGAGTTACCCAGACCTATTTCAAGTTCTCCAAGATCCACAACAAGTCAAGCTCCTACTACTTGCAGAACTGAAAGTATAACCATCTCAAGAGATAGTGGAGCCTTAACCAGTGACTCACCTGTTGATCCTTCAACTTTATCAGGTGACACTGTACAACACCAGGATGAAGGAAGCAGCATTATGAAGGAACATGCAACTGTTAATACTGCTTCACAGCCAACAATTGAAGATGTTTCTCATTCATTCAATCAGTCCTCATTGAATGACTTTGAAACAACTGCTGGTCAAAGTGCCCCAGTTCCTGAGCAGAATATGTCAAATCTGGATTTATCTCTGCAACTGGAAGTGATTCCTCGGCTAAGGATTCACAATACTCATCCAGCTGAGAACATCATAGGAGATGTCTCTAAAGGTGTGAGAACAAGAGGGCAGATTCATCATGGGAATGTCTGCTTATACTCATGCTTTTTATCCCAGATGGAACCCAAGAAGGTGGAAGATGCCTTGAAAGATAGTAGTTGGGTTGAATCAATGTAGGAGGTGCTGCTTCAATTCAGAAGACAAAAGGTCTGGAATCTATGCCCACTACCATCTGGTCAAGTACCCATAGGTACTAAATGGGTTTTCAGAAACAAGAGAGATGATAGAGGCTTGATCATCAAGAACAAAGTAAGATTAGTGGTTCAAGTATACACTCAAGAGGAAGGAATCGATTATACTGATGTCTTTGCACCTGTTGTAAGACTTGAGGCAGTTAGGATCTTCCTTGCTTATGCTGCATCCAAGAATTTCACTGTCTACCAACTTGATGTCAAGTGTGCCTTTCTATATGAGGATATAGATAGGGAAGTCTATGTGTGCCAACCTCCAGGATTTGAAGACCCACATCACCCTAACTATGTGTGCAAATTGGATAAAGCTCTATATGGGTTGCACCAAGCACCTAGGCTGCGGTATGAGACTCTGTCTCAATTTCTACTAAAGAATGGCTACACCAGAGGTACCATTGACAAGACTCTCTTCATCAGAAAGTCTGGAAAGGACATTTTTCTTGTTCAAGTCTATGTTGATGATATCAAATTTGGTTCTTCAAATGACCAAATATGCAAAGACTTTGAGAGCATTATGAAGAAGAAGTTTGAGATGAGTTTCATGGGAAAAATGGACTTTTTCCTTGGAATTCAGGTGAAGCTATTGAAGGAAGGGTTTTTCATCAATCAATCCAAGTATGTCAATGAAATCTTAGAGAGATTTGGGATGAAGGACTGTAAAGCAGCCAAGACACCCATACCCAGAAACCATAACCTCTGTCCTGACCTTGAGGGGGAGGATATTGATCAACATCAGTTAGAACAATTATTGGTTCTCTGATGTATGTTACTGCTAGTAGACCTGCTATCATGTTTGCTACTTGTATTTGTGCAAGATATCAGGCTTCTCCAAAGGTGTCTCACCTAGTTGCTACAAAGAGAATCCTCAGATACATCAAAGGAACACCTAAACTAGGTCTTTGGTATCCAAGAAATAGTGATTTCAATCTCTATGGATACTCTGACAGTGACTATGGTGGATGCAACATTGATAAGAAATCAACATCAGGAGGATGTCAATTTCTTAGTGGAAGGATCATCTTATGGCAATGCAAGAAACAATCTTGTGTGTCTACATCAACTGCTGAAGCTGAATACATTGCTGCTGCTAGCTGCTGTGCTCAGCTGCTGTGGATTCAGAACCAGATGTTAGACTATGGATTCAACTTTATTAGTACTCCTATCCATATTGACAACAATAGTGCTATCTCCATCACTGAAAATCCAGTAAAGCACTCCAAGACAAAGAACATTGATATCAAGTATCATTTCATTAGAGATATTCATGAGAAAAATCTGATCAAGCTAATCAAAGTTGACTCAAATGAACACTATGCTGATTTGTTCACCAAAGCTTTTGATGAACAAAGGTTTAAATATCTCATATCAGCTATTGGGATGATAAACATTGATTAAACTACCTCTTTTGAAAACTTTTTAATGTGTAATGTCTTGTGTCAATACAATCTAAGCCCTATTACAAAAGATCTCTTTGAAATTTTCTAACTGTAAATTTCTTCCGAAGAGGAACTAACTCTCGGAAGATATTCTTCAATATCTTCCGAAGCTAATTCCTACCTGGAAAATTTTCTTCTTGGAAGAGTCTTTAGTCCCGGAAGAAATGATTGATTCTTATCAGATCTACTTCCGAAGCTTATAAAACTCTCCATTCAGAAAGCAATCCTTACCTTTGAAAGCAAAGTTTTGCTTCGGGAGAAAGAATTGCCTTCGGAAGACAAATTACCTTCGGAAATGTTTTACACTCGGAAAGAGAGATTTTACTGTGTAACGGATATCTTTTTGGGCCCCACACTGTAAAAAGCAAAGATTTTGTTAATAATGTCGGATTATTTAACTAAAATTTAACCTTACCGCCACCATCATTTCATCCACTAAAACATCACCTCACCTTATCCTTAACCCCATTACCGCCATTCCACTCCTATTTAAACAATCCTGACTACTCAATTTCATCTTCTTTTGCCAATTTACTGCCCTAAAAGCCTCATTCACTCTCAAATCACCCAAGCTCAAATTTATCCATTTTCACCTTTCCCAAATGACACTCAACCCTCAGCACAACCAAGTCGCATTTCTTGATTCTTCAAGAGATGCTGACTTCTTTGAAATCATCTCCTTTCTAACCCAATCATCCTATTACACAGCCTTAACTGTGAATCCCACTGTTTACTCCAATCAAATGGCTGAATTTTAGGAAAACAGTCAAGTTGAAACCCTAAACGGAGTTCGAGTGATACGGTCCCGCATTTATGGACAAGAGTTGGTCATTACTGAATAACTCATCAGGGAGCATCTCGAGCTTCATAATGAGGGAGCTCCTACAGAATTCCTGAAACCAGATTTAGACAACACTTACATCCTCATGGGATATGGTAGAGACGTAAGCAGGTCGACACTCTACAAATTCAACTTCTCCTACAACTGGAAGTTCCTCCTACACATTGTCCTTCACTGTCTGTCAAACAAATCTGGGGGTTAGGACCAAATCCCATATGAACTAGGCTGCTTAGTTCATGGACTGGTGAGAGGCTTGCGCTTTAACTACTCAAGATTTGTGCTGACTAATCTCATTGGGAATCTTCAGAGGGAAACATTCTTTATGTATCCCAAATTCCTTCAGCACATCATCAACTGTGAATTGGACCAGAGTCTGCTTATCTGTGCAACTGCTCTGATTGTCCCTCACATATGGCCTACCATCTTCAAGACCTTGAAGAAGGTATCCACCAACTTCACTGGAAGGTACACTTCTTTACTTCCAGGTATGATTGAGCATATAGCTCCTGGTGACATCCCTGTTCACCCCACAGGTGATGAACCCACACCAGCAACTGCCCCACAATGCCAACACTACCTTCTCACCCCATCAAAATCACTTACAAAAGATGCCCCAAATGAACCCTTGTTCAATCTACTCTGATTGAACAAGCTCCTCCTGTTCAAACCAAAAAGACTAGAGTGGAACAATGGGCTCCCACTCAGTCTGAGGTCTCACCATCCTTCACAATTGACCTCAATATGGGATTTGAGTCTCCTCAGTCTCAAACCCATGAGCCTGATACCCAAGTTGACAGCCTTCAGAATGAGTCTCTATACTCCTCTGAGAAGGCACATAAGGATAGTCCCGTCATAAGCTCAATGCTTTTATCCTTTACTGACCTTCTGCTGAAAACTGATGAATAGATTACATCTCTTCATGACAATGAAGTTGATCTACAACACTCTTTTAAGGATCAAAGAGCCTAGAAGGACCTCTTATCTCTAGCCCCCATCAGCAAGCCTTTACTGAGGTGAGTCCCACTGATGTGGAGGGGACTCATGCAGATTCAGCTGCCACTACTGAAGTCGCCTCAATGGACCTTCAGGACAGTGGTAACATCTCTGAGACTGAATCTGCGACAACCATGCCCATTGATGACACTGAAAGAGACATCATTACACATGGAAAACTAGGGTGCCAAGAAACCACATCTGGTGGTGAGGCTGAACATACTAGGTATGCTACCTCATCTCCCTATGATTCTTCAAAAGAAGATGAGGGAAGACTGCAACTCACTCTCAAAGACCTATTATCTAAAGTCTCAATCCTTGAATCAAAGGTTAGAACTTTAGAAGATAGGTCTGCCACTCAGCAACTTGAGATTGAAAGTCTCAAGGCTCAACTAGCTGAGAAACAGATTGAGAGATCTGTTAGGCACGTACCTATTCAAGTCTCCTTGGATTCTTCCTCTAGCTCATCTAGCTCTCAAGATGATGCTACAAAAAAGGGGGAGAGTGTTAAGGGACAAACAACCAAGGTACCAAAGAGCCAAGTTTCAACTTTTACCTTTTCGACTCTAACTACAACCATCTATCCTGAGCCATCCCAAGTCACACTGCAAATAGACTTAACGATGCTCAAAGATCTCTATAGACTTTTTTCCCAATTTCTATTGAGATCTTCTCTTGATCAGCCTAGCCCTGATATGGCTATGATATACTTTGGAGCTAAAGAGCTTCAGAGGCTAAGTGTACTTTCTACCACTGAGGAAGAAGTTGGTCAACCTAAGGTCCAAATGGAACCTGAGATTAAATTCAAAGGGGAAATGAGGACTGATGGCCCTGTAACTGAAACAGTTGGGACAGATATTGTACTCCCTCAAACTTCCGAAGATAAAGTCAAAGCCTTGGAAGAACAATCTGAGTCTTCCGAAGCTGAGATGGAAGCAGCGAAAGGACTGTTCTCTCTGTCCAAGGATCTAACCATCATAGATGCAATTCATGAGCTAGCATCTGAGGTGGATAGTGAGGACTTTCTCAACCAGCCACTAGCTCAGACATCTTCACCACCTCTACCTCAATCCAAATCCTCTATCCAAGAACCACCAAAGTTAAACACTTTCGAAGATGTTAAAGTAAAGAAGAAAATGACTGCGGAAGAGCTTCAGGAGGAGGAGAGGATTGAGAAGCTCAAAAGAGACTTCCAACTGGGAAGTTGTTAGCTGCCAGTTCCAAAGCAGCTGCAATCAACCAGGAGGCAGTCAACAACAAAAAGAGAGTGGAGATCATTGACCAGCTCATCAAGCTTAGAGCTGCTAATGAGGACATACTCCTGCTACCTAGTCAAGCTAGAAGAGGCAACCAGGCTGCAGATTGAACAAACAGAAGACGCAGCAAGGTTGGTCTTGGAAGAGAAAAGAGAAAGAGAAAAGAAGGAGGCTGATCTGCAACTCAGAGAGGAAAGGATATCTTTCCTAACCTCCAGAGGATTCTCTCTTCAAGAACTATCTCCACACAATGATGATACGATCTTCCAAACCAGTACCCTTACCTCACCTCAACCACCCAAACTACCCATCCTCAAACCAAAAACACTCCCCAAAACCACAACTCCACTACCTACCCAACAAACTTCCAAACCATCCCCTCATACTTCTATACATCTATCCTTAGAAGAATTTAAGGCAATCAAGAAAAAGCTCATAAACTGCATAACCCTGAGTGACATCTCATGTGAGGGAGACTCTGTCAAACTGACTTATATCGATGGATCTTCATGCTCCCTCACTAGAGATCAATTTCTTGATCTGCCTAGAAGAACACTGGACCAAGCTTCTGTACTTCTTGGTCTTAATTCTGACTCCTTAACCGATGAAGAGAAGAGGCTAAGAAGAAAGCTGGTGACTCTACTGGATACAAGGGGAGGGAATAAAATTCCTAGTCAACCCCTCATGCCTAGAAAACAAATAATCCAGTGGAGGTTCGATGAAGATTCTCATAACTTTGTTGTGGAAAGAGAGAATGGAGAGAGCAACAGGATGAATGCCTCCTCTCTGCTACACTCCAGCAGATTCGACATTACTGAGTTAGCAGAGAAACCATTCTCCAATCCCTCCAACTCTGAAACTGCTACTGATATCAGAAGTCATCTTAGCAGTCTTCATCTTGCTGAGCTAACCACAAAAGCTAAGATTTAAGAGGAGTTGAAACTGAAAAAGAAGGAAGACAAGGAAAGGTTAACCACCAAAGGCATAACCTTTCTACAGATAGTGGAAGGACCTGAATTGGAACCAATAGTTTGATGGGAGTATAACTATAGCTCTCATCAACTATCTCTCTTCAGAGGGCCACAATAAAGGGTACATATCATTCAAAAGGACAGACTGGATCTCCTGTCCACGAATGATTTGTACAAGCTTCTTAGCACCACTTTCGGGAAGGATAAAACCACAGATAAATACATGCTTTCCCTGGTGCTAAAAGCATTGAGAAGCAGGAACAAGTGTTGTTTTGGTAGCATCAGCCTAGGGGGAGTTTGTTGGATCAAGAAGAAGGCTGGTGCAACCAAAACCAAATCACTTGGTCTATTTTTGGTACATCTAACAAAGGCTTCCGAAGCTAAGTATGGAGCTTCCGAAGAAACAGAATTCTTCCGAAGAGAAAGTGTAAGCTGAACTTTCAAAGACAAATTCTGCTTCTGAAGACAAAGTGTCTACTTGAGAAGTTCAAGACTTAGAAGAAAAGATCAGAAGAGAACTTCCGAAGAAGAAATCCTCAAGCCTCGGAAGAAGTAGTGTCTTTTGAAGTATAGGTGGCTTCGGAAGAAGTTGTTCTTGTTGTTCTTCCAAAGCCAACTAACCTTCGGAAGACAGTACTATGAACCAGTGGACATAAGTATGGTCCTCCTGACACTCCGTTGCAGACCTCTGATATACCGCATGGCATTTTCTGAAAAGCCATGTAGTTGACCATACTTTATTCCAATATTCACTTTTATTATGTAGTACAGTTACTATATTTAGTTAGTAACAAAAGGTAAGACATGGACATGTCATGACTACCATATCTTAGATAATACTTTATCTAAGATACCTTAACTCTAGCATTGTAGTATATGCTTTAGTCATAGGTTCCTAGCTTATAACTCATAAAGATATGCTTGTAAGAGTCTTGTAACACTTTGAGTTGAGAAGTAATATATACAAGTACCTTGAAAATTATATCTTTGTGCTTTTTTGCTAATTATTATATTATTATTAGCTCTTAGAAAAGACTCTGCTTCATCTGATCCGAGTGTAGTATTAGTGAGTTTGAGAGAAAAACCAAGTTTAAGTGACAAAACCGATCCTGCATAAAATATGTAGGAGACATTCTTAGTCGGTTTGACATGGAGAATACAACTGTTGCTGGAACTCCACTTGCCATAAACCACGATGTGGCGCCCGACGAAAATGGTGATCTGGTAGATGCCACTATATACCGAGGGATGATCGGATCTCTTATGTACCTCATAACTTCTCGTCCTGATATCATGTATGCCACATGTCTCTGTTCTAGATATCAGGCTAAACCAAAAGTAAATCATCTCAACGGGGTTAAAAGGATATTCCATTATTTGAAGGGTACTCCAACACTCGGGTTGCGGTATCCTCATGATGATAATTTTGAGCTGACAACGTATAGTGACTCGGACTACGGTGGTTGCAAGATGAATTACAAGTCAACATCAGCGGGTTGTCAGTTCTTTGGAAGATGGTTAGTCACCTGGCAGTGTAAGAAGCAGACGTCTGTTGCTCTGTCAACATGTGAAGCTGAATACGTTACTGCTGCAAGTTGCTGCTCATAAATCATTTGGATTCAACAGCAAATGCCCGACTATGGTTTGCAATTTTCTAACACCCCTATCTTTGTTGATAATTCTGTTGCAATTACTGTAACTAAAAATCCGGTCCAACATCCTAAGACTAAACACATTGGTATTAAAATCACTTTATACGTGACTGTTTTGAAAATCAATTAATCGATGTTGTTAAAATTAATACTGATTTTCAACGCGCCAACCTCTACACAAAAGCATTTGATAAACCTTGGTTTTTATATCTCTTAGAGGTAAATGGCGCGAAAAAGAAAAGTGATGTGATTCCAGAATAATCGAGTTCATAGTCCGTCTTTCTATTTATTTTAATTTTTCTTTATTTTAATTATTTCTATCATAAAAGTCCAAAAACACACAAAAAAAATCGGTTTTAGAATTTTAGGGGGAGATTAGTTTAGATTCAGTATTTATTTACGTAAAAAAAGGAGGCGGGCAGATAGGCTGAAAGCAAATCAAATCTGTGAGATTGATCCAAAACTACGGAAAATGATAATACACAGGGAACTAATTGTTTGGGACTTAAAAAGAACTGAAAAGATCAAAAAGCTATAATTAAAATTTCAAGTCTACAATGTTCAAGCCAAATAAAGGAAAAATGATAGTACACTAGTCTGTTACTGGGGTTACATAGAGAAAGTAGACCTAAGGGTTGCTAGTCCATTGTACGATGTGTCGGTAGATTCAATACAATAGATAAGTAGACTTTGTTGGTGAAACAATCTAAACTAAACTGTTTAACAGGCTGTGGGTTTCCATCTTATCACTGGTTAACACAATCAAATAAATTCCAATAAGGGGTGACGAGCAAAATAAACGCCACAAATGTGTGCGGACGACCATAAAAATGAGCAAAGCACATGAAAAAAATTGATAAACGCAATCAAACAAATGACTAATGTTGTTGGTACGTTATGTGTAAAAGAAAAGGTGCTTTTACAAGAAGATAGGTTGTGTGCCTCTCTGCTATACGATGGCACTGACCTGAGGATAAACACAACCTAAATATTCTAGAATTCATTGTTGTTTGCGCTTCTCTGTTGTGTGATGGCACTGACCTGAGGCTTAGCATCTCTTTGAAAGCTCTTAGAATAGTTTCTTCTTGTCTCAAAACCCGTAGACCGCTCAAAAATCTCCTGAGGAATGTTGATTACCATATAAGTGTGGGATCCACAAATGCTTGTTGATAATAAAATCTAATCACCAATGTGAGTTAAAAGTCTGTGTATGGATTTAAGTGGACAACAAAACTGATAATCGTCGTGGCTACAACTCTCGACAGTCGAAATCATTGTGTGCTTCTTACAGCTCCAGTATGATTTCCTGTAAGTGCTTGTGACTCTGAGAGTAATAAGAATCATTAATTTAAACATATATCAAAGAGTCCCAAATGATTATGACACACTTGTATGATTCCATATGAATCTCTCCTGAGATGATAAAAACCAAATTGAACACCGTTTTGCTCAGGGGGAGAAATTGGTTAAAGGATAATTTAATAGTTTTCAACCCACCTCAAACAAAAACACAAAAAAATTATGTCTTGTTTTATTTTTCAAGTTGTTTTTCTATTCTAGTTATTACCTTTTATGTCGGACCATGTAACAAGGTGAACTCTGTGAATCATACTTTAAAAGGGTCATGTCTGAAGTGACCAAACTGTTGCAAAGCTAAAATGGATCATATCTGAGATGATCAAAGTTTGAAAGGTAAAAGGGTCAAGTCTGAGGTGACCAAAAGGTTTTAAATTAAAAGGATCACGTCCGAGGTGATCAAATGGTTTCTCGTTAAAAGGATCATGTCTGAGATGATCGGTGCTCATAGTGTTATATTAATCAAAAGTTAAAACTGAAGGTTTGGAAAAGTATGAAGTCAACTCATGAGTATGAATCAATCGCACGATTGGATCATAAGTATGAACCAATAGTACGATTGAATCATAAGAATGAGTCAATCGTATGATTGGACCATCAGTATGAGACAGTCATGCGATTGGACTACAAGACTGAGCCAGTCGCACGACTGAAGAGAGGCAACTGAGCCAGTCGCACGACTGAAGAAAGGAGTATGGAGTCAGTCTCACGACTGAACCTGAGTCGCATGATTGAGCCATGCATCTGGGTCCAGTCGCACGACTGAAACCCAAAACAGTATAAATAGAGGCTCATTCGGTCGTAAACTCTATCAGACTTCAAAATTTCCAAAAACCGCCTAAGCACTGCTACTCTGCCAAAATTTCCAACTTTTGAGATTCCCTTTTGATTCTTGTTCTACCCGATAGTGTATTCTTATACAGGTAATTTGTGAAAGATATCGAGACAAACAACTAGTTAAAACGAAGCAAACATGACCTAAATTGTTAAAACAAATAACCGAGACGTAAACCCTAAAATAGACCACTTAAATGATCAAAATTGTCGATTTAAAGGACCTTAAATGCTATATTGGGTCCCTGCGAACCAATGAACCGGAAAACGAAGTCTAATTTCACTTGGTGACAAGATTCAAGTTTATGGTGTCGCACAGGGGTTTATGCGAATGGATAGACTGATGAACTTCGGTCGTACGATTGAGCCAGTCACATGCTTCAATCGCACGATTGAACCAATCGGTGATTCAGTCACATGACTGACTCAACCGCATGGCTTTGACACGACTGAACTCAGTCACAGGCTCAATCGTACGACTAAGCCCAGTCATATGGTTCAATCACACGATTGAATCAGATTGGTCAAAATCTGTTCTAAGTCAAATTGTTTATCGATTATGAACGGAACTAATGTGTTTGTCCCTTGTATTGCAGCAATATGGCAGATAGATGGACGATGAGCACGAAGCACAATATATGTGCTCATTTGGACCCCACATCGCGGAACGCCTCTGAGTTTACCGGGATCATAGCCTTTCTATGACGTTCGAGGATCTTCAAGGCCATATCTACTCCATGTATACCATACAGGTCGATCCAGCAGGTGTTCTGGGAGAATGCCATTGTTGACAGATCTACAGAGCCCTACTGCATTAGGAGTTCTATCTTTGGGGAAGATATCCAGATCAGTGAAGAGGATATCAGGCGAATCTTGGTCTTGGGTGACGATGGTGCACACCCAACCAAGCTGCATCCCCTAACGGTACGGGGATGCTTCCTCAGGATCAAGTACGCCGGTGATATCAACGCCGGCGTGCTAAACAAGAGTAACATGTGCCGACAATTCAAATATTTGGCATATGTGATCCTGAAGTGCATAGCTTCCAGGAGAGGAGGATTCGATGAGCTGTCGGATCAAATCTAGAACGCGTATGTGGCTTTGGTGCTGAACCATCCATTCAGCTTCTCACAGATGTTCTTTACTTATCTGATCGAGAACATAGAAGCCAAAGGGAAAGATGGCTTTGTATGTACCCAAGGTTTATTCAGATGATGATCGACGAGAAGCTTTCTCACCTTCCCAAGGAGAAGGACGATGCAGTGTCGTTGGAAGTTATGGACGACGCCACCTTGGGAAGGATGAAGGTCTACCGGGGGAAGCTGGTGAAGCCCCCGGTTAGGAGGTTGTTCGGCCACCTGGCTAGGGAGGATTACGTGGCGCCAGCGAGTAAAAAATGGCGTCACGACGATAGCGACTCAGATGTTGAGCCAATTATGGCTTCTGTTGATGAGGAGGATGACGACGACGACCAGGATGATGGTAAGGGCGGTGGAGACACAGGTCCAAGTCAGCCAAGGGTCACTGAGACTTCCACTATGTCTTCACCACCCCCACATGGAAGTTCCTCCGCTCCCGATGGATTGGAGCAGGCAGCCATCCATTGGGACTTCCTACCAGACGACGAGGACGACGAGTCTGACGAAGAGCCTCTCACGAGGACAGTCGGTAGTTGTGTGGTGGCTACCGAATGGGGTATGGAGGCGGTTGGAGGACGCCGGGCTGGGGTTGAGGGCACTGAAACTGCTGATCCTACCTACACACCTCCCTAGCCAAGCCCAGGGGTAGCCCAGAGCTCCAAGGGCTCACGATTGAAGAGGATGGCACAACCACATGGAAAGACGACCAAAAGAAGACGTATAGTACTGATGACCTCTCTTACCACCACATATACTACATCCACCACTCCCATCACAACTACCACCACCACTACAGCTACCACCATTCCACTCACCTCATCCATTCCACCACAAACCACAACCACCACCACTCCCACATATACTACATCCACCACTCCTATCACAACTACCACCACCACTACAGCTACCATCATTCCACTCACCTCATCCATTCCACCACAAACCACAACCACCACCACTCCCATATATACTACATCCATCACTCCACCCACCACATCACATGCCGAACCTTCCACCTCATCAGTACCACACTGGGATCTTCTCTGCCTAACGTTGGGTTAGAGGAACAACTTGCCAACCTCTACCGACTGGTTCTCAAACTGCTCGCAACTGATGACATTCGAGTGAACCAGATGAATCAGTTGATGGCTATCAACGCTGCGTAGGGCAAGCAGATTGCCCTGCTGACCGAGAAGACAACAGCTCAGAGTCAACAAATCACACATCTGACTGACAAGGAAACTGCCCTTGAGAGAGGTATGTCCAGAGCTCACCATGCCTTAAACATACATAACGATCTTCTGATGGCATCGGTGAAGCGAATTGAGGATGTTGAGAAGAAAAACAAGAAGCTACACCTAAGGCTAAAGGGAACAAAGGGAGAGCCTCTCAGGATCAAAGGTGATGGTGATGAGTCTGATGATGATGATGATGTTAAAGGAGAGAGCAGTGGTAAGGACAAAGAGGGAGGAGATGAGGATGAGCCCGAAGGTGATGCATCCGCATCAGCCTCAAATCCATCAGATCAGGAACGGAGGTCAAAACGAAGTCAAGAATCAAGACTGTCCACCTCAGCTCCTTAGGCTGAAGAGCCAAGTGATAAAGACAAGTGTAATGTTTAGTTATCTTAGCTTTTGATTATCTTTTATACTTGAATTATGTATTACACTTATGTAATTAATGTTTATCAATGTTTATTAATGTAAATGAATTGATTACTGGTGTGTTTGTGTGGTTTTGAATGTTTAAACAAACAGATGAATCTCAACAGACTGATGAGTACGACGTAGTACCCCTACAGCAAATCAAGACTTAGCTAACCATGATTCTTGATTTGCAAGGGATTGTTCGAAGGTCTGTGGGTTATACCCCCGAAGAGGGAGAGATCATTCATGATCTGACTGATGAGCAGCTGGCCGACATGTTTAGACTCAACCCTGATGAGCTAATCAAAGATGCTCCTGAGGTTGATGTCATGAGCGATGAAGAACTGCAAGATGTGGATGAGATTGAGATTGAGATTGAAGACATTACTGCCGAAGAGTATCCACAGTACACTGACCATCAGGGAAATGTTATCCCCGACCTGGGTGAAACATTTGGCAGTGCGACTTTTGAGACACTGGATGAGTCAGAGAAGGAGAAAGAGAAAGAGGAGGGAAAAACCCAAACTTCAGATGCTGATGTTGACATCAAGAAAGCTGAGTGGGCATTATGTTTAGCAGAAATGAAAGCCCAGAGAGTGCTTGCAAAGTTGAATGCCTACACCAAACTTTATCGTGTAAAGAAGCATTAGAAGGTGTCTGGCAAGATCATTAGTTGGGCTTATTTTGAAGACTTGGATATGTACGCGGTGAAAAGAGAGAAGGGAATAGAGTACTTCAGATACCCGTAGATTTGAAAACTCTCCCTGGTTTTGAATTAAATAGGCTTGCCTGTTTAGACCCTTTGTACGCCAATCCCAGAAAGATGTCGGGATGGTTCGAGATGGCGCTTAAGAAAGAATATCACACCAGATGGGTCAACTTCAAGCCTCAACAGCCTAAACGTTATTTCCATAAGACTGAAGTTGATCCTATCACTAGAAGACCAAAGGTAGTGTTGAAGTGGAGTCCTCTACGCACAATGTCAAAGATTCCCCTACGGGAGATGCCTCAGGACTTCACTCCACATTTCAAATGGTGATATTACGACTGGAGAACGGGTGAAGCGGTCATAGTTTTGCACAAAGATGCTCAGATTGAGACTATCCGGGTGTTTGAGCCTATGTTGCTAACCAACTTGTCCAAAGATGATGTCTACACTCTATACAAGTGGCCACTATTCTATGACATGCAAGACATTGTACAAGCTCTTCAATTCCAACATGTTATACGACTCTGCTTTGCGTTTGAGATACACGCAGGAGTCACTAGAGAAGAGAAGTACAAGAAGTTTCAAAAACATGTGCAGAATGTTAGACAATAGAGTAAACTAGGTCCAAGGGGAAGTTTGTTGATACATATTGATGTACCTAGTTTACGTTCTGAAATGTAAAAGTCTTCTATGTCTTACATATATGTAATCGATGTAATGAATTGAATGAATGATATATGAAGTGCATTGTGATGTTATTTATGTTTGACTATGTCATGATATCATTATATTGAATGTGTTGCACATGTATAAACTAACTATATAGGTTTGATGTTGTTCTACATGGTTCTAAGTCAATAAGAACTTAGAAGTATGTTTAACTTATCCATGTGATAGTTCATGCTAATGGACCATACGCATGAATATATCATGCTTATGGACCAGTCGCATGACTAAACCAGAAGACTGGATCAGTCGCACGACTAAGACATAAGATTAAGTCAGTCGCACGACTGAACCTTCAGTCGTGCGTATGAGTCAATCGCATGATTCAGTCGCACGACTGAACCATGCTAATGGTTCAGTCGTACTAATGAAGACAGAAAACCTATAAATACCATGTAATTCTTGGAAAAACAAGACACTTCGAATACCTACATACCCTAGCTGTCTAGAGCGTACCAAGTCGTCAATCCAAGTTCATAGTTCATTTCTGATCAATTCTCATTTGTTCTTAACGTTTGTTTCATCGTTGGATTGATCAGGATATTCGTTCTCATTGATTAGATCGCCAATCAAATAGGATTCCATGCTATTTGATTCGGTATCACGTAGAATCCGTTAGTACTCCGTACGAAATCGGTCCTAACAAAACGCCTATACCATACTATACCGAGTGAAGAAGCGTCAGAAGGTGTCGGGTAAGATCATAAGTTGGGCATATTTTGAAGATTTGGACGCCTATGCTATCAAGAGGGAGAAGGGAATTGAGTACTTCGGATATCCTCATGATCTGAAGACTCTTCCCGGTTTTGAGCTCAACAGGTTAACTCGTTTGGACCTTTTATACGCCAACCCTAGGAAAATGTCGGGGTGGTTCGAACAGCGCTAAGGAAGGATTACCATACCAGATGGATCAACTTCAAGCCTCAACAACCTAAGAGGTTCATACATAAGACCGAAGTTGATCATATTTCTGGAAGACCGAAAGTAGTGCTGATGTGGAGTCCCCCGCACACAATGTTTAAGATCCCTCTACGGGAGATGCCTCAGGACTTTACTCCACACTTCAAATGGTGGTATTATGACTGGAGGACAGGTGAAACGGTCATAGTTCTGCACAAAGAAGGTAAGATCAAGACTATCAGGGTGTTTGACCCGATATGGCTAACCAACTTGTCCGCTGAAGATGCTTACACACTCTACAAGTGGCCACTGTTATATGACTTGCAAGATATTGTACAAGCTCTACAATTCCAACACATTATACGGCTCTGTTTGGCGTTTGAGATTCACGCGGGAGTCATAAGAGAAGAGAAGTACAAGAAATTCAAAGAGCATATGAAGGATGTAAGACAATAGGCTAAACTAGATCCAAGGGGGAGTTTGTTGATACATTATGTACCTAGTTTATGATCTTAAATGTAATAGTCTTTCATGTCTTAAACTGATGTAATATGATGACTCAATGATAAATGAAATGCATTTTGATGTTTATTTGTGGTTGATTATTTCATATTATTATTGTATTGAGTATGATTCATATGTATGAAATTTATATATAGGTTTGAGGTTGTTGTACATAGTTCTAAGTCAATAATGATTTAGAAATGTGTTCAACATAGTCAAGTGGTTATTCATGCTAATAGATCTTACTTATGGACCATACGGACGAATGAACCATACTTATGGACCAGTCGCATGACTGAAACAGGAGACTGGATCAGACGTATGACTGAGACATAAGATTGATTTAGTCGCATGACTGAACCTTCAGTCGTGCTTATGAGTCAGACGCATGAGTCAGACGCATGAGTCAGTCGCATGACTGAACCATGCTAATGGTTCAGTCATACGAATGGACACTAAAAACCTATAAATACCACATAATTCGTAGAAAACATAACACTTCAAATACTTTCATACCCTAGCCGTCCAGAGCGTCCTAAGTTGCCCATCCAAGTTCATAGTTCGTTCATGATCGATTCCAACTCGTTCTTGACGTTTCTTTTATCGTTAGATCGATCAGGTTGTTCATTCTCACTGATTGGATCGCCAATCAAATAGAATTTCGTGCTATTTGATCTGGTCTCACGTAGAATTTGTTAGTACTCCATACAAAAACAGTCCTAACAAATATACCTATATATAGATTGATTGATCAATAATAATCCAAGTCACAAGGTAATGTCAATACTTATAATGCAAAGTGGAACATATAGATAAATCAACACATACAAACCCCTTGACTTGACACTTGCATATAATAGACTTACACACATACACCATAGATTGACTAATTGTCTCCGGTACAATCATCACTCGACTATTCTTATAGAGTGGGTTATCCAAATCAGTAGATCTACCATTGATACCAGGATTGATTGATTGTATTAGGGTTCATACTGTCATTCAGTTTACCAGCATATGCACACATAATTGTAAGTAATAACATAACCTGTCTTGAATTGAATTTAAAATGAATAACAATAGAATAACAATAGAATAACATGATTGAGTAGTATGTCACATTACTTCCCCAAATATGAAATAATGGAAAAGGGGCTATGAATACTCACCTGGATCCATGAGTAGAGGTTGATTTTGATAGATTAGACACCTATGAAAATCCTCACAGTTAACCTAAGGAAATTGAACTTAGAATTACAATGTATTGAGAATCGAGATTAAATTTAGGGTTTCGGTTTGGGATTTGGGTTTTGTTTAATAGTTTGAATAAGATATTTGCTAAATTTGAATAACTTTGTTTATAAAAATTATGTTTAACAAGTAATTTAAATTTTCAGAAATTAATAGCAATAAAACTATTAATTAGAACACTTGTTTTATTTATTTGATTATTAATGTAAACATATACTTTTAGATTAATAATTAAATAATAATTAATTTTAAAATAATAAATCTCATATTTAATTATTTAAATGGTTGCAAGTTATTAGTTAAAAATAATTCGAAGCAAATCATATTTGAAATGTTTTAGAGAATATTTACTCTTAAGTACTGACTTCATAAAATTTAATACCCATTTAAATCTTTAACTTTAACAAAATAATTGGTTTTATAAACTTTATATTTTCAAAAAATTCATGGTAATTTCCATGATTTAAAAAATTGAACATTTTTTGTTTGATTTTTTAGATATCTAAGTATTTTCTAGAATTTTAATTCATTAAAAAATGGTTTAAAAAGAAAATGGGTTGGGGGGCATGGTTCGAACCTGTGACCTCCTGTTAAGAATGTGTGTGTGTTAACCATTAGGCTAGACACCTAAACCTGATTTGTATTGTTCCTGATTAAATGTAAGCACGTTTAAAGAAATCCCCAAATTAACCCAAGAACCCTAGAATGAAATCATTGAAATTGAATATCAATTCAATTATGATAATGAAATCCAGGGGCTTTTGTTCCCCACATAAAATGAAATGTGTGTGTATGAATTACCTGAAATAGTTTCGGATTGAACAAAATCGAGTTCGTGCTTGAGCCACGGTGGGGAGGTGATCGAATTCGAAGTGTGATCGTGTGTGTGTGTTGAAATTGAGTTTCCAGATAGTTTGAGTGAGTGAATGGGAACGTTTGCCCTCTATTTATAGGCTTAATTGGTTGCGGATGTGTTCAAAGGACTACCACATATTCCTAAGCTTCGGAAGATCGGATCTTTGTTCAATCCGAGGCTTCGGAAGAGAATTGGTCAATGGGAGTTGTTCAATAGACTTAATGGACATGATATGGTCACTGATAGATGTTGTGTGTACTCAATTTTTCAGCAGATTTTGTAACATCCAAAAGTTCAAAATTTATTTATTTGATTAAAATTAGGGTTCAGTCGCATGCCATACGAGCGAATGAAGCTCAATCGCACGAATGACGGCCGTATGGGCTCAATCGTACGATTGAGTCGTGCGAATAAGCCAGTCGTGCGATTGAGTATGTTGGCTAAAAATAGGCATGTAGGATAAGTAGGGCGGTTAAAGGGTACTGAAGGCAGATTTTATCTGCTGTAACCTCATCCTCTTGCTCCTCACGAACCCAAACACCCTGTTCTTGCCGAATCGATCAAACTAGCTCCGTTTAGGTAAGGTTTGCTTGGTACGGATCAATTTTTGAATATGTTAAGCTGTGTGGGTGGTGGGAATTGATCTAAAAACATGTTTTAATCAGAATTCCTGTTCAATCTTTCTGTTAAACTGAAAAGTGAAGGTTCAGGCCCTAGTTTTTGTGAAATTTGATGAAATAAGGACCCGAAACGGTTGTAAATGAAGTGTACAGGTTCTGTTATGAATATGGTATAATCTGAACGGTTAAAACTCGAGTTTTTGGATCAAATACGTCAAGAACACAGCTGCTGATCCGTTTCAAGCGAATGAGCCCAGTCGCATGACCCATTCATGCGACTGAGTCAATCGCATTGTTCAAACGTGCGACTGAAGTACAATCGCATGCACCAATCGCACGAATGGAGGTCATTCGCACAAACCCTGTTATAGCTCATTCGCACCTCTGTCGTATGGTCCATTTGTACGATTAAGCTCAGTCGCATGTTCAATCGTACGAATGAGTCCAGTCGCATAGCCTTAGTCATGTGAAGTGGTCAGCTAGGGGAAATTTGACTAAGTTAGGGTTATTGTTTTAGATTTGCTTTGAGAAAGAGAAGTTTTAGCTGCCCTAGCATATTTGGATTGATAACCACTTGTTAGAAACATTAAGGTGAGTTCTAATTGCCCTTTTTATGTGATTATGCCATTTGATAAATGTTGTTTGATAAAATCGGGCACAGGCATGCGTATAAATAAATATAAAATGTGAAAATGAGTTGAAAGTGGTAAATTGTGATGAATGGCGAGGTGGAGGTCTGACCCACCAAATTATAGACGGAGGTTTGACTCGTCAACGCCAAATTATAGACGAACCCGTCAACGCGCGAGGTGGAGGTTTGACCCACCAAATTATAGACGGAGGTTTGACCCGTCAACGCGCAAGGTGGAGGTTTCATCCACCAAATTAAAAACTGATAAAAGATGTCCATAAATACCTTGCGGGTATTCGATATGCATATCAATACTGTGATAAATAAATGGATTGATGAATGTGTGTGTGAATCATTCGGTGTGGTAACAGTTGATGAGTTAATGTTATTAAAATGTGGGGTATGTTAGAACTCACCAGTTTATCTGATTTTGTGTTTGTTTTCTAATGCATGCCAGGTAGTAATAGAGGTGCTCGTGATGGTCCCCCACAGAGTTTGCTTCCAGTTATGGTGTATGATACTGGCCACAAAAGCTGTTTTTTTTTTGGAATGAAGTACTTAAAGTTTAACAAAGTTTTGAATATTGGTTAAAGTCTTGTAAATATGGTTAACGATGTAAACAGTTTTTTTAATATATGTAAAATTCCGCTGCGTTTGTAGTCTCTGAGTTGTTATAATAACCCAACTAGTAGCACCCTCCTTATTATATTATTGTTATGGATATTGAGGGTGTTACAAGTTGGTATCAGAGCCTTAGTTAAAGGGATTTGAACAATTAATTGTTTCAAACTTTAACTGAATATATGGGAAGTGCCAGTATCTACGACCGGAGGTGGGGTGAATTATTGTGTGGATGAGTACTTAATTATTTGTGATAATTCATTCAATTGTTGAATGAAAGTAATTCTTTAAGATAAAGACTAGTATTATGTGTATGCATGATTTTGTGGGTTAGATAGGGTTAGAAATAAACTGTGAAAGAGTAATGAGAAGAGGCAGGATGGTGTGAATAAGTAAATAATTGATAACACCTGGCCAATGTTATGAGCAATTTACATTATATGCAACATCCTGGTATCACTCATTATTTGATTATGGTTTATTTCTGATCGTAGATGGAGGAAACCAGTAATACAAATTCTAGACCTGAAGCTAGGATCTCAGGTGACGAACTTAAGGCGGCTATAGGTGATGAGGTCGCCCGAGTGTTGCGTACTACCTTACCTGAAATGTTGAGTGACCACAGGAAAGGTGGTGAATCATCTTCCCAACCAACTCCTCCACCTGTTATTGTTGAGCCTGTAGTGGAGAAACCAATATCATATAAGCATTTTAAGGAATGTGACCCGCCTAAGTTTGAAGGCCAGAAGGATGTAGTAGCAACTTATAAATGGTTACGAGAGATGGAAGCAGCGTTTAAACTTAGTAGATGCAAGGAAGATCAGAAGGTGGGCTTTGAAGTGCATTCTTTCCAAGCAGAAGCTTTGTACTGGTGGGATACAGTGGAACAGGCCATGGGTGAGGCCGCCGTAAGTCAGATGACGTGGGAAACTTTTAAAGAACTGGTGATAGAAAAGTTCTGTCCGAAGGGCGAGATGGACAGAATTGAGATCAAGTTTTTGCAGTTTCAAGCAGGCAGTTTAAGTCATAAAGAGTATACTTCCAGATTTGAAGAAATGGCTCGTTTGGTACCTCATTTAGTATCTCCTGAGACAAAAAGGATTACTAGGTATATTCAGGGATTACCTCCTAAGGTGAGAATGCTAGTCAAGTCAAATTCTCCTTCTACTTACCAAGCCACGGTGAATTTGGCCGCAGATATGTATGAGGAAGTTGCTGAGTCTAAAAAACCTGTGGTGAAAGAAGAAGTGGTTAGTCATCAGGAAGCTTCACTGAGTTCTAGGCCTATGTATGGACAGAGTGGGCCGCAGAAGAGAAAGTTTAATGCTAGGGGTTTTGTAGGTCCCCCTCCTCGATGTAATAGATGTGGGAAGTTTCATATAGGGGAATGTAGACTGAATCACCCGGCATGTCGTAAATGCGGGAAACCTGGACATTTTGTTTCCAGATGTCCAGAACTTCGGTGTTATGGATGCGGGGAGATGGGACATATGAAATCTGAATGTCCAAAGCTTAGACCTGGACCGGTTCATATTCGTGTAGTGGGAGGACCGAGTAAAGTCAGCATGAGTGGTAGTAGCGGTAGTGCGGGGAGAGCATTTACAATGACTACGGAAGAGGCTAAGGCATTACCGGATGTTGTGTCGGGTACGTTTCTTGTTAATGATGTACCTGCTAGAGTTTTATTTGATTCGGGGGCCAATAGAAGTTTTATATCAATAAAATTCCATGCCTTAATAAAAGTTAAACCATCAAAGCTAGATGTTGCCTTTTCAGTAGAAACTGCCTCTAATAAATTTATAGTTGTTAGTGAGGTAATAGATGATTGTTTTGTCGAATTAGAAGGTATAAAATTTCCCGCTAGGTTACATATGATGAAATTAGGGGGTTTTGTGTAACACCCGGACCTCCAAAGAGTCCGTTTAAGTTAAATAAACATGTGGAATTTGGTCCCAGAAAATTTCATTAACATTTAACTCCCAAAATATGTGTTTCGTGTCAACCGACACTCAAAAATGAAGTTTAACAATCCATTTACATAAACACGTGATAAGAAGTTTCAAAATAATGTTAACGCGTTAATTCTACAAGAGAAACGCGTATGCAAGTCCCGTTCGATCCTTGTATGCCCTATCGATCACTTTAGCCTTCCGGTCCCGTAACACCTGAAAACACACGTTTAGACATCCATTAGTTCATAGGAACTAAGTAAGTACATTCCAACATTCATTTTAGGGTCTTTACGGGGGTTTAAACGGACTCGGAACGCGTTAAAACGATAATCGACAAAATCTGGGGAAACGAGAAGACAACAAAAGAAGCTCAGAGGCAACATTATGCCTGGGACGTAACTTACGTCCTAGAGGACGTAGCTTACGTCCTTAACCTTCTCCCCTGATTTGTGGACGTAAGGCAGTAGCTCAGGACGTACCCAGGTGGAGAGGACGTAGCTTACGTCCTTATGGACGTAAGCTACGGTAGACCTACAGCAAAATCATTATTTTTGACCCGTTAAGGGTCGTTTCGTGTTCCCGAGCCACCCCTGTCGATCCCGATTGTTCCAAACACCCGGAAATAACATATTTTATCATATACGTGATTCCCATGGAGTTTCAACGAGTCTAACCCGACTCTTGGCAATATACCAAAATTTTTCTATTTTTTTTTGTATTTTATTCCTTATTTAACCCATTTATGGTTCGTTTGTTCTTTAGAGCTTCCGACCGTCCCGACAACCATGGAACCGGTCTATTATAACATATTACATATGTTTGGTGAGTTCTTAGACCCAACCCATCCCATTTGCCTATCATAACGCAAATTTTCCTTTTCATACCGAATTTGCCCCTTATAGGGTCAAATCCCATTTTAATGAGCGGTTTGCCATTCTTTCGCGAACGACTGCTTTCCTTGGCGTTACCCAACGTCCACACACGTTGCAAATCGTAGGGATAACCCTTTACCCTAGTGTTCACACACGATGTGAATCACTTTAATCCGGGTTTGTCCTTTCTTCCCATTTCCATGGGACGGTCACGCACGTCATGACTCGTTCTGTTCCACAACCATGTGGTATAACACTAAAGTGTTATTTTCCTTTATGTTCACGCACGTCGTGAATCATTTGTCATAGAAGCTCACATACGGTGCAAGTCAACTATTTATCCTTTTTAAACGTGGTTTTCATTTTGTTTGAGCTTATGAGCACATGGTCACACACATTGTGACTCATGCCTTTACTTTGTTATGCTCAATTTAAAGAATGTCTTACCTTGAGTCCGGAAGGTTTAAGTGGTCAATCAAACGTGTTCCTTGCCGGTTCCCTTGGATCCGCTTGCCACACCACTTCCTATTACCATTTTAAGGACCCATTTAACACATAACATTCATTTAATCACACATATGGTCTATTTGACCATTTGTCACATTTAACCTACAATCTAGGCTTTCACATTGCACATTTCTTGCAATTAAGTAGTTCATTCATGTTTTTCATCTAATTTGGGCATTTAATCAAACACCTTATGTGCATAACTTAACATATTGGTTATTTACTAGCTTTTAAACATCATCAAGCTAATTTTACACCTAAATCACATATCACACATGTGATTCATCAATTTCAACCAAATTTTATGCACATAATCACATTTCTACAAGAATGAACATGGATTCTACAACTAGCAACTAGTTTACATGAAGAATCCTTAGTTTAACCTTCTAGTAACTAAACCCATTTCCATGGTTCATGTAAATCTTCAATTAAGGAGCAATTACACATCTAGTTACCATAATACACACATACACATGATCATCTAGCACTATAACACTAGGGTTTCATGTTTAAACCACCAATTTCTACACCCATCATGTGGGTGACGATTTTTACCACCTCAAGAACATCAAATAACACTTACTTGTAGCTCTTGATAAGATGAAGAATGATTTCTAGGGTTCAATTTCGGATCTTGCACTTGAATCACCAACAATTTGAGCAATGAGATGACCAAAACTCTTCTTCTCCTCTTCTCTTGTGTGTATACGTGAATGAGCAGACAATGCTCACCAAATGTATGGCAAGCCATACATATTCATGTTTAGGTTTCATCAATTGGCAAGATCCACCCCTCTAGTATCATTTTTCATTTTTCCACCACTATTAACTAACTAGCAAATTTTCTAGTTAAGTCTTAAATATTTAACCTTTAACATATTTTACAATATTAGGTTTTAACACATGATACATTAATTGTATTTTAATTACATAATACGAAATTCGGGTCGTTACAAGTCTCTCCCTCTAAAGAGAGTTTCGTCCCCGAAACTTTACATACTAATCAAATAGATGAGGATAAGACTTCCTCATTTCATCTTCCGATTCCCAAGTGGCATCGGATCCCTTACGATTCTTTCATTGCACCTTCACCTGATTGAGTGTCTTGTTTCTCAGTTGCTTGACCTTTCTATCCAAGATAGCCACCGGCTTCTCGATATAGTTCAATCTGTCATCAACTTCCAAATCCTCGTACGGGACATAGGCCGACTCGTCAGCCAAACACTTCCTCAAGTAAGATACATGGAACGTGTTGTGAATTCCTTGAAGCTCTTCCGGCAATTCCAACCGGTACGCAACTTTACCCACACGTGCGATGATTTTAAATGGCCCGATAAACCTCGGACTCAACTTTCCCCGCTTCCGGAATCGTATAATACCCTTCCATGGGGAAACCTTTAACAAAACCAAATCGCCCACCTCAAACTCGATGGGTCGTCTACGCTTATCCGCGTAAGCTTTCTGACGGTCTTGCGCCGCCTTCATGCGAGCACGGATTTGCTTAATCTTTTCATCCGTATTCATTATCGTATCGTGGCCCGCGAGTTCCCGCGGACCAATTTCTCCCCAACAAATGGGAGTTCGGCATTTTCTTCCATATAAAGCTTCATACGGAGGCATCTCGATGGTGGAGTGGTAGCTATTATTGTAAGAAAATTCCGCCAAAGGCAAATACTCATCCCAACTACCCCCAAAGTCAAGAACACACGCTCGTAGCATATCTTCTAATGTTTGAATGGTTCTTTCACTTTGTCCGTCGGTTTGGGGATGGTATGACGTGCTTAGCAATAGCTTTGTCCCCATCTCCGCTTGAAATTTCCTCCAAAACTTGGAAGTAAACCGTGTGTCTCTATCGGACACAATCGACACGGGCACCCCGTGTCGTGACACTATTTCGTTCACGTAAACCTCCGCCATTTTCTCCGAATTGTAAGTCTCACGAATAGGAAGGAAATGAGCGCTCTTGGTCAATCGATCGACAACAACCCATATCGCATCGTACCCTTTCTTCGTTCTTGGAAGTTTAGTAATCAAATCCATTGTTAACTTTTCCCATTTCCATTCCGGAATATCCAACGGTTGCAATTCACCATGAGGTTTTTGATGTTCCGCCTTCACTTGCAAACAAGTTAAGCATTTCTCCACGTATTTGACAATATCGCGTTTCATGCCCGGCCACCAATAGTTAACCCGAAGGTCTCTATACATCTTAGTCGCTCCCGGGTGAATTGAATACTTGGATTTATGGGCTTCATCCAATAGATCATTCTTCAAGGTACAAGTAGGTGGTATCCAAACCCGACCCCATCTTGTTTTCAATCCCTGACTATCATCTTCCAAGTTTTGAGTTTGACCTTTGATTCGATTTTTCTTCAAATTTTCTTCCTTTAGCGCTTCAGTTTGTGCTTCCTTGATTCGTTCAACCACTTCGGATATAACGGTTATCTTCATTGCGGTTATTTTGATAGGAGTATGATCCTCCTTTCGACTCAAGGCGTCAGCCACGACATTGGCCTTTCCCGGATGATATAGGATTTCACAATCATAATCCTTTAGCAATTCCATCCACCGCCTTTGTCTCATGTTTAACTCCTTTTGCGTAAAGAAGTACTTTAAACTCTTATGGTCCGTGTAAATCGTACACTTTACACCATATAGATAATGCCTCCAAATCTTTAACGCGAACACCACCGCGGCTAGTTCAAGATCATGGGTTGGGTAGTTCCTTTCATGCACCTTTAGTTGTCTCGAGGCATAAGCAATCACCTTGCCCCTTTGCATTAGAACACAACCTAAACCGGAGTAGGAAGCATCCGAGTATACCACAAAATCGTCGGTTCCCTCGGGTAAAGACAAAACCGGAGCTTGAGTCAATTTCGACTTTAACTCTTGAAAGGCTTTCTCTTGCTCTTCACCCCATAGGAACTTCACCTCTTTCTTGGTAAGCTTGGTTAAAGGAGAAGCAATCTTAGCAAAGTCTTGAATGAATCTCCGATAATATCCGGCTAACCCAAGAAAGCTTCTAATCTCTGTGGGAGTCTTGGGTGGACTCCATTTGGTCACCGCGTGAATCTTTGTGGGGTCTACGTGTATACCCTCCGAGTTTACCACATGACCCAAGAATTGTACCTCTCGCAACCAAAAGGCACACTTGGAGAATTTTGCGAACAATTTCTCCCGACGAAGCATTTCGAGAACTTCACGCAAGTGACAAGCATGATCACCTTCATTTTTAGAATAAATAAGGATATCATCTATGAATACAATGACAGATCGGTCTAACATGGGTCGGCACACCCTATTCATCAAATCCATGAATGCCGCCGGGGCGTTTGTCAACCCAAAGACATCACAAGGAACTCATAATGCCCGTATCTAGTACGAAATGCCGTCTTGGGGATGTCTTCTTCCCTTACCTTCAACTGATGATAACCCGACCGTAAGTTGATTTTCGAAAACCACGATGCACCTTGCAACTGATCGAATAGGTCATCAATCCTAGGCAATGGGTAACGGTTCTTAACCGTCACCTGGTTCAACTCTCTATAGTCGATACACATCCGAAGACTTCCATCCTTCTTTTTCACGAAAAGAACCGGTGCTCCCCATGGCGAAGTACTCGGACGTATGAACCCCTTGTCTAAAAGATCTTGCAATTGTGTCATTAACTCTTGGAGCTCCGATGGCGCCAAACGATAGGGAGCCTTTGCTATGGGTTTAGCTCCCGGGGTTAGGTCGATTCGAAACTCGACCTCCCGTTCCGGTGGACTCCCGGCAAATCCTCCGGAAAGACATCCGGAAAATCCCGAACAACCGGAATATCTTCCAACCCTTGAACTTTCGTTTCCGTGTCTATTACATAGGCTAAGAACGATTGTCCTCCATGGCTCATGTATTTCATTGCTTTAACCAAAGAACATAAAGCTACGCCACCGCGTTTTGCACCTTGGATTATTACCTCATAACCACTCGGAGATATCAATTGGATGCACTTGCGATTGCAAACTATATTGGCGTGGTACATGGAAAGCCAATCCATACCGATTACTACATCAAACTCCCCGAGTGTCATGGGTATTAAGTCGACCGAATACTCCTCACCTTCGATGGTAAGTATGCAATTTCGATAAACGTTGAACACTAAGAACGTTTTTGAATCCGCTACCTCAATCTCTAAAGGACTAGGTAAGTTGTCTAACACCATGGAAAAATGACTCGCAAATTTAACCGAAACAAACGATCTATTAGCACCCGAGTCAAATAGCACATAAGCAGGTAGTGAGTTGATGAGAAAGGTACCCGTCACAACGTTGGCTATAGATTTGGCTTCTTCCGCCGTAATCAAGAAAGTTCTCGCCTTAGCTTTTCCTCCATCACCCTTTTTCCCCGAACCTTGAGCAACCGATGACTGACTTGTACCATCCTTCTTTAGTTCCGGACATTCGCTCTTTTTGTGGCCCGGTTTGTAGCAGTTGTAGCACACACTTAGCGGGCTTGTGCATTGAGATGTCGAATGACTCGACTTTCCACACTTGAAGCAATTTTTAGATTCGTATCTACAAACTCCCCCATGCTTCTTTTTACAAATCTTGCAATGTTTGGAGTCTTTGTCGTTTCCAGACTTGTTTGATGAAGATGAAATCTTGGCTTTCTTAGACGAACCCGTCTCCGTTTCAGCCGCACGCTTCTCCCCACGATCAACTTGCCTTTTCAATTCCGCTTCTCGATCCCTAGCACAATCGATAAGCTCTGCTAGAGTTTCACATTTGGACGGTGTAAGAAACTCTCGATACTTGGCACTCAACATGCCATAGTAGTGGTTAATCCACATCCTTTCATCCTGGAGCAACTGTGGGCAAAACTTGGCTTTGTCGTAGAAGATGGCCGTGATGGTATCAATACTTTCATCTTTTTGTCGTAACTGTAGGAATTCTTATGCTATTCTGTTGATAGCGGCTTGTGGGCAAAACCGCTTTGTGAACAACTTCTTAAATTCTTCCCAAGTCATACTTTTGATACCTTCCCGCCCCTTCTCATCCCGTTGCAATTCTTAAATTCTTCCCAGTCATACTTTTGATACCTTCCCGCCCCTTCTCATCCCGTTGCAATTCCCACCAGTCTTTAGCTCGTTCCCGAAGTTGGCTTGCAGCAAACCTCACTTCATCAGATTCTTCACAGTGTGAGGTTTCAAAGGCACTTTCCATATCTTTGATCCACCTTTGACTAAGTAGTGGATCGACCTCACCCTTGAACGTTGTAGGGTTGCATGCAACGAACTCCTTATAGGTCACTTTCTTTGTTGGCCTTTCGGTTTCTTTGTCAGCCTTCAGAGTTACAAACTCTTGTTGAATGAGATCCCGTAGATCTTTGCGTACATCCTCGATGTAGCCCGGCAATAAAGCCTCAAAAGCCTTGCCAACTTCCTCCTTGACCATTTCCCGTGTTGCATCATCGGGATGGGTTTCGTGATTCTCTATATTGATCACGTGATCGTTACCAGCCATGACCTAAGACTTTGACAATTAAACTTTACGTTAGTACCATGTACGTAATCTATAGCATATACACCGATGCTTATGATTCTACTATCACTAGGGCCTAACCCTATTCACACAATACCCATTTCCATCCTTAAGTTTAAGACAACATCCCTAAGAATCCATTCGCGTGCCTTTGATTGTTGTTAGACTGGCCAGGCCTAGCAACAAGCTCACCACACGGATGCCTTCTTAGTTCCTTTATTCCAAACTTAAGTCAAGAAGCTAGGTTCAATCAATTCATATGGTACATATCATACATATATCATACATGTGTCAAGCTTGTTACGTTTATAAACGGCACACTAACCTTGTACCTTTAGGCTCGGTGATCGGCTTCTTGGATCGAAAGTTTGCATTTCTCATATCTAGAGCTCAAAAGTTTGAGTCCAAGTGTTCGCGACGCACTTGAATCTCTCAAACCGTTGGCTCTGATACCAACTTGTAACACCCGGACCTCCAAAGAGTCCGTTTAAGTTAAATAAACATGTGGAATTTGGTCCCAGAAAATTTCATTAACATTTAACTCCCAAAATATGTGTTTCGTGTCAACCGACACTCAAAAATGAAGTTTAACAATCCATTTACATAAACACGTGATAAGAAGTTTCAAAATGTTAACGCGTTAATTCTACAAGAGAAACGCGTATGCAAGTCCCGTTCGATCCTTGTATGCCCTATCGATCACTTTAGCCTTCCGGTCCCGTAACACCTGAAAACACACGTTTAGACATCCATTAGTTCATAGGAACTAAGTAAGTACATTCCAACATTCATTTTAGGGTCTTTACGGGGGTTTAAACGGACTCGGAACGCGTTAAAACGATAATCGACAAAATCTGGGGAAACGAGAAGACAACAAAAGAAGCTCAGAGGCAACATTATGCCTGGGACGTAACTTACGTCCTAGAGGACGTAGCTTACGTCCTTAACCCTTCTCCCCTGATTTATGGACGTAAGGCAGTAGCTCAGGACGTACCCAGGTGGAGAGGACGTAGCTTACGTCCTTATGGACGTAAGCTACGGTAGACCTGCAGCAAAATCATTATTTTTGACCCGTTAAGGGTCGTTTCGCGTTCCCGAGCCACCCCTGTCGATCCCGATTGTTCCAAACACCCGAAATAACATATTTTATCATATACGTGATTCCCATGGAGTTTCAACGAGTCTAACCCGACTCTTGGCAATATACCAAAATTTTTCTATTTTTTTTGTATTTAATTCCTTATTTAACCCATTTATGGTTCGTTTGTTCTTTAGAGCTTCCGACCGTCCCGACAACCATGGAACCGGTCTATTATAACATATTACATATGTTTGGTGAGTTCTTAGACCCAACCCATCCCATTTGCCTATCATAACGCAAATTTTCCTTTTCATACCGAATTTGCCCCTTATAGGGTCAAATCCCATTTTAATGAGCGGTTTGCCATTCTTTCGCGAACGACCGCTTTCCTTGGCGTTACCCAACGTCCACACACGTTGCAAATCGTAGGGATAACCCTTTACCCTAGTGTTCACACACGATGTGAATCACTTTAATCCGGGTTTGTCCTTTCTTCCCATTTCCATGGGACGGTCACGCACGTCATGACTCGTTCTGTTCCACAACCATGTGGTATAACACTAAAGTGTTATTTTCCTTTATGTTCACGCACGTCGTGAATCATTTGTCATAGAAGCTCACATACGGTGCAAGTCAACTATTTATCCTTTTTAAACGTGGTTTTCATTTTGTTTGAGCTTATGAGCACATGGTCACACACATTGTGACTCATGCCTTTACTTTGTTATGCTCAATTTAAAGAATGTCTTACCTTGAGTCGGAAGGTTTAAGTGGTCAATCAAACGTGTTCCTTGCCGGTTCCCTTGGATCCGCTTGCCACACCACTTCCTATTACCATTTTAAGGACCCATTTAACACATAACATTCATTTAATCACACATATGGTCTATTTGACCATTTGTCACATTTAACCTACAATCTAGGCTTTCACATTGCACATTTCTTGCAATTAAGTAGTTCATTCATGTTTTTCATCTAATTTGGGCATTTAATCAAACACCTTATGTGCATAACTTAACATATTGGTTATTTACTAGCTTTTAAACATCATCAAGCTAATTTTACACCTAAATCACATATCACACATGTGATTCATCAATTTCAACCAAATGTTATGCACATAATCACATTTCTACAAGAATGAACATGGATTCTACAACTAGCAACTAGTTTACATGAAGAATCCTTAGTTTAACCTTCTAGTAACTAAACCCATTTCCATGGTTCATGTAAATCTTCAATTAAGGAGCAATTACACATCTAGTTACCATAATACACACATACACATGATCATCTAGCACTATAACACTAGGGTTTCATGTTTAAACCACCAATTTCTACACCCATCATGTGGGTGACGATTTTTACCACCTCAAGAACATCAAATAACACTTACTTGTAGCTCTTGATAAGATGAAGAATGATTTCTAGGGTTCAATTTCGGATCTTGCACTTGAATCACCAACAATTTGAGCAATGAGATGACCAAAACTCTTCTTCTCCTCTTCTCTTGTGTGTATACGTGAATGAGCAGACAATGCTCACCAAATGTATGGCAAGCCATACATATTCATGTTTAGGTTTCATCAATTGGCAAGATCCACCCCTCTAGTATCATTTTTCATTTTTCCACCACTATTAACTAACTAGCAAATTTTCTAGTTAAGTCTTAAATATTTAACCTTTAACATATTTTACAATATTAGGTTTTAACACATGATACATTAATTGTATTTTAATTACATAATACGAAATTCGGGTCGTTACATTTTGATGTAGTATTGGGAATGGACTGGTTATCTACGTTTGAGGCTCAAATAATATGCAAAAGAAAGATGATTGTGTTGCGATCACCAAATAGCAATTTGGTAACGGTTTTTGGTGATAATCATGATAATGTGGTGAAAGTCATATCTATGATTAAGGCTGAGAAATTATTGAGTAGGGGTTGCAAGTCATTTTTGGCATATGTAGTTGATACTGCTAAGAAGACGAAGAAATTAGAAGATGTTCCAGTAGTTTGTAATTTTCCTGATGTATTTCCTGTGGATCTACCCGGTATACCTCCTGATAGAGAAATTGAGTTTAGAATTGATTTAATACCTGAGGAAAAACCTGTCGCTAAGACCCCTTATAGACTTGCACCGGCTGAGTTAAAGGAACTCCTGAAGCAATTACAGGAATTATTAGACAAGGGTTTTATCCGACCCAGCTCTTCGCCGTGGGGTGCCCCTGTTCTATTGTAAAGAAGAAGGATGGCAGTTTAAGGATGTGTATAGATTATAGAGAGCTAAATAAATTAACTGTCAAGAATAAATACCCATTACCTCGTATAGATGATTTGTTTGATCAACTCCAAGGTGCTAATTGGTTCTCAAAGATAGATCTTAGATCCGGGTATCATCAGCTGAAGGTAAGAGAAGAAGACATACCAAAGACAGCTTTTCGTACGTGATATGGGCATTATGAATTTTTGGTGATGTCATTCGGATTAACGAATGCTCCTGCTGCATTCATGGATTTGATGAACAGAGTATGTAAACCGATGTTGGATAAATCGGTAATTGTATTTATAGATGATATTTTGATCTATTCTAAGAATGAAGGAGATCATGCTTGTCACATTCGAGAAGTATTGGAAACCTTGAGGAAGAATAAGTTGTACGCAAAATTCTCGAAGTGTGAATTTTGGTTAAGGGAAGTGCAATTTTTGGGTCATGTGGTGAATGCGGATGGAATATTGGTGGATCTTGCAAAGATTGAAGCTGTGGTAAACTGGGGAATTCCTAAAAGTCCTTCAGAAATTCGTAGTTTCTTAGGACTGGCAGGATACTATAGAAGATTTATTCAAGACTTTGCCAAAATTGCTTCTCCATTGACAAAGCTAACTCGAAAGGATGTTAAGTATGAATGGAATAAGGAACAGAAAGTTGCTTTTCAGGAACTGAAGAATAGATTAACACAAGCCCCAGTATTAGCAATACCAGAAGGTGTAGATGATTTAGTAATATATTCTGATGCATCATATCAGGGATTGGGGTGTGTTTTAATGCAACGTGGAAGAGTTATTGCTTATGCTTCTAGACAGTTGAAGACCCATGAAGTCAATTATCCAACACACGATTTAGAACTAGCAGCTGTAGTTTTTGCTCTTAAGATATGGCGACATTACTTATATGGAGTGAGATGTACCATCTTTACTGATCATAAGAGCCTAAAATACTTCTTTGAGCAAAAAGATTTGAATATGAGACAAAGGCGATGGTTGAAGTTAATCAAAGTTTATGATTGTGAAATTTTGTATCTCCCCGGAAAAACAAATGTGGTTACTGATGCATTGAGCAGAAGAAGAGATGAGACGGAACTACCCTCATTTGTTTTAGTCATGTTTCGAGGACGAAACCCTAAATAAGGTGGGTGGACTTGTAACATCCAAAAGTTCAAAATTTATTTATTTGATTAAAATTAGGGTTCAGTCGCATGCCATACGAGCGAATGAAGCTCAATCGCACGAATGACGGGCGTATGGGCTCAATCGTACGATTGAGTCGTGCGAATCAGCCAGTCGTGCGATTGAGTATGTCGGCTAAAAATAGGCATGTAGGATAAGTAGGGCGGTTAAAGGGTATTGAAGGCAGATTTTATCTGCAACCTCATCCTCTTGCTCCTCACGAACCCAAACACCCTGTTCTTGCCCAATCGATCAAACTAGCTCCGTTTAGGTAAGTTTTTCTTGGTACGGATCAATTTTTGAATATGTTAAGCTGTGTGGGTGGTGGGAATTGATCCAAAAACATGTTTTAATCAGAATTCCTGTTCAATCTTTCTGTTAAACTGAAAAGTGAAGGTTCGGGCCCTAGTTTTTATGAAATTTGATGAAATAAGGACCTGAAACGGTTGTAAATGAAGTGTACAGGTTCTGTTATGAATATGGTATAATCTGAACGGTTAAAACTCGAGTTTTTGGATCAAATACGTCAAGAACACAGCTGCTGATCCGTTTCAAGCGAATGAGCCCAGTCGCATGACCCATTCGTGCGACTGAGTCAATCGTATTGTTCAAACGTGCGACTGAAGTTCAATCGCATGCACCAATCGCACGAATGGAGGTCATTCGCACAAACCCTGTTATAGCTCATTCGCACCTCTGTCGTATGGTCCATTCGTACGATTAAGCTCAGTCGCATGTTCAATCGTACGAATGAGTCCAGTCGCATAGCCTTAGTCGTGTGAAGTGGTCAGCTAGGGGAAATTTGACTAAGTTAAGGTTATTGTTTTAGATTTGCTTTGAGAAAGAGAAGTTTTAGCTGCCCTAGCATATTTGGATTGATAACCACTTGTTGGAAACATTAAGGTGAGTTCTAATTGCCCTTTTTATGTGATTATGCCATTTGATAAATGTTGTTTGATAAAATCGGGCACGGGCATGCATATAAATAAATATAAAATGTGAAAATGAGTTGAAAGTGGTAAATTGTGATGAATGGCGAGGTGGAGGTCTGACCCACCAAATTATAGACGGAGGTTTGACCCGTCAACGCGAAATTATAGACGGAGGTTTGACCCATCAACGCGCGAGGTGGAGGTTTGACCCACCAAATTATAGACGGAGGTTTGACCCGTCAACGCGCGAGGTGGAGGTTTCACCCACCAAATTAAAAACTGATAAAAGATGTCCATAAATACCTTGCGGGTATTCGATATGCATATCAATACTGGGATAAATAAATGGACTGATGAATGTGTGTGTGAATCATTCGGTGTGGTAACAGTTGATGAGTTAATGTTATTGAAATGTGGCGTATGTTAGAACTCACCAGTTTATCTAATTTTGTGTTTGTTTTCTAATGCATGCCAGGTAGTAATAGAGGTGCTCGTGATGGTCCCCCACAGAGTTAGCTTCCAGTTATGGTGTATGATACTGGCCACAAAAGCTGTTTTTTTTGGGAATGAAGTACTTAAAGTTTAACAAAGTTTTGAATATTGGTTAAAGTCTTGTAAATATGGTTAACGATGTAAACTGTTTTTTTTAATATATGTAAAATTCCGCTGCGTTTGTAGTCTCTGAGTTGTTATAATAACCCAACTAGTAGCACCCTCCTTATTATATTATTGTTATGGATATTGAGGGTGTTACAGATTTGAGTATGGTTGTCTGCGACGCGCAATGGGTGGTCAAAAATCTGATTAAACGGTGCACTCGAGTTCGAAGGGAATGGGCGACGGGGTGTAGGTGGTTTAATTCGGTTTTCAATTGGTTGATTTCGATGGTTTTGGCCTGGCTGGAGCTTCACCGGAGGCCAGAGATTGGCCAAGGAACAGAGGAGCGGGAGACGGTTGTTTTAAAATATTTACTCCATTGGTCCTTGAAGTTTGAGCTTGCTTTATATTTTTTCAAAACTTATCAAGTTTTAAAGTTTACACTTTAGCCCATAGTCTTGATAAAAGTTAATTATAATTATTAAGTCTAGCTTCATTTAATTATAAAAACTTATAATTACTTACATTTTTATAAAAATTGAATTTGTACATTTTTCTTTATTTTGTGATTTTATTTTAACACATTTAACTAAATTTATGAAACTTAATAAATAGTTTGAGAAATTGTTTTTAAATTTGATAATCATCATAATGATTTCATACAAATCATTAAACCAACAGTATAAGCGAATACGAGCTTGTTTTATTGATAATCACCCAATCGGGTTCAGGTTTACAAATCGAAACGTGACGGATGTCACACTCTATTATTTTGACTTGGATAGTTTGTTTACTAAAACCCAAGATCAATAGCAGAGACAAACATAACAACGGGTTAGGCACGTACTTAAGCATCATAATTTTTGCTAGCCCTTTTCCAATTATTAAACTTTCAATTAAGTAAGCTTTTAATCGCCGGAAATAGTCGGATTCTAATAAAATGATAAATGGAACATATATAGCAACAGAAGGTGGGACATTACCTCGATGAGCAGAATCGAACAAATCAGGAGCAAAGCAACAACGTGGCAGAATAGGAACACTTACGAGGCTGCACATGTTGCCCGAAACAAGTCAACGGTCATAACAATTTGAAGAATTGAAGTGTATTCGTAACTGAAACAAAAGTGGTCTGGACCGTTACCTCAATGGCTAACAGAAAGTGTATCGGAGAGTGTCGCGATGTAAATACACAAATGTTTCGGGCTGCTTCACGGAACAATTTAGAAACATTCATGTTACTCTAGGATTCACGCATGAACTAGGAATTTAAAAGAGAATTGAAGTACCGGTAGGTTCATCACCTGATCGCAACCCAAATTCCAATATATTAAATCTTGCGGCCAAAAGAACAACTTTTGAGCACGGCGACGGCGGCTTCCGGTATGGGATAGTAGTCCAGGGCCTGTCAAGAGGCTGATTTTATGGTGGTTGTGTGTGCTATGGTGGTTCACGATGGTCGCTGATACTCACTCGAATAGCAGCAAATCGCCATATGAGAAGTTGTGCGACAGTGAGGGCTAAGGGACATATAACGCGATTGATTTGAACGTGGATTGAAACAATGATCATCATCCCAAAACTCTCGCAAGTTTGTTAACATGGCTAATGAATTTTAAAATTCACTGAGTTGATTAGAAGGTAGGTCAAGCTTGCAATTGAGTTTTGGTTGACAAGGGGGCGGTGACTAGAAACACCCAATTTCCCTATCTTTGTTTTCATTTAATTTCTTATATATGTTTTTTTATTCCGTTGTATCATTTAGTAATTATTGAATTCTTTTATTTATTTTCTTTAGCCATTATTATTATTATTACGATTATTATAGGCAGACTTACCGAATCCCGGTCGTACCGGTCAGTCCAATCCAAGCATGAAAACATTGGTTTTTATATGACAATTTATTTGTCTTAAATATCTTTATTCGGTTATATCAATTCTATTGTTAGAATTTGAATGGCATTTGATCTCAAGTTAAATTATATTTATGTGAAGACTAATAAGGTTTAGGAAACTACAAAACACAATATATAATAATACTACTGATAATTCAATAAAAATTAATTTAGGCAACAACAAAACACCATAGGTAACAATGCTACTTGCCTTTCAAAATGGTCCTCCCCTACTTCTATAATTTCTTTTATATATTGTAATGGTGAATCCGTGCGGTGTGGCGGTGGTATAAATATTTTTAGAACTGTTTCTTTAGCTAACTCTATATTATTGTGATAAATCTCATTTTGATTTTTTATTTGATTAATGTAGGATATCAAACATTTCTATATTACTATATGGATGAGCATATTTATAAATAACAAGTTGTTTATACATAATCACTTGTACCAAATATAACAAAATTATTTTAAAGTGTCTTAAAAATGGATTAAAATCGAACTCTCACTCTCCTTCAGCCGATTCAGATACCGAATCGTATCTCTTGGATTACAATGTTGTCCAAAAAGTTGTAGTATATAGTAGTATAGATATAGATAGATTAAGATAACCTTAAATATAATAGTCATATTTTAAATTTAATTAGGAAATGATGGAGTACAAGTATTTAAAGCTTAAAAGAGTATAACATGAATAAATCTTATGACATTACACATTAAATCTTGCAACTCTTTATATGTCATATTAAAATTGATGTAAAAATACAATCTAGTCATGTTTTCTCTATTATATAGTAGTTTAGATAAAAACAGTAAATTATCAAATAATCAAGTTTTTTTCACAATAATTAGGAACCATTACTATTTTTTGGTACTTTTTCATCAAGATGTATAAGTCATTAAACATAAGGTACAATCATGTAATGCTCATGTTTATTTATTTATATATTTTTTGTTTAGTTTGAGTCTATAAAAATTAATTGTTTCATTTACGATGATTTGTGTTTATGTTTACTGATATTTAAACGTTGTATTTTTAAACAGTTTCATTTGAGACGCTAACTTTTTCGTTACTTGACAAAGATTTTTTTTACCTGCAACAACGAGCGAATCACACTTTCATTAAAGTTAAAAAAAAAATAAAAAAACGAAAAAGAGACTTGCGGCAAAAAAAATAAAAAAACGAAAAAGAGACTTGCGGTAAAACGCGGTCTCAAATTCTAGTTTGTTACATGTAAATGTTATGCTCGCGTACATAAAAACTCATTAAACTAATTTGTTTACATTTTTTTAAATATTTAACTGTTACATACACATATGCATGTTACGTGCAAGTAATATAATCTATATATATAACCAATATTGTTTATATTAATGTTTTGTATTTCAGTAAAGACTAATAAATATTATACTTTTTATTTTCTTTTGTTTTAAATGCTCTTAGGATTGAAAAAAAAAATGGATGATTTATTTCGTTAAACACTCCCAATAGGGTGTAACGGACAATTTCATATATTGCCTTCTAGACTTGGTTTAAGAAAATAATCTAAATTTACAAATTTTAAATAAGATATATGTAATTCCTCCGAAGTTCAATGTTATGTTTATACTCTTCCTCTTAAGTCTATATCAAACGTTAATTTTAAGCTCACTTGAGTCGCATACATGGCTATACAATGATTTAACTGAAATTGTCAAAACTAACACTGTTATACAAAGAATTTAACTAGGATCGTTATCCTCAATGACATATTCTGATGATAAGACGTTCATCTATCTAAAAGATTAAGTGTGTAGATTCTACATAATGGGAGTATATGTGGTTAAATAGTTAATAGTCGTTACAAATTGGATAACTTTATAAAATAATAATCAAGTTTAGATTGTTCGAATTAAGTCACTCGTAAATTTTTTTATCCCAATCAAGTCACTTATAATTTTTTTATCATAATCAAGTCCCTAAAGTTTCAGAATTATTATAATTATATAATTTATAAATTTTAAAATACTTAAAAAATTGTAATATTTAAAAAATTAAAAATATTAAAAACAACCGAATTATATAAAAAAATTACGTATAATTTAAAAAAAATTTAAAAAAATATGAATGGCCTATCAACAATCTTAAAACTTTAATAACCTGATTAAAATAAATAAAAATACTAATAATCTGATTGAAACAAATAAAAGCATGAGTGAGCTAATTGAAATATTTCTAAAATTTGTTTATCTTTATCTTTACTATTATATAATACAAAACCTTAGGGTAAAATAATAATTTCATTGATTTTGTAAGACGCGCCCTTTCAACTTTTCTCTACTGTTTCCGTCGTCTTCGCGCCCTTCTCGCAGCAATCGCATGGCCATTGAATGCCCCCATTTAAACCCCAGGCCTTTTCAAAGACCTCGCTTACCCTCAAGCTCTTCACCGCCGTCGTTTGTTACCCACCATTAAAGTCAGCCTCTGTTATGCCTACTGGGTTGCACGCATTCAATTGCTTAAGACGATGAAGGATTAAAATGTTGAAGGCCCATTCAATTGATAGATCCGTCGGTTTCATTTGAAATTCAATCGCCATAACTATACCTTTAAATTCCTTTAGAGAACATTAGAGAAATTGAAAGAAACAAAGAGAAATAAAAAAGGAGAGAGCACACCGCCACTGCCCTCAACATCATTGCCACCACATGTAAGATGGAAGTGGTGCGTCAGTGGATTTGGTCGACATCTTTCTGTTGGAGTCCTTACTTTCTCGCTCCATCAAAATTACCCAAAAAAATGAGGAGGAGAAGCTATATTGGTATTTACTCATTCCTTGATGAAATTATCCTCATCCCTTAAATTGCAAATATGATTCTGTGTTTTTGCTTTTGATTCACCTCTTTCTCTTTCTCTCTCTCTCTCTCTCTCTCTCACTTTCTCCATTGCAAATCATGTATCGGATTTGTGAATTTTGATCATGTCGTTTTTTGGTCAAGTTGCAGGTAGGACTCGAATCGAAGCTTAAAGTTGGATGCAGATATGTTCATCACAGAGTTGAAAAAGAGGCATACGGTTGTTGTGGACACTCTAAACTCTCTTAGACAACGGTTAAGGGAGTGTCGGCTTATACTTATTGATATAGATGGTAGGTCAAATTGTTTGGCTTTGGTAGTGAATTTCTATCTAATTAAGTTACTTATGTTTGTGTTTAAATATGTGTGATGTCTATCAACGGAAAAGCCTAATAAACACTGACACTTCTAAAAGCTTTTATTGTATCAAGAAGTTTATAGAATGCAAAATCTTGATTTATAGAATGCAAAAACTTTCTTATATCAACTATGAAGACCTTCATTTATAGAATGTAAAATCTTAATTAAGCAGATGTAGGTAGAAGATATAGTACTTAAGGTTAGAGTAAACTTCATGGAATTATACAATTCGTTAGTAGGCAAGGAATTTTCCCCCCTTTTTCTCTTTTCACCCAAATGGTCTCAATTGAAGATTCACATTCTATGCTATTAATTTCACTACTTTCTATTTTTATATTATTCATTTAAAAGAGCTTTGTATTAGTATAATTTTTTAGCCACTGTTGCAGTTATTTGTGATGCCATAAAATAAAATATTACAAATATTCTTCTTATTTGGTTGGAAGTATCATCCAGGCACTACAAGTATTTTTTTGCTTCATATAAAAGAAGGATGAGTTTGTTTCGATTGATAATTATATAATTGGCTTTCTAGCATTTAAAGTTTGTATAACATTCCTAAATTTGTTTCATTCCTTTATATATTCCCTTATAAAACAATGCCTTAGTAATGCTTTGCGGAACCCTCAACATCACATCCTTCTAATTCAGTAGATTATAATTATTTGTTTTGATTCTTTACAGGATCGTTACAAGTCACTTAACACAATGGTTCTCTTTTAAACTCACTTGATTTCACTCAAATAATGAAACAAAATCTTCTAAGAGTTGATAGTAATATATTAAGTAAGCAAGACACAAGAATAATTTTTTCAAGATACTTGTATATATTAATTCTCAACTCAAAGATTACAAGACTCTTACAAGCATGCTCTTATGAGCTTGCAATGAAAATTATATATACTACTATCTATAGTCGGTTATACTTGAAAAACTAGCTAGAAAATACATCAAGACAAAATACTACAGATGCTAGAAGTATGTAAACTAAGATAAAGTATTATCCTAGTATTAGGTACTCATGACAAGTCCATGACTTACCTTTTGTCACAAACTAAGTATGGTAACTGTACTAATCTATGATGGATGAGCAGTGGATAAAGTAATGTCAAACATGCCCGCATGGAAAAGTTCCATGCAGTCTGTCAGTGTAGCAGTTGACTGATAGACACCTTACTTTATCCACCTTTCATAGTTGTTACTTTCAAAGGTAAGTAAACTTCTGAAGACATAAAGTCTTCTGAAGGTACTTTGGCTTTAGAAGGAACAACTCCTTCAAATCAGCTGCTTCCGGTCTTTGTCTTCTTTATACTTCGAAAGAGTAAACTTAGTCTTGGAAGACTAAGTTTCTCTTCGGAAGTTCTTTTTCTTTTGGCTTCGGAAGGTGGTGAACTTGTCTTCGGAAAAGCAGCTTTGTCTTCGGTAGTCCTTCATACATTGTACCAAAATTAAGTTTAAGTATTTGTTTTGGTTGCAGCAACCTTATCAGCCCCAACAAACTCCTCCTAGGCTAATGCTACCAAAACATTCACTTATACTTCTTCTTCAGTGTTTCCCTCACCAATGCTAGAAAGTCTACACTCTTTTCTTTGTTTTCTTTTATGGCAATGGTGAGGATTTGATTCAGTTCTTCCTCATATAACAGATCAAGTCTATTACTTTGGACAACATGAATCCGATGGTAGTCCGCCCTATAAAGAGTTAGTTGATAGGTGTTGGAGTCATATACCCATCTAATTATAGGCTTCGAGGTTGGTCCTTAGACCATTTGTAGAAATGTCTTCCCTTTGATGACGGCTGCCTCTTTTATTTCCTATTCTCTTTTCTTCACCTCTGCTTCTCTCATGTTTCTTATATGATTTCTGGTGAGATAAGCACTAGGAGAAATGGAGGGATTGGAGAATGATATGTCTGCTAATTCAGCAAGATCAAATCTACTATTGTGTAGTAGTTAGGCTGTGTCCTATATGTTGATCATACCATTCTCCCTTACCAACCTGAAGCTTCCTGAAGGTTCATCAAACCTCTACTAGACTATGGAGCTCCTAGGAACTTGGGGAGTAGTAGGGAAGTCATCTGCCTTCCTAGGGTCCAATAGAGTCACCAGTTTTCTCTTCAAATTCTTCTCCTCATTAGTTAGAACACCTTGGTTAAGAGTTAGAAGAATAAGAGCCTGATCTAGAGTTCCAGTAGGAAGATCAAGGAAAGATTCTTTGAGAGAAGGCTGATAGAATTGTCAATGTATTTTTAATTCTATCAACTTGTCTTCCCAAGAGATAGAACTCAACCTTGTGCAGTGGTTGAGCCTTTCCTGGATCTCCTCATACTATCTCACGGTCAGGTCCTGGATGATTGAGAGGATGGTTGGGTTGAGGGTTTGGCTTGGGTAGGAGGTTTGGCTATGGGTGATTGTTTTGTTTTGGGTTTGGTTTTGGGTTTTAGGACAGGTGGTGATGATGGTGAGGTAGTTGGTTCTGGTTTTGAGGTGGCTAGAGGGGCTAGTTCTAGGGTATAGGGTTCATCAGTGGGTTCAAGCTTTTTAGGGAAAGGGAAGGGAAAGGTGTAAGTGGTTCAGTGGTTTAGGGTAAGGTTGTTTGTCTTGGTTTGAGAGTAGGCTTAGGTTTGGGTGATGGCTTTGGTTTTGGGACCATCCTCTGACTACTTGGTTTCCAAGGCACCTCCTAGCCAGATCCTCAAATGAATATTAGCCTTGATTTCACTGATATGTTGTTGGAGAGTCTTTTGATCTTTTCTACCATGGAGGCAACCTGCTTGCCAGAGAAGCCATGAGCTTTGAGGTAGGATTTCATCCATTCCTTATCCTCAGTTCGTTTGGTAGTAGCTTTTTCAGGTGTTGGATTCTTTATGCCCAAGACGCATAGAACATTGATGTGCTTAGTACGTTATGATCCAAGTCGGGTCATACTCAATAACAAGCTTAGAAACATAAATTAATATTTAATTGATGATATGATTATGCAATTAAATAAATACACCAATTTAGAAAATGGGTTTTCTAAAATAAGTTGCATATGAGATTGAGAGACTTATAGGGATATTTTGTTCATTGGTATTGTTTGTAATGTTATTTAAGTTAGTTAAATAACATCAAGTAATAAAGTATGTATGAGTTATATAATTAAAGGGTTAATTATATAACTTATCAAAATAACTAGTTAAAACAAATGGTAAATATTTTGGAAGGAAACCCCATTGTGAAACAAGTTTCAGGCGCCCCTTTACGGGGGTTTGTGCCTTTTGTTTCTTGGACATTGTTTTAACATTAACTAGTTGCACACTCCACCTCCTCTCTCTCTCTTACACATGCAAAGGACCAAGAACACATCTTTCTCTCTACTTTCTTGAAGTAGTTCAAAGCTGAAAATTCAATTTTCAGCTCATCTTGGTTCGACTTTGGTGCTGAAATCCTAGCAACAAGGTGTTTGTCTCATGCTTGTGGGTATGGTAGCTTGAGGACATCTCTCCTTGGTGTTTTGGTCATTTAAGAACCTCATTCTCTTCATCCAAATCCCGTTTTTCAGCAGCTCTACAAAGGTAGTTTGTATATGTTGCTTTTGGTTGTTGTTTCTTCTTGATAGCTAGTTCATACACATATATTTGATCCTTATGTTCTTGGGTTTGTTGTTGACAAGTAATATGCTTAAATTTCAGATTATAAAACATAATATTTAGGTTTGTTTCCACTTCGTTTTCTTGTTTAAATGGTTAAACAACTATGTTTATGGTCCAACAAATCCAACATTAGCATCTAGAGCCGGATATGTGGATGACTAGCTTCAATTATCCTTGTAAAATTTGTTTTATGGGGTTTTAACAACCTAATTAGGGCTGTTTTGTGGTGATATTATAAATCCCCAACCTTTCAAGGTTATATCTTACATGCTTATGATTAAATCTTGAAAGAAAAGATATCAAAATGGTTGATTGTGTTTTGTTTAGACAATAACACCCTAAATTCTTAGTTTATGTTGGCTGAAAATTTAGGGTCAATTGGGGATTTGTTTTGGTTCTTGTATGTTGTATATGATGTTTCATATTGGTGCATAACCTAGCCTTGACCTTGTGTTGATTTGGTTTTGGATGAATGATTTGTTTTGGTTGATTTCATTCATTATGGGTTGTAATATTTATTCTTTTGTGCTTGTATATTGTTGTAATTTATTTATTCATTCAATTGTGATGTAATAAATAGATTAGGTGTATTTTCTTTTATTAGAAAATTTTGTATTAGGATATAAATTTTGTAAAAGAAGATGCACAAGTTGGAAGCACAAAAGGAAGGCACAAAGAGAAGGACTTAAAGCATTTGGATGCAACTTCAAGTGGGGGTCTTTGAAGATTTTATCTTTATGTTGTATTTAACCCTTAGAAAGGACCTTATAACCACGCTTGTGATGGCAAACAAGTTTGGTCACCTAAGTGGCTATGGTTATGCACATGTGGTTGTTTTGTATATGCTTGTTTGATTATCCATTTTATGTTGATTGTTTGATATGTGGATATGCTTAACAATCTTAATAAATTATCATAACAAGCTGAATTTTCGTGGTTCCTAATCATTAATATGTTAATAAAAGTTATTGAAAGGATTAATGATTTCAAAATAAAAGAGGTTTTATTAAAAAGAACCGTAGGGTACCATGTATTTGAAAGCATGCAAATACAAGGTACATAGAGTTTTCATAACTAAAATTAATGAAAATTAAAATCCCTTTGGAACAAGTTAAACGCCATCCTTTTAGACGACACTCGAATTACTTGTAAACTATTTATGGGATAAAGGTCACCTAACCACTTCTAGGAAACTTGTGTGTTTGAGGTGGGCTTCACGTATTTGTGGGATAAAGGTCACCTAACCACTTGTATGTGTAAACTCATACGTGTGTGTAAGTAGGACGATTTGAATTGAAAACCATGTGCATAGGGTCACCGAACCATGGCGTACAATGGTGTTGATGGGATTTTACATGCCAACTAAACATAAGATGTTTAACCGATCTCATAAAGCTAGAAGTTGCAATAGGTTGCAATTGTCAAATGTTGACTACCTTGTTAATTTAAATAATGGGATAAAGGTCACTTAACCATCATTTAAATGTAACGTTGGATTCTAGATTTTAATTATTAATTGTCTATGAGACATGAAAAGGGTATTAATGATTAAAATAAAATTTTTCAGAAATACTAATATGAACTTTGTAAATTTTATAGAAATGGCCGCAAACAATAACGCTACCACCCCGACCATCCATACCCTATCACCGAGAACCATCTTACAGAGGGATCGTCTTAACCACAATAATTTTATGGACTGGTTTCGTAACTTGAGAATGTTCTCAAGCAAGAGAAAAAGGCCTATGTCCTTGACGATCCCATTCCTGACCAACCCGACCCTGAGGATGTTGAGGCCTATAATGATTGGCTTCAGTACACTGAGGATTCCATGTAGGTTTCTTGCCTCATGTTGGGAACTATGATTCCTGAACTCCAAAAGGATTTGGAGCATCATGGGGCATATGACATGATTACCCAGTTGAAGGAAATGTTCCTTCACACAAGCTAGGGTAGAGCGCTTTGAAACAGTTCGAGCGCTTCACGCATGTCATATGGAAGAAACCCAACCTGTATCATCTTATGTACTCAAGATGAAAAGCCACATTGATCACCTCAAGAGGCTTAACTATCCTGTCTCTAAGGAGTTGGCCACGGATTTGATCCTTAATGGGCTAACTAAAAAGTTTAAGATGTTCATAATGAATTACAATATGAACGGATGGGATAAGGGCATTAGTGAGCTTCACGCAATGCTCAAAACAGCTAAGGCAGTGATGGGTAGAAAGGTTCTACCTGTTCTCTTGATCAATGAGGGAGGCTATAAGAAAAGCCCATTCCCCGATCCCAAGGCAAATGTTGCCAAAGGAAAGGGGTACTTCAAAGGGAAGGGGAAAGGGAAGGCTAAAGCGGAACCTCCAAAGCCTAAGCTTAAGAAGCATAAGGTAACGGAGAACGATCCATGCTTTGAGTGTTGTGAGATAGGATATTGGAAAAGAAATTGTCCAACCTATCTCAAACAGTTGAGGAACAAGAGGGATGTTGGGCAAACCTCAGGTACAACTTTCATGATTCATATTGGTTTAAATGTTATTTCTTCAAACACATGGGTATTGGATACTGGAAGTGGAACTCACATTTGCAATTTGTTGCAGGGGTTCAAAAGAAATAAGCACTTCAGGAAGGGAGACACTAGTCTTTACATGGGAAACGGAGCAAAAGTTGATTTCGAAGCCTAAGGAGACTATATTTTGAAACTTTCAAATGGTTTGGAAGTTGTTCTTAAAAATATTTTGTATGCTCCTAGTTTGACTAGGAACATAATTTCTATTTCCCTTTTAAAACAATATGGTTATGATTTAAAGTTTGTAAACAATGGTATTTATGTTTCTATGGATGATGTATTTTATTTTAAGGCTATGCCTTTTAATGGTATCTATGAATTGGTTCATGATGTTTCATCCTATAATAACTCATTATACCAAACAAGCACCAAGAAACTTAAAATGGGTTTAAGTGATTCTTATCTTTGGCATTGTCGTCTTGGTCACATAAACAAGAATCGGATTCAAACACTTCAAAAGAATGGTCTTTTGAAAACAAATGAAAATGGTTTATTTGATAAGTGTGAATCTTGTTTACAAGGTAAGATGACCAAGTCACCCTTTAGTGGTACTAACGAGAGGGAAAAAGACTTATTAGGAATCATACATTCGGATGTATGTGGTCCTTTTAAGACAATAACTAGAAATGGTGAAAGATACTTCATTACTTTTACCTATGATTATAGTCGCTATGGTTATGTGTACTTGATGGCACATAAACATGAAGCTTTTGAAATGTCAAAATCTTCAAGAATGAAATAGAAACTCAACTCAATAAAACTATCAAAGCTCTTCGTTCAGATAGAGGAGGTGAATACCTAAGTGAGGCTTTTCAGGATCATCTAAGAAGTTGTGGGATCGTTTCACAACTTATTCCACCTGGAACACCACAACATAATGATGTATCCGAAAGGAGAAACCGAACCTTATTGGATATGGTTCGATCTATGATGGCTATAAGCTCACTACCAATATCATTTTAGGGATTCACATTACTCTCCACGGCTCGTATTTTGAATATGGCTCCGACCAAGAAAGTGGATTCGACACCTTTTGAAATATGGCATGGAAGAGTTCCATCACTATCATATTTAAAAGTATGGGGTTGTGAAGCTTATGTTAAGCTAAACACCCAAAACAAGTTGGAAAGACGATCCACTAAGTGTATATTTGTTAGATATCCCAAAGACTGTATAGGATACTACTTCTTTGATCCAATAGAGCAAAAGGTATGTATTGCTTGAAAGGTAGAGTTCTTGGAAGCTAAGTTCCTTATGGAAAGAATAACATATAGAACAGTGGAATTTGATGAGGATCAAGATCCACAAGCCAATACGCGTTTGGTTGACACTATCAATCAACAAGAGGTTGTTGATGATGATCAAGAGGTTGATCAATACACAAAAAACATTCGCAGATCTGGTAGAGTTAGCATTCCACCTGAAAGATATGGATTTTTCATGAATGGATGCTTTGTAGTTGACTCCGATGAGCCAACTACATACCATGATGCAATGTCCAATTCGGATTGTGACAAATGGCTGGAAGCCATGAACGTAGAGATGCAATCCATGTATGACAACCGAGTTTGGGAATTGGTTAACCCTTCACTTAAATCCAAACCGGTTGGATGCAAGTGTGTTTTCAAGAAGAAAACAGATATGCATGGAAACTTGGATACTTACAAAGCAAGACTTGTAGCAAAAGGTTTCACTCAAACTCAAGGGGTTGATTATGATGAAACTTTCTCACCTGTGGCAATGCTAAAGTCAATTAGGATATTATTTACCATAGCTGCATATTATGACTATGAGATTTGGAAAATGGATGTCAAAACCGATTTTCTTAATGGACATCTCAAAGAGACTGTCCATATGGTTCAGCCTAATGGTTTTGTCGATCCAAAACATCCCAATAAAGTATGCAAGTTAAAGAGATCAATCTATGGATTGAAACAAGCATCAAGAAGTTGGAATCAACGTTTTGATAAAGAGATCAAGAATTTTGGTTTCATCAAGAATGCTGATGAGGCTTATGTATATAAGAAGGCTAGTGGGAGCATAATTACATTCTTAGTCTTGTATGTTGATGACATACTACTTTTTGGAAATGATATTCCAACCATGGAAGGTGTTAAAAACTGGCTTGGAAGTTGTTTTTCCATAAAAGATCTTGGTGAAGCCACCTACATCTTAGGAATAAAGATCTATAGGGATAGATCGAGACGGTTGATAGGTTTAAACCAAAGTGCATAAATTGATAAAGTCTTGAAAAGGTTCAAGATGGAAAACTCTAAGAAAGGTATTGTACCTATTCAAAGAGGGATAATATTGAGTACATCTCAATGTCCAAGCTCAAAGGATGAGCAAGATCGAATGAAGGACATCCCATATGCGTCTGCTATAGGATCCATCATGTATGCGATGATATGCACTAGACCGGACGTGTCATGCGCGTTAAGCATGACAAGCAGATATCAGCAGAATCCAGGTAATAGCCATTGGATGGCTGTTAAAAGTATATTGAAATACCTTATGAGGACTAAGGATATGTTTCTAATATATGGGTCTGGTGAAGAGGAACTCGTTGTAAAGGGTTACACGGATGCGAGCTTCCAAACTGATCGAGATGATTCTCGATCATAATCGGGGTATGTCTTCATTATGAATGGAGGAGCAGTATCCTGGAAGAGTTCAAAGAAAGACATGGTAGCATTGTCCACTACAGAATCCGAATAGATAGCCGCCTCATTAGCAGCTCAGGAAGCTGCATGGATAAAGAAATTTATTGCCGATCTAGGGGTGATCTCTACCATTCATGAACCCCTAGAAATCTTTTATGACAATGAGGGTGCGATTGCACAAATCAAGGAACCCCGTGCACATCAAAAGACTAGACACATTGAGCGGAGATTCAACTACATAAGGGATGAAGTTGAAAAAGGAAAGATATGTATTTTTAAAGTTCACACTGATCAAAACATTGCGGATCCACTCGCGAAGCTCCTTGAAATGGCAAAGCATGAATGTCATTCTTGTGCCTTAGGACTTCGATTTTCTAGTGATTGGAATTGATTTGTTTAGTATTTAAAAGTTTGGAACAATGTAATGTTTAACTCTTTATATATTTGTGATATTCTGAGTTGTGTTCCTTTTAGCATGTATATGTCCATGAATATGTTTATTATTTTAAATATCCTTAGTCGGTCATATTTATGGGAACAAATATGAACGTAAGACTATTATGAACATGGATTGGTGAATATTCATAAGGCATGAATATAGAGCAATTGGTTGCTGCCAAAGTTCATAGATATTTATGGGATACAAATATTGGACTGACCCGCATCTCAAATTTTACTATATGAAATCTTCTAGATTGATCATAAGTAAATTTGAGTAAAGGCGAATACTATTTGGTATCCTCCGACTTGAGATACATATTGGGTTTTGATATTCACCAAATGTTATACCTTGAGCTAGCTCTTCACTGCTCTAAAATAATAGACAGTACATAAGGCTATGTTCAGGTGTGACATGAGGTGATTGTGAGAAACGTATGTAGTCAAGATGGAATTTGTTCCTCTTATTTGTTGAGAGCAAGATGTCTAAGGCCTGATTAAGTTAAATCAACAAGGAATGATCATTCTATGTCTTTGGATTTAACATGACATCTGTAACAAAAGGATAAATGATTGATTCACCTAAATCATTTCAAGTTTGAAACTTGAAGGGTATGATGTTATTAAATGGCTTTTAGTCATGCGTATTAAGGGTAGTAAACCGTTGTTAGGCGGTATTTACTATTTGCATCAATCTTCTATGAATCTTGTGCAAGTAGGAGATTGTTGGATTCTTTATGCCCAAGACGCATAGAACATTGATGTTGTTAGTACATTATGATCCAAGTCGGGTCATACCCAATAACAAGCTTAGCAAATGCAAATTAATATTTAATTGATGATATGATCATGCAATTAAATAAATACACCAATTTAAAAAATAGGTTTTCTAAAATAAGTTGCATATGAGATTGAACGACTTATAGGGATATTTTGTTCATAGGTATTGTTTGTAATGGTATTTAAGTTAGTTAAATAACATCAAGTAATAAAGTGTGTATGAGTTATATAATTAAAGGGTTAATTATATAACTTATCTAAATAACTACTTAAAATAAATGGTAAATATTTTGGGTGGAAACCCCATTGTGAAACAAGTTTCGGCCGCCCCTTTAAGGGGGTTTGTGCCTTTTGTTTCTTGGACATTGTTTTAACATTAACTAGTTGCACACTCCACCTCCTCTCTCTCTCACACATGTAAAGGACCAAGAACACATCTTTCTCTCTACTTTCTTGAAGTAGTTCAAAGCTGAAAATTCGATTTTCAGCTCATCTTGGTTCGACTTTGGTGCTGAAATCCTAGCAACAAGGTGTTTGTTTCATGCTTGTGGGTATGGTAGCTTGAGGACACCTCTCCTTGGTGTTTTGGTCATTCAAGAACCTCATTCGCTTCGTCCAAATCCCGTTTTTCAGCAGCTCTACAAAGGTAGTTTGTATATGTTCCTTTTGGTTGTTGTTTCTTCTTGATAGCTAGTTCATACACATATATTTGATCCTTATGTTCTTGGGTTTGTTGTTGACATATAATATGCTTAAATTTCAGATTATAAAACATAATATTTAGGTTTGTTTCCGCTGCGTTTTTCTTGTTTAAATGGTTAAACAACTATGTTTATGGTCCAACAAACCCAACATCAGGCTCCTCCTCCTTTCTCTTCTTCTCCTTCACCTTTTCTCTAGCTGCCCTCTTTCTCTCCTTCATGATCTTTTCTTGTTCTTGTTTGAAGAAGAACAAGATAATGTCTAAATCATGAGAGGCTAGCTCTTCTTCCTTGAATCCCCTAGAGCAGAGAAAGGCTATTTTCTCTGCTCTCTTCTTGGCCTTTGCCTTCTCTCTGTCCTCCTCCTTCTTCCTCCTCCTTTCCTCTTCCTTAGCCAACCTTGTTGCTTCCCTTCTTTGATTTTGCAGCAAGGTTTCCTTCTCCATGTAACATCTCGTATTTTCGTTAAATTAAAAGTTAACTTTGTAAGGAGTATTTATGCCATTTATGAAACCTTGTGGGCTATTCTTGTTTCATTCCTTGTTTACTTAAAGTTTCTAAATCAATTAAATAATAATATTAATTATAAATAATAATAATAATAATAATAATAATAATAAAATAAAAATAATAATAATAATATTAGTAATGATAATAATAATAATAATAATAATAATAATAATAATAATAATAATAATAATAATAATAATAGTGATAATATTTATAAAAACAATAATAATGATGATACTAATATTAATAATTTATAAAAAATTTATTAACTTAAAAGTGTTTAAAACTTAACTAAAATTAGGGGGGTTGTTTTTGTCATTTTATAAACTTTAAAAGGGAGTTTTAAGCATAAAATGATAACAAATAAAACTACAGGGGACATTTCTGTAACTTTGAAACCCAAACCCCACCCCCACTTTCTTCCCCATTTTCTTCCCGTTTTCTCGGCCGAACACCCGTACGATCGCGCACTAAACACCTACAATAATGCAATTAAATTAACCATAACGATCGTTTATCTGTTCCTAATCGACTACCATTCCCAATTTCATCCGAAAACACACTAACATAGCCATTCGATCATCATCTTCGGTGTCGACCTGCAACTCCATTGAAGGACCTGTTCTGAGCAACGTTTGTTGCAATTGATAAGGGGTTTTTGGTCTTGAACATTCTCAGAAGCTCCACGCGAAGTTAATTGGATTTTAATCATCATTTGAGCAACAATCAGATTCCACGTTGGTCGCGACTCGTTCATCGTGGTGTTCGACTTCGTGTTATCTTTATTCGGGTAATTAAACACATCTTTAGAGTCGTTTAAACATGGGAAATAAAAGCCCCATGATCTTCGGTGTTAACAACAACGATTTGGTTGTTGATTTTGGATTGAACGATTCTAGGGTTCTTGGATTGGGGGTGTTCAATTGATTTGAGTTAAAACAATTAGGAACCATTACAAACCGCGGCTGTAAGCCTTGGTCTACTGGTTCCCCGAGCACTTGCTACACTTGAGGTCCCGGGTTCGAACCCGGGCACCTTCAAGTAATTTTTTAAAGGCTTTTTCAGCCATATTTTCATTTTAGAAAATTTTTATTAAATATAAAAATAACTTTTGTAAACTTTAATATTTTCATGAGCACCAAATAATTTTCTGGATTTTTCTATTAAATTTAAAAATTAAATAATTGTTTTAAAAACATTTTAACAAATATTATTCTTGGTTAAATCCTATTAAAAATGGGTTTCAACTAATAAATTAATTTCAGTTCAAAAGTTATTCTTTTAAAATCATGGTTGTCTTAAAATATTTGTTTAAATTTTATATTTAAAACTTTTATTATAAATGTTTTCTTTTAAAATAATTAAATAATTATTTATATGCATATGGGCTTGTTACAATAATTTAAAAATCATTTAAAATACTAATGGACATAATACTTTCTTTATTCTTTAAAGAATTATTTTTATAATTGTGGAAATTATATAATAATTACATCATTATTATACCTAATTTCAGTTCTAAAATACTTAATCATATAAACTTATATAATTCCTTCTAATAGAATCAAAATGTAAATAACTACATTATAAACTCATTACTTATTAAAAACCTTAAAACTATTAAAAACCTAATTCTTATGGAACGTTAATCGTATTGTTAACCTTAATCTTTATCTCGTAAATTATATATTTAGGTGCTTGTAATGGATACTTTGGATCATCCTGTAATCTTTATTATCATCTTGTAATGCCTATTTCCATGTGAGTATTTCCATACCCCTTTTTTTTCTTATTTTCACACTTTGGGGTGAAACATGTTAACTTATATCATTGCACTTGTAAACTTATTCGAGACTTGTAAACTTTATGGCAATTTATCATGTGAAGTTGTGGTTAGTTGAACTTTTGTGGTTACCATGTTATGGTGTTATATGTACAATCATTAACTATTGCTAGCCTAGCGACGTTATAGATCTATGGGCCTGACAAGCCTGCTTGGTTGATCCAAGTACACTTAGCTAATCGTATATACTTTTAACGTTTGAGGCTTGTAAAACTTTGTCAAGGTTTGATTGTTGCATTGTTCATAACATCCCTAATCACTTTATTCACTAACTTATGACTTGAATTGCCATGTTTTATATATTCTACGTATTGAAAACTATGGAATGCTCACCAACATTTTTATGTTGACCTTTTATTTTTAACATATTTCAGGAATAACCCAAGTATGCGTTCTACTCTTTGAAGCTTATCTCACTTAGGACTGGACTTAGAGAAATAAACAATGATCATGTCACTTTCAACCTTGTATTCATGATGTATCTTTGTTTGAGCCTTTTACTTGTACTGTTACAATTGAATCTTGATTAATATATTTGGAATTAATAATAGCGTTATGTGGCTGTGAACAATCGTATCCCTCACATCTTGACGTTTCCGCCGTCTAGGTTGGGGTGTGACAGATTGGTATCAGAGCCCATAACTATAGGGATTTAGGTTATTAGAAATGGTGACCTAGACTATAGTTGCATGAACCTCATAGAAAGATCCTTATACTTTTGTGCTTACATATTGTTTGAATGCTACATAATACTATGCCTTTTGTGCAACTTGATGCCTTAGCATAGGAATTGCCTTATGTATGCTTAAACTTAGTTACTTGTCTCCCTAAACTTATCTTTGACTCTTTGACTCTCCCCAACAAATGAAACTTCCTAAACTTATTCTCGACGACGTGTGGAATCTACACTATCTATCGTGGGTTTAATTCCTTAGACTCTATGTCTAATCATTGACAATCTTATCAAGGTTTTGATTTCATGAACCTAAGAAATTTGTGTGACCATAGACACCTGTATTCTGGATTTCCTGGCAAAAGGTCTTCGGGCTAAGGCAAGCATATCGTATAAATCTCATTACGAGACCAGTTATGCTTACCTGGGGATTTCTGGGATGGGTGATAAACTATGGTCAACATACACAAGTCTCTGAGGCAAATGGGTCAATTTACCTTGACGTGTCAATGATTCCAAATGGTAATGAGTTACCAAATGGAACCATCCTCTTGTATCTTAGAAATCCTTAATTCCTTGAACTGGTTTATCACCAAAACCCTAATATCTTCTCATTCTTATTTCACAAAATATTTTCTATTGATATTGAACTCGTCTTGCCTTTCAACTCCTACATTTAAACACCGTTATACGTTGCGCATTTCATGTAACTATTTTCATACCTGGACCAACGTGAACATGGATTTTAATATACCCAAAGATATTGGGAATCTAACCGTATGGTCTTTAAAACTTTAAACCGTTACTTATGGTTCTCAAATCCTCTTAAGGATGTGTCCCATAACTAAGAACATGCAATGCTGTAGGTGGAATTCCTACATCTCGGGATACTTTGTCTAGGCAAAGTGTAAATGGTGATCTGATTCGATCATTGAATCTGTTTATTTGACTTGAAACCCTTGAGATGAGTGACCACTTATAAGTACGCGTGTCTTCAATAAGGTTATGGCTGACCTCATATCTTGAGAAGTCCATGTATTCCTTTCAATTGTGAATCGAATGTTCACATCTCATTGTGATGTCGAATCATTTTTGTCCTTGATTTCGTCTTCCCGATTTAAACCATCCAAGATTTGAACACCATCATAACAAATCCTGTTACCTCAAACTTTGACCTTAAATTTTGTAAGCATGATTTTCCTTTTGGTTACATTGATGTAACCTGAAATTTTCTGAATTTCTAAGTGATATTCTTTTCCTTTCGTTGTTAAGTCGAACCTTGAACTGTCTGCACCGTAGGAGATGCAAGAGTTTGTAAGTCAATCTATGACTAAGAACACTCGTACCTCCTAAACAATTCTAACTCATCAAAACAAGGGTGATTCCCTTACTTTGATGATTCTCTATTCGTTTTGATAAATGGTTTTCAATTGTGTGTCTTATGAAATTTCATCCTCTGGATTAGGGCAAATTTCTCATCCTGAGGATTGACTTCAATGATTCTCATTGGAACTTGCACTTCATAAATGACATGATTTCACCAAAAATAGGATTGAAACCCGTACTTTGGTGATAAATATTAATCTTTGATTGTTTTTTTGTTATTATGAAGCTCAATCATCAAGATAGACGTAAATTTCATACCTTGATGATAATTTCATTTTTATGAATTGTATTTTCTCAAATGAAACCACCTCGTCAAATGTAGGAGTGAATTCTGGATTTTGATGAAGAAGTTCATCCTGTTATATTTTGTTTTTGTAAAACTTCATCGTTAAGATAGGAGTGATTTCCCTTACCTTAATGGTGAGTTACCTCGTCTTATTTCTATGGATCCTCAACAATGAGTTGGGATCGAACTTTTTGATTGGTAAGTTAGTGGTCATATCTTGGGAATACACCATCAAGTTAGGAGTGAAAACCACACCTTGATGACTACTCTCATTTCTTGATCTTTAACTTACCAAGGTTGTAATCAAGTGACGAGAAGCATGTAGTAACTTGAAGGGTGAAACAATGTTGGTGTTTCGACCTAACAAGCCAAAGCATGATCTCTGAACTTAAAAGGAGACCCGATCGCTTTAGGTTGATTTTGATTCCAAGCTTGGAGCATTTAAATTCTTAACTCGATTTCTTTTCCTTTATCCTCATGTTTTGATATGATCTAGCCATATGGAACCATTTATTCCTTCCTTATCAACTTTCATTTTGAGTTATCATCAAAACCTGATTGCACGATGGTAGCCTTCTTACATAATCTTTCTGCTAAATAAGACATTATCAACTTGTGTTCATGTCTTTCTAGACACACGAATGTTCTCAGCTATGATTATGGGTTTGTTGAACTACGTATGTAAACTGTACTTGTAGATTTGCTACCTTGCCAAACATGGTTACAAATGCATTTCTTATTGCTTGCGTTATTTCTTGAATCGCTTTTGAATTCTTAACCTTGAAAATCATTAAAATTCTATCGTGGTGTTGAACAACAAGACTCGTTATTATCCTCATTGTGATGTGGATATAAAGGTTCAGAAAATTTCGTAACTTGTAGTCATGGGTTTGGCATAAAGGAAAAGATGTAACTTGGTGTATGTCTAAGTGTCTTACCTTTACATATGACAAAACCCAACCTCCAAGTTCCCGTGAATCTTCTGTTTAACTTTTCATTCACTAAATGATTTTTATTTTAAATGTCATGATAACAATTGGTGCATTATAGACCGATTGATTAAAATCTCATATTGACTCATGTGAGATAATGGGTCGAGAAATTGACCTGTATCTGTTTCAAATATTCGTATACCGTGGTATGACGTTAAAACATCGATCGTTATTTTGAATGATTGATTCATTTTCTGTTTTTAATAATATCCTTAACAATCGTCGTGAACTCATTCCAAGATCTTCGCATAGCGTATTATTCTTAGACCGATGGTTGGTCAAAGGAGAAATACATATTCACAATATATGCGTTAAGGTCATTTCACATGGTGATGTTTGGGATTCTTAAATTCCAACGGTTAACATTTCTTATCATTGTTGGTCTTTTATTGATTTCTAGACATCACCTTACCACGAAATTATATTCTGGAAGTTGTGATTATAAGTCTAACATACCATGGTAACTCGTCATCATTTCCAATGTTTTCTCTCAAAACGTCTCGTATTTCACTCGAAGAGTTCAAGTTGGCATATATTATGTCAAGAGACTTGAAGGATTCCCTAAAGTAAAACATCTTATCTGTAATCAAACGGCTATTTCTGGCCGTTGTACACTTACCTTTCATTATAACTCCTTTTGTTCATTTAAGTTTCAATTCTAATTTCGGGACGAAATTCTTAAAAGTTGGGGAGACGGTAACATCTCGTATTTTCGTTAAATTAAAAGTTAACTTTGTAAGGAGTATTTATGCCATTTATGAAACCTTGTACGCTATTTTTGCTTCATTCCTTGTTTACTTAAAGTTTCTAAATCAATTAAATAATAATATTAATTATAAATAATAATAATAATAATAATAATAATAATGATAATAATAACAATAATAATAATAATAATAATAATATTAGTAATGATAATAATAATAATAATATTAATAATAATAATAATAATAATAATAATAATATTAGTGATAATATTTATAAAAACAATAATAATGATGATACTAATATTAATAATTTATAAAAAACTAGAAAGGGAACCCCGCGCGTTGCCGCATGGTCTTCTTCGAACGCCATGAAAACCATGTTAATACAAAAAAGTAAGATATCATTAACATGTTTCGAGTATTAAAATATAAGAGTATGTTGATGTCATATATCGACATTACAAGAAAAATTGATTAGATACATACATAAACTATTTGATATCCCAACTGACCGTTAAAGAAAAATATATGTACCAACTTTCATAAAGTAAATAATAGTTTGTTTAACTTTGGAGGTTAATCATAAAAAATATTGTAAAAAATATTTTTTGAGTAGATACTTAATAAATATTACAAAAAATATAAATTATATGAGTATAATATCTAACTATATTTACATAATTTCAAGTTTTTAATTACTATTTTTTTTTCACTAATCATCTACTTCTCTTCCTTGTATTTTCTGTAAATTTATGTGTTTGTCAACAAAATAAAAGAAAAGAAAAGAAAAGAAAAAAAACTTACATCTGGATGAATATGTTTAATTAAACCTTACTTAACCATGAGATCTTTTTAGTCAAAGAAACTTTTCTCTATAACCAAAACCCCAACTTATCTTCTCTTTCTCCACCGGAATACCAACCACCACCATAGGTCACAACAACAAACACAAACCATCACCACCGGCGATCTACAACCCCATCTTTTTCAATGTTACAGCTGTGGCTCTTCAGATCACAAGGCCTACCTAGCTCTTTGTTTCCATGTACCCCTAACCTTCCACCATCATAGATCTGTGTTGTTTTGATAGGCTGTGTTCCATAGTCCCTACGAAGACACCGATGGCGAGATGAAGCCTTCTGCCACCCGCTAACCACCCCCAAACGTGACAAATCTAGTCCTTACTCATCGTTTTCGTCATCGACATGCCTTCAATAGAGGTTCATCTCTCCACATCTTCATTCTCTTCTGAGCCAACCCATCATCTTCATCTTTAGATCTTATTCCAACCACCCGTTTTTACACTTGTGGTTAGCACCTGTTCATCTCCCTCCAAAAACCTCCACACCCTATGGTGATAGCAGATGACCAAACATGAAGACATGTAGCAGGGACTCTTTTGCAAACTATGAAACTTAAGTGAGCAGGCTTTAAAAGGAACTCAAGAACACGTGAAAGCCACGTGAAGATCCACCTACCAACTTACCACCGACAAATAGGATTAATAAGAATAGAAATTTATTAACTTAAAAGTGTTTAAAACTTAACTAAAATTAGGGGGGTTGTTTTTGTCATTTTATAAACTTTAAAAGGGAGTTTTAAGCATAAAATGATAACAAATAAAACTACAGGGGCCATTTCTGTAACTTTGAAACCCAAACCCCACCCCCACTTTCTTCCCCATTTTCTTCCCGTTTTCTCGGCCCAACACGCGCACGATCGCGCACCAAACACCTACAATAATGCAATTAAATTAACCAAAACGATCGTTTATCTGTTCCTAATTGACTACCATTCCTAATTTCATCCGAAAACACACTATCATCTTCGGTGTCGACCTGCAACTCCATCGAAGGACCTGTTCTGAGCAACGTTTGTTGCAATTGATAAGGGTTTTTTGGTCTTGAACATTCTCAGAAGCTCCACGCGAAGTTAATTGGATTTTAATCATCATTTGAGCAACAATCAGATTCCACGTTGGTCGCGACTCGTTCATCGTGGTGTTCGACTTCGTGTTATCTTTATTCGGGTAATTAAACACATCTTTAGGGTCATTTAAACATGGGGAATAAAAGCCCCGTGATCTTCGGTGTTAACAACAACGATTTGGCTGTTGATTTTGGATTGAACGATTCTAGGGTTCTTGGATTGGGGGTGTTCAATTGATTTGAGTTAAAACAATTAGGAACCATTACAAACCGCGGCTGTAAGCCTTGGTCTACTGGTTCCCCGAGCACTTGCTACACTTGAGGTTCCGGGTTCGAACCCGGGCACCTTCAAGTAATTTTTTAAAGGCTTTTTCAGCTATATTTTCATTTTAGAAAATTTTTATTAAATATAAAAATAACTTTTGTAAACTTTAAATATTTTCATGAGCACCAAATAATTTTCTGGATTTTTCTATTGATTTTTAAAATTAAATAATTGTTTTAAAAACATTTTAACAAATATTATTCTTGGTTAAATCCTATTAAAAATGGGTTTCAACTAATAAATTAATTTCGGTTCAAACGTTATTCTTTTAAAATCATGGTTATCTTAAAATATTTGTTTAAATTTTATATTTAAAACTTTTATTATAAATGTTTTCTTTTAAAATAATTAAATAATTATTTATATGCATATGGGCTTGTTACAATAATTTAAAAATCATTTAAAATACTAATGGACATAATACTATCTTTATTCTTTAAACAATTATTTTTATAATTGTAAAAATTATATAATAATTACATCATTATTATACCTAATTTTAGTTCTAAAATACTTAATCATATAAACTTATATAATTCCTTCTAATGGAATCAAAATATAAATAACTACATTATAAAATCATTACTTATTAAAAACCTTAAAACTATTAAAAACCTAATTCTTATTAAACGTTAATCGTATTGTTAACCTTAATCTTTATCTCGTAAATTATATATTTAGGTGCTTGTAATGGATACTTTGGATCATCCTGTTATCTTTATTATCATCTTGTAATGCCTATTTCCATGTGAGCATTTCCATACCCCTTTTTTTTTCTTATTTTCACACTTTGGGTTGAAACATGTTAACTTATATCATTGCACTTGTAAACTTATTCGAGACTTGTAAACTTTATGGCAATTTATCATGTGAAGTTGTGGTTAGTTGAACTTTTATGGTTACCATGTTATGGCGTTATATGTACAATCATTAACTATTGTTATCTTGGCGACGTCATAGATCTATGGGCCTAACAAGCCTGCTTGGTTGATCCAAGTACACTTAGCTAATCGTATATACTTCTAACATTTGAGACTTGTAAAATTTTTTCAAGGTTTGATTGTTGCATTGTTCATAACATCCCTAATCACTTTTTTCACTAACTTATGACTTGAATTGTCATCTTTTATATATTCTACGTATTGAAAACTATGGAATGCTCACCAACATTTTTATGTTGACCTTTTATTTTTAACATGTTACAGGAATAACCCAAGTATGCGTTCTACTCTTTGAAGCTTATCTCACTTAGGACTGGACTTAGAGAAATAAACAATGATCTTGTCACTTTCAACCTTGTATTCATCATGTATCTTTGTTTGAGCCTTTTACTTGTATAGTTACAATTGAATCTTGATTAATATATTTGGAATTAATAATAGCGTTATGTGGCTGTGAACAATCGTATCCCTCACATCTCGACGTTTCCACCGTCTAGGTTGGGGTGTGACACTCCAGTTTTACAAGCTCATCATATGGAAGTATGAGCATTTCTTCACTCTTTACTCCTATGCTGATGAGCCTGTCTATGACCTCCACTCTTCTTTGGTTATCAATCTGCTCTTGAGCAGCTGTTGATGCCTTTCTACTAGCAGCCAATAGCTTATCAGAGACAGATTTCCCTTTCCTTTTGAGTTTCACCAACCTTTCATCCTCTTCAAGCTCTTTAGCTATCATCTTCCACTTTCCTTTATAGTCAGAAGAAGCTGAAGCTTTTGGAGAGTCTGGCTTGGAGGTTTCAGGTTGTTTGAGTGGAGTTTGAGTTGGTGGCAGAGTTGAAATGGTGGTGGACAGGTTTACTATTACTTCCGCAGCCTCAATTTCAGCTTCAGAAGATGTTTCCTTAGCTTCGGAAGTATCCTTAGTGGCTTCGGAAGTATCCTTAGTGGCTTCGGAAGTAAATGATAAACCAGCTTTGGAAGTAACTTCCAAAGCTTCAGAAGCAATATCACTTCCTGTCCCTTCCAAGTCAGATGCTGGGCCATCAGTTTATGCTTTTCACTCTAAGTGAATCTTGGGTTCCACACTCCCCTTAGGTTGACCAACATCTTTCACAAAGGTAGGAGGTGTTGTTAGCCTTTGAAGCTCCTCAGCTCCAAATTAGGTTAGAGTGACATCTGGTAGGGGATATTCAAATAAGGAACTCATCAGAAATAGGTTGAAGAAATTTAAGAAGTTGATGAGAAGCCTGGAATCCATTTGAATTGATGAAGGTGGGGAAAATATGGGTGCTGTGATATGTGGTGAGAAAAAGTGACTCTAAAGGGAGAGGTAGTGGCAAAGATTGGCTCCATGGGAGTTGATGTCTATTCCAAAGAGTGAATAAACATCTCCTCCTGAGTTGACAACTGCTCCAAAGAGTGAGCAGAAGTCTCCTCATAAGTTCTTTATCCCTGCAAACTATCCCACTTTTTGGTAGCATCATCTTATGAGTCAGATGAGCTTGAGGAAGAGCTTGTGAAGACCTGAGTGTGTACATGCCTAACAGATCTATCTATCTGTGTCTTAACTAGTTGGGCCTTGAGTGTGTTAATCTCAAGTTGTTAAGTGACAGATCTACTTTCCAAAATCTTAACCTTGGATTCAAGGTTTGAGATTTTAGAGAGTAGATACTCAATAGTGTGTTGAAGACTACCCTCATCCTATTATTAGGAGTCATGGAGAGATGGGATAACATACCGAGTATGTTCCTCTGCACCACCTGATGTGGCTTCTTGGCACTCAGGGTTCCTCTGCAAGTCAATGTTCTCTTCGGAAACACTGAGATGCAGAGTTGTCGTGGATAAAGGCTGAATTATGTTACCACTGCCCTGAGAGGCTAATGAAGCACTTTTAGTAGTGGCAGCTTTATCCACATGAGTCCCCTCCACATCTATGGGACTCACCTCAGTACTGGCTCCCTGATAGGGTTGAATATCAGAGGTTCCAAAGGGCTCTGTTGATCTTGAGAACGGTGAGATGGATCAACTTCACTACCCATATAGAGTATGACATCCTTATCAGGATGGGTAAGAAGGTCAAGAAAGGATGTACCTTGCATATCTATTGACCCGAGACCTTGGCCAACACCTAAAGATTCCATTATGTAAGCAATGGATTCCATGATATGGCTGTCCCTTTTTGGTTGCTTAGGAGAGTGTTGAGAATCATCCTGAGGGCTTGAGGCTAGGGTTGTGGGCTCTTTTGGTTGAGACTGACGAGACTCAACCATGACATTGAGGTCTATGATAGAGGATGGTGGGACCTCTAACTGAGTGGGAGCCCTTGTTTCTACTCTAGTCTTTTTGGGTTGAACAAAGGGGGCTTGATCAATCAGAGTAGATTGATCAAGGGTTTGTTTTGGGCGTCTATGATAAGTGAGCTGTAAGAGATGGTGGATAATGGGTGAATCTGGTGGGGTTCATCACCTGCTGGTCCTGCAGAGATGTCACCATGACCCATTGGCTCAAACATACTAGGAAGAAGATCAGTGAATCTTCCAGTGAAATGAGTTGAAACCTTCTTCAAAGTTTTGAAGACTATAGGTTTCATTTGAGGAACTTAAAGAATGTGGGCATATGAAAGCTTGTCCTGGTCCATTTCACAGTTTATAATGTGTTGTATGTACCTGGGATACATATAGAAGGAATCCCGGTTGATGTTGCTAATCAAGTTCAGCAACATAAACTGTGAGTAATTGAACCGAAGGTTCCCCACCATTCCATGGAACAGGCACCCCAAGTCGTGTGGGATTTGATCCCATCCCCTGGATTTGTTAGATAGTCTGTGAAGAACAATGTGTAGCAAGAACTTCCAGTTATAAGAGAAATTGTACTTATAAAAGGTAGACCTATGCGCATCACCTCCATAGCCCATTTAGAGATAGGAGTCTACCAAATCCAAGTGAGGGAAGTCAATAGGGGCACCCGCATCATGGAGCTCCAGATGCTCCCGGATGGTGGTCTCACTGATGATCAGGCCGCATATCATCGACCGTATAACCCTCTGATTTTTTTTGGGTTTCACTCCTAGCATATGACCAGAAGTCGACCATATGGTTGGAGTAAACAAGGGGGTTCATGGTAAGGGCAATAAAGTATGTTGATTGGTTAAGGAACTGGATGATTGGGGCATAGTCGACATCCTTAGTGGAATCAAAGGATCGTGACCTGGTTGTGTTGAGGATTAAGGGCCATGGTTTCAGATTATTTGGATGTTTGGAGGAATTGTGAAGAAGATGAATGAAATGGAGGGGAATTTAGGAGTGTACTCTGTAAATTAGTGTTTGGAAATTCTGTAATGGTAAGTAGGAGAGAGATGGTTGGAGGTTATGTGTAAATAGAGGTAAAATCTTATCGGATAAGGGGTAATGATGATGACAAGATGGTTTAGGTTTCGATAAGATTAGGCGCAAGATAAATCCATTTAAATAATTCAACGATATCCTCTTTTACTGACAAAATCTTTTACCTTTTTACAGAGTGGGGAGCAAAAGATTTTGGTAACAGTTAATTTTCTTATAAAGGTTAAATGTCTTCTGAAGGGTAACACTTATGTTCCCTTTAAGTAATTCTTCCGAAGAAAATTTCGGAATTCAAATTTGCTTCGTGAGTAAAATTGTTGTTCAAGAGTAAGAAGTTAACATGCTTTGGAAGTTGTTTTTGATACTTGATCAAAAATTCTTCCGAGGCTCAAAATCTTCTGCGGAAGAAGAAACAGTTAGAGTAATTTACCTTCGAAAGACTGAGAAAATCTTCTTCCGAAGGTAAATTTCTCTTCGAAAGAATTCTTACTTAAGTAGTTTTGAAGAAAATTTCTATAACAGGGCTTAAATTTAGACAAAAAGGCCATGGCATATTTAAAAAAGTTTTAAAAAGAGATCTAGTCAAGGTTGATCATCCCAATATATGTAATTAAGTATTTAAATCTTTGTTCATCAAATGCCTTTGTGAACAAGTTAGCATATTGTTCATTTGAATGAACCTTGACTAATTTTATAAGATGTTTCTCATGAATATCTCGGATGAAGTGATACCTGATGTCAATATGCTTGGTTTTTGAGTGGTTCACTAGATTTTCTGTGATTGAAATGGCACTTTTGTTGTCTATGTGGATAGGAGTTTCCATGAAGTTGAATCAGTAGTCTAACATCTGATTCTGAATCCATAGCAACTGAGCACAGCAGCTGGCAGCAGCAATGTACTCAGCTTTAGCAGTTGATCTAGAGACACAGGATTGTTTCTTGCATTGCCATAAAATAATCCTTTCACCAAGAAATTGACATCCTCCTGATGTTAATTTCTTGTTGATGTTGCAGCCACCATAGTCACTGTCAGTGTAACCATAGAAGTTGAAGTCCATGTTCTTAGGATACCAGAGTCCTAGTTTAGGAGCTCCCTTGAGGTATCTAAGAATTCTTTTGACAGCAACCAGGTTAGACACCTTAGGAGCAGCCTGATATCTTGCACAAATGCAAGTTACAAACATGATATCAGATCTGCTTGTAGTTAGATACATTAGAGACCAAATCATTGCCTCCCCCTCAGAGTCCGGACACAGATTATGGTTTCTGGCTATAGGTGTCTTGGCTGGCTTACAATCCTTCATATCAAATCTTTCTAAGATGTCATTAACATACTTAGATTGACTGATGAAGAATCCTTCCTTCATCAGCTTCACTTGAATTCCAAGGAAGAAGTCTATCTTTCCCATAGAACTCATCTTAAACTTCTTCCTCATGGTGCTCTCAAAGTCCTTACACATTTAGTCATTTGAAGAACCAAATATGATATCATCCACATAGAATTGTACAAGAAACATGTCCTTTCCTGATCTCTTTATGAACAATGCCATGTCTATGGTACCTCTGGTGTAGCCATTCTTTAATAGGAATTAAGACAAAGTCTCATACGACAGCCTAGGTGCTTAGTATAGGCCATAGAGTGCCTTGTCCAGTTTTCACACATAGTTGGGATGTTGTGGATCCTCAAATCCAGGTGGCTGGCACACATGGACTTTCCTATCTATATCCCCATACAGGAATGCACATTTCACATCAAGTTGGTAGAAAGTGAAGTTCTTGGATGCTGCAAAAGCGAGGAAAATCCTAACAGCCTCAAGTCTTGCAACGGATGCAAAAACATTTGTGTAGTCAATTCTTTCCTCTTGTGTGTATCCTTAAACAACAAGTCTGGCCTTGTTCTTGATGATCAAACCTCTGTCATCCTTCTTGTTCCTAAACACCTATTTGGTACCTATAGGGACTTGGCCTTTTAGTAAAGGACATAAGTTCCATACCTTTTGCCTTTTGAATTGAAGCAACTCCTCTTACATTGCTGCAACCCAATTATTGTCCTTTAAGGCTTCTTCCACTTTTTTGGGCCCAAATTAGGAGAGAAAGCATGAATACAAGCAGACATTCTCATGATGGGTTTGACTCCTTGTTTTTACTCTCTCTGTGACATTCCCAATGATGTTCTCAGCTGGATGGATGTTGTGGATCCGGAGCCTAGGAATCACATCTAATTGTAGAGATAGATCAAGGTTAGAGATGTTTTGCTCAGGATTGTAAACATCATCACCAGCTGCTATCTCACATTCATTCAATGAGGACTGATTCAATGAATGTGTTACAGCATATGAGTTGCTGTGAAGCAGGATCAATAGTTTCCTGTTCCTCCAAGTAACTGTCTTCATTAGCTTGGTATTGATTTCTGAAGTTGTCTGTTGGTGAAGATTGAGGCTTATGTGTATGACAACTTGTTGATGCTCCATTGGTTTCAGAGATGGTGAGACTCTCTGGATTACCAGCTATGGGAGTTTGATCTTCATGTCTTCTTGGAGATCTTGGAAGAGGCCTTGGCAACTCAAACATTTGATCTGCATAGGAATTTGTTTGTCCACCTGTTCCAGCTGAAACAGTCTCACAAGAAGGTTTAGAATAGTTGGGAAATAATTCTAAGTTGAAGATATATTCAGGGACATTCCCCTTAACACAAGGAGTGTGCTCATTAACAACAATATTGGATGACTCCTCAAATTGTTGATTCTTAATGTTGTATACTCTATAAGCTTTGGAGTTTGAAGAGTATCCAACAAAGATAGCATCATCTGACTTTTCAGCAAATTTTGCTAAATTGTCCTTTGTGTTAAGTATGGTACACCTGCTACCAAAGGACCTAAGAAAACCAATGAATGGTGGTCTCTTATTGCATAGTTCATAAGGGGTTTTACCATGGGGCTTAGCTGTAAGAACTCTATTATGCATATAGCATGCAGTGCTGACTGCATCTGCCCAGAATGTTAGAGGCAGCTTTGAATCAGCCAATATAGTCCTAGCTACCTTAATAAGTGTCCTATTTCTCCAAAACTCTGTTATGCATATAGCATGCAGTGCTGACTGAATCTACCCAGAATATTAGAGGCAGCTTTGAATCAGCCAACATAGTCGTAGCTGCCTCAATAAGTGTCCTATTTCTCCTCTCAGTAACACCATTCTGTTGAGGAGTTCTGGGAGCACTATATTGTCTGGTGACCCCCTTAGAATCATAGAATTAGTCAAGAACTTGAATCTTGAATTCAGTCCCTTGGTCAATTCTTTATATTTTTACCTTATGATCTATCTGGTTCTCAATTTTAAGAATAAAAGATTTTAAAATTTCAGCAGTTTCATCCTTAGTTCTTAAAAAGAAAACCCATGTATATCTAGTGAAGTCATCAACAATCACAAGGCAGTATGATTTCTTTCCAGTGCTCATTATGCTTGTAGGACCAGAGAGATCCATGTGTTACAAGTGTAATGGAGTGGTGATTGAGTTTACTTCTTTGGATTTATGAGGAACCTTGTGTTGTTTTCATTTCAAGCAAGCAACACAATTATCCTTGCAAATAAATTCCTTTTTAGGCACTCCATGTACCAAGTTATTTTTGACTAGCTTGTTTATGGTCTTAAAATTAACATGGCATATTCTCTTATGCCATAGAGTTGATTCATCACCATTTGCTTTGGAAAAAAAGATGATACTTCACCCAGTGGGGAAGCATTATTCATATCAAGCATGTACATATCCCCTTTTCTGGGAGATCTAAGAAGCACCAATTCCTGAGGAATTATCATCCCAGGTTTGAGGATAATGCACTCATGTTATGTGAAAAGCATGTGGTGCTTTTGGTAATAGAATTAAGAAACACTTAACAGTTTGTGTTCAAGCTATTTGACAAAGTTTACCTTGTCAATTTTTAACTTATCATTGGATACACTTCCCTTGCCTGAAATGTATCCACCAGTTTGACCTCCAAACTGAACAGGTCCTCCATCAAAATGTTGAAATTATTGAAAAAGAGATCTGTTTCATGTCATGTGCTTTGAGTATCCACTATCCATAATCTAGATGTTTCTATTTTTGTCAAGTGGATGTCCCTGCACATTAGGTGAAAAAGTTAGGTGCTATTGGAAACCCAAGGCTTGTTGGTCTTGGGTTCTTCCAATGATAATAAAATTGAACCAAAATGTAGACATGGGGTTCAATTGTGGTTTTGGAAGAAGAGGTTGAGGTTGCAGCTTCTTCTTTGATCTTCCATTCCATCCTTTGGTTAATCAGCAAAGATGAGCTTGATGAAGCTTTAGTAGCAGAGCTTTCTTCTGAAGCCTCCTTCTTTTTGGAAGAAGCTTTCACAACCTGTTTTTCCGAAGCAGTCATTACTTCGGAAGATCTCAAAGGAATTTTCTTGTTCTTCAGAATTTTCTTTGTCTTTACTTCCAAAGCTATTTTTTCTTCAGAAGAATGATTTTCTTCTGAAAGTAATTTGGCTTTGGAAGTAAGTTTTCCTTTTCTCATTATTTGAACTATGTGATAAGCTCCAAATGTGAAAACTTCCTTGACTTCTTCTTTCTTAACATTATTTGCATAATGTGTGCTTGCAGGATTGTAATAACAATCTTTAGCCATATGGTTATGCAAACCACACATTATGCATACAATGCTGCTCTTCAAGGGGTGTCCAGACTGTTGTTTCTTGCACTTCTCAACAATCTTCCCCTTATGTTTCTGATCCTTCAGTTGGATAGGATTGCTGGTATTGCATTCCTTTCCTAGATCAGATTTTCCTACCACCTGGAATCCTGCTGAGATAAACACACCCTTTTGCTTTGGGTCTATATTCAGCTTGGATTCAACTACTTTCTTGGAAGTTTTGGTAGCTGCCTTGGCTTTGTTTCTTTTAGCTTTGGTGGTCAAGGTTTGTTCATTATAGGTGAGGATTGAGTTTTCTTCCTGATCCTCTCCTATATTGGTCTCCATACATGCATCATTATTCTTTTCATAAGATAGGGGGTCAGCAAATGGAACCTCTTGCTCTTCAGTATCACATCTTGGTTGTCTTATAGACTCATAAGAATATGGTAGAGCAATTTCATTGGTTCCCAACCCCTCTTTGTTTTGATAACATATTTTGAGTGAGAGGATGATGGAAGGATGGTTTGGAAGTTATACTCTTCAATAGCATACTTCTCTGCTTTAGCCTAAGCTATAACTAGCTGGGCTTGAGCCTCAGTTAACTTGGAAATTAAATCTTTGATTTGAGTCCTATAGTTTGTTTGTTCATTCTTTAAGGAGGACACAGTTCTTTTAACTTTTCAATTTTCATTTTGTAGTCAGATTCAGCCCTTTTAAAGTCAGATTTTAAAATGTTTAAGGACTCAATATCATATTTGATTTCCATGTTACAGTCCTGATACAGTTTGACTTTAGCAATACAAGCTGGAGTACAAAGATGTTCATATACCTTGCTATCATCAGTTCCAGTCATGAGTGCTTGAGAAGGATTCACTTCTTGCACCATAAAGCTCCAGTCAACTTCTTGAGCTACAATAATAGTTTGTTGTTCAGTGGATGCAGCTTTATGTGTGATAGAAGATGTGGAGGCTTGAGTGGTTGCTGGGTCGGATTTTGGAGCTCTGCATTCCCTAGCAAAGTGACCAATTTGATTATAATTGTAACACTTGGCCTTTCTCTTATCAAATCCAAATTTGTAGTTGGCTAGGTTTTGAGGGAACTTCCTTTCTGTTCTTTTGTTAGGACCGAGTACGGACAAAGTACTAACTGATTCTACGTGAAACCAAATCAAATAGCGCGGAATTCTATTTGATTGGCGATCCAATCAGGGAGAACGTTAATCGGATCAAACCTAACGATTAGAATACGTTAAGAATGAAGTAGGAATGATCTGAAACGTTCTATGAACTTGGAAGGGACGCTCTGCACGAACTGGGACGGCTAGGGTTGTCAATTGTCGAAGTGTTTCATTTTTCCACGAATTAAGTGGTATTTATAGGTTACAGCTTTCATTCAGACGACTGTGCCAAGCGACTAGCTCAGTCGTGCGACTGAGTCATACGATCGATTCATTCGTACGACTGAGGCAGTCTTATGACTCAATCGTGCGATTGACTCAATCACCTGGTTCAGTCATGCGATTGGCCCATTCGCATGGTCTAGTCGTGCGACTGAATCAGAATACTTAGTTAAACACATTCTTGAACCTTTAATGATTCAGAACTATGTCTAACAACCGTAAACCTATATAACATGTTTATATAAGCGTGTAACAATAAATAATATTAATAGATATAACATTAAACAACCAATAAACATTCATAGAAGAGTTTTTCATTTCATTGATAAAACATTACATATGTGTTACAAGATGAAAGTCTATTACATTGAAGCTCACTAGACTAGACCTAGGGACATGTGTATCAACAAACTCCCCTTGGACCTAGATCTATCTAAACTTTGACTTCCTTCTTGAACTCTTCAAATCTCTTCACTTGTTCTTCTTTTGAAACCTCGGCATGGATATTGAGTGTGAAGCATAGACGTATGATATGCTGAAACTGTAGTGCTTGCACTATATCCTGCGTGTCAAAAAATAATGGCCACTTATATAGCGTATAAACATCTGCGCTGACAAGTTGATAAGCCACATGGGGTCGAACACCCTTATTGTGTCCACCGTGCCTTCCCTATCCAAAACAATGACGGCCTCTCCAGAGCGCCAGTCATAGTACCACCACTTAAAATGTGGGGTAAAGTCCTGTGGCATCTCCCTCAATGGAATTCTGGACATCGTACACGGAGGGCGCCACTTCAGGACTATCTTTGGTAGACCAGTGATGGGACTCACTTTAGACCTACGGATGTACCTCGTAGCCTGCTGTGGTCTGAAGTTTACCCATCTCGTCCAGTATTCCCCTTTCAGGGCAGCCTCAAACCAGCCTAACATTTTCTTTGGATCAACATATAGTAACTTCAGGCGTGCTAGCTGGTTGAGCTCAAACCCGGGGAGAGTCTTCAGATCATGAGGGAATCTGAAGTACTCGATTCCCCTCTCCCTATTCACTGCATAAACTCCAAGGTCATCAAAATGAGCCCAAGCAATGATCTTCCCTGACACCTTCATGTTCTTCTTGACTTTGTATAGCTTGGTGTAGGTACTCTGAGTTGCTGTAACGCGTTGGGCTCGGACCTCAGCGAAGCAAGCCACCCATTCAGCCTTTCGGATATCTACATTAGCGTCCGAGACTTGGGCTTGGCTAGTTGATGCTTCAGCTCCCCTTTCCTTCTCATTGAGTTTCTCCAGAATATCACTGCCAAGGGTGTTAACCAGATCTGGAAACACATTGCCCTCTCGGTCAGCGTATTCCGGATAATGCTGATCAGTGATGTCTTCTATCTCTATTTCTTCAACATCGTTGAGCTCGTCATCATCAGCATCATCAAAAGTTAGAGCATCCTTTATAATCTTTTCCGGATTCAGTCGAAATATCTCAGCAAGTTGCTCTCTGTTAGGTCGTGAATTATTTCTCCTTCTTCAGGAGTATAACTCACCAACCTTCGGATGATCCCCTGCAGATCAAGAATCATTGTGAGTTGAGACTTGATCTGTTGGAGGGGAGCAACATCATGCTCATCTTTCTGAAATCCTAGATCTGCTTGATTTAGACATATAGAATAACAATCATTAGTAAGTAATCAAGATAATCAAACATTAATCATTAAACATTTACATAAGTTACATAAACATTGAAAGATGATTCAAGAACAAAAGTTGAAAAATAAAACATCTAATCTGTACTTTTGCCCTGAATCATAGCCGGATCTTCAGCAGATGGGGAGGTAGGCGGGACAGACGATGATGCTCCCTGGTCCGGTTTCCTCTTGGTCCTTTGCTCTTGACCAGGGGCAGAAGCGGATGCATCTGCATCTCCTTCATCTTCATCACCATCCTTGCCTCGAGCCTCGCCATCACCCTCCTCATCATCATCTTCACTTTCATCCTAATTATCATCATCCTCCTCATCATCACCATCGTCATCATCCTCTCCTTCCCCTATCTTTAGTGGCTCAGCTTGCGACCCCTTCAGCTTTAGCAAAATCTTCTTATTAGCTGACTCCAACTCCTCAATCTTCTGAGTAGACAGGACGTTTTGCTTCTGGAGTTCGGAGATCTGCTCAGCTTGCTGAGCAATATGCTGAGCTTGAGAAGCATTTTGCTCCTCAAGCTGATGAAGCCTAGCCGACTTCTCCTCGTCTGCAGCTAGCAGCTTCAGCACCATTGTGTTAAGTGTTGCAAGTTGTTCCTCCACTCCAATAGGAGGGAGGGATGATCCTGTGGGGAAGGAGGATGGGCCGGCTTGGTGGCTCGTAGTGGTGGTAAAGATTGGGGGTGGTATAGAGGTGGTTGGTGGTGTAGTGGTGGTAGTGAAGATTGGGGGTGGTATAGAGGTGGTTGGTAGTGTAATGGTAGTGGGTGGAGGAGTGGTAGTGGGTGGTGGAGTGGTAGTAGGGGTGGTTGAGGTAGTGGTGGTGGCTATGGAGGTAGTGAGTAGGGTAAACCTCCTACGCTTGGGCTTCAGCCCGTGTGGCTGAGCCATCCGTTTCCTCCGAGTCCCCCTGGACCCGAAGGCTCCCCCTCGGCTACTGGGAGAGTCTGGGATATAAGATGGGTCAATGATAGTCTCCCCAGACCCTCCAGGACATCCGCCAATCGTCCTAATACCCCTCTCCGTGGCTACGACACGGCTTCCTACTATTCGTACCAAGCGCTCATCATCTGACTCTTCTACCTCATCAGGCAGAAATCCCTGATAGAAACCAGCACTCTCTGCTCCTCCTTGGGTGGATGATGGAGATGTCACATCAGTAGTAGTGGCCCTAGATTGTGTGGGGCCAGTATCTCCACCATCATCGTCATCATCATCTAAATCATCATCCGGAACCGCTATCGGCTCCGAGTCCGAATCACTGTCATCGTGACGCCACTTTTTCCTAGCTGGCGCCATGTAATCCTCACGGGCCAAATGCGCAAACAGTCTCCTCACTGGGGGCTTCACCTGCTTCCCTCGGTATACCATCATTCTCCCCAGCGTCGTATCATCCATAACCTCCAATACGACCGCATCATCTTGCTCCTTAGGCAGCTGGGGGAGTTTCTGATCAATAATCATCTGAATGAACCTCGGGTACATACAGAAACTCTCCTTCCCCTTGGCCTCGATGTTCTCCACCAAGTAGGTGAAGATCATCCTGGAGAAGCTAAAAGGATGGTTCAGCACCAGAGCAGCATATGCATTCTGCATCTAGTCTGACAACTCATCAAAGCCGCCCTTCCTTGATGCGATGTATCTAAGAAGTACATGTGCCAAGTATTTGAACTGGGGGCACAAGTTCCTCTTGTTGAGCATACTTGTGTTGATGTCCCTAGAATACTTGGCTCTCATGAAGTAGCCACGGACGGTAAGGGGATGTAATCTAGTGGGGCAATTTGCATCATCCTCGAACTCAAGAACCGTCCGCATATCCTCTTCGGTGATCTGGATGGCCTCCCCAAAAATCGAACTCCTGATAGTGTATGGATCGGTAGAACGGTCTACAGCAGCGTTTTCCCAAAACGTCTGCTGTATCGATTGGTAAGGAGTGCAAGGTGCTGAGATCGCCCGAAAGATCCTCGAGCGTCGTAAAACGAGATGATCCCAGCAAACTCAGCAGATTTGCGGGAAGTCAGGTCGAGATAAGCACAAATGTTGTGCTTAGAGCTCATAGGCTATCTGCTCGCCATCTGTGACACAAAGTAAATAAACATTAGTACGTGTCAGAGTATTCCAGACTTGTTTCATGTAATTGAACATTTTGTTCAGTCGTGCGACTGAACTGAGAGATTGAATCTAGTCGTGCGACTGAGCTAGACGACTGAGCTCTAGTCATGCGATTGAGCTCATTCGTGTGACTGAGTCAAGCGATTGGACTTAGTCATGCGATTGCTCATGCACTTACCTCAGTCGTGCGACTGAGTTTAGACGCATAGTTCAGTCGTGCGATTAAACCATTCGTCCATCTCAGTCGTGCGATTGAGTCTAGTCGTCTTGCTCAGTCGTGCGACTGGAGTTCATCAGTGTGTAGGAACGGATTCTAGTGATACACCACATCGCGTAGTACCTGTATAATCAATACCAACGTCAGAGAGAAACAAACAAAGGTCAAAATCGATCAACTGGAATTTTTGGCAGAGTGGGGTTGTGTCGTATGATTTGGGCGCGATTTGAGTGAATGGAGCGACTGAGGCCGATTCGCCCTCTATTTACACTAGGGCACACTCCATTCATGCGACTAGATTGAGTCGTGCGACTGAGCTTCAGTCGTACGACTCGTCCATTCGGCCATCACAAGTCGTACGATTGAGGTTCATTCGTGCGATTGTTCACAGTCGGTTACCTCCAATTGTGCGATTGGGCTCATTCGTATGGTCCATTCGTACGACTGGATCATACTCATGGTCCAGTCGTGCGAATGGGTCATTCGTATGAAATTTTGCCCTTTTTGACCCATGAACACTTATACACTTGTAATAATAGATAAAACATTTTGATCAATTTGATTATCTCAGACATGACCATTTTAAGATTAAAACAACATTTGATCACCTCAGATGTGATCCATTTATCCACCTAATCATCTCAGACATGATCCATTTATCCACCTGATCATCTCAGACATAATCCATTTATCCACCTGATCATCTCAGACATAATCCATTTATCCACCTGATCATCTCAGATATGATCCTTTTACTTTTTTAGAAACAATTGATTTTAGACTAACGTTAAGTTCATAATTTGACATTATCTGCAATGAGTAGCATAGCACAGTCCGACACTGACACACTTTACAAATAAATTAAAAGACTAAACTAAGTAACTATATAAACATGTTTTTGTGATTTTCTTAGGGTTGGGTAGACACGCCTATTAGCAATAACATCATTTCCAGGACAGATTCTAATGGAATCAGACAGGCATAAACTCAATTACTTGGAACTTTTATATATTTATTGAAATGGAAACTAGCATATTTACATATCACAGCTTCTCATTCATCTGAGATTTCTAAGTTCTAAATGGGAATCATGCTTGATCTGATACGTAGCACACGTTGATTATCAACATCAGGCGGTGCATTCACGACGATTGTCAGTATACTTGTCCACTTAAATCCATACACAGACTTTTGACACATGTTGGTGATGTATTACATTATATTATTTCAACCAACATTTGTGAATCCCACGCTTATATAGTAATCAACATTCCTCAGGAGACTTTTGAGCGGTCTACGGGTATTTTAATAATAAGAGACTATTCTTAGAATTTTCAAAGAGAAGCCAAGCCTCAGGTTAGTGCCACCGCACAGTAGAGAGGCGGCAAATAACAGTGAATTCCAGAATATCTAGGTTATGCTTATCCTCAGGTCAGCGACATCGCACAGCAGAGAGGCACACAACCTATCCCCTTGTTAGAGCATTTCTTATTTTCTTTTGCACATAACGCACCAACAACATAGGTTATCAGCTTGATTGCGTTTATTTTCATTTTTTCGTGCTTTGCTCCTTTTGTGGTCATCCGTACACTTTTAGTGGCGTTTATTTGCTTGTCATCCCTTATTGGAAATAACTGATTGTGTTAACCAGTGATAAGATGGGAACCCACAGTCGGTTGAACTGATTAGTTTAAAGTGAGTTCACCAATGATGTCTACTAGTCTATTGTGTTGAATCTACCGACACATCGTATAGTGAACTAGCACCTCCCTAGATCAACTTTCTCCGTGTAATTTTAGTAACACCCAAGCGTACTATCATTTTCCCAATTTGTTAGACTAAGTGTTCTCTGACTAACAATTTTCTGTGATTTAATTTAAACTAAAATTGCAAAAATTTAAAATCTTTTTGGTGTTCCAAGTAACTAGACGCCTGTGTAATATCACTTTCCATTGTGTAGAATCACAGTCTTATCTTCGTTGTTTTTGCCTTTTAGCTTATCTACCTTTCCCCTTTTTTTAAGTAAATAAATACTGAACGTAACCTAATCTCCCCCTAAAATTCTAAAACAAAAATCTTTTTGTGTTTTTGGATTTTTATAAGACAATGAAACTAAAAAAATAAAATAAAAAAAAACTGAACTAGTGTCGGACTAAGCATCTGTTTCTTCCGAGATAATGTCACTTTTCTTTTTCACGCCATTTACCTCTAAAAGATAGAAAAATCGGGTTTATCAAACGGTTTAGTGTAGAGGTCAGCGCATTGTAAATCCGTGTTTATCTTAACCACATCATTAATTGTTTTTCATAGCAGTCGCGTATGAAGTGATACTTTATGCCGATGTGTTTAGTTTTAGGGTGTTGAACCGGATTTTTAGTTACAGCTATGGTAGCAGAGTTATCAACATAGATAGGGGTGTTAGAGAATGCAAACCGTAGTCCCGCATTTACTGTTGGATCCAGATAATCTGAGAGCAGCAGCATGCAGCAGCAACGTATTCAGCTTCACAGGTTGATAAGGCAACCGAGGTCTGCTTCTTGCATTGCGACGTGACTAAACGCCTTCCAAAAAACTGACACCCTGCTGATGTAGACTTGAAATTTATCTTGCAGCCGCCATAGTCTGAATCACTATATGCCGTTAGCTCGAAGTCATCATCATGAGGATACCACAACCCCAGTTTTGGTTTACCCTTCAGATAACGAAAGATCCTTTTCACCCCGATCAGATGATTTACTTTTGGTTTCGCTTGATATCTGGAGCAAAGACATGTGGCATACATGATATCTGGACGAGAGGCAGTGAGATACATGAGAGATCCGATCATCCCACGATACACAGTGGCATCTACCAAATCCCCATTCTCATCAGGAGCCACATCATGATTTATGGCAAGTGGGGTACCGACAGCGGTGACATTTTCCATATCAAAGCGACTAAGAATGCCTCCGACATACTTAGTCTGATGCAGGAATATACCGGTAGGTGTCTGATCGACCTGTAATCCCAGGAAGAACTTCATTTCTCCCATGGCGCTCATTTCAAATTCTACCTTCATCACAGATTCGAATTGTTTACATAGATCTTCGTTTCATGAACCAAAGATAATGTCATCCACATAAATTTGAACCATCAGTAAATCTCCGTCTCTTTCCTTGATAAACAGCGTGCAATCAATCACACCCCTGCGAAACCCGTGTTTCAGTAGGTGGGTGGAGAGCTTTTCATACCAAGCTCGAGGAGCCTGATGTAGCCCATACAGAGCCTTGTCCAACTTGTAGACTTTGTCCCGATGGTAAGGATCTTCGAATCCATCAGGTTGACTGACGTAGACCTCTTCACGAATTTCCCCGTGAAGGAACACACTCTTTACATCTAGTTGATAGACTTTGATCTTCATGTAAGTTACGTAGGCTAGAAAGATGCGGATTGCTTCCATTCTAGCAACTGGTGCAAAGACTTCATTATAGTCGACTCCTTCGACTTGTCTGAAGCCTTGAACAACCAACCGTGCCTTGTTTCTGATAACGACTCCTTGGTCATCCTTCTTGCAGCGTAGCACCCATTTGGTGCCTATCACTTTCACTCCTTTTTGCCGGTCAACAAGTGTCCACACTTCAAGCTTCTTGAACTGTAGCAGCTCCTCTTGCATAGCATTGACCCAGGCCTCATCCTTCAGGGCATCGCTTATGTGTTTGGGTTCGACTTGAGATACAAAGCATTTGAATGCTCCATCATTCACGTAGCCCTTTTCCATAATTGCAGCATAATCAGCAGAGTACACTTCAAGCTTCTTGAACTGTAGCAGCTCCAATGATAGCCTCCTGCGGATGATTCGTACTGATCCTAGTCACAGGTGTCGTAGGGACGACAACTTCAGTATCCAGATTTGCGACCGGAGGTTCAGTATCCGTATTTCCTGATGCATGTTCAGCAGCTGATGAGCTTTCCTCTTTATCAACATTATGCTCAATGCCTGTCTTAGCTGCTTCTTCATCATCTGATGAGTCATCACTCTCGTCCTGATCAGCTGGTGAAGTTCCCGATGAACCACTCGCAGGCGTTGTATCGCTAGTATCCAGATTCGGTGTGTTTAGAACATCATGCATCATCTGAGTAGCCATCTCTTCATCTGAATCTATCTGAGGAAGGTTGAATGATTTGAAAAAGCCATCGTAGTCGAAGAACGACGATGGGCCTTTTCTAGCAGGGGGATGGTGAATCGTTATACGTCGACATTGCACCATACTTCGACCTGAATTGTTGAGTTATTGTAAACTCGTTTGTCTGGTATGCTGTATCCTAGAAAGATCCCCTGATCTGCCTATTCACTGGACTTGCCCTCCGGAGTTTTCTTTAGTAACGTACATGGAGCTCCGAATGGTTCCAGATACTCCATGTTAGGTTTACATTTCTGAAGCAACTCATAGCAAGTCTTCCCATGCCTTTTGACAACTGACACATAATTAAGTGTGTAGCATGCGTTGGCAACAGCTTCGTTCCAGAACTGCACTGGCAGCTTTGAATCTGCCAACATAGTCCTGGCAGTTTTGATCAAGCTCCTGTTCTTCCGCTCAGCAACTCCATTCATCTGTGGTGTTTATGCAGAGGTGAACTGATGAACAATTCCCTTTTCTTTGCAGAAAGCATCCATCCACTGATTCTTGAACTCTGGTCCATTGTTTGAACGAATCTTCCAAACCTTCAGCTTGTAGAGAGATTCTAGTGTAGTAACGAGCACCTTGAATGACTCAAAGGTTTCTGACTTTGCTTTCAGAAACATCACCCAGGAGAACCGTGAGTAGTCATCTGTGACTACAAAGCAGTACCAGTCTCCGATGATGCTCTTCGTGCTGACGGGACCGAATAGATCCATATGCAATAGCTCCAGGGGCATCTCGATAGAATTGACGTGCTTGGTCTTGTGAGATTTCCTGGTCTGCTTTCCCTTCTTGCATGAGACACAAAAATCAAGAAGTTTGAAGTTCTTAACAGGAACTCCATCAACTAAGGGGCTATTTGGCAACCTCTTAATCAGCCTCTTAATGGTTCAGATGCTGAATGGTTCAGCACTTAATGGTTCAGACTGTTGTTTCATAAGCACATATCTGAATGGTTAAGATATTTGCCTCTGAATGGTTAAGCATTATACAAATGCTGAATGGTTAAGAGGTATAATACTGAATGGTTAAGATCTCTTATCTTAATTGGTCAGACATTTGCCTTTAAATAGTTAAGTGATATACCAGCTCTTAATGGCTCAGACCTCTTAATGGTTCAGCACTTAATGGTTCAGACCTCTTATTGGTTTATCACTTAATCATTCAGATACTACCAAACAGCCCCTAAGTTGTTATGAATCAGATGATTTATCTTCCTATGATTAATGTGTCCCATTCTTCTGTGCCATGAGATGGAATCCTTCTCTATAGCTTTAGATAAAAAGCATTGAACAGTAGACACACTAGTAGAAGCATTAGACATATCTAGAACATACAGGTCAATATACCTAGATGCTGATATTAATACCTGCTCCTCTGGAATTTCCATCTCTTTCTTCAGTATGTAACACTTCCGATTGTCGAACATAACTTTGAAGCCCTTGTCACATATCTGAGACACTGAAAGCAGATTGTTTTCCAATTGTTGAACGAAATTAACTTTATCAAACCTTACCTTTGCATTACCTACTTCTCCTTGTGCGGTAATGCATCCTCCTTTGTTTCCAGCAAAAGAAACGTGTCCCCCTTTAATTTGTTTGACATTGTAAAGGAGAGACTTATTTCCTGTCATGTGCCTGGATGCTCTGCTATCAACTATCCATGTGTTGGTAAAAGCACTATAGCGGATAAGCTGCACATAATAGAAAATAATTAGTTAAGGAGGGGGACCCAAGCCTTGACTGGCTTGGGTTTCCCAGAGGCATCACACATCACGAACTTGACCCACTGTCCTTTATCAGTAGGTGGGACCTCAATCTTCAACTTATCACTGCTTTCAGACACTTCAGATGTTTTGGCTTTCCACAAACCATCCTTGTGAAAGGATTGTTTGTGGTAAACCGATGATTGATTTACAGTTTGAACCTTAGGTTTAGCTTCAAAGACAGGTTTCACCTCAGGCATCACAGACTTGCCAGTGGTTTGTCTGTGTTGTCTGTGGTGTTGGGGAGAGGTGTAAGACCTAGCAGGTGTTTTAGACCTGACAGGAGTCTTAGACCTAACCGGAGTCTTAGATCTCTGTTTTGGAAACTGTTTAACTTCATTTTCTAGTTCAATTTTAATTTTGGGTGTCTAATAGCGAGGACAGTTTGAAGAAATGTGACCTCGTTGACCACAAGTATAGCATGATCTCCTTTCAACTGGACTAGGAGATCTCTTGTGGGGTGGGGAGTAAACTTCAGGTACTGACTTTTTGGTCTCACTCCTTTGATTTTCACCTTCCTTGACAAATTTTACTTGTTTAACGTTATGGGGGTTTTGTCTTTAAAGATGATTGTTATCTTGCTTGACTGATTTAGTTTGTGTGGTTTTGAAATCTTAGGTTGTGTGGTAGTAGATTTTGGAGCCAACCCAAGAGATGCTTGAACATTCTCTTCCTCCCGGTTGTCAATGATGGTTTTACCAGTTGTGCCTAATACTGATGTTGTCTGATCAGCAGCCAGAGGAGCAGGTTTAACTGCTGTGTCCGGATCGCTGACCAGAGGAGTAGTCACCACATGGTCCTTTATTGGATTATTATTAATAGGACGTTGTTTGGTGTTCAACAGGATCTCATGTGTTGGAGGCACAACCTTATAACCCAACCCTTCCCCGTTGTTGCGTTCCTTAACCAAGTTTTTCAAAATATGAGAAGAACTAGCTAGACTGTGGAGTTTTTGCTTTAAAGACTCATTTTCAACTTGCAAATCTGTCCTTTTTAGTTTCCTCAATTGTTTTTAAATAAAACTTTATATCATTTTATTGGTTAAACGCGATAACCTCAGTTTCTTTTAGTTGTTTCTTTAACGCTTCAATTTTCTCCTTATAGCTGCTCTCGTTTTGTTTTAACACTCTGTTTGCCTCAGTGCATAATTTTAAGTCATTTACTAAGTTATCATTATGATCTAATAACCTAGCAAATTTCAGACCAATGCTTTCCCTAAATTTATCACATTCAACACAAGCATGTTTAATAAACAGATCATCCTTTGAATCTACCTGTGCAGATGTAGACGTTCCAGCCATGAAAGCATTTTGATGTTCAGGTTGTGCTTCAGATTCAGCATTCAGTTCATTTTCAACAAGTTGATTAACAGCAGCTAAGGTCTCATCCACATCAGCAGTGTCAAGCTCAAGTGAGTTCTCCCCCTCACTCGCTGAGTCTTCATTCAGATCTTCAATAGATGCAATGTTGGCTTTACCATCAGTTAAGAATCGGAAGGACCAGTCCTGTCCTTCATCACCTTTAGCAACCATTGCCTTTGAATCACTGCTTGTTGAAGTTGTCGTTTTCTCTTTATCCTGTTTGTTGAAGGACGAGAACGGGTTTCCATTTCCAGTCTTCTTCGGTTTGACACATTCCCGCTTGAAATGGCCTTTTTCACCACAGTTGAAACAGGTGACTTTAGACTTGTCGAAACCAAAAATAGTATCTTTGGTAGCCACCAGATTCTGTCCCGTCTTCTTCACAAACTTCTTTGCTCGTCACACAACACTTGCGAGAGCCCACATTATGTCCATTCTTTTCAGTTCATTTTCATCCACCTGCTCATAGTCTTCATCAGCCAAGTGGCAGTTCCCAATATTTCCTGCAACCAAACCATCATAAGAATGAACCACAACAGCAAGTAGGTCCATGTGCTCCTTAGCCACTTCCACAGTTACTTTACCCAGATTTTTTGTCACTAACTTCATCAATTGAGCAACTGTAGGACTTTGTTGAACCCTGATGAAACATGTGACTCACCACCAAACGATGAGCTTTGACCAATTGCAGATGATGCATTAGACATAAAGGCAGTCTGCAGAGGGGCACTGGAGGATTTAGCAGTTGGAGTAGGAGTAACGTTGTAGAGAGATGGATCCTGAGTGTATGCTCCTTTCTTTGTCTTGTATTTGTGTCTCACCTCTTCTTCTCTCAGTTTCAGGATGAGATCATTGATATCCAAAGTCTCTAGCACTGAGTTATATCTTAGAGTGGAAATGAATGAATCCCACTTCTCTGGTAGCCCATCAGCCAAACTTGCTACTTTTTCTTCTTTAGACGTTGTAACACCATGAGTGTGAAGTTCACTCATCAAATGATAGAAGCGATCTATGATATCATCCAAGCTTTCATTCCCAATAGAAGTTGTCAAATTCTTTCTTCAATGCTTTCGCCTTCAGTGACTTGAGTGTTGAATTACCTTCATATCTCTTCTCAAGAGCCTCCCAGAACTTTTTGCTCTGCTTATGTTCCGAATATTGATGGAAGATGTCTTTGGGAATTGACTGGGTCAATATAGCATAGGCTTTCTTCTCTGCATTATAAGCAATCTTTAGTGCATCACTTAGTCCACTCAAAGTCAGGGGTATGCCATCAGCACCAACTGGCATAGTGTAGCCAGTTTCAATAGCATTCCAGAGATTTATATCCACTCCATTAAGATGAATCTCAAACCTTTGTTTCCATTGAGGAAATTCATCAAGAGACAATAGCTTAGGTGGTTTATTATGGTTCCCGATCTCATTTTCCAATAACAAAAGGTTCTAGATTCTAGAGTCCTTCCCTGCTGAGAATGCGAAGTTCTTCGAGTCCATAATGAAGTAGTCTTAAACTTGAAAAAACAAACTATGTATACGACTGAGAGAGGCGACTGAAGGACGACTGAGACAATCAATGTGCGATTGAGCTGAGTCGTACGACTGGGCAGGCGATTAGGGCTGTTGTGCGAATGAGCAGAACGACTGGGACAATCGTGCGATTGAACGAGCGATTGATCCAATCGTGCGATTGAACTGGGCGATTGGATCTCAGTCGTGCGATTGTGTCAATCGTGCGACTGAGACTGCTGACTTTGAAATTTTTCAACCTTTTTCACACAATTCGACCTAAAACACAATCTTGAATACCCTAGACGGCTGCTACTCGAAAAAGACTCAATTTTCAAAGCATGCACACGTAAAAACTGGATTTTGAGCAGAAAGAACGGATCTTTTCGCTTAAAAACATTGACTTTTTCAAAAACAAGATTGAATCCACGAAGAATCAAGAGCCAAGGCTCTGATACCACTTGTTAGGACCGAGTACGGACGGAGTACTAACTGATTCTACGTGAAACCGAATCAAATAGCGCGGAATTCTATTTGATTGGCCATCCAATCAGGGAGAACGTTAATCGGATCAAACCTAACGATTAGATATGTTAAGAATGAAGTAGGAATGATCTGAAACGTTCTATGAACTTGGAAGGGACGCTCGGCACGAACTGGGACGGCTAGGGTTGTCAATTGTCGAAGTGTTTCGTTTTTTCCGCGAATTAAGTGGTATTTATAGGTTACAGCTTTCATTCGTATGACTATGCCAAGCGACTGGCTCAGTCGTGTGACTGAGTCATACGATTGATTCATTCGTACGACTGAGTCAGTCTTATGACTCAATCGTGCGATTGACTCAATCACCTGGTTCAGTTGTGCGATTGACCCATTCGCATGGTCCAGTGGTGCAACTGAATCAGAATACTTAGTTAAACACATTCTTGAACCTTTAATGATTCAGAACTATGTCTAACAATCGTAAACCTATATAACATGTTTATATAAGCGTGTAACAATAAATAATATTAATAGATATAACTTTAAACAACCAATAAACATTCATAGAAGAGTTTTTCATTTCATTGATAAAACATTACATATGTGTTACAAGATGAAAGTCTATTACATTGAAGCTCACTAGACTAGACCTAGAGACATGTGTATCAACATCTTTTAAAGAACTTCTTTGCTCTATAAGTCAGCAGAGCCATTTGTTGAACTATATCCATGTATTCAACATCATCAGGACTGAAGCATTCTAGATCTTCAAAGCAGAACCCAAAATCACTAGAATGTTCATTTCCAGAAACAAAGGCCTAATTGTTCGGGAAGGGACTTGATTGAGCCTGTTGAGACTTTGGTGTTTCAGGAAAAGTGATGTATGGACTAGAAGAACAAGGTTGCTGCTCGGAGTAAGTCAAATATTGTTGGGACTGGGGGTTTCTTGATCCTTCAACAACTAGAGTATTGCTAATGGAAGGACCAAAAATTCTGTTTATCTAATGGCCTTTTTGAGTCTCCATCTCTACATGATATCCATCAAGAATACTGATAGTTCAGTCATTGTGAGAGTGTTTAAGTTCTCTGTTCTCTTGATAGAGACACAGTTGAAAGTCCACTCTTGAGGAAGTGCACTCATGAACTTCCTTATTAGGTCTCTTTTCTCAAGAGAAACTCCAACTGACTGAAGTACTGATGAGATAAGATCCATGTACCTGAAATATTGCTGGCTAAGAGTTTCTCCAGTAATATAGGTAAAGTTTTCAAACTGCTGCTTCATGGAATCTTTCTTGTAGTCATTAGAACCAGAGTACATCTGAGTCAAAGCATCAAAGAGTTTTTTGGCTGTCTTGCAGTGCTCAAAGCCTACCATGATGGAGTTTGGTATGGCTGTAAGCAGTACAGTCATGGCTTTGCTGTCAATGTCCATCTTCTTGTGATCTTCATCTGAGTAATCTTCCACATCCTTTTCTATCATGGCACTTTCCCATCAAGTGATGCCACCTTTGGTTTGTAAGGACCATTAATGATAGATCTCCACATTTGGCTGTCTTGATACTTGATGAAGCCTTCAATCCGCATCCTTGTAACACCCGGTGAGTTTCTTTTAAAGCCAAAGAAAGAAGAAGAAGAAAGAAAAAGAAAGAAAAGAAATAAAGCCCAAAGTCGAGGGATCAAACTTGCCAAAACGGGAGAAAGTTTGGAAGAGTGGGGGATTAAGAGGGTAGAGCATCCCACACCCTCCCCCACACTCTCCAAAAATCAGCCAAAGAGAGAGAGGAGAAAAGAGCCAAAACTTCGGGTTTTCTTGTGAATCGAGGTGCAAGAGTCGAAGTCAAGTGGGTTAGATTGAAGCTCTACTCGACGGTGTTGTTTGTGTGAGTTCTAGGACCCCTCTTTTACATGTTTTCAACTGATTTGGGGCTGGAACACATAGTAAAACCCGTTTTTGAAGTGTGTGTGTTGAACCCGTGTGTGGGTGTTTGTGTGTGATTCGAATGGGTTTTGATTTCGAGCTTGTGTGTGCTTGAATGGTGTTGTGGTATGTGTTTCTAAGGTTTAGGATGGTTGATTTGAGCTTAGAACAGGTTTGGGAGGGCTTAAAGACCGAAAATGGCAGATTGGGTTCGAGGAAGAACTGCATTCTGCATCAGTTAGGGCTAGGCGACCGAATGGCATGCGACTGGAGGTCATGTGACCGAAAGTAATGTGACTGAGAGTCGTTCCCAGGTGCGTCGTGCGACTGAGGGTCATTCGCATGTGATTCGTGCGACTGAGGGTCATTCGCACGTGAGTCGTGCGACTGAGGGTCATTCGCATGTGAATCGTGCGACTAAGGTTCATTCGCATGTGAGTCGTGCGACAGAGGGTCATTCGCATGTGATTCGTGCGACTGAAGTTCATTCACATGGGAGTCATACGACTGTGGTCAAAACACCTGAGTGCTAATTCGTATAGTGTTCATTCGCCCATAGTATTCATCCGCATAGGTCCATCCGCATAGGTCCATCCGCATAGGGTCCATTCGCCTGATGTCCATTCGCCTAAGTGTTCAGTAGCCTGGGAGGCCATGCAACTGAAGGGTGTCCATACGCCCAAATAGGGCTCGGGTGCCCGAGAGAACATAGTTCAACCTTCTGACTTTTGGGGAGATGTGTAGAGGTAAGCTTTAACCTTGGAGGTTCCCGGGGGTTCGTGTAAGTTGACTTTCAAGGTCATAGACGTTATGATGGTCCTGATGATGATGTATGATAGATGTTTATGCATGATGCTATGTATGATGTATGTTATGTATGTATGATGGTGTCGTGTATGGCGATGTTTGTATGTTTATGTTGATGTACCTTAATATGTATGATTATTTTGCCCCTGGCTTTACGTCAAATGTTAATGAATGAAACGAAAGTATTATGTGACATAAAGTGGAAGGTAGTGAAAAGAGGAACCTGATGAATGAATGCGTGCATTAACGAACGAAAGAAAGTAAACTAAGTCTTGCAAGCCTTGTAAGTGGGAACACGCCCAATGAAGGGTGTTAGTCCAACGGTGTGTGGGTTAGCTACCCAGAAGGATGCACATCGGGGTCTTTCTTCGTGATTGACCATTTATATAGAACCTTTGTTGCTTACCCTAGGTACTGTGGCAAGGCTGCTGTGCGCCATGACGAAAGGTCTATGATAGACTTAGGACCAGTATCCGCTTTATGCATGACGGTGGGTATAGCACATGACAATGGCACGCCTGAATTTACCCTTAGGTACTGTGGCCAGGCTGCTGTGTGCCATGACAGAGGATCTATGATAGACTTAGGCCCAGTACCCACTTTATGCATGACGGTGTGGTAAAGTTAGTGGTTTTGATGGAATGAAAAGAAGTAATGAAGAACGTATGAATAAAAGTAAGGAAGTATGAACGAATGAAAGTTAATGAATGAATGATGAAGATAATAATGATATTATCTATGTGTACGTACGATATGTGATCACATGCAAATGTAAAGGATGGTTTTTAAACGAAGGTAAAGTATGTTTTATTATAAAACTAGAACACACTCAGCAACGCTGACTTTTATGTGTTTCCAGTTGGTAGGTAACGTTGCTGGGGATGGCATGGGTGTCTACTCGGCACTTTTTGGATGGCATTCTTTTGTATAATGTTTTTGTATTGTAATGCTAAGAAACGATGTTTTGTAATAAATGTTGTATTAACTTGCAAAAGCATTTACATATAAATGTAATATTATTTTAATGTTCCGCTATGATGTTTTATGAAATATGAATGTAATTATATGTTTTATGTGCGATGATTGACCAGCTGTAAGTGTCCCTGGAACGGGCCCTTACAAGTTGGTATCAGAGCCAAAGTTTAAGTGAAACGGGTAAATTTTCAAAACAAACCTAAACTTAAACTGAAAATGGGATGGAAGGGGAAGGGATGCTAGTCTGAGTAGCTGCGTGCCATCAGGTATTTTCGTAATGTTAATCGGTATTACGTGCGCATGTTATGTGGTTTATGTGTTGCTTGTAGATTTAGATACTGATGTAGTCAGGATAGGTAATGCTCGGGGTATGAAGAGTAAAGTAAGTGGCTAGTCACAACTGGCCAATGTTATTAGGGACTTACTATACTTGACATAAACTGAGTTATTCCCTTGAATGACCGTGTTGGTGTTTGAATCTTTCAGTGTGTGTTAGAGGATGGTCGGTGGTAGATCATCTAAGGCTTCACGGGGTGGACTTGGTGCGACACCGCGGCCCAAAAAAGGAAGGCCTAGAGCTGAAAAGGTGATTCATGAAGGACCCGAGACCCCTCATCCGGAGGGTGGAGATAAGAGCGCCAATTTGAGAGCCTCAATAAAGGAGGCTGTTGTGGAATAAGTTCATCACATCATGCAGACAGATCTTACTGTCTGTGGTGACTGAAGTAATTAAGGCCATAAGGGAAGGAGAAAGAAGGGAGGGGAACCGGTCCTCGGGAGGACGAGAGCAACCGGAGACTGAGACGATTCCCTCTGATGATGAGGAGGAGGATGAAGAGCCTGTGCAGGAGCCGGCACGAGGCTGTAACTATGGGGCATTTCAGAGGTGTAAGCCCCTACCTTTGATGGAAATGGCACTTCTGCTGCTGATCACCGATGGGTGAGGTAAATGGAAGTTGTTCTAAATATCAGCGAGTGCCGAGAAGACCAGAAGGTGAAATTTGCTGCCCACTCGTTTGTGGACTCGGCTTTGTGTTGGTAGGACAATATAGTCCAAGCCGAGGGTAGTCAGACAATTAGAAAACTAAGGTGGTCTGAGCTGAAAAGGTTAGGATTGAGGAGTTCTGTCCTCACCGGGAGATGGACAAGGGGGAAGGGGAATTCCTGTAGCTGGAGGCGGAAACAATGACGCATCAGCAATACACCACCAAGTTCAATGAAATGGCACGGCTGGTGCCGGATCAAGTGACGCCCTGTCACGAAAGATTAAGAGGTACGTCCAAGGCTTGTCGGCCGATATCCGTAGGCATATGATCGCTGCCCGACCGAGCACGTTTAGGTAGGCGGTTGACCTGGCGGGGAGACTGTTTGATGAGCGGAAAGTGGTGGTGGCTGAGGCGAGTAAGAAAGGTGGAGGTGACCGAAATTGGAATGGGAAAAGGTTTGGTCAGGGTGGTACCTCGACGAGTAACAAGAGTGCACGGGTGGATGACCGCCGTGTAGCCACATCCGGTGCAGGATCGAAGAAGTGTGGCAAATATGGAAAGGAGCATACTGGAGAATGTAGGTTGGGATCGAACTTGTGCTTCAAGTGTAGGAGGATGGGACACATAGCAAAGGACTGTCATGCGGGCAGACGTGTTAATTGTGGCGCGGAGGGCCACATGAGTAGAGACTGTAAGAAGCCGAGGGCTGAGGGTTCTGGGGGTGAAAGACCGAAGGCGAGCGCCAGAGCATTCACGATGACGCAGGACGAGGCTAGGACGGACCCTGATGTGGTGTCGGTACGTTTCGAGTGAACCAAACTTTAGCTTCTGTGTTATTCACTTCTGGTGCTAGTAAAAGTTTTATTTCTGCTGCTTTATGTGCTAAGCTGCCTGTTAGTAGTAGACGTGTTGGTGCGCCCTTTGATGTAAAAACTACCATAGGGGAGTCTACCAGGATTTCTGAGATGATAGAGGGTTGTGACGTGGAATTAGAAGGTCACAAATTTCCGGTTAGACCATTCGTGATGACCTTAGGTGGTTTCGATTTAGTTCTTGGGATGGATTGGTTGGCAGACTATGAGGCGAACATTATGTGTCGCAAGAAGATGATTAGACTAACAGCAACGGACGGGAATTTGGTGACGGTTTACGGTGATCGGGTTACGACTATTCCGAAGGTGATTTCGATGACGGTGGCCGGAAAGTGCATAAGACGTGGATGTAGTGCCTACTCGGCCTATGTAAAGGACGTGGATACGCCAACACCACAACTATCTGATGTACCGGTGGTGTGTGACTTTCCAGGTGTGTTTCCTGAAGACTTACCATGAGTGCCACCAGACCGTGAGATCGAGTTTCAGATTGATTTGATACCGGGTGCCCAACCTGTTGCCATAGCACCGTATCGTTTAGCTCCGACTGAGATGAAAGAGTTGATGGAGCAATTGCAAGAGCTACTTGATAAGGAGTTTATTAGACCGAGTATCTCTCCTTGGGGTGCTCTGGTCTTATTCGTAAAGAAGAAAGACGATAGTATGAGGATGTGTATAGATTACCGTGAGCTGAACAAGTTGACGGTGAAGAATCGGTACCCGTTACTGAGGATTGATGATTTGTTTGATCAGCTTCAAGGTGCCAGTTGGTTTTCAGGGATAGATCTTCGATCTGGCTACCATCAACTAAAGGTGAAAGAGCATGATATTCCTAAAATAGCTTTTCGCACGCGTTATGGTCACTACGAGTTCCTCGTTATGTCATTTGGGTTGACCAACTCGCCAGCTGCTTTTATGGACTTGATGAACCGAGTGTGTCGGTCGATGTTGGATAAATCAGTGATTGTGTTTATTGATGATATCCTGATTTAATCGAAGAGCGAGATAGAGCATGCTGGTCATATTCGAGAGGTGTTGGAGACGTTGAGAAGGGAGAAGTTGTATGCCAAGTTCTCCAAATACGCGTTTTGGTTGCACGAGGTTCAATTCTTGGGTCACGTGGTGAATCCGGAGGGGATTATGGTGGATCCGGCAAAGGTGGAAGCGGTGATGCAATGGAAGTCTCCAAAAACGTCATCCGAGATCCGTAGTTTCTTGGGTTTGGCGGACTATTACCGAAGGTTTATTAAAGACTTCTCTAAGATCGCTTCTCCGCTAACCAAGTTGACCCGGAAAGATGTAAAGTTTGTGTGGGGTCAAGCTCAGGAGAAGGCATTTGAGGAATTAAAGGCGAGGTTGACTCAAGCTCCTGTATTGTCATTACCCGATGGAAGTGAAGATCTGGTGGTTTATTCTAATGCTTCCTACTCAGGGTTAGGGTGTGTGTTAATGCAGAGAGGAAAGGTTATAGCCTACGCATCCATACAGTTAAAGGTTCATGAGGTTAACTATCCCACTCATGATTTGGAGCTAGCAGCAGTGGTCTTTGCGTTAAAGATTTGGAGGCACTACCTGTATGGGACGAAGTGCACCATATTCACTGACCACAAGAGTTTGAAGTACTTCTTCGAGCAAAAAGATTTGAATATGAGACAAAGAATTTTGTTGGAGCTAATAAAATATTATGATTGTGAGATCCACTATCATCCGGGCAAAGCCAACGTGGTGGTGGATGCCCTTAGCCGAAAGGAAAGACCCGAGCCGATTCGGGTGAAAGCGTACCAGCTGATTATGACCTCTGATGTAATGAAGCAAGTCAAAGAGTTTCAAGATGAGGCATTGAAAGAAGATCATCTTAACTATGAAAGGATGAGAGGTCTGGTTGCGGAATTGGGTGAAAACACACTCGGTGTTAAAACCCGATTTGGACGAATGTGGATTCCTCGTTTTGGGGATCTACACGTGAAGATTATGGATGAAGCTCATAAGACTCGATACTCTATTCACCCCGGTGCTACAAAGATGTATCAAGACATGAAGAAGGACTATTAGTGGCCGGGTATGAAGCGTGATGTGGTGGAGTATGTGAGTAAATGCCTTACTTGTTTACAAGTGAAGGCCGAGCACCAAAAGCCGTATGGAAAGATCCAACCGTTGGATATACCGGAATGGAAGTGGGAGCACATCACCATGGATTTCATTACAAAGCTACCGCGTACCCTGAAAGGGTATGATGCTATATGGGTGATTGTTGATCGTCTGACGAAGAGTGCTCACTTTCTACCGATCCGCGAGACATATTCATCCGAGAGGTTGGCGGATCTTTTCATCAAGGAGATTGTGACTCGTCATGGTGTGTCGGGGTCTATTGTGTCTGATCGTGACACCCGGTTCACATCCAAATTTTGGAAGAAATTCCACGATGCGATAGGGACGAGGTTACGCATTAGCACGACTTATCATCCCCAGACTGATGGGTAGTCAGAAAGGACCACTCAGACGTTGGAGGATATGCTTCAGGCATGTGTTATTGATTTTGGAGGAAGTTAGGATGACCACTTACCGTTAGCGTAGTTCTCATATAACAACAGTTATCATGCCAGTATTGGTATGCCTCCTTATGAGATGCTATACGGTAGGAGATACAGAACACTAGTATGTTGGGGTGATATCAGCCATAAAGAGTTAGGGAGCGTCAAGGTGGTCGAGGCTATGACTGAAAAGTTAGAAAGGATCAAGGCCTTCATGAAGGCAGCCAAAGACAGACAGAAGTCGTATGTTGATAAACGACGTAGACCGATTGAGTTCCAGGTGGGTGATAGAGTTATGTTGAAATTCTCACCTTGGAAGGGTATCATTCGGTTCAGGAAGCGGGGCAAGCTGAGTCCCAGATACATAGGGCCTTTCCGAATCATTGCTCGAGTAGGAGAGGTGGCCTATAGACTGGAGTTACCAGAAGAGTTAAGTGGAATTCATCTGACATTCCACGTATCTCATCTGAGGAAATGTTTGACAGACGAGGACATGGTTGTACCGCTGGAAGATATCTAGGTAGATGAACGGCTCAATTATATGGAGCAACCAGTGGCGATCATGATGGGGTTTTAACATGTTTATCAAAGCTCATATAACTTAGTTTATATGAAAACGCAGCGGATTTATATTTTAAAACATGTTACTTAGTTAGTTGTTAAAACCATTTTAACAAAGAACCCTAAGCCTTGGATCATTATACACAATACATACAAATGAAAGAACACAAGTTAGTCAAGAATCTACAACCTTTGTAGCTTCCTAAACCCGAAATGTTGAGATGAGAATGAAGATGAAGATGTGGCTGAAACTTCAAAGTAGAAGCTCTCAAGAGGCTATACCCCAAGCTTGTACAAACACCTTCTTGCTAGGTCCTTCAACACCAATGCAATGAACTCCCTTTTGATGAATCCTTTCAGCCAAGAACTTTTCTTTAAGCTGAAAATCTTCAGCTCTTTGGCTGTCAAAAACCGAGAAGAGAGGGAGAGAGGAACTAGTATGTGTGTGAGAGAGAAACTTCAAATGAAAGAGTGTTGTAATAATGATTCAAGATTGCATGGCCTTGGAATTAAAAGTGGGGCATTCCAAGACTAAAAGGGGCGGCCCTTTTGGCTCTCTTTTGATCCCCTTTTGTTTCAAATTTTATAGAATCATATACACTCTTGTATCCTTGTGTTATAAAATTAAACCACTTTAATTTTATATCACTAACACACACACTTTTATTTGTCATTGTTAATCTAATTAAAATGAACAAATAATCCCATATGAACAAATTATATATATATACATATATATATATAATCTTGCTCATTTGCAAAAGCAATAATTTAGAAAACCCGGTTTCTAAATTGGTGTTAATATTTATTTGTATGATCTTATCAACGAACAAATATTTATCGGTGTTTGTTTGGCTTGTTATTGGGTATGACCCGACTTGGATCATATCACACTAGCCACATCAATTTAATATGTATCTTGGGCAGATCAATTCTTTCAATCTCCCACTTGCACAAGATTCATATAAGATTGATGCAAGCAGCAAATAACGCCTAGCAACGGTTTGCTACCCCTAATGTATATGACTAAGTGCCATTCAATAACATCATCCTTTTTCAAGTACCTTACTTGAATATGATTTAGGTGAATCAATCATCTATCCTTTTGTTCAGATGTCATGTTAAATCCAGGAGACACAGAATTGTCATTCTCCGATTATTTAACTTTAATAGGCCTTAGACATCTAACTCTCAACGAATAAGAGGAACAAATTCCATCTTGACTACATACGTCTCTCACAATCACCTCATATCATACCTGAACTCAGCCTTATGTACTGCCAATATTTCAGAACAGCAAAGTACTAAGTCAAAATACCATACTTGGTGAATATCAAGACCCAATATGTATCTCAGGTCTGAGGATACTATGATATTCGCCTTTACTCAATATTTCTTATGACTAATCACAAAGATTCCATGCAGAAATAATTGAGTGCGGGTCAGTCCAATATCTATATCCCATAGATATCAATGAACCTTGGTAGCAACCTCTTGCTCTATATTCATACCTTATGAACATCAACCAATCCAAATTCATTATAGTCTTACATTCATAGTTGTTCCCACAAGTATGATCGACTACGGACGTTTAGAATAACTTATTTATTCAAGGATTTAAACATGCTAACATAGAAGAACAAATGAAAATTATAACCATATAATTAAGTCAAATAACATAAGTTCCAATATCCAAATACAAAGTACAACATTAAACCCAGTCACTAGAATATCTAAGTCCCATGGCACAAACATGACCTTCATGCTTTGCCTTTTCAAGGAGCTTTGTGAGTGGATCCGCAATGTTTTTATCAGTGTGGACTTTGCGAATACATATCTTTCCTTTTTCAACTTCATCCCTTATGTAGTTGAATCTCCGTTCAATGTGCCGAGTCTTTTGATGAGCACGAGGTTCCTTGATTTGAGCAATCGCACCCTCTTTGTCACAAAAGATCTCTAGGGGATCCTGAATGGAAGGGACTACCCCTAGATCGGCTATGAATTTCTTCAGCCATGCAGCTTCCTGTGCTGCCATTGAAGCGGCGACGTATTCTGACTCTGTAGTGGACAACGCTACGACTTCTTGCTTTGAGCTTTTCCAAGAAACAGCTCCCCCATTCAGAATAAAGATGTACCCTGATTGAGATCATGAATCATATCGATCAGTTTGGAAACTCGCATCCGTGTAACCTTTTACAACGAGTTCCTCTTCACCAGACCCGTAGATCAAGAACATGTCCTTAGTCCTCCTTAGGTATTTCAGAATGTTCTTGACAGCCATCCAATGACTATCACCAGGATTTTGCTGGTATCTACTTGTCATGCTTAAAGCGCATGACACGTCCGGTCTAGTGCATATCATTGCATACATGATGGATCCTATAGCAGATGCGTATGGGATTGCCTTCATTCTATTTTGCTCCTCCTTCGAGCTTGGACATTGAGTCGTACTCAATATTATCCCTCTTTGAATAGGTACAGTACCTTTCTTAGAGTTTTCCATCTTGAACCTTTTCAAGATTTTGTCAATGTATGCACTTTGATTCAAACCTATCAGCCGCCTTGATCTATCCCTATAGATCTTTATTCCTAGAATATAGGTGGCTTCACCAAGATCCTTGATGGAAAAACAATTTTCAAGCCAGGTTTTTACACCTTCCAAGGTTGGAATGTCATTTCCAAATAGTAGTATGTCATCAACATACAATACTAGGAAGGTTATTGTACTCCCACTAGCCTTCTTATACACACAAGCCTTATCAGCGTTTTTGATGAAGCCAAATTTCTTTACTTCATCATCAAAACGGTGATTCCAACTTCTCGATGCTTGTTTCAATCCATAGATTGATTTCTTTAACTTGCATACTTTGTTAGGATGTTTTGGATCGACAAAACCTTCAGGCTGAACCATATAGACATCTTCCTCAAGATATCCATTTAGGAAAGCGGTTTTGACATCCATTTGCCAAATCTCATAATCATAATGAGCTGCTATGGCAAACAATATCCTTATAGACTTAAGCATTGCAACAGGTGAGAAGGTTTCATCATAATCAACCCCTTGAGTTTGAGTGAAACCCTTTACTACAAGTCTAGCTTTGTAAGTATCCAAGTTTCCATGCATATCGGTTTTCTTCTTGAAAACCCACTTACTTCCAACTACTTTGGAATTAAGAGGTGGTACAACAAGTTCCCAAACTTGATTGTCATACATGGATTGCATCTCAACGTTCATGGCTTCAAGCCATTTGTCACAATCCAAATTGGACACTGCATCATGATATGTGGTTGGTTCATCTGAATCTACCACATAGCATCCATCCATGAAAAATCCGTATCTTTCAGGTGGAATACTAGTTCTACCACTTCTGCGAACGTTTTGTGTGTATTGATCAACCGCTTGATCATCATCAACATCTTCATGTTGAGTGCTAGTTTCAACCAAACGTGCATCGGGCTGTGGTTCTTGATCCTCCTCAAGATCCACTGTTCTACTGCTAGCTCCTTCCATAAGGAACTTGGCTTCTAAGAACTCACCCTTTCTGGCAACAAACACCTTTTGTTCCAGTGGATCATAGAAATAATATCCTATAGAATCTCTAGGATATCCAACAAAGATACACTTGGTGGATCGGACATCTAATTTGTTTGGGGTGGGAGTCTTAACATAAGCCTCACAACCCCAGACCCTTAAGTATGATAGGGATGGAACTCTTCCATGCCATATCTCAAAAGGTGTCCTTTCCACCTTCTTGGTTGGGGCCATATTCAGAATACGGGCCGCGGAGAGCAAAGCGAAACCCCAAAATGATAGAGGCAATATGCTTCTAGCCATCATAGATCAAACCATATCCAATAAGGTTCGATTCCTCCTCTCAGACACACCATTATGTTGTGGTGTTCCAGGTGGAGTGAGTTGTGAGACAATCCCACAACTCCTAAGATGATCTTGAAAAACATCACTTAGGTATTCACCGCCTCTATCGGTGCGGAGAACTTTAATTGATTTGTTGAGTTGATTTTCTACTTCATTCTTGAAGATTTTGAACATTTCAAAAGCTTCATCTTTGTGTCTTAATAAATACACATACCCATAGCGACTATAATCGTCAGTAAAGGTAATGAAGTATCTTTCACCATTCCTAGTCATTGGCTTAAAAGGACCACATACATCCGAATGTATGATACCTAATAAATCTTTCGCCCTTTCGTTAGTTCCACTAAAGGGTGCCTTAGTCATTTTTCCTTCTAAACAAGATTCACATACATCAAATGAATCATATTCATTTGTTTTTAAAAGACCATTCTTTTGAAGTGTTTGTATGCGTTTCTTATTTATATGACCAAGACGACAATGCCAAAGGTAGGTATCACTCAAATCCAATTTGAGTCTTTTGGTGGTTGCTTGGTATATTGAGCTATCATATGTTGCGTTTTCATGAACCAATTCATAAATACCATTACAAGGTATAGCCTTAAAATAAAATACATGATTCAAAGAAACATGAATATCATTGTCAACAAACTTGAAATCATAATCATATTGTCTTAAACGGGAAACAGAAATTATGTTCCTAGTCAAACTAGGAGCATATAATACATTACATAAATAACTTCCAAACCATTTGGAAGTTTCAAAATGTAGTCTCCTTGGGCTTCTACGTGAACCTTTGCACCATTGCCCATAAAGAGACTTATTTCCCCTTTTTCATAATGCTCATTTCTTTTGAACCCCTGCAACAAATTGCAAATGTGAGTTCCACATCCGGTATCTAATACCCATGTGTTAGAAGAAATAACATTTAGTTCTATATGTATCATGTATATTATACCTGAGGTTTGCCCCGCATCCCTCTTTTCTCTCAACTCTTTGAGATAGACTGGACAATTTCTCATCCAATGCCCTATCTCACCATATTTGAAGCATGGGTCGTTCACAGCAACCTTTTGCTTCTTCTCCTTGGGCTTCGGAGGTTCCGCCCTAACAACCATCTTCCCCTTTCCCCAACGTGCCCCTTTCCTTTGGCAACAGTTGCCTTAGGAGGGGGTAGAGACCTTCTCCTTCTCCCACCTTCATTAATGGTGAGAACGGGTAAAACCCTTTTACCCATTCCCGCCTCAGCTGATTTGAGCATAGAATAAAGTTCATTTATGCTCTTGTCCCATCCGTTCATGTTATAATTCATGACGAATGCCTCAACTTTTTAGTTAGGCCATTAAGGATCAAATCCGTGGCCAACTCCTTTGAGACGGGACAGTTCAGCCTTTGAAGGCGGTCGATGTGGCTTTTCATCTTAATAACATAAGATGAAACTGATTGGGATTCCTCCATCCTACATGCATGAAGCGCTCGAACCGTTTCGAAGCGCTCCACTCTAGCTTGTTGCTGGAACGTTTCCCGCAGCTGAGTGATCATGTCATAGGCTCCATGGAGCTCATACTCCTTTTGGAGTTCGGGTGTCATACTTGCTAACATTAAGCAAGAGACCTGGATGGAGTCCTCCACATATCTAACCCAATCATTATAGGCTTCCACATCCTCCTCGTTAGGTTCATCGGGGATGGGATCATCAAGGATATAGGACCGCTTTTCCTGCTTGAGAACAATTCTCAAGTTGCGGTACCAATCCATGAAGTTGTTAGGTGTTAGACGATCCCTTTGAAGGATAGCCCTTAGGGATTGGTTGCTTTGGTTTGGTACATCATTATTAGCGTTGTTGTTGTCGGCCATCTACAAGATTTTACAAAGTTCCATTTTAGTAATCGTTGATAATTATATTTCATTTATTAATACCCTTTATGTCTCATAGACTATTAATAAACAAAATTTTAGAATCCAACGTTATATTTAAATATTGGTTAGGTGACCTTTATCCCATTATTTAAATAAAACAAGGTAGTCATAAATGACAATTGCAACCTATTGCAACTTCTAGTGGTATGGGATCGTTTAAACATCATATGTTTATCACAGCATGTTTATCCCATCAACACCTTTTATAAAACATATTTTAGGTGATCCATTCAATATATTTTACAAATCAAGTCGTCCTACTTACACACGCGTGTGAGTTTACTATATAAGTGGTTAGGTGACCTTTATCCCACAAACATGGTATTCTCACCTCAAATTACAAGTTCCCTCAAAGTGGTTAGGTGACCTTTATCCCACTAAGAGTTTGCAAGTAACCCAAGTGTTGTGTAAAAGGATGGTGTTTAACTTGTTTTTCAAAAGGGATTTATAATTTCACAATTCTTGTTTTAGAAAAGTCTATGTATCATATGATTGTATGCATTCAACCATATGCTACCCTATTGGTTCTTTTAAATAAAACCCATTTTATTTTGCAAACCATTAACTCCTTTTATAGAACCATTCTATTTATGCTTAATGATTTGAGAACCAATTACTTGTTTATTGTTTGTTTTAGTTGACGGTTTGTTAATCACATCCAAATATTCAAAACAAACATCATCATATGCATTCAACCAAACATAAACAAAACATTCATATATGCATAACAAAGCATACTAAGTTGATCACACTTGTTTAGCCAAAACAAGTGTGTCAAATGGTCATGTCCTAAGGGTTATGAATCATGACACATGGTTGACCAAAGGGACTCCCACTTGAAACCACATCTTCAAGCATCCTCTTTGTCTTATCTTTTCTTCAAGTCTTGATCTTGAGCATCCTTTACAAAATATGTATCCTAATACATTTTTCTAGTAAAGAAAAACTCCTAATCTATTATTACAAACCATATGAATGAATAAATTACAAAACAAAACTTGAAACCAAAGATAAATTATTACATGCCCAAATGAATATAACATGACAATCAATCATTCAATCCAAATGGTCTAGGCTTTGTTATGCATAATAAAAAACAATATATCCAAATATATACTAATGAACCGATTTTGGCAGCCCCTTATCACCCATGTTTTTGGCCAACATAAACCAAGAACAAATGGGTTTAGTCCATGCAAACAATTATCTTATAAACTAGAGTTTTAAAGATCCTAATATGCATAATGTAGCATCTTCAAAACATCAAAAGGGGGTACCAAAACAGCCCCTTAACCCACGGTTTTGTGGTGTCAAGCACCAAAAAAACGTGAATTAGTTAGTGTAATATATGTATGCATATGTATAAGTGGCTCTTGATGCCATTGATGGGGTTTTAACATGTTTATCAAAGCTCATATAACTTAGTTTATATGAAAACGCAGCGGATTTATATTTTAAAACATGTTACTTAGTTAGTTGTTAAAACCATTTTAACAAAGAACCCCAAGCCTTGGATCATTATACACAATACATACAAATGAAAGAACACAAGTTAGTCAAGAATCTACAACCTTTGTAGCTTCCTAAACCCGAAATGTTGAGATGAGAATGAAGATGAAGATGTGGCTGAAACTTCAAAGTAGAAGCTCTCAAGAGGCTATACCCCAAGCTTGTACAAACACCTTCTTGCTAGGTCCTTCAACACCAATGCAATGAACTCCCTTTTGATGAATCCTTTCAGCCAATAACTTTTCTTTAAGCTGAAAATCTTCAGCTCTTTGGCTGTCAAAAACCGAGAAGAGAGGGAGAGAGGAACTAGTATGTGTGTGAGAGAGAAACTTCAAATGAAAGAGTGTTGTAATAATGATTCAAGATTGCATGGCCTTGGAATTAAAAGGGGGGCATTCCAAGACTAAAAGGGGCGGCCCTTTTGGCTCTCTTTTGATCCCCTTTTGTTTCAAATTTTATAGAATCATATACACTCTTGTATCCTTGTGTTATAAAATTAAACCACTTTAATTTTATATCACTAACACACACATTTTTATTTGTCATTGTTAATCTAATTAAAATGAACAAATAATCCATATGAACAAATTATATATATATACATATATATATATATATAATCTTGCTCATTTGCAAAAGCAATAATTTAGAAAACCCGGTTTCTAAATTGGTGTTAATATTTATTTGTATGATCTTATCAACGAACAAATATTTATCGGTGTTTGTTTGGCTTGTTATTGGGTATGACCCGACTTGGATCATATCACACTAGCCACATCAATTTAATATGTATCTTGGGCAGATCAATTCTTTCAGATCATTGACCGTAAAGAGAAGATGTTAAGGAATAAAGTGATTCCTCTTGTGCGTATACAGTGGAAGCACAGAAAGGGATCTGAGTCTACGTGGGAGACTGAAGAAGAGATGAGACAGCATTACCCACGTTTGTTCAAGGAATAACAGGTTTCGTGGACGAAACCTATATAAGGGGGGTGGACTTGTAACACGCGGTTAGTTTCTTTTAAAGCCAAAGAAAGAAGAAGAAGAAAGAAAAAGAAAGAAAAGAAATAAAGCCCAAAGTCGAGGGACCAAACTTGCCAAAACGGGAGAAAGTTTGAAAGAGTGGGGGATTAAGAGGGGAGAGCATCCCACACCCTCCCCCACACTCTCCAAAAATTAGCCAAAGAGAGAAGAGAGGAGAAAAGAGCCAAAACTTCGGGTTTTCTTGCGAATCGAGGTGCAAGAGTCGAAGCCAAGTGGGTTAGATTGAAGCTCCACTCGACAGTGTTGTTTGTGTGAGTTCTAGGACCCCTCTTTTACATGTTTTCAACTGATTTGGGACTGGAACACATAGTAAAACTCATTTTTGAAATGTGTGTGTGTTGAACCCGTGTGTGGGTGTTTGTGTGTGATTCGAATGGGTTTTCATTTCAAGCTTGTGTGTGCTAGAATGGTGTTGTGGTATGTGTTTCTAAGGTTAGGATGGTTGATTTGAGCTTAGAACAGGTTTGGGAGGGCTTGGAGGTCGAAAATGGCAGATTGGGTTCGGAGAAGAACTGCATTCTGCATCAGTTAGGGATAGGCGACCGAATGGCATGCGACTGTAGGTCATGCGACCGAAAGTAACACGACTGAGAGTCATTCGCATGTGAGTCATGCGACTGAGGGTCATTCGCATGTGAGTCATGAGACTGAGGGTTATTTGCATGTGAGTTGTGCGACTGAGGGTCATTCGCATGTGAGTCGTGCGACTGAAGTTCATTCGCATGGGAGTCATACGACTGAGGTCCATACGCCTGAGTGCTCATTCGTATAGTGTTCATTCGCCAATAATATTCATCCGTATAGGTCCATCCGCATAGGGTCCATTCGCTTGATGTCCATTCGCCTAAGTGTCCAGTCACCTGGGAGGCCATGCGACTGAAGGGTGTCCATACTCCCAAATAGGGCTCGGGTGCTCGAAAGAACATAGTTTAACCTTCTGACTTTTGGGAGATATGTAAAGGTAAGCTTTAACCTTGGAGGTTCCCGGGGTTTCGTGTAAGTTGACTTTCGAGGTCATAGACGTTATAATGGTCATAATGATGATGTATGATTGATGTTTATGCATGATGGTATGTATGATGTATGTTATATATGTATGATGGTGCCGTGTATGGCGATGTTTGAATGCTTATGTTCATGTTCCTTAATATGTATGATTATTTTCCCCCTGGCTTTACGTCGAAGTTAATGAATGAAACGAAAGTATTATGTAACGTAAAGTGGAAGGTAATGAAAAGAGGAACCTGATGAATGAATGCATGCATTAACGAACGAAAGAAAGTAAAGTAAGTCTTGCAAGCCTTGTAAGTGGGAACACGCCAAATGAAGGGTGTTAGTCCAACGATGTGTTGGTTAGCTACCCCAAAAGGATGCACATCGGAGTCTTTCTTCGTGATTGACCATTTGTATAGAACCTTTGTCGCTTACCCTAGGTACTGTGGCCAGGCTGCTGTGCGTCATGACGGAAGGTCTATGATAGACTTAGGCCCAGTATCCACTTTATGCATGACGGTGAGTATAGCACATGACAATAGTACGCTTGAATTTACCCTTAGGTACTGTGGCCAGGCTGTTGTGCGCCATGACGGAAGGTCTATGATAGACTTAGACCCAGTACCCGCTTTATGCATGACTGTGGGGTAAAGTTCATGGTTTTGATGGAATGAAAAGAAGTAATGAAGAACATATAAATAAAAGTAAGGAAGTATGAACGAATGAAAGTTAATGAACGAATGATGAAGATTATTATGATATTATCTACGTGTACGTATGATGTGTGATCACATGCAAAAGTAAAGAATGGTTTTTAAACGAAAGTAAAGTATGTTTTATTATAAAACTAGAACTCACTCAGCAACACTGACTTTTATGTGTTTCCAGTTGGCAGGTAACGTTGCTGGGGATGGCATGGGTGGCTACTCGGCTCTTTTTGGATGGCATTCTTTTGTATAATGTTTTTGCATTGTAATGCTAACAAACGATATTTTGTAATGAATGTTGTATTAACTTGCAAAAGCATTTACATATAAATGAAAGGTTAATTTAATGTTCCGCTAAGATGTTTTATGAAATATGAACGTAATTATATGTTTTATGTGCGATGATTGACCAGCTGTAAGTGTCCCTGGAACGAGGCCTTACAATCCTCCAGGATCTGAAATTTTCAGGAGTGATGATAGAAGCTTTAGTCATCGTTCCCATTTCAAATTCTGGAGATTTCTGGTTTGTGGCCATTTTGAGTGAGGTGAGTGTTTGAGTGAAAAGTCAAGATGATTTGGGATGGTAAGATCTCACAATCAAGAGCCTGGATGCTCTGATACCAATTGCAGGATCGTTACAAGTCACTTAACACAATGGTTCTCTCTTAAACTCACTTGATTTCACTCAAATGATAAAACAAAATCTTCTAAGAGTTGATAGTAATATATTAAGTAAGCAAGACACAAGAATAAGTTTTTCAAGATAATTGAATATATTAATTCTTAACTCAAAGATTACAAGACTCTTACAAGCATGCTCTTATGAGCTTACAATGAGAACTATATATACTACTATCTATAACCGGTTATACTTAGAAAACCAGCTGCATAATACATCTAGACAAAATACTACAGATGCTAGAAGTATGTAAACTAAGATAAAGTATTATCCTAGTATTAGGTAGTCATGAAATGTCCATGACTTACCTTTTGTCACCAACTAAGTATGGTAACTTTACTAATCTATGATGGATGAGCAGTGGATAAAGTAAGGTCAAACATACCCGCATGAAAAAATTCCATGCAGTATGTCAGTGTAGCAGTTGACTGACAGATACCTTACTTTATCCACCTTTCATAGTTGTTACTTCCGAAGGTAAGTAAACTTCCGAAGGCATAAAGTCTTCCGAATGTACTTTGGCTTCGGAAGGAACAACTCCTTCGAATCAGCTGCTTCTAGTCTTTGTTTTCTTTATACTTCGGAAGAGTAAACTTAGTCTCGGAAGACTAAGTTTCTCTTCGGAAGTTATTCTTCTTTTGGCTTTGGAAGGTGGTGAACTTGTCTTCGGAAAAACAACTTTATATACATTGTACCAAAATTAGGTTTAAGTGTTTGTTTTAGTTGCAGCAGCCTTATCAGCCCCAACATTCTTGATGGCCAATTTCAAAACACTGATTGGAGTATTTTCAGTTTAGTTTGGGATGAATTGAAGTCATTATGGCATGAATTTGTGATTTAATTTAGAATTATGCTAATTTTATCTTCCCTAGAGGTCATAAAATTTTACTCCAGGGAAGGTGTTTAACATGATATCAATATCAAATCTCAAGCCATATTTGACAAAGCAATGTATGTATATATAATTGCAATGCGATTCAAGCTACGAAACCCATCCTACCATTTTGTAATGAAATTAAAAGACTTACTTAATTGTCTTGACTCCTGTTGATAATATATTAAACTGTTCACTCGCATAACATATAGCTTTAAAGATATAACTAATTGCTAACAACACAACTATTTAGAAATGATTAATTCTAGACTTGCTATCAGGGAGTAGATTTCTTTGAAAAATTTAGTTTCTTTAAAGTGTAGCATCCTCTATTGGATACTATCTTTTTGAAACAGTTTGGAACTAAACAAGTTCTTACATGAACTTTCTTTTTATCTGGTCTATGTTTGTGTTTAATTGGTTTTATAATGAGCAATTTTTGTCATCACCCATTTGGAGAATGAATATTGTATCTCAAGTGGTATGAATATTAACAATACTTTTGTACTCTTCATCTTTTTCATCCTTTTAATAAATTTGTGTAGGATAAATATTGCCTTTAACACATAGATGATCAAACAACTGTTTTGCATGATGATGATAAACTTGGTGATGGAGCAATTCCTCCACATAAAGGATATCACCAAAAGGAAGTAAGTCTAAACCTTCACCTGAACATTTTTATTTACACTAATTTTGTTTGACCCATTTAAGATAAAAACATAACTTAAATTGACCACAAGAGAACATGAGGAATTGGCATGTAACTTTTAACTATTCCAGAATACAGATTTATCCCAACTAAGATTGCACTGTTAGTTAAAAGGCCATTGTTTAACCCGTTTAAGATAGCACATCGCTCAGATTAACTCATTCGCAAGAACACATGATGAAATTTTGCATGGAACTCTCACCTTTTCGCCAAAACAGATATGTCCCAACTAGAATTACATTGTTAGTTATAAGGCCATTAATAGGTAGGTCAACGGTTTTAGAAATAAGATTGTTACGCGAATAAGCTAAGGATATAAATTCTCATATGATTGAAAAAGCAAAATTATGCTGCATGAAATAGGTTCTTTTGTAAAGACTAAAAAGTAAACATAATTTGACATTTTGTTACAATAATGAGAATAAGAAGCATAGATGATGATCCAGTAATTGTTTTATAAAAAAACTTTTTAGTTATTATAAAAAGTTTATTTTACAAAAATATGCTTACCTTTATAAATTTACCCCAGAAATTAAATATCTTTTTGAAGTTGTTACTTATTAAAAAACATTGAAAAATAAATTTCCATCATTCTTCATTTATTTAATTATGCTATATTAATTTATTTATTACCTAATTGAATCTTCTGCATGAGTTATCTTTTGTTGCTTAACTTTAATGTAGATATTTTATTAGAGTTGCTTCCAAATGACAGTGCAGCCATTGATCGCCCACAGTAATCTTGTCAAAGTTGGAATGTGTATTTGTTAGTGTTGTACTACAAGGATTAAAAATTAGGAGAAGAATACATTTCTTCCCATTGAGTTGGATAGTTCAAGTAGACAACCAAATCCCAAGTGGAGAGCTTAAAGCTTTTAAAAAAACATATGGTACGCTTAATAACATGGTGCATATGATAAGTATGTGTATGTATGATTAGCATGGTAGTTTTTGTTAAATGTATGTTTCTAGACATGTTAAGTGTCAAACATAGTTTCCAAATTGCTTACTATTGTTTGGTTATTTGGTTTGTTAGTATCGGTTACAGGTTGTTAATTAGTCAATCGAACATTTGTATGTCAATTGTATTGGCAAATAGGTTTAAAAGTTCCCCAATGATTACACTACACCCGCAGGAAAGACGGGAGAACCAACTGTCATTTATAATAATGATAATAAATTAAACGGTTAATTTTATATCTATAGATAAAATCTCTAAAAACTGAACATGTGTAAATAATTTAATTTTGAATTCTATTAGACGGTTTTAAATATAATAAAATACTGAATAATTTTAAGAATATATGTTGTTATTTCGGTCAATACTTTATCAAGTTGGTTGCGATGTCGTCGTAACACGCGATGGGTGAAAAAACTAGTTATTTTAATAATTTTATCCATAAAAAAACAAGAATCATTAAAACTCAAAACAAAAGGCACTTTTGGATGTGAAAAAGTCGTGGAGAAGTTATTCAAACACACCTGCAAAATTCCATCATACCATTGCGGATTGCCAGCAAAAACCTTCTGCCTTTGGATTTTCATTTTGCAATTTTGCATCTTTAAATTTCTTCTTTTTCTTATTCTTCTTCTTCATCATCATCTGATCATCTTTACTCTTCTGTTCAGGCTTTAACTTCCAAAATCATCACCCCTTTCTTCTGCAACCTTCAACAATGGAAACCCATCATCTTCCTCATTGCACCTACCACATCTTCCTCAGCTTCCGAGGTGCAGACACTCGAAAATCCTTCACCGATCATCTCTACACCGCCTTCTGCAACGCCGGATTCCACACCTTCCGAGACGACGAAGAGATCCAAAAGGGTCACCAAATCTTACCCGAGCTTCAAAAGGCCATCCAACAATCGAGTGTTTCAGTCATTGTGTTTTCCAAACACTACGCCTCTTCCAAATGGTGTCTCAATGAGCTCCTCAACATCCTCCGTCGGAGAAGGGTCGATGATCGGTATAGGGTTTTTCCGGTGTTCTACGATGTTCAGCCCTCGGATGTTGGAAATCAGAGGGGGACGTTCGAAGAGGCGTTTGATGAATTTGAGAAGAATGGTGGGGTTTCAAAGGAGTTGATTGGTGAATGGAGGGAAGCTTTGAAGGAAGTTTCGAAGTTGACTGGAAAAGTGCTGCAAGATGAATCTAATGGGTAAGTTTCTGTTAATATCATGTGAATCTTTGAGTGTTTGAATGATGATGATGATGCAGTTATCTCTAAGATTTGATGAAATCATAGTATGTGTCTTTCATCTGAAATGGATGTACATATTCCTGATCAAATGTATGTGTCTTTCTGAATCGCACACCACGGTTGTAAATGACCAACACTAGTGTTAGATTGGTAATTGAGGTTTTAGGGTAGCTTTATCTGTTTCAAGTATATTATTATTTAGTTATATGGGTTTATTCTAGTCTTATTGATTTCTTGTTGTCTAGATCTTGATTGGGATTTTGTTATCTAACAAGGAGTTGTAATCACAAAAGCTGCTGTATTACACTAAAGATCAGTGTTCTGTTGTAGGAGATATTGAGATTCACTCTGATTATGTTATCTAATCATGCACAATCCTTGTCATAGTGCTGCTGACATTAGATCACTAAGAAAATTGTTTTGCAAGGGTATAGCTCCTAGTCAAGTAGGGATGGCATGAAAGCTTGAACCCTAAGCATTTGGGAGATGATTATGTATCCGGGTATTAGAGAATTTGTAAAACTTTTCATGGGTTTAGGATGAGTATGATACTATGTGATACCCACTTGATATCCGAAACTGATCCCGTACCCGTTAACCCATGTTGAAGCAAAATATATTAATCTGATTTTGGGGTGAGTTTAAGATCGGTTTTGGGTAATGGCAATCCTAAAATGTTATTTTAACCATGTAAGATCATAAACCAAGGTACCCTGTTTTTGTGCTGCTGCTACTTTTGTTGTCTGTTTTTTGGCAAGTACTTCAATGAATCTTTTTCCTATATATGTAGGCATGAAGCAGTATTCATCCAGACAATCGTGAAAGAGGTTGGAATCATATTGAAACGAACGGCCTTAGCTGTCACACCATATACAGTGGGAATTGAATCTCTAGTTAAAGACATTGACTTATGGTTAAAAGACCCTGATAATGTCAGCATAGGATTGATTAGTGGGATGCGAGGGATTGGGAAAACTACAATCGCCAAAGTTGCTTATAACTTAAATTTTGCGATTTTTGAAGCCAGCAGCTTTCTTGCAAACATACAAGAAGCTTCTGAACAACAAAACGGTTTAGTACGCTTACAAAGTCAACTCCTTTCCGATATTTCGAACGGGAAAACGCAGAAAATATATAACACTGATGAGGGTATTGTCAGAATTCAAGATGCAATATCCCAAAAAAGAGTTTTACTTGTTCTTGATGATGTGGATCAGATGGAACAAATTGATGCTTTGATCGGTGCAGGAGATTCTTTTCTTGAAGGAAGCAAAATCATCATAACAACATCTCGTGAGCGGTTACTAAGTCACCAAAAACATAAAATATTTAAGATTAAGCAACTGAATGATGATGAATCTCTAAGGTTGTTTTGTTACCATGCCTTTTCACAAGACTGTCCAATGGAAGGGTACTTGGAACATTCTAGAAGAGTCGTACGACACTGTGAAGGGCTTCCTTTAGCTCTTCAAGTCATGGGTTCTTCTTTGTTTGGCAGGAAGTTGGATTTTTGGTCAAGTGCTTTAGAGAAGCTGGAAGCGATACCAGATGAACGAATTCGCAAAACATTAGAAGTTAGTTACAAATCATTACATGATGATCACGACAAGCGGTTATTTCTTGTGATTTCTTGGTGTTATGTTGGAGAAGACATGGATGATGTGGTGAAAAAGCTGGAAGAACAAGATTTTTACTCCAAAGTTGGTATGGAGAATCTCATGGATCGGTCTCTCATAAGCGTTGACAAAGATAACAAGGTTGTAATGCATCACTTGGTTCGTGATATGGCTAGAGCAATTATCCGACAAGATGCCATTGATGGTCCTTGGAAAAATAGCATCCGTAATTTAACTGGAATGACAACTGTAAGCTTCATTTTGTACCTGCAATATTCATGTTCTTGGGCACCATGCGTGTTTTTGTACATTTTTTCAATTTTTCTTTGAACAGATAATCTATTAAATTTGATTTTACACCATTTCAAAATAGTTATACGGTATTTTTATATTAAAATAGTATACGTATGGAGGGACTTTTGACCCGTTGACCTGTTATTAGCTCCTTTTGTTTTACATTACTGTTTCACCAGGTATTAATGAAATATAACCTGAATTAACTGTTTCCATGCTGATAAGTTGAAATTCTCTCCTCTAGACTTTTGCTAAATATGAGTTGTCTTGTTTTATCAGGATACTGTTACAAGCGAAGGATCTTTAGTATGCAAGAACGATAGGTATGGCAAACGAAAGCGTTTTGAAGATTATGAAGACGAATCAATGCTACATGATGGAGAACAGTTGAGCCTTTTTAAGCGTTTGCGTCTTGGCTTCTCGTCTTTGTTTGAGCCAGCAACTCGATTAGCGAAGCTGCTCACAAGACAGTGTAGAAAAACTTAGGGCAGCCTGAATCATATACATACATGCATAGGGAGAGATGATTGTTACTTGTAGTTCTTGAAGAATATTTATAGAAATTTTACATCATTTTTTCATGCTACAGACTTTTTATTTTATGTTTATTTATGTATTGTGCTGCCCTTATCATTTTTCTCAATTAAAAGAAAAAAGAAGAAAAAAAATCTTCTAGTTCGGTTGGAAATTAGGCACAAAGTTGAATACATACACGATATTGTCCTTACAAAGATTGAATCTTTTTCTTGTGTTATAAAATCTTGACACACAAATACAATGCCTTTTTGTGCTAAACCCACTTGTAAACTAACTTAACCTCCTTAGATTTGGTTTTGAACACCAAATAAAAACACAATCTAACTAATTACTCTATCAAATCAAACTAAATTAAGTAACCAAATGATACAAACCCAAGTATACTCCGGATCGAATTCAAACCCCACCTTTTTATACCAAATCAACCTTAATTCAGAAAATTCAGGGAGTGGGTGGAAGAAATCCACGAAGCTAGGAGATGGGGTATAACTGCTCCCACTCTTTCTTAGTTTAAACAAACAAACAAACAAACCCAGTATATCCCACTCAAGAGCAGGGTCTGGGAGGGGTAGGTGGTGGTAAGTCTTTCCTCTATCCAGATAGGTAGAGAAACCGCTTTCAAAGAGACCCCCGGCTTGATAACAAAAGCAATAAAGCTAGCAAATCAACATATAATCAAATATACGATATATGCTATATGATATATGATACCGTACCCATTATACAACAAACATTAAAATATCACCAAAAACTCAAAAGAAATATAAAATGAACAAGCATGCGTCAGGGAAGCAGCAAGTTTTCCCTAAAAAGGTCGAAGTGTACTACATACACATCAGGCCCCGTAACAGAATTAGAATCTGTTGTTTTGTTTTATCTTTGGTTTTGGTATTATACTTTCTCTCTACCTTTTTCTCTGCGCTCTCTCTCTCTACCTTTTTCAACTTTGGAACGTTGTGAAACAACAACAAACCTCCGGCAAACCACCAGAGCCACCGGTCACCGGTCAACCACCGGCCAAAGGGCAAAGGTCGAAGACTCACCGGCCACCGGCCTCCGGTCAACGACCAGTCATCTACACCCACCGGTCATCTTCAACCACCATCAACAGCGGTCATCTGATAACCGCCAAACACCACCTAACCACCGCCGCCTACACCACCACACCACCACCGCCTTTCCGGAGAACCGCCATCGGCAACCGGCCCGCCGAACACCACCGCCTACACCACCACACTACCAAACCACCACCGCCGAACACCACCCGACCACCATCACAGCCTCTACCGGAGCAACCACACCACAACAGCCTCTATCGGAGCAAACCAGCCCGCCACACACCACCCCGCCACGAACACAACCACATCCACCACCCCACCACCATCACCATCACCGAACACCAGCACATCCACCACCCCGCCACCATAACCGACCATCACCTCCATCCCCACTCACCAACACACCTGCTAGGCTGCCACTAACCCACTCAACGCCTACCCACCCACCCCTGCCACCCTAGTAAGGGTGCCTAGTCACAGCACCCTACGCCATCATTTGGTAAGATCGTTCCATACCGGGTTACATTTCTCATTTCTGGCTATTTGAAATATTGCTGCTTTCCCGGTATTTGATTTATTGCGTATATCTCTAGTTGTTTGTGTTTTTTACTTGTTGATTGTGTTTTACGTGTGTTTGCTTTCTTTCTAGTGTGTTGGTTGTGTTTTTATTGTTTGGTGGTTTTAGTAGACTCTGCCTGGTATAATAGATAGTACGACCCAATATGCTGCCCCGAGATCATGTTCGGTGAGGAGAGGTGCCAAGACAGGGAATAAGGCTTGTAGATTAAGAGTGGCATCGTGGAATGTAGGAACCCTGACTAGTAAGTTACTAGAGTTAATTGATGTGCTGAAGAAACGTAGGGTCCACATAGCATGCCTGCAGGAGACTAGATGGCGGGGTGGGAGAGCAAAAGAGTGCAATAGTTATAAACTATGGTATTCAGGGTCTGATGGAGCTAAAAACGGAGTAGGTTTTTTAGTTGCTAAGGAACTCCAAGATAATGTAGTGGAGGTGAGAAGATACAATGATAGAATTATGTTGTTAAGAATAGTAATAGGAGATGAGGTAGTGACGGTAGTTAGTGCGTATGCACCACATGTTGGACTAGGAGAAACGGAAAGAAAAACGTTCTAGGAGAGTTTAGACCAAGTTATGGGCGACATACCTAGAGAGGAAAAGTTATACATAGGAGGAGATTTTAATGGACATATCGGAAAGGATAATGAGCATTTCCAACTGGTGCACGGAGGCTACGGGTATGGTCTTAGGAATGACGGCGGTAGGGAGCTCCTTGAATTTGCAGTAGCGCATGACTTAGGCATCATAAATTCGTTCTTTAAGAAAAGAGACTCACATCTAATCGCGTTTAGCAGCGGCGGGAGACACACGCAGATAGACTATCTATTGATGAGGAGAGAAGATCATAGATCGTGGAAAGACTGTAAAGCAATCCCGGGAGAGACGGTCGTGACGCAACACCATATGTTGGTGGCGGATATACGCGTTAAGAGGCCAATTGCCCAACGGAACAAGAGAGTTACACCCAAGATCAGATGGGGCCAGCTCAAAGACGAAAAGATTACCATTTTTAAAGATAAAGTCATACAAATGAACCAAACTGGGCCACAGGAAGATGCAAACCAAAAGTGGGAGGTTATGGCAAATAGGCTCATCCAAGCAGCTAAAGAAACGCTTGGAGTCACAACAAAAAGGGCAGTTGGTCATAAGGAATCATGGTGGTGGAACGAAAATGTACAGGAGAAGATACGTATCAAACAATAAAGTTTTAGAGAGCTCATACACTGTAACAATGACGAAGAACACGCGGAGCTAAAACAAAAGTACAAGGAGGCTAAAAGACAAGCGAAAAAATCGGTGTCAGAGGCAAAGAACACGGCGTATGAAATGATGTATAAGCTATTAGAGACGAAAGAAGGAGAGCATGACATGTTTAAGATAGCCAAGGCAAGAGAAAGAAGAAGACATGACCTGACAATGGTCAAGTACATAAAGGATGCGGATGGAAAGGTTTTGGTGAAGGAGAAAGATATCAAGGTCAGATGGAAAACTTACTTCGATAACCTATTTAACAATAGGATCAAAATCAACAAACTGAGGTAGATAGAACAACTCAAACAACGCAACAAAACCAATGCTATTGTAGAAGCATCACAGTTGACGAAGTTACAAGAGCTATGAAGAAAATGGGAAGGGCTAAAGCGGTGGGGCCAGACAACATACCGATTGAAGCGTGGAAATACCTGGGTGATGAGGGTCTCAAATGGCTAACAGATCTATTCAACACTATCTTTAAGACAGGGAAGATGCCAGACCAGTGGAGAACCAGTGTCATAGTCCCCATATATAAGAAAAAAGGAGATATTCAAGGTTGCGAAAACTACAGGGGAATAAAGCTACTGAGTCACACGATGAAACTATGGGAAAGAGTTATTGACACGAGAATTAGACGGGAAACCAGATAGCAATAAACCAATTTGGATTTATGTCAGGACGCTCTACGACAGAAGCCATACACGTCATAAGAAGGATAATGGAGAAATATAGAGAAAAGAAAAGGGACCTCCATATGGTATTCATCGACCTGGAAAAGGCCTATGACAGTGTACCGCGACAACTAATTTGAGAAACTCTACGACTTAGAGGGGTACCAGAGAGGTATATCAAATTAATTAAGGATATGTATGATGGGGCAAAAACGCGTGTGCGAGCACCGGTACGAGACACGGACTGATTCTCAGTGGAAGTGGGACTCCACCAAGGATCGGCATTGAGCCCATTTCTCTTCGCACTAGTGTTGGATGAGATGACTAAGTCTATACAACAGTCAGTCCCGTGGTGAATGCTCTTTGCGGATGATATTGTCTTAATATTAGAATCTAAAATGATGCTTAACGACAAGCTAGAGAAGTGGAGAGCAACGCTGGAGAACAAAGGATTAACGATAAGTCGCTCTAAGACGGAATACATGCATTGTAACTTTGGTGGTGACGAGGAAGAGGACACCCAAATCAGTATCCAGGGTATGCCGGTCCCACGGACATCTAGGTTCAAATACCTGGGCTCGTACCTGCAGGAAGACGGAGAGATACACAGCGATGTAGCTCACCGTGTCCAAGCAGGATGGTGCAAGTGGAGAGCAGCATCAGGGATCCTATGTGACAAGAGGTTTCCAGCAAAACTTAAGGGAAAACTATACAAAGTCGTGGTACGCCCAGCTATGCTATATGGAACAGACTGCTGGGCCATAAAGAAATCGCACGAGAAACAAATAGAGGTTGCGGAAATGCGAATGCTAAGGTGGATGAGTGGCAATACAAGACTGGATCGGATAAGAAATGAAGTGTTTCGACAGAAGTTAGAAGTGACTTGTATTACAGATAAAATACGAGAGGGAAGATTAAGGTGGTATGGACATGTCAAGAGGAGACCAATGGCAGCACCGGTCAGAGCAGTGGAGAACATCGTCATAGAGGGTAGGAAGAGTAGAGGAAGAGCTAGGCTGACTTGGGAAGAGATAATTAGGCGAGATATGGTACACTTGCACCTCTCTGAGCACATGATCGACGATAGGAGCGAGTGGAGATGTAGAATTAAAATTAAATACTTTTAGTGGTTTCTGTAGCTAGGAAGGGACTTTGATTACTTCTTACGGGGCCTGATGTGTATGTAGTACACTGCGACCTTTTTAGGGAAAATTTGTTGCTTCCCTGATGCATGTTTGTTCATTTTATATTTCTTTTTGGTGATATTTTAATGTTTGCTGTATGACGGGTACGGTATCATATATCATATAGCTTATATCGTATGTTTGATTATATGTTGATTTCCTAGCTTTATTGCTTTTGTTATCGAGCCAGTGGTCTATTTGGAAGCGGTCTCTCTACCTATCTGGATAGAGGAAAGACTTGCCACCACCTACCCCCCAGACCCTACTCTTGAGTGGGATATACTGGGTTTGTTTGTTTGTTTGTTTGTTTGTTTTTTTTATCTTCGATGTATTAGAGAATTAGAATCTGAATAGTTTTTTTGTATTTGGAGCCTCACCCTCCTCGAATTGAATAGTTCTTGATCTTAATTTCAATAAATCAAGTCAATTGTTTCAGTCCTTATCACCGAATTAGAATCAATAAACCAATAAAATACATTGACAAGCTTAGTCAACAACTACTCCTATATTTTGTCTTGCACTATCTTTCAGAGCAACGTTGGTTTACAAACACCTCTCGTGACTTTTATCCCGCTAAAATTGTATATTATATAAACACATAATCAAGCTAGATAAATTATTAAAACATCAATAGTCTTTAAGTCTTTTAGAGGTTAAAAAAAAAATACTCTTCTAACTTAAATGACAAACTTAACGCAAGTTGGTCAAAAGAACGGAATATATTATATATCTTCCCCTTTTCAAATAAAGTACGACCAAAGATTTTTTAATAAAATTTTCAGGCTTTTAAAAAGATTTTTTTATATGCTTAGTAAACGTCAACGGTAGTCTTTTATCCTTTGTTTCTTTCTGAACAGCAACTGCTTCATTCCAATATTCTCAGAACCGGATCGGACGTCGAACCGGACGCCTTACTGGTTTGGTGGTCGGACCGGTCGGACCGGTCGGACCGGATGGACCGGATTTAACTATATTTTAATTATATTTATATATGTAATTAAATATAAGTAATTTATATATGATTTATACATATATTTTATAGTTATATATAAAACTTAACTATATTTGTATATCCGAACTACTAATTTATGGTTTAACACCCCGTTTTTACCCACTAAAATAAAAAAAAAAAAAAAAAAAATCAAAATCGGTCGGACCCGAACCGGTTGGCCGGTCCAACCGCCGACTCGGTTCGAACCGGCCGGTTCAACTGCACAAAAACGAACCACCCCCGACCGGACCGGACCAGGCCCCGAATCCCGGTCGAACCGGTCGGACCGGCCGGTCCGATCCGGTCCTAACAACATTGCTTCATTCATCACTTTCATTCCTTACTTTCATAGTTCAATACATATCAAAAGATCCATAAAAACTGTTTGTGTGGTTGACTTTACGTCTGTTCATCACAAGAAACAGAAATCAATGGATCTTCTTGTGGATCCTCTTCTTTCCGTTTCCAATCTTACTAAAATGGTAGCATTTGCAGTGACAACAACTGCCAATTTCAAACCTGAATTGGACCAACTCCAACGTCCCTTACAGACGATAGCCCCGATCATCAACAATGTCGTGAAGTTGAACCGGATACTGGCTCGCCCGAAGCAACAATCCGATATGTTCATAAATGAAATCCAGAAAGCCGAAAAACTTGTTGAAAAGTGCTGGAAAATAAAGTGGGATTTGCTCAAGCAGTTCACTCACTCTTTGAAGCTGAAATATGTGAACAACCAGTTGTTAGCATTCTTTCAGCTTGAAGTTCAAGCGGATCAGAGCCGCGATATTAAGCAGGCGCTTGTCGAATTGAATGATGTGATATGGAAAATGGGGGTTTAACTACGGATGTGAGTCAGGTGGGTGTGGGAGTGGATGATGTGAACCTAAAGTTGGAAGATTTATCTATGGATGTGAAACTGATATATCAGATGCTTTTGAGAAGAGAACAATTCTGGTACTATTCATCAACAGAAAGGGCGAAATTCGGTTGGTGTGTTCCCATCCTTCCTGCAGGGATCGTGGCGTTTGATGAACCACTGAAGAAGCTCAAGGTTAAGGTTCTTGATGATGATGATGAAAGCTCGGTTGTGGTTGTTGTTGGATTATGTACGTGTTCGTTACATCACGTTGCCAACCGAGCTATGACCCGTAAGAGTTACACCTTGGGCAACAAATATTAAGTCCACTTAATTTGATTAACTGGCGCTTACGAACTATATCGGGTTTTATAATTTATAATTGTTATAAATTATTTAGTATTAATGTTTATTTAAAATAAATAAAGAAAAGCAAGATTTCTTTCAATATATTATACATTTTTTTTGAAAAGCAAAAGTAATATGATGATCTGTAAAGCATGTCAAAATGATTAAAAAAATCTAGAAAGCAATCAATGGAGAGAAGATTTCATTTAAAACATCTTCAACCTGTTCTTCTTCATTTTTTTCTTCTTCATTTTTTTCTTCTTCATTTTTTTTTCTTCATTTTTTTCTTCTGGAAATGAGAGCCATTAATTTCATCTCTCTAAGAAACAAGATGGAGAGTTGAATTTTTCTTCCTATCACAAACAACCGATATATTTGATTGCAACCGTGGATCACGCCTCTTAGAGCCGCAACCACCGTGTTCCAATTTAGTGTTCGTTGATTCTAGTGTTCATTCGTTGTCCCTCGGTGTCTCAAATGGTTAATTATTAACTACAAAGGTATATTATATCTCATCAGTAGGATATTTATATTCTGTATTTGCATTGTTTGTAACCCAGATCCTGTCGGGTTCATTCTGGTATTTTATTATTACTCCGCTGCGTTACATATTATTAATCTGATTAATAATTATCAAAAACTGTTTTGATAAATAAACCTAACGAAGATACCACTGAACCCAACAGTGGTATCAGAGCCAGGCTTACAACATGCAAATCAGATCCGGTCTGTTAACTGGTTATAAATCACAAACTTTAAAATTATTTGAAGTTTCTGATTTATATTATTTTGGGCAACTTGTTTATTTTGGTTAAATATTTATTAACTAATAGATTGCCCGTATTATTTTGATTGTGTTTTAGTATGTAAATCTGGCTAAACCCTGTGGTTGAATGGTTGTGATGTGATTTGTTATTGTTAAAGTTTTTGGTTTTATGGTTTTTGGCCCATTTGATGGCTCAAAGTTGTAATAGAATAGAGTTTTCCTTTATTTTGTATTTGTGAAGTCGCTTGATCGGTAGACATCCGAGCATGTTCTTGACGGAAGGATAAAACCAAAAGACATACAATAGTACGAACAATAATCGAATAATTTCATTGATAAAACCTAACGATTACAAGCTCGTTACAACTTAAGAATCAAGACTTTTAGCAAGGGGAGATCGAGCATGATCTCCCCTCCCATCCGGCAGCGCCTGGGCGTCGGGCACACTCTCTAAAACCCTTAGGTTTCTACACAATGAAACTGGTATATATAGGCTTCGGCCCATATTAGATGCGACTGGGCCCATTCGTGCGAGTGGACCATGCGTATGGTTCAATCGTACGACTGGACCATGCGTATGGTTCAATCGTACGACTGGACTATTCTTATGGTTCAGTCTTACGAATGTCCCAATCGCATCTCTCAGTCGCACGACTGGTCCATTAGCATGGCTCAGTCGTACGACTGAGTCTCATTCGCATATGCTCCTGCGAATGACCCAGTTTCATGTGTTTACAAGGTGTATAACATTAAGCCTAGACTATTCGTCAAGCGACGGACACACTATATATGACTATATATGCTCCAACAAATTCCCCCTTGGACGTTGCTTGCGAATAGTAGATAACACCTCCTACAATCTTCAGTCAATCTTTGCTCTGGTTTTCAATAGAATCAAATGAACAACCATATTAGCCAACATTACAGATCCGTCAGGTTACCACAATATCCCTGAAAATGAATTTAGGCACAATAGCTTTCGTTTACTTTGCAAAACACCATCATAGCAGTAAGATTCCCCAAATGACTTATTTTTCTAGATAACGACATGAACAGTTTTCCATTGCTCCAATCTTCACACAGGCTAACCTGATTAACATTAACAACTGCAGAGATTCCCCCTCACATTCAGCATGTCTCAATATATAAACGTTGTGCTCTCCTAACGTCTTCATACGGTGTATTGGACAAAAGGTTGAAGGTTCCAATCCACAGCTGACAATATCAAACAAATCAGCATGCACGTAGATTCATCATCAGAAACCTGCTCACATCATCACTTTCTGATTGCGTCTTCAATTTCTCTATACTTGGATTCCCCCTTGGATGAGAATCCTCTCTGTGCGGATAAATATAACTTTATTGGTTCATAAATAGTCAGATGCTCTTGACTACCCCACAAAATCAGCACCGACAGCTGACATCTTCTCTTCTCTCTTTCGTGTTCTAACAACATTCACCTATTCTGGAAGTCCAACGAATAATGAGGTATCCATCAAACTTGTTTGACATAAGAACCTCAGGGTGAATGTACTCTGCTCATCCTCAACTCTTGCATAGACTCTCCAGGAAAATCTTCACTATTGACCCGAAAATGATCCAGAAATGACCCGATAATTTTCCCAAAAAAAAATTTATTTTACCAAACTTTTTCAGAAGGCTTCCCGACTGATAAAAATGATTTAGGGAAAAATTCGTGCAAGAAGCTGTTCCAGACTTTTTTTTTTAGTCTGGTACACAGCTCATTCGTGCGACTGAAACAGACGAATGAAGACATACGTGCGAATGGGTGATTCGTGCGAATGGACACTCCGAATGGTTCAGTAGTACGAATGGATAACACGAATGGGTCAGTCGAGCGACTGAAGTACACGAAAGGGTCAGTCGTGCGACTGAAGGTTCATTCGTACGAATGGACATACGAGTGGTTCAGTCGTGCGAATGAGGCCCAGACGCATGGCCCAGTCGCATGAACGGGTCTGAACACAGAAAACCAGATCTGCAGCCGCCACAAGGCTGGAAAACCCTAATCCGATGATTTGGACGAGACACAGCACAATAATTGTACCACCGGATTCGTTTTTATGATCTGAAGAAGATTCCGAGTCCGCTTTTAACAAATAAACATCACGCGCAATGAGATTTGAGCAAAACAAGATGAACACGAAGTGGGTTTTACGTCAACGAACAAGAATTTGATCCAGAACTCAAGAGCTCGGGTTGCTAGAGTGATTGTTAGATCATTCTAGCAGTAACCGGCTCTGATACCAATTGTGAAGTCGCTTGATCGGTAGACATCCGAGCATGTTCTTGACCAAAGGATAAAACCAAAAGACATACAATAGTACGAACAATAATCGAATGATTTCATTGATAAAACCTAACGATTACAAGCTCGTTACAACTTAAGAATCAAGACTTTTGGCAAGGGGAGATCGAGCATGATCTCCCATCTAATCCGGCAGTGCCTTGGCGCCGGGCACACTCTCTAAAACCCTTAGGTTTCTACACAATGAAACTGGTATATATAGGCTTCGGCCCATATTAGATGCGACTGGGCCCATTCGTGCGAGTGGACCATGCGTATGGTTCAATCGTACGACTGGACCATGCGTATGGTTTAATCGTACGACTGGACCATTCTTATGGTTCAGTCTTACGAATGTCCCAATCGCATCTCTCAGTCGCACAACTGGTCTATTAGCATGGCTCAGTCGTACGACTGAGTCTTATTCGCATATGCTCCTGCGAATGACCCAGTTTCATGTGTTTACAAGGTGTATAACATTAAGCCTAGACTATTCGTCAAGCGACGGACACACTATATATGACTATATATGCTCCAACAATATTTCTTTTGTAAATATTGTAATATTTGAAGACCCGAAGTCAAAAATGGAGACAAGACAAATCAAGGAGTCAGTGGGAGCCCATCAAGACAATTAGATGCACTTAGGTCCATCCTTGTGGTTGTTTCGTGTTTTCACCCATGACCTAGCTTGATCTCGCTATTTGGCTCTAGCGAGATCAAACAATCATAGCCATTAGATTTACATATTATTTTGCTATTATGGTTGCTTTATTTTATATCACCCAACCTAATATCAAACTAATTAAAAAAAGTTTTTTTTACAATCAAAATAAATAACAAGTTTTAAACTTATTTTTACAACTTGTTAAATTATTAAAAACAAATTGTTTGTTTTAAATGGGATAATCGGAAAAGTTTTCAAATTCAAAATTAGTTTGAATTTCAAAACTTAAAACTTGATAATTTTTAAATTAAAATTAATTATCCATTTAAAAGGATAACTAGATAAGTTTTCAAATTTAAAATTAGTTTAAATTTTAAAACTTAAATCTTAATAATTTAAAATTATCAACTTAAAAATCGGTTGTCTATCTCGCGATGAACCTAGTTTTAATAGGGTATTAAAATCTGGTGTCCCGAGAGCTGAAAGGGTTCGTAATTTATTATCACGAATTATATATTGTAAAACTAACTTTTACGACGCACGTATAACTTAATTATACGTTGTGTTTGACCCTATTCGGTAAACACTAAAATTGGATCCCATAGATAAAAATCAATAGTCTATGCCACCCTACTATAAGGAACACTTGGAACATTAAGCGAAACATCAGTGTTTGGAGCCACAGCACCGCACTTGATGTGTAGTTTATTCTTCCAATGTGCAAGGGTTTTGTTGACACATCCGGCCCTTTCACAAGTAACTGTTTTAGGATGACTATTACTTTTCTCTCTTGTTACGTGCCACAGCTGTCTAGAGAGAAAAGTGGGCATAGATGAGGCTAAACGTATCAATGCATTGACAAATGTTGTCGTTGCGGCCTCATACACGAGAGTTGTGCAATTTTCACAATTGATAAACATTGTCAGTCTGCCTAATCACTTACTAATGTTGCGTGCCCCAGCTGCCTTTAGTGACTGACCAAGCCAGATTCTCATTCCTTATTTAAAATTACTGTAAATGGGTCATTAATTAAAATTAGGAAACAATACATCAAAAATACTAATTAATTTATTTTGCTTATAGATGTCTTCAGAAACCAACAACTCCTTTATTCTCAAGTCTATTCTTGAGAAAGAGAAACTTGATAACACCAACTTTCTCGCATGGCACCGCAATCTGAGATTGGTTCTCAAGATGGCGAAAAAGCTCTATGTTATAGATAGCGTTGTTCCCAACGAGCCTGAAAACAATACGGCCGCAGCCCGTAGAACTTGGGAAAAATTTAAGGAGGATGCCGATGAGGTAGCCTGCCTTATGCTAGCCACCATGTCTCCTGATCTCCAGAAGAACATGGAGGACATGACTGCATTTGACATGATTGAGCAACTTAAGGGCATGTTTCAGAAACAGGCCCGACAAGAGCGCTATGATACCATGAAGCAGCTTATATCCTGCAAAATGCAAGTAGGCTCGCATGTTAGTGCCCATGTGCTTAAAATGAAAGGGTACATCGACCAAATGGCCAAACTTGGTTATCCTATGCAAGATGAAATGGCAGTAGACTTCATTTTGAACTCCTTGCCTATTCATACGACCAGTTCATAATGAACTTTAATATGAATGCGTGGGTTAAGAGTGTAGCTGAACTACACGGTATGCTCAAAACTGCTGAGCAAAACATACCAGGTAAAGCCAGTCAAATGTTGATGGTTCGATCTACTGGTGTTAGGAAACCAAACCCCAAGAAAAAAACTTATAACAATAAGGGTAAAGGTAAAGTTGTTACTGCCAAGCCTGCCACCAATAACAAATAGCTGGCTAAAAACAAAGCAGCGCCCCCTCCTGAGGAGCGACACTGTTTTGAATGCAATAAGATGGGACACTGGAGACGTAACTGTCCTGACTATCTAGCCAAGCTGAAGGTGAAGAAGGCCAATGGTGAAGGCTCTTCTTCAGGTATTCTGATTTATGTTATTGAACTTTTCACTGTTTCCAGCAACACATGGGTATTTGATACTGGATGTGCTTACCACATCATTAATGTCTTGCAGGAGCCTGAAAAGTGGAAGAAACTGAAACAAGGCGACATGGAGCTCATCGTTGGTGATGGGAAAAGAGTACCGGTTCTAGCAACTGGAACATATCATCTTTCTTGTCCATCTGGTCTTGTAATTACTTTAAATAATTGTTTGTTTGCTCCTGGTTTAACCAGAAACATTATTTCAGTTTCTTTATTGTTTGAACAAAGATTCAAGTATGTTTTTAATGATGCTGTTATTTCCGCCTACTTGAATGATATCTTTTATTTTGAGGCTAAACCTCGAAGTGGTATTTATGAGATTGATATTCAAACAAACAATAATGTATATAATCTTTCTAAACGTATCAAATCTGGAATTAACGATACGTTTCTATGGCATTGTAGACTTGGCCACATAAGCAAGGCCTGTGTGAAAAGGCTTCAGTCTGAAGGGATTCTTGAATCCACAGGACATGAATCTTTGATGAATACGAATCTTGCTTAGCTGGCAAACTCATAAAGGATCCTTTCACCCATGTTGGTGAACGGGCTAAGGATCTGTTAGCACTTATACATTCTGATGTATGTGGTCCTTTCAGAACCATGTCTAGAAATCACGAAAGATACTTCGTTACGTTTATTGACGATTATAGTCGATACGCCTATGTCTACCTTATGAAGCATAGACATGAAACCTTTGAAAAGTTCAAAGAGTTTCAGAACGAAGTAGAAAACCAACTTGATAAGACTATCAAAGTACTTCGATCAGATCGAGGTGGAGAATACCTAAGCCAAGAGTTCATTGATCATCTAAAGGAATGTGGAATTGTTTCACAGTCACTCCACCCGGCACACCCCAACTTAATGGCGTGAGTGAGAGGAGAAATCGAACCCTACTTAATATGGTTCTATCGATGATGTGTAGAACTAACTTACCTCACTCCTTTTGGAGTTATGCTCTTATGACCGCCGCCCGCCTTGTCAATCTGGCACCGACTAAGAAGGTAGATAAAACTCCATATGAGATATGGCATGGGTCTAAACCCAATTTGTCTTACCTTAGAGTATGGGGATGTGATGCTTATGTCACTAGTGAGTCTAATGACAAGCTAGATCCTCGAGGCGAAAAAGCTATTTTTGTTGGATACTATAATAGAAGCGGGTATTACTTTTACCATCCTGATGCAAATATGATTTCCATCAAAAGGAAGGCACATTTCCTCGAGAAAGAGTTTCTTGATCGAGGAACTGGAAGTAATATTGTGGATCTTGAAGAAATTCGAGAACCACAAACAAACGCTGATGTAGTCGGTGCGTCTGAACAACAAGAAATTGTTACTGATTCAGACATAAACACAAGCGTTCGCAGAAGTAGCAGAACTTGCAAAGAACCTGACAGATATCTTTGGAATCTAGAGGGTCCTGAGTTCTGGTAGTAGCTGATTCTAGTGATGAACCTACTAACTACAAATCTGCTATCTCAGATCCGGAATCTGCGAAATGGCTAGATGCCATGAACGCCGAGATGCAATCCATGCGAGACAATCAAGTCTGGGACTTGGTTGAGCTACCTCCGGTTCACAAGCTGTAGGGAGCAAGTGGATTTTCAAGAGAAAAACCGACATGCATGGAAATGCACACACCTATAAAGCACGGCTAGTTGCGAAAGGTTTCACTCAAACTCAAGGTGTTGACTATGATGAAACTTTCTCACCCGTTGCTATGATCAAATCGATTAGGATATTGCTTGCCATAGCCGCATACTATGATTACGAGATATGGCAAATGGATGTCAAAACCGCTTTTCTAAATGGACATCTCTCTGAAGATGTCTATATGGTTCAGCCCGATGGTTTTGTCAATCCACAATATCCAAATAAGGTGTACAAACTGAACAAGTCCATTTATGGACTTAAAGAGGCATCCCGTAGCTGGAATCTTCATTTTGATCAGAGAATCGTCGAATTCGGTTTTGTCAAAAGTGAAGATGAGCCTTGTGTTTACAGAAAGGCTAGTGGGAGCACTATATCGTTCCTCATATTGTATGTGGATGATATAATGATCATTGGAAACAATATCTCAATGCTTAACGAAGTTAAAAAATGGTTGGGAGCTTGTTTCGCAATGAAAGATCTTTGAGAAGCTGCTTACATTCTAGGAATAAAGATCTATAGAGATAGATCTAAGCGGCTTCTAGGGCTTAGTCAAAGCACATACATAGACAAAATGATGACGCGTTTTAAGATGGAAAACTCCAAGAAAGGAGGTGTTCCAATGACTAAAGGTACCGTGTTGAACAAATCGCAATCTCCTTCAACGGACATTGATATTAAGCAAATGGAAAAGGTTCCATATGCTTCAGCGATTGGTTCCATCATGTATGATATGCTGTGCACTAGACCTGACGTCTCGTATGCCTTGAGCATTACTAGCCGTTATCAGCAAAACCCTGGCTTTGCCCATTGGACTGCAGTTAAGAACATTCTGAAGTACTTGAGAAGGACTAAAGACATGTTTTTAATATATGGAGGAGTTGAAGAACAGCTCACTGTAAGATGTTACACTGATGCTAGTTTTCAAACTGACTGAGACGACTCTCGCTCACAATCTGGTTTTGTATTCACACTCAATGGTGGAGCCATCTCTTGGAAAAGTTTCAAGCAAAGTGTGGTGGCAGATTCTACCACTGAATCTGAATACATTGCAGCATCTGATGCTGCAAAGGAAGCTGCTTGGATGAAGAAGTTCATAGCCGATCTCGATGTGGTTCTAAGTATTCAGCAACCAATCGAGATATTTTGTGATAACACAGGTGCTATTGCTCAAGCCAAAGAGCCCAGATCTCATCACAGGGCCAAGCACATTCAGAGGAAGTTTCATTATATACGGGACATAGTGAAACAGGGAGACATCGTGATAAGAAAAATCGACACAGATCAAAACCTAGCAGACCCGTTTACTAAGCCCATGACTCATAACAAGCATGATCTGCATAGAAATGCGATCGGGCTTAGATTAGCTAGTGATATGTTTTGATTTAGTATTTGGATGTATGAACTTTTAAACAGTTATACTTTTGAATTCATTTTGATCTACTGATATAGATACAATTATGAATCCTATAACTGTGTTCAATTTTAATACGTTTAATCCATGGATATTGTATTCTAAATTATCCATAGTCGGTCAGACTTGTGGGAACAATTCTGAATTAAGACTATTCTGAATTTAGACTCAAGGAGTTGACTTCTAAATTCACAGACCTCATTATGAATGACGTTGGATGTAACTCGCCACAAACCATCTTTATTATAAGATGCTTTAATACTGGTATACTCATTTAGTATCCTATGACCTGAGATGCATACTAGAACTTCCGTTTACCGAGGGTTATTCTTTGATCACTGTCAACCACTATCGCGTAACTGCCAGTCATAAAGGCTTTGGCTGGGAATAATTCTGAAGTTCAGTGGGAGTTGTATGTAGTCAATAAGGGATTCTGTACTCTTACATTATATGTAACAGTTAGACATCGTGGCGCCCTCGTTGATTCAAACTGGTGAAGTGTGAGGCCTCACCCAAACTGACTGTGTGTTTGATTGGACCATTTTGAATCTAGATCGAGAACTATAATAATTGAGTCCTATATGAGAATTAATCTCAAATAACTCAATTGATGTCTTTTACAGAAAGGATAAATGACTATAATTACCATAAGTTTATTGTCTTGTTATAGTAAAATGACACTAGAAGAAGATGTTTGATTAATGACTTTAAAGTGTCATACCTTGTTGGGGGCAGCCATGTGCAGCTAGAGCGCCGCTAACTGTCTACGTGGAATTTAACCGAATGCCGTCCAAGTGGGAGCTTGTTGGATTATGTACGGGTTCGGTTACTTCACGTTGCCAACCGAGCTATGACCCGTAAGAGTTACACCTTGGGTAACAAATATTAAGTCCACTTAATTTGATTAACTGGCGCTTACGAACTATATCGGGTTTTATAATTTATAATTGTTATAAATTATTTAGTATTAATGTTTATTTAAAATAAATAAAGAAAAGCAAGATTCCTTTCAATATATTATACATTCTTTTTGAAAAGCAAAAGGAATATGGTTGTCTGTAAAGCATGTCAAAGTGATTGAAGGAATCTAGAAAGCAATCAACGGAGAGAAGATTTCATTTAAAACATCTTCAACCTGTTTCTTCTTCATTTTTTTCTTCTGGGAATGAGATCCATTAATCTCATCTCTCTAAGAAACAAGATGGAGAGTTGAAAATTTCTTCCTATCACAAACAACCGATATATTTGATTGCAACCGTGGATCACGCCTCTTACAGCCGCAACCACTGTGTTCCAATTTAGTGTTCGTTGATTCTAGCCTTCATTCGTTGTCCCTCGGTGTCTCAAACGGTTAATTATTAACCACAAAGGTATATTATATATCATCAATAGGATATTTATATTCTGTATTTGCATTGTTTGTAACCCAGATCCTGTCAGGTTCATTCTGGTATTTTATTATTACTCTGCTGCGTTACATATTATTAATCTGATTAATAATTATCAAAAACTGTTTTGATAAATAAACCTAACGAAGATACCACTGAACCAACAGATGTTGCAGCTGCTGGTGGATGTGGGAAGACTACTTTGGTGACCATGCTTTGCCATGATGCTGAAATTCAAGGTAAAATTCATCATCGATGACAATTTCTATGGTTTTGTTTGTTTGATACTAACATGTGTTAGTCTAATTTGACAGACAAATTTGGGGAAAACATCTTCTTCGTGACAGTTTCAGAGAAACCCAACTTCATGGTAATCGTCAATAATCTTTTTAACTCAAACTCGTCGGGTCAGACGATTCCATTTCAAAGTGATGAAGATGCAAAACATAATGATGAAGATGCAAAACATAAGTTGGGTAACGTTTTGCTTGAGAAAGTATCAAGACCTATGCTTTTAGTAGTGGATGATGTGTGGGATGAATCATTTATTGATTTCTTTCCATTACAGATCAATGGATGTAAAATCTTGGTCACATCTAGGGAGAAGTTGTGCAAATATGATGTGTTTGAATTTGACCATTTGAGCGATGAAGATGCAAAGATCCTCTTTGTCGCTCAACATTTTCTGAATGCAACAAGAGACCAACAATTACTATTGATGAGAATATTGTGAATCAGGTAACAAAATGATCTATTCTTTACTACTTGGAAAATAGGGGCTTAGTTGAGTCTAGTGCTTGAATCAGCAACCGCTATATTTAGCATGTTAATTTTTCACAAAAATGTTAACATACCCAACCAGTGGAACATTTTGTCACATCTATTGACCCCGCAAGTGAGAGATCTATCACAGATTTTTTAGTTGATTCTAGAATGCAGAACACACACTGCAAACACTATGTTCACAGAGAAAGAACACACGAAAGGAATATGCATAAACATTTAGATTGTCGAGTACATGTGGTATTTATACCCTCCTACATCACACTTACACAGCAGTTATGTCGGCGGTTATTTTAGGGCCAATACCTCTAAACAAGACCTTATTCGACCCATATACATACACATAAAGTTTGACCCGATTGTTTTAATTACACTAATAATTTGATGACAAAAATATCTTTAAAAGCAGGTACACCAGTGGTCTCCCATTTTCTGAGAGGGATCAATTTTCTGCACACCCAACTCAAAAACTTGATTTTTCAGTCACAGATGAATAATGCTCCATGACTGAACCATAATTCTAGACTTGAAAGCTTTTACTTGATATGAAAATGTCCCAGGTTATAATAAATATAATAAAAACTAGAAAATAATTTCACATGATAAAGAAGTAATGTTTTTTATGTTGTTCTTCCTGTCTGTTCTCTAATCTTAGGACTAACTGTTCTTTGTAGATTGTGAAACGTTGTAAGAATCATCCGCTCACCCTTACAGTGGTGGGCGGTTCCTTAAATGGGAGAGATGAGTCTGCATGGAAATCTATGAAAAGAACTCTGTCTCGTGATACTTTGGTTCTGGATTTGAATGAACAAGTACGGAAGTCTCTAGAAAGAAGCTTCACAACATTGGGTAACGACCTTAAGGAATGCTATATGGACTTTGGCTTATTCCCACAAGATCAAAGGATCCCTGCTTGCGCCCTCTTAGATATGTGGGTGCATTTATACAACCATGCTGATGAGGGCTACGATACGTTCGACAAGATTGTTGGACTTTCATTAAGAAATCTTGTTAATTTTGAGCCTACTAGGTACATAAGCTTTCTTCATTACTTTATATGCATGGGTGCACTCTGACTTGATGTATGAAGTAGTTTTGATGGTGTACAAAACCCAGGTGTAGAATATTAATTGGTTTCCCGAGTGAATGACAAAGTATAGTTAATCCTAGTTTGGATCTTCTAAGTTTCAACGAGCTATTGGTACAAACTATTATACTGCTGCATGACGATCTATATCAGCTATTAGCTGAAGAACTTCAGTTAAATTTAAGACTGCATTTTCGCTTTCAGTGTATATGTTTATTCGAAAATGTTATACTCAAATTGTTTAGTTTTAGGACAGATTCAGGTGCGACAGTTTGCTACTGTAACCAGCAATTTGTCACACAACATGATTTGCTGAGGGAGCTTGCTATTCACCTAAGTAGCAGACCAGAAGTACCGATTGCACAGAGGAAAAGATTGATTATAACTACACGTGAAGAACATCTGCCAGCATCAATTTTGAAAGTGCAAGAACCCATGCAAGCCTGCATATTGTCTATTTCCACAGGTTTTGCTTCACTCCCGTAAATCTGTTTCAAAAATGAAGATTTACCACATTGTGAATCATGGTTAGTTTATATTATGATGTTTATAGTTGATTATAAACGTTTTATGCAGGAGACTTGTTCTCTTCAAGATGGGGAGACATGAAAGTCCCTGAAGTTGAAGTTATGGTGTTGAACATAAAGTCGAAAACCTACACCCTGCCACACTTCATGAAGGAAACACAAAAGTTGAAGATTCTAAACATAACAAAGGAAGGTTTATACCCAACATACATTGAGAACTTCCCCGTTATTGGCTCTTTATCCAATCTATCAAGGATTAGGGTGGAACGCGTTGCAATATCTTCACTGAGTACATCCATTTTGGGACTGAAAAAGTTGCAAAAAGCATCATTCATCATGTGCAAAATAGGCAGCGCTTTTGAAACTGAACTCAACGGTGACAACATCAATGTCTGGCCATGTCTTGTTGAACTTGAGATGGATTACTGCCACGATTTACTGAGATTTACCGGGTTACTATGTGGTTGTATTCACCTTAAGACTCTAAGCATCACAAACTGCAATGAGATGTGTGAAATATCTGAGGAATTTGGTAAGTTAACTAACTTGGAAAACTTAAGTCTTCGATCTTGTACAAGACTCGAAAAGCTGCCTGAATCAATCACAAGACTTGAAAAGCTAAGCATCTTGGATATATCAGATTGCGTAAGTTCGAGCGTGTTGCCAGCAGAAATGGGAAAGCTAGGTGGTCTAAGAAGCATATACATGAAGGGTTGTATGGGACTTAATGAGCTTCCATCATCTGTAGAGGAGCTATCTAACACAAATGTGTTTTGCAGTGAAGACATATATCATCAATGGCGTTTGTATAACAATGTGGAGACAGATCTAGTGGAAGAAGTCACGTCGACGGAACCACAGGATGGTCCGTTGACCCTTGGGCCACTTGCGATGACGGGAGACGGTGGTGATAGGAGGTGGAAGTTGCAGAACACAGTTTTGCTTCACAGTTTTGCTTCACAGTTTTGCTTCAACATTTGTTTTCACTTCGAAATCTTCTGTTCGGTGAAGCTGAAAGGTTTTAAGAGTGAAATCTGTGATTGTATTTGTTATATTATATGGAATGGTTTTGAGTGATTGTATGTGTTGGACCCGGAGGTCTCAAATTGGCCATGTAACCGCTGATTTTTGGCTGGTAGCTAGTAGTCATAGATCTCGCCAGATGTCTCGCCCGTTAAAAGGGGTTGATCTCTTTGGGGTGTTTACTGAGGGAAAAAGGTTGTGGTCAATCGTCCAACGACATGGTGAACTTTCGTGGGTTGTCGTCGTTACGGTTGACGTGGACCCTTAAATCTATCGGCCTCCTCGGCAGTGATTACGGGTATCTTCCGCCCTCCAGAATAGATCTCAGATCCAGGTATCATCAGCTAAAAGTAAGGGAGCAAGATATCCTAAAGACAGCTTTCCGAACGCGCTATGGACACTATGAGTTTCTGGTTATGTCTTTCGGGCTAACCAATGCTCCTGCGGCATTTATAGACTTAATGAATCGCGTATTTCAACCGATGTTGGACAGATCACTAATAGTCTTCATCGATGATATCTTAATATACTCAAAGAATGAAGGTACCACGCTTGTCATATCAGGGAGGTGTTAGAAACATTATGAAAGGAGAAACTGTATGCAAAGTTCTTAAAATGTGCATTTTGGCTACGCGAGTTGCAGTTCTTAAGGCATGTTATAAATTCAGAAGGGATTATGGTCGATCCAGCAAAAGTTCATGCAGTTACGTAATGCAAATCACCAAAGATGCCATCTAAAATTCATAGTTTCTTGGGGTTGACTGGCTATTAGAGAAGGTTCATCAAGGATTTCTCAAAGATAGCCTCCTCATTAACAAGTTTAACAAGGAAGAACGTGATGTTCGAATGGGGAAAGGACCAGGAGGATGCATTCCAAGAATTAAAGGATAGATTAACCAAAGCGCCTGTACTAACCTTACCGGAAGGAGATGAAGACCTAACGGTATACTCTGATGCCTCTTACTGTAGGTTAAGCTGTGTGTCGATGCAAAGAGAAAAGGTTATAGCTTACGCATCCAGACAGCTAAAGGACACGAAGATCAATTACACTGTTCACGATTTAGAACTTACAGCAGTGGTGTTCGCATTGAAGATATGGAGACATTATTTGTATGGAACTAAGTGCACTATATTCACCGATCATAAAAGTCTGAAATATTTCTTTGAATAGAAAGATCTAAATATGAGACAGAGGAGGTGGTTGGAGCTGATAAAGGATTACGATTATGAAATCCATTACCACCCGGGTAAGGCAAATGTGGTAGCCGATGCCCTGAGCCGAAAGGAAGGATATGAACCAATTCGAGTGAAGGCGTGCCAACTGGTAGTGACCCCAGATGTTATGAGGTTAATAAGCGAAGCTCAGGTGGAAGCCTTGAAAGAACACAAAATTAGGAAAGAAAGGATGGTGGAAGGGTCGATGATCTAGCTGATAACACATTGGGTGTGAAGGTCATTTATGGTAGGATATGGATTTCAAGGTATGGGGATTTACGAGAGAAAATATTTGATAAAGCACAAAAGACTCGCTACTCAATACACCCAGGAGCAAATAAGATATACCATGATTTGAAGAAAGATTATTGGTGGCCTGAGATGAAGAGAGATGTAGCTGCATATTGTAAATAAATGCCTAACGTGCCTACAAGTGAAGGCTGAGCACCAAAGACCTTATGGGTATGTTCAACCTTTCGAAGTGCCAGAATGGAAGTGGGAACATATTACCATGGATTTTATTACTAAGTTACCCCGTACAACCAAGGGTAATGATGTAATTTGGGTAATAATGGACATGATGACTAAGAGTGCTCATTTCTTACCTATCAAGGAAGCAATCAGTTCAGAGAAGCTTGTGGAGTTGTTCATTAGAGAGATAGTTGCACGGCATGGTATGCCTGTATCGATTATGTCAGATAGAGACACACGGTTTACATCTAAATTCTGGAGGAGGTTTAATGAAGAGATGGGGACAAGGTTGCATGTCAGTACCGCTTACCACCCGTAGACTGATGGTCAGTCCAAGAGAACAATATAAACACTAGAAGACATGCAACGAGCATGTGTTATGGACTTTCGTGGTAATTGGGTTAGCCATCTACCATTAGCAGAATTTTCATACAACAATAGCTATCATGCTAGTATCAAAATGCCTCCATATGAAATGATGCATGAGAGACGATGCAGAACTCCAGTTTGTTGAGGTAACATCGGACAAAAGGAGTTGGGAAGTTTAGAGGTTGTAAAAGCCACAACGGAAAAGTTAGAGAAAATCAAGGCTTTCATGAGATCTGCGAAGGATAGACAGAAATCATACGCCGATAAAAGGAGGAGACCAACAGAATTCAAGGTGGGTGACAGGGTAATGTTAAAGGTGTCACCATGGAAGGGAATTATCCAATTTAGGAAGAGGGAGAAATTGAGTCCTAGGTTTATTGGACCATTTAAGATACTAGTGCGAGTTAGGGATGTAGCTTACAGGTTGGACCTTCCAGAAGGGTTAAGTGGGATTCACCCTACCTTTCATGTGTCGTAGCTACGGAAGTGTTTGGTTGACGATGTGATGGTTGTGCCTCTCGATGATATTGAAGTGGATGAAAAGCTGAACTATATGAAGCAGCTGATTGCCATTTTGGATAGAAGGGTGAAGCAGTTAAGAAATAAAGTGATCAGATAAGTCAAGGTACAATGCATATGTAGATGCGCACGTAGATGCGCACGTAGATGCGCACGTAGATGCGCACGTAGATGCGCACGTAGATGCGCACGTGTATGCGCACGTGTATGCGCACGTGTATGCGCATGTGTATGCGCACGTGTATGCGCACGTGTATGCGCACGTGTATGCGCACGTGTATGCGCATGTGTATGCGCATGTGTATGCGCATGTGTATGCGCATGTGTATGCGTATGTGTATGCGTATGAATATGCCTATGTATATGCGTATGTATATGTCTATGTATATGTCAGTTATACACAATTCATAATACTTATTTTCATTAACTTATTAATTTAGTTCACCTGATTATATGTTTAATTAAATACATGTATTTTGTCTATGTATATTTATATAAAGTAAATTAAAGGTCTAACTATTCATACTAAATTAATTAGCTTGAGTATAATCATGTTATTATTCATAAAGTAAGATTTATAGGAATAATATTTATTAGTAATCACAATGAGAAATCTAATAAAATTTATAACAATACCGACATTAAAAATCAATTATTGTTAAATAATATTCGTTTATTATTATTATTATAAAAATGATTGGTTAATCTTGATATAGTCTTTTATTTATATTTGTAATAGATAAGTGTCTTGATTTACATTTTCATTTACATTCTATTAGTAATAACTAGTAGTCTTACATATTTCTTGCATCATATTTAGTCTCATTTTATAGCTATTATACGTCCATATTATGTTGATTAGATTTAAAAATAACTATTATTAACTAAGTCAGTGTTTGTTTAAGTCAAATAATTATTGCCATTCTTATTATCATTTTTAGAGCTCAATGTAAATAACACATATGTAAAAACCATAATTAAATTTTAAATGAGTCACATGTGTGATTATACATTTCACTTGGTTCACGCACGCTAACCCACTCGTATTCGTCTCGATCTTATCATATCTGGTTGACTGTTTGACCGAGGTTGACTGTCCCTTGACCATGTTTGTGACAACCCGTGTTTTTCAGGTTAGTTACCATTAGTCACCACTGTTCTTGTAATCTAACCTCTATCCGATATTTTCTTATTATTGGCAAATTTTCATTACTATCAAGTCACAGAAATAATAATTACTATTATTAGTAAATATATTTAACATTAATAAAAGATAACTAACCAGTAATGAATAACCAAACTTAAATAACTAAAAATGCCAATGAGTAAACTTGAGGGGACTAATGTGTAAATTGTCCCTTTTGTTGCAAAATATAAGAACCGAAGGTTCTTCCTTCACGGCACTCCCCATAACCGATTCCCCATTCGTAGCCCTCTCCCTCCCTCGATCACCCTTCAACCGAAACCATTCCCAAAACCCTAAAAACTCCAATCGGCAGCCTCCTCTTCCCACCCGACGACCCTCGTGCAACGCGACGCACCTTTCTTCATCTGGCAACCTCATCTTCTCACGAAAATCATCTGACTCTCTTTCTTTTGGTGGTAGGCGCGAGTAGCTGTTTTTATTCTCCGGCGACCACGAGATCCCATCGTATGGTATGTTCCCCTACTTGTTTCACTAGTATAGTTTCGATATGGTTCGGTCGTTCGATCTCGAACGGTTGTTCATAGTTTAACGTCCGGTTCATACGTGTGACTTGCTTAGACATGTGGTACAATTGTTCACGTGTGCGGTGTCATGTGAATTGCGGGTGGCCACAGTTGGTAGGTTTGGCCTAGAGTGTGCATGTGTATGAGTTCCTAAGCATAAAAGTATGTGAGTTGGTGATCTCGTGGGGGGTGGTTGGGTGATTGTCTCGGCAGGGGTGTTTGGGCGCTATTTATTATGTATGTGTACATATATTCAAGTGTGGGTGTATGCTTACTTTGTATATATGTGGAATTTATGCATGTGTGTGTGTTATGCGTGTGCAGGTGGTGTGTATGTATGTGGTTTTATATGTATGAACAGTGTGGTAAGTATGTGTTCTTGCAATGATGGTTGGCTTTTGATATATATATATATATATATATATATATATATATATATATATATATATATATATATATATATATATACATATATATATATATATATATATACATACATATATATATATATATATATATATATATATATATATTAAATATTAAATGTAAATTCAGGTTGTTCGTTGACCTAATTTCTTCTACTTGCATTACTGAACTGTCGTGCCTATAAGGTGAGTTCTCAGCCCCACTTTAATTACTTTCCTTGGGGTGAAAGAAACGTGTGTTCTAAACTTATTTTCATTGGCCAGTATTACTGTAATGTCACTTCTTTATTAGTGTTATGCCATACTTAAGTTCTCATACTCGAACCGCTAATGTACATATTATAGCGAAGTAATTCTGAGTAGATCTATTGTGTTTGACAAACCCCACCCGAACTAGTCGTGCTAGCATAAACGTATGTCAAACAGGTGTTTAATTGACCTAGTTTCTGTTGCTGTGACCTGGTATTCACAGCTGATGCCTTCATTTACATTATTAGCTTTAGTTGTGAACTTCATACACTTAGTAACTTGTTAAGTAGACTAGCTATCGACTGATATTACTTTGTTTACTGTATCTGCTTACATTTTGTTCTGTTTATCAAAACCTATGAACTCACCAACCTTGTCTTGAAACTTTAGTATGTTTCTTTCAGGTTCTTAAGCAAGCACGACTAGGAGCACTACATCATCTCATTCATTAACTGTAAGGCCCTGTTCTCGGGAAACCTCACAATTGGGTTTGAACATCAGAAACACAAGTTCTCAAACATCAAATTTCATTAATATACGTAGCGGAACATACGAAAATTTTAATCGTTTAGACATTTATATCAAAAAGATAACTATCAATATCATCCCAAAAATCTATGCCAGGATGCCAGTCTTGATTATATGCCACGTAGCTCTTCAATTCATGCCAAGCTCACTCCAAAATGTATAGCATACCTGTCAATCTAATATGCATACAAAAAGTCAGCGATGTTGAGTGAGCTCTAGGTTTACTTTACCGAAACTTTATCATACACGTATACTTTATCATACTTTAACCTCGTTTAAACTTTAACTTTCTTTATTGTACCTTAACATCTCATAAACTTTAATTTCTCGCTTACATTAGAGTAAGATTACTTTATCAATTATAGAACTCGTTCTATAACTATACTTTAGCTATTACTTTAATCGTTACTTCATCGTCAAGTTACCCATATTTTATCTTTAGTTTATTTATACTTTAGCTTTATTCGTTTACTTTATCGCTGAACTTAGCACGAGGCTTAGTTCCTTTAACGGGTGAGAATGCAACTAATGCCATTCTCCTATAACATTTGAGCATACCCAAGTTATAGCTCCTTTCGAGAATGCACCAAGCAAACTCCTTTAACGGCACGGGTATACCCAAAGTATACCCCTATGTGAGTACACCAAAGCATAGCTCCTATCAGGTTGAGCACCCCGAAGTGTAGCTCCTATCGAGAACGCACAAAGCTTATCTCCTATCAGGTTGAGCACACAAAAGCGTATCTCCTATTAGTGCTTGCAAGACTTCTTTAGCGCTTTAACATTTTCACAATTGTGCTTTCCTGGGTGATTATTCTTAAATTATTATTCAAGTTCTTTAACATTCACATGTGACTTTATCATCATTCTTTAACCACTTTAACTGTAATATATATATATATATATATAATATTTATATGTGTTCATACTTTAACACTTTAGCATCTCTTTCACTGTTAATCTATCTTTATCGTTCGTTATACGGGTTATCGTTACACGTAAACTATCAAGTTTTTGCGCGAGAACATCTATACACGCGAGAACACCTCAATCGCGCGAGAACATCACCATTTGCGTGAGAACCTCCTCTGATGCGACAACTTGCTGGACAAGTTTCTTCATTCACGCGGGAACTTTCAAAAAGTAACCGTTAGGCGAGAAACACCTACTTTTCGCGCGAGAACTCTCTCCTCACGCGATAACTTTTCTGTTACGTCAACTTTATCCCTAAGTTATCGATTCTTTAGCTACTTTAGCTTATAATACATAGTATAACAGGTTATATCATCATACTTTATCAAAACATTCATTTAGGTATGCATATTAGCCCCAAAACATGGAAAATACATAAAAAGTGGGGTCTAGAAACTCACCTCGTGATGTATTAGCACAAACACGACCTCCCCGAAGCCTTATTGAACGAAAAATACATAACCACGTTTTATATATGTCAATAATCATTCCTTAGTACATAATACATGTTACTACACGAGTTTACATACCTTAACACCTCGTTTCTGCACTTTCTCTCTCTACCCAGTCGTCTCCCTCTCTAGCAGCATCACTTTTCGCATAAGTGAGTGCCAGACATGGGCGTTTGCAGCTTTTTATACTCAGTTGTACTTTTCACGGACCTCTCGTGCGACAACTTTCCTCTCATGCGACAACTCTCCTTTCGCGCGACAACTCTCTTCTCGCGTGAAAACTTTTCTGCTTTCCTTTTTCTCAAAATTTCTAGGTGTTACATTAACGTTGGATCATTTGAATGCATTTACATTTCTATCAACTTATACTTTATTTGGTTTTGCGTATGTCGCGCTGTTTGACATATTAACTAATACGCTTCCGCAATTTCTATCATGTTTTCTTGTTTAACCCTAATTTGGGAAACTTTAATGTCAATGAGTAATTATGTTTTATAAATGTTGTGTCGTTTGGTGTAACTAATGGTTGAGATCCTGGTATGTCATGCGCCTAACGGTATTACCCCATTTGTGGAAATTGAGGTGTGACAAATTGCATTAGTTACATATACATAGATTGTTAAGTTATATTTACTTATTGTTTACTTGCTTAGGATTAATCTGTGAGGGTTTACTACATGGATGACATCTTCTTCACGAGCCTTAGGTAAGACACCAGCGCATTCTGATTCACCTATTCCTCCTATACTTGATAGAGGACCTGACTGGCCTTGATTTCCTTACCCTTCTGAGGAGATGGACTGGGATCAGCCTTTTGCGATACCTGAGCGTGATGCTCCACACGACTGGGATTACTATTCCACTTAGGTATGCCTTATGATTTACATGGAGCGTGTTTCATCCCTAGCTACTACTAGACCTAGGACTAGGTTGGTGACTACCTCTACGGCACCTATTCTTCCTTCTCTTGATGTCCCCTCGAGCGGGCTGTTGCAGCCTTAGTCGCTACGCTGGACATTTAGTGACAACGCATTAGAGGACTCACTGATGAGAACTCCACTTAACGATACGAGATGCATCAGCTACGCTTGTAGGTGGAGACACTCCAGGAGCGACTCTTGATGTCCATTACTGGGCATCATAACTTGGCTGGTAGCGTGATGGCACTTACTGAGCGTATGGACGAGCAAGAGCATCACAACTTAGGTACGGATGAGAGACTGACTGGACTGGAGAGGCAGTTAGCTGCCCTTCATATTACGGATGACCCTGTACCTGAAGAAGACCATGATGAAGACTCGGAAGAAGAATCTGAAGAATAACTTGAGGAGCAGCATGACGATGAACCAGAGAACAGTATGGGATCTGTTGATTCGCATTGATTCCCTATCTTGCCTATTTGTTTAGTTCTTAGAGTTTCTTTCTTTTAACACCAAGATGAGAAGGATTGTTCCCATCCGACTGATGTTTTTGGATTTTAGTATTTGGTTTGATTCATTGTGGACGTACTTACAATTTATTTAATCAAAAATTATTATTTGAATCTATTAGTTGTGTGTGCTAAATTCTTTAATTACTTGTACTTAAATGAAGTAGATTTGTTGCATATTACTAATTTTTGTATGTTGTGACTGTTAAGAATGTCTGGACGTGCCGAGGACATGGACGTGGTCGTGGCACTATTAAAATGACACCAGCAAAGCTGGCAGCTCTAATCAATCAGCATGTAGCTGATGCTCTTGCAAGCCATAATCCCAACCCGCAGGCCACTCCAATCGGTAAGCAATACCAAATTCATTCATGACGTTAACGTTCCATCATTCTTATCAAATAATAACCTTCATTAAATTGCAAGTCTGATCTAAATTCATCACAGGTTGAGGAGTCCACACTTTCAAGTCCTTTATGGATTGTAAGCCAAATCCGTTCACTGGAACTGAGGGAGCCATAGGACTCCAATGGTGGTTTGAAAAGCTCGAATATGTATTTGAGATGTGTAATTTCCTGGTGGCAAATCGGGTTAAGTACGCCACTGGCACTCTGGATGGAGCTGCATTATCCTGGTGGAACACTCAGGTGCAGATGTTAGGAGTTAAGATTGCTAACCAAATTACTTGGGAAGATTTCAAGACCTTAATGAAGGAAGAATATTGTCCCCGGGAAGTGATGCAGAAATTAGAGACGGAATTCTAGAACCTCATGATGACAGGTTCCAAGATCGAGGCGTACACCACTCTATCTCACGAGCTTGCTACCTTGTGTCCCAACATGGTTAATCCTCATTCCTTAAAGATTGAGAGGCTCCTTTATGGTCTGTTACCTGATATTCAGAGTATGGTTACTGCTTCCAGACCAAACATCATACAAGAGGCGATTAGGCTGGCCCACCGGTTAACAGACCAGGCTGTAGTGCAGAGCAAGTTACCCCCAAGAAGTTCTACGTCAACTGCCACCGATAGTAACAACAAGAGGAAATGGGAGTCTGGTCCCAACAATAAACAGAACACTTCTTAGCAGCAACCACAGTAGTCACGGAAGTTTGACAACTCCCGTTCATCCAACCAATCATCCTCTTAATCACAACATGGTAGTAGCTACACTAGAATGTTACCTAAGTGTGACAAATGCAACTACCACCATAATGGGCCATGTAATAAAAACACCTGTGAGAGGTGTGGCAAGTTGGGTCATGCTGCTAAGAACTATCATGTGAACTTTGCAGCTAAGCAGCCATCATAATAGGGGGAACAAAGAGGTTGCTACGAGTGTGGTCAAACCGGGCATATAAAGAGGAACTACACTAAACTGAAGAAAACCAATAATGGTATAAATGGAGTTGATAACCACAATGACAATGGGAAAGGGAACAACAATGGCAGTGGAAATGGTGGTACCAAAGGTAGAGCCTTCGTCATGGGTTCAGGTGAGGCTCGTAATGATCCCTCTATTGTGAGTGGAAAATTTCCCATCAATGGTTGTTTTGCATCTATACTGTTTGATTCTGGCTTTGATAGGAGTTTTATCATGCCTAAGTTCAGTCAGTTATTAGATGTTAGCTCTACAGGAACTATGCAGTAGAAATATGTAAGGCCACGTTCCCGGGCACCTCATAGTTGTTCACTCATCGCACATAAATTGCACATTTATTTAAAACATTACAGCGGAATCATTTAACTAAAATCATTTTATATATTAATAATTGGTTTTGCAAATTAATACAACATCGTTACAAAATATCATTTGTTGCATTACATCACAAAAGCGTCATTTTACATAAAATGGATGCCATCCAAAATAAACCAAGTAGCTGCCCCTGTGCCATCCTCAGTAACTTTTACTTGCCAACTGGAAAATACATAAAAGTCAGCGTTGCTGAGTGAGTTCTAGTTTTATAAAATATATATTACCTTTCGCTCGTTAAAATATTTTCTTTACTATCGCACATGATCACACGTCGTACATTTCGTTCATTATCTCACATGCTCGTTTGTTTCGTACTTTATCTTTATCGTTTATTTCGTACTTTATCTTTTTCTTTCACTAGTTCTAGATCCTGTCAAGCTTTACCCTCCTCATGGCACGCAACCACGATTTCTGAAGTTGAATGACAAGGATCCCGTTTCGTACTTTACTATTATCTTTCATTAACGTTCGTCTCGTACTTTATCACTATCTTTCATTAAAGTTCATTTCATACTTGATCACTTCGTTCGTTTCATACTTTATCATCTCGCTCATTTCGTACTAATTCTAGATCCTGTCAGGCTTTTCCCCCATCGCGGTTCGAAACCACCATTCCAAGTACGAAGCTCCTTTACTAATTGGCACGAAACCCGTGGTCCGAAGCCACCATTCTAGGCACAAAGCCCCGTTACTAGTTGGCACAAAGCCCGTGGTCTGAAACCATCATTCCGGGCATGAAGCCTCATTTCTAATTGGCACAAGGCCCGAGGTCGAATGACAAAGATTCCATTTCATACTATGGGTTCAGTCACCTAGACTGATCCCCCTGAGTGTGAACCCTCATGAGTTAAAATCGCATGTTATAACACACAGTTGAGCTATCAACTCACAAAGAGTTGTAATCTTTCTTTCTTTATGCTTACAAGCCTTACTTTCTTTCTTGCTTTATGTTCCACTTTTGTTATCATTAATCTTATCTCTTTCATTAATGATAATACTTTACATTTATGGCTATAAACACACCATGTAAAGTCACACATCAATATATCATAACATAAGGAACATAAGAACAAATCGTACATAAGCATAACATCATCACGCATCATCATACATGGCATATCACCCATCATCCATCACCAAAAGTCAACTTACATTACCCCCAGGAACATCCCCAGTCAAAGCCTACCCTTTACATTTTTCCCAAAATTCAAAAAATATTTCTAAGTCTTAGGCGCATGAACACTATACTGGCGCATGGCCTTCTTGGCGCATGGGAACACTTAGGTGCATAGGAAAAGTTCTGAGCGCATGGGCACTATTGGGGCGCCTGGCCCAACACTTAGTCATTCTGGGCAAATCTAGGTGCATGGGCACTATGTAGGCGCATGAGTGCCTGGGCGCATGGGCAATCTAGGCGCATGGAGCACTTAGCCAAATTTACAGCCTATCCTAGGTGCATGAATACTATTCAGGTGCATGAGGTTTGGGCGCATGGGGGATACTTAGGCAATCCTGACCGTTGAGCGCATGGGCCTATATCAGGCATATGGGTAGCCAACTCATACTATCAATCATCATAATCAATCCCAATTTATCAATCCATCATGTTCTAAGCTTATCTCTAACATTCTAAGCATCATAACATGAACATAACCATAAAACAAACCCAAACATACACCCACCCACATACACATTCGCACATACATACGGGTATACACACCCATTTTATAAAAACATTTAAACGTGCATTTCCAGCCCTAAAATCAATTAAAACATGTTAAAAGGGGGTTCTAGAACTCACCTGGACTCGATGAGCAGCTTCTCAATCAAGCTTTCTACGCAATGGTCACACTACACAGCCTGCAGATAAGTTAACACTCAAAGAAGTAATTTCTTCCTAATTTCACTGCTAATTTCGTTGCATGATCGGCAGTTTTGCTGCTAGTTTCACCAGCAATTTTGCTGCTAATTTCGCCTAACTTTCATTGGAAACCATGTTAGCAAAACTGTCTGTGAAACTACAGTTTCGCGGAAGCCTTCATAGTTTCGCTGCATGACTACATAATTTCGCTGGATGAACACCCAGTTTCACAGAACGGGCTGAAATTACGAACCAATCCATTACCCAAAACTTCAATCTTTTACACCTAAAAACTTGGTTTATCACCCAATAAGCTATATCTAAGCTTTTTACATGTTTCCTTACACAAAAACGTGAGTTTTGGACGATTCTTTGCCACTTTCAAAAGCCCCAATCCTTAGAATCTGGGTTTACCCTCAAAGAAATGATTAAACGATGTTTCTTACCTAGATTCTTGGTCATTGAATGCTAAGATTACGCATTGATTTTTTTTACAGATGATTTTCAGCTTGTTGTTTGGACGTCCACGAACACTGATCTTCAATATCTTGATCAACCGAGCCTTGAATCACCACTTTCTCTCCACTTTCTCTCTCCACACTCTCTCTAGAAGTTGGTGTTGAGTTGCAAATGAGAGTGACTCAAGCTGATCCGTTTATATATGTCAGGCGTTCTCGAGACCTTAAACTCGCCAAACACATAACCCGCGGGGTCTACTCGGTCCATACTCCATTTCTCGCATATTTTCTTTGAATAATTTTCTTTAAATAATCCGACTAAGCCTATTATTATTAATTGGTTCGTTTTGACTTTATTCCTGGCGTTACAAGTCCACCACCCTTATTTAGTTTCGTCCTCGAAACCTGTTAGTCGCTGAATAGTTGAGGGTAATGCTGCCTCATCTCCTCCTCAACTTCCCAAGTGGACTCTGATCCCTTTCTATGCTTCCACTATACTCGCACCAAGGGACCTACCTTATTCCTTAGCCTCTTCTCCTTGCGATCGATGATTGCCACTGGTTTCTCAACATAATTGAGTCGTTCGTCCACTTCAATCCTGTAGTGGCACCACCATATCCTCGTCGGCTAAGCACTTTCTTAAGTGAGATACATGAAATGTCAGATGAATTCCGCTTAACTCACTGGGCAACTCCAACCGATAGGCCACCCCTCCTACTCGAGTAATGATTCGGAAAGGCCCTATGTATCTTGGGCTCAACTTGCCCCGCTTCCTTAACCGAATGATGCCCTTCCAGGTGAGACTTTCAACATAACTCTGTCACCCACCTGGAACTCAATCATTCTACGCTGTTTATCGGCATACGACTTTTGCCTATCCTTAGCTGCCTTCATATAGGCCTTGATCCTTTCCAGCTTCTCAGTCGTGGCCTCGATCACCTTGACGCTCCCTAACTCTTTATGGCCAATATCCCCCCAACAAGCTGGCGTTCACATCTCCTACCGTATAGCATCTCATAAGGAGGCATACCAATGCTGGCATGGTAGCTATTGTTATATGAGCACTTGGCTAACGGTAGGTGGTCATCCCAACTTCCTCCAAAATCAATAACGCATGCCCGAAGCATATCCTCCAGCGTCCGAATGGTCCTTTCTGAATGCCCATCTGTCTGGGGATGATAAGCCATGCTGATATCTAACCTCATCCCTATAGTATCGTGAAATCTCTTCTAAAACTTGGATGTAAATTGGGTGTCACGATCAGACACAATAGACACTGATACACCATGACGACTTACAATCTCCTTGATGAATAAATCCCTGGTACCAAGTCAATCTGAAATTCGATTTCACGATCCGGTGGCACACCTGATAAATCCCCTGGGAACACATCGGGAAAGTCAAACACCATCGGCACATCAGACAATTGTGGTGTTGATGTGTTCACATCCTTCACGTAGGACAAATAGGCACTACATCCACGCCTCATGCACTTTCCCGCCACCGCCATCGAAATCACCTTCGGAATTGTCGTAACTCGATCACCGTATATCGTCACCGAACTCCCATTAGGCGCTGTCAGTCTAATCATCTTCTTGCTACACACAATATTCGCCTCGTAGTCCGCTAACCAATCCATTCATAGGACTACATTAAACCCGCCTAAGGTCATCACAAACAGTCTAGCAGGAAACTTATGACCTTCTAGTTTTATATCACAACCATCAATCAAGTCAGAAATCCTGGTAGACTTACCTATAGCAGTTTCTACATCAAAGAACTCATCAATACATCTACTACTGATAGGCAAATTAGCACAGAAAGTAGTAGAAAAAAAACTCCAACTAGCACCAGAATCAAATAATACAGAAGCAAGAGTTTGGTTTACTAGAAACGTACCTGACACCATATCTGGGTCCGTCCTAGCCTCCTCCCTGTTCATTATGAAAGCTCTAGCGCTTGCCCTCTACCCTTCAGTTCCAGCCTTCTTCTTTCCTTCGGAACTCTCAGCCCTTAGCTTCTTGCAATCCTAGCTTATATGACCCTCCTCATTGCAGTTATAACACCTTATCACCCCGCACTCTTTCGCCACGTGACCGGGCTTCCCATATTTAAAACACGCGTTCCATCCTAACTTACACTCTCTCGAATGCTCCTTCCCGCATTTACCACATCTCTTTGACCCCGCACCGGGTGTGACCACACGTCGGTCATCCACCCTCGCAACCTTATTGTTTGGAGCCGCCCCACCACATCCCAACCGTTTCCCATTCCAATTTCGGTCACCACCACCTTTCCAGCTCACCTCAGCTACCACCACCTCTCGCTCATCATAAAGCCTTCTGGCCAAATCAACCACTGACCTCAACGTACCCGGCCGGTGGCGATCATGTGCCTTCGGATATCCACCGGCAAATCCTGAACATACCTCTTAATATTTCGTGACATAGGTGTCGCCTGATCCGGCACCAGTCGTGCCATCTCGTTGAATTTGGTGGTGTATTGTTAGTGTGTCATGGTTCCTGCTTCCAACTGCAGGAACTCACTCTCAACCTTGTTGAGTTCCCTGTGAGGACAAAATTCCTCGGATCACCAACTTCTTCAACTCACTCCACCTCATTCTTCCAATCGCTCTACTACCCTCAGCTTGGACAATATTGTCCCACCAGCATAAAGCTAAGTCCACAAACGAGTGGGCAGCAAACTTAACCTTCTGATCCTCCCGACATTTGCTGATATTAAGTACAGCCTCCATTTCTCTCACCCATCAGTGAGCAGCAGTAGCAGTGCCATTACCATCAAAGGTAGGGGCTTGCATCTTTGGAATGCCCCATAGTTACAACCTTATGTAGTTTCCTGCACCACTTCTTCCTCCTCCTCCTCACTCGAGATTATCGTCTCGGTCTCTGATCGTTCCCTCTCTTCCCTTCCTATGGTCCTTCTCCTCTCTTTCTTCTCGTCCTCTCTTACCGCCTTGATCACCTCAGTCACTCCAGACGGCAGGATCATCTGCATGACTTGATGCACTTCCTCTACCACCGCCTCTTTCACCGAGGCTCTTAAGTTTGCACTCTCATCACCACCTTCCTGGTGATGCGTCTCGGGCTCTTCTCGTGCCCTCTCAGTAGTCTTAGCCTTATGTCAAGTAACACATGTTTCATCACCACGTCCTCCCTGTGCTCCACCTCTAGAGGCCTTAGATGATCTACCTCCAGCCATACTCTAATCACTATAAGTTTCAAACACTAACACGGTCATTCAAGGTAATAGCTCAGTTTATATCAAGTATATTAAGTCCCTAATTACAGTGGCCAGTTGTGATAGCCACTTACTTTACTCTTCATACCCCAAGCATTTTCTATCCTGACTACATCAATATCTAAATCAACTAAAGGCACATAAATCACATAACATGCACACGGATACCGGTTATCATTAACAAACATACCTGATGGCATGTAGCTACTTGGTCTGGCATCTCTTCCATTTCCGTCCCATTCTCAGTTTAAGTTTAGGTTTTAGAAAATAATTACCTAATTCTCTTAACCTTTGGCTCTGATACCAACTTGTAAGGCCCCGTTCCCGGGCACCTCATAGTTGGTCACTCATCTCACATAAATTGCACATTTATTTAAAACATTACAGCGGAATCATTTAACTAAAATCAATTCATATATTAATAACTGCTTTTGCAAATTAATACAACATCGTTACAAAATATCATTCGTTGCATTACATCACAAAAGCGTCATTTTACATAAAATGGATGCCATCCAAAATAATCCAAGTAGCTGCTCCCATGCCATCCTCAACAACTTTTACCTGCCAACTTGAAAATACATAAAAGTCAGCGTTGCTGAGTGAGTTCTAGTTTTATAAAATATATATTACCTTTCGCTCGTTAAAACATTTTCTTTACTATCGCACATTGATGTGTGTAAAGTATATATATTTTAAATAAGGATTTTTCACACAATTTGAGTTTAAATTTTAGACACGATTATCACTTTTAAACCAACTACACACAATAGGCAAGTGTACCTATCACATAATAGTATAGTTTTAGGTAAGAACCGAGTATCGATCCGTGGATACAATGGCTCCAAATACTAAATCATCATCACTATTTAATTGATGAATTGAGTTTGGATTTGTGATTATTATAGTTAACTAAAACGATTAGCAAATTAAACTAGTAAATTAAGAAAGTAAAGATGAAGATACACAATCAATTAAAGATGCCACTTGGACTTTGATTCCATTTAGCATAGAATTAACAACTAGCACAAACTCGAGGTGAGACCATTTTTTACACATGAAACATGGAAGTAGCCTAAACCCCCGTCAAGGATATCTAGACATATACCCATTCGGAAAGATACAACGATAAACACACAATAGCCACCTAAAGTTATGCCATGAAGAACTAATGATATAATTATGTTGATGTTAAAGATGAATTAGGCTCCCGTTAGGGTTACCTAATTCCACAAATCTTTGGAAAGTTAACACGATAAACACATGATAACCACCTCAACTTGGGAAAAATAGACAAAACTACAATTACTCATCAACTCATAAACTTTATACCACGATTATAAAACAATTCATAACCAATGACAAGAGAGATTTATGACATACACTATGGTTTTCTCAAACATAAGCATAAGGATGCACATTTAACCAATTCTACTAAATCTTCAACCTTCATTCACCATTCCTAGTCAAATGTCACAATATTACATACAAAAGATGTAATTATATGCATAAGTCTTGTAAAAACATGAAGCTTTCTAACATAACATGTCTACAACACCCACAAGGTTGAACATTTCATCAAACTAGAACAAACTCACACAATCATTGAAGAATAATTAAGTTTCATCATAGCATCAACATAAACATCACTAAAAATCATGTACAAGTTGTTAAACAATGCTAAGTTTCATCTAATCTAAGTGATAATAAGAGTTTAGGCCATAAGGCTTACAAAAGACGCACCCAAACTTAAGAACATGGAAGAACTCATAGTAGATCTAGAGGAATTCAAACCAATTTTGAGTGGAAATGGGTGGATGGTGTTAGAACCTTCTTGAAAGTGTGAAATCTTCAATCTTGGCCTTCAAATCTTCCAAAGACTCTTGAGAAATGCTCAAAGACCCCTAAGGGTTTGAGGGAGGCTAGGGTTTTAAAAGAAATGAAAGTTTTTTTAGAAATGAGGTGTGCTAGGGTTATAAACCCATTTTCTGCCCGAATATGGCCATATCAGAAGTGATATGACCATATTCAGCATCAAAAATGGGCTATTTAAAATTTGACAGCTTATATGACTATATTCAGCTTCAATATGATCATATCAGAAGCATTTTTCTCTTGAACCTCTTCAAATCTTGGATTTTCTTCACAAAAATCACCGAGCTTCATCCGAAAGCTACAAAATTCAAATAAAACACAAATAAGTGTCTAAATTGTGAATTTTGTATAACAAATGATTTAAAATGCAAAGAAATACATATTATAAACATGTATATTTATTATCATATCAAACATCCCCACACTTGAACTTTGCTTGTCCTCAAGCAAACTCTTATGCAACCATTTAACAAAAGAAATCCCATTGACATAAAAGATGGTTAGAGACAAACCATTTGTTAAGTGAAGATCCAAACTCATAATTGACTATCAAACATGGTACACTTTTAAGAAGAAACCGACTGTTTTAAGCTTGCTCTTTTCAATAATACTAGAAATGTTCAAATGAGCATCACATGCCTACGAAGTTTCTTTTATGCATGAGTATAAACCGCTCACAAAAATCACTCAACACTCGGTTATTTATATGTATAAGTGAATCACTCAATGCCAACCAATGATAAAAACATAGTAATAAGCTTGCAAAGGGGTCAATCTCCATCAATTAACATGAGGAAATGCATAAACTAAGAGGACTTTTAACAGGTTGTAACGGGGCTTGGGTAAAAAGGGGTATGGAATTTTTGGTAAAAGTGGTTAAACAGATAAAAATTCCGGAAATCTAGATACTAAATATGATACATTACGCTAATACATAAACACGATTTAATATAACTAAACTAATACAAATCTAATAAACGTGAGATATGCATGAAGATTATTCTTTCTTATGCATCAAATAACTCACATTTGTTTATTCCTATTCTAAACAACATAATTTAACTTTTTTTTCATTTTCTTTTTTAATATTTTTCATTTTGCTCTTTTTTTCATTTTTTTTCATTTTTTCCTTTTCTTTTTCATTGAACAATGGACGCTTAATTAAAACAAATAAATATGAAACAATTTAGATGCCAAAATTTAGACAACTAGAAATAACCGGAAATTTATCACAAGGGTTTAAAAGATAAAAATGGCTAATTTGGCTAAGTGGCTAATGATGTGGGTAATAACAAAAAACAAGCGAAAATGGCTCAACATGGTGACTAATGATCATAATTGGGTGAAGTAAAAGAGAAGAAATTTGGCTTACAAGGTGGGTATTCCTAATGCCTCTGTCATTTTCATACAAATACTCAGATTATGATCTTGAAATGCATATCCTAAGCAAGTTCTCACGTGGATGCACATTTGGCACACTCAAGAATCAACAAACGTGTAAGCAAACACTAAATCATATGATTTCATGTGATAAAGGCACAAATAAGCTTACGGAAATGGAGGGATAAAGGTAAAGTTCACACTCATGCATAAATATCACATTTTCAACTTGCAATGCTCACTGAACATCTGAACGTTTTATCATAATGCACTTGGTTTCTTTTAGTTCTGTGATGTTAACAATTCAATCATGATTTAAGATCTAAAAGAAATATAAATGGATGTCATTTATTCAACTTTTTGAAAAGTTTTTTGGTCAAAAATGGGATTGTTTTAAGGTGCAATGAGATATACGTAAAAGACTTGCAAAAGTTCACAAAAACCCAAACATCCCCACACTTGAAACATACATTGCCCTCAATGTATCACTGTATGAACATGTAATGCAAGAAACAAATGGGGAGGGGGGAGAAGAAAGTGAAACAGGAAACTCTCCTGAAGAAATTGTTGGTCCATTGGTGATCGATTTACGTGCTATTGAGATGATAATCACAATGATATCTCAAGAATACAGAATCAAACAGTGCAAAAATGAAGAGAAGAGTTTCAATATGTAGCCATATGATCCAAACTCAATCAATATCAATAAACAAGGCTCAAAGATAACAAAACAAACACAATTCCAGCCTCAAACGAGCTATGACACAGTAATGCAAAAGTATTTCTCAATTAGGTATGGCAAAACTTGCTGCCAAAGATACATCAACTAGTTATATAACCAGACACAAATTCGCTGGTGGATTCGCTACAGCGAATCTACCCTGACCAACGGGTAAGTTCACCAGGCGAGCAACAGTTTCGCCGGGCGACCTTCTTCAGCTGACTACTAGCGAATCTGTAGATTCGCTAGTAGATTCGCTGGGTCAGAGCGAAACTAAACTATTACTTACATAAAACAAAGTTATCTAACATTTGTCCTATTACATCCAAAATGAAAGAAACTAAACTAAACTAGGTGAGTCCAACCTATCTATATCATCAATACTCCCCCTAGGTTGGACCTCACCTAGAGGGGTCTTCTCAATCAGCTCCATCCAAATCAACTTCGGCTTCAAAGTTCTCCAAGAAGGCTCCTGCCCTTAACTCAATCCCGGCCAATGGATTTGTAACATCTTCAGATTCTGCCTCATCAGACTCAATATCAACAATAAAGTTCTTAGCAAACCCAGCCTCACTTATATCTGGAACTTGTGAGTCCTCAACTACAACCTTCTCTTGATCTTGCATGCTTTGATCCTCAGTATAAACTCCAGATCCACTTGCCTCACCAACAAACCTCTTTTTAATCGAGCTATCCATCTGCCTCGTCAGATCATCTACGTCCATTCTTGTTTCGTCCGCTTGAACTATTTTTCTTGCCAGCTCCCGGACTTCAGCTCTTAGTCCCCTAGCCTTGTTGGCTACTCTCATGAAGAGGCTCGCTTCTTTCAACGTATCAGCTCCAGCACCAACTTTTATGTGATTCTCACACAGAATCACTAAGTCTTCATCACAGAAAGAAAATACCTCCATCGGATCAAACAATCTGATCTCAGCTCCCCCTTTTACTCTAATCACTGCTTCCCCAGTGTTGTTATCATAGAACCATTTTTCAAATGCTTGCAGTCTCGGGGGAAGAGGATTAGGTATCCTAATACGTTCAACAGTCTTAGCCGGTTTTAGTTTAAGTACAATCTTTCCTTTTCCGGTCACCCAGTCAACATCCTTTTTCGACCTCTTTCTCTCCATTTTCATGAAACCAAAAGCTTGGAAGTTATCAGTTAAACCCCTTTTAATTTCCATCTCCAACTTCTTGGCTCGTTCACTCTGTTCTGCTCCAATCAAAGGAATCTCAGCCAACTTTCTCAAATCCCATCTTGGGAGGGTTTTAAAGGCTTTTCTTTTATGAACGTAAGATATTCCCCCTCCCCTTCTCTTAATCATAAACAATTTCAGCTCAGAGTTGTATTTCCAGCTGAAAATCTTCTTATCGCTCTCTTCTCTGGTGGGTTTTTTTATGTTCTGGAACAGTGGAGTTATTTCTTCAGCCTCCTTCTCTCTAACAAACCACTCAGATTGATCTAACTCCACCGCTCCAGTTTCAGCTGACCCAGTATCAGTCACATAGGTCACTGGACGTTCATCCACCTCATAGAACTCCGGTTCCGAGCTGTAATCTACCAACTGCTCCTCAATTTCCTCCTCTTCATCTATCAGCTTCATCTCCGCTTGTTTTTCTTTCTCAACTCGTTGTTTCTCCCCTACTACCTCCTCACCTGTTAGGTCTTTCTCAATATCAAGTCCCAAATCATCAAAACCTTCATTTACAACATCCACATCATCATTCTCACTCTCTGCTCCTCCAGTTGCTGCTCCTGAGGTGCCCTCTCCTGCCCTTGAAGAGGCACCCATATTCAGAAATGGATACTTTGATGTATCCGTCAGATCATCTAACTCATGCTGAGTTAGCTGATTAGGCAGGCCGGCAACAGCTTTCAAATCATTCACCTCCTTCAACAGCCTTTTGATCAAATTATTTTGATCAACTAACATTCTCTGCATCCCCTCCATCACTTCATCTTTTTGCTTTTCTCTCAGCTCTTGATTTATCAGTTTTGTTTTCATCATGCTTAGCTCATTGGCCACAGAAGCACTGACGTTTCTAATCACGTCATGATCAAACTCAGATCTTGCATCTTTACTTGGAGGATTTTCGGTGAAAGCTTGATGCTTATGTTTAGTCCTCCTCTCTGATGCCTCAGTGTGACTGCTTTCTTCTGCCCTCTCTTAGTTTTCCTCTCCTTCTCAACTCTCATTTCATCCATTGCTTGCTCAATTTCATCCTCAAAATTGTATTCTTTCTCCTTGGCATACCGTTTTCTCTTTTTAACTTTTTCTTCTTGTTTCTCCCTGTTCTCAACAGATCTCTTTTCCTCCGCTTCTATCACCTTCTTTATGTATGCCCATCTTTCAGCAGAGTACATATTTTCCCACAAGTGGGTGATTTTTCCACTGAAATCATGCCTTGCAGAGGAACAATCTGCAAATATTCTAGAGCTCATCGGGGTTAGTCTTTTGATTTCTCCGTGCTTGGGGATGTTTGGAATCAAATCATCAATTAACATCTGAACAAATCTTGGATACAAAAGCCATTTCTCTTTCTTTAGTGCCATTATGTTGTCACATATGCACTCAAAGATCAGTCTTGCTATATTTGCCTGTTGGCCTCTGCAAGATATCAACATTGCTTTGGCCCATCTAAGGTTAAGACCGTCTGATCCTCCTTTCCGATCATCTAGGCACATGATGAAGATATGAGCAATGTATCTCCATTCTTTTGACAGCATGGATTTCTTTATCTCTTTCTTTGACCCAAAAGATGGTCCCTCATACCCCATGCTTCTGAATCCCTCCAAGACTTGATCTTCAGAAAGCTCAACCTCGTCTCCCTGATCTCCTTCCAGACGAAGCACTCTTGCTATGATTTCTTCAGTAATGGCGATATCATTTCCTTCTATCCTCGCTCGAATACAGTGTGGATTAGCTTTAACATCCAACTTAGCTGATCTCCAGAAATCTTGGATGTGCAAAATGTAAATGGATGGTGAGTGAGTGATAGCATGAAAAATCGGAGATTGCTTCAGCCACTTTATGCAGTCTCTGAACCCTGCAGCTTTGGGATTGTCTTCATCCAATATAGCTACGGTGTTGTTCTTCTCATCGAACTTTAAATTAGCCATGATTGCTGAAAACAAATTAGAAAAGTCTAAGTATACAACATAATAAGTGTGTGAGAATAAGTGAAAGCAAAAACAAAAGAATTAAATTAAATTCGCTCAATTGAATCTATAAATTCGCTAAGGTGAATCTATAAATTCGCTAAGGTGAATCTATAGATTCGCTCAAATCATATGAACTTTCGTTCAAATTCGCTCGACCTTAGTTAATTTACAGAGGCGATTATATAGATTCACTGAAATTCAAGTGACTTTTAGCTTAATTTTGTTAGAAAACATTAAGTTCGCTGTGGTGAATTTATAGTTTCGCTCGGTTCAAGTGAACAGGCGAAGTTGTTGGGAGAATTTACAAATTCGCTTGAGTTCAAGTGAACTTTCGTTCAGATTCGCCTGAAGATCAGCAAGTTCGCTGGACGAGGTTTCACGAACCCTAACCCAGGCGAACATGCCAGATCCCACAATGCGAAGTGAAATACACCGATTAAATGCTTCACCGATGTTCGCGACACCTACCTAAAGCTTTTATAACATACAGATCCAACGAAAATCAAAACTAAAAGAGGACTCTGAAATTTCGCTCGATGAACGGGTATTTTGTTTTTAGGGTTACTGTGAAGAATTTCGCCTTCACTGTAACTTTTATAAGACATAGATTCGCTGTCACGAATCTATAGATTCGCCCGGTAAACTCAACATGTTGGTTTGACATGCAGCTGGTCGAGCTTACTGGCGAAACTATAGGTTCGCTAAAGCGAATCTTAATTTCGCCCGATTCAAAAACAAATTTTAAAATAAGATAAAATTAAAAAAATTAAAATAAAGTTAAATAAAATGAAATAAAACAAAATATCATAAAAATAAAATTTTGCCTTTTGAATACCTTATTGCCCCACGATAAAATAAGACTTTGCATAAAAATAAAATTAAAAATACATAAATAAAAAAAATAAAAGAGATTAGAATAAAATTAAAGTGAAACGGTTTAAGGATATAATATCATCTTTTTCTCGAAGTTTTTCAGAGGGACATGACTTAGCGAGATTGCTGATATGTTTGTCCGCTTAAACCCATTCCCTGTTCTTTTCAACTTGTGATCTGCAACTGTTTATCATGTTCTGAATTGTCTTAGTAACTCAGCAACTTGGTCCCCACTGATATTTGGTAAAGAATTAGTCTCGACATCAAGGTTTATCGAGCATAATCATTGATTTTTGCCTGCTCACTATACTGAATCTACTTAATGCAAACACAATGACTGACACATACACGTATGAGACACTATAATATACAGATGCAAACACACATAAATGCAAGATATATACTCATGAGATGCAAACTCAACCTTTGACTGATTGATGAGAGCTTCAGGTCAATGCTTTCACATAGCAAAGAAGATCGTCTAGGCGTGTTGATGAGAGCTTCAGGTCAATGCTTTCGCATAGCAGAGAAGATCATCACTCCAGGTCAATGCTTTCGCATAGCAGAGGAGATAAACACACATCTTTCCTTATGTAAAGTATGAAAGTATATATAGTAATGGGCTATTTGAGATCATTTAATGTTTGACTTAGAGGGCGTTATCACCAAGTCACCATCCCGGTGGGAAACACCATAAGTTTCGCATCAATAATCTAATCCTAAATGTAATGAAAGTATGTACAGTAATAGGCTATTTGGGATTATTTAATGTTTGACTTAGAGGGCATTATCACCGAGTCACCATCCCGGTGAGAAACACCATAAGCTTTGCATTAATAATCTGATCCTAATAGTAAACACAGTACATGAGCAAGATGTCAATCAGCAACTCTCAACCAAGTTTTAGAAAAGACTTATATCTTTGTGCAGACCAAAGTATCATGAGGATAATCCTTATTACTGAGTTATGATCTTTAATTTGGCTGCATGATCACTTGTTTACTTCGTTTTTGGGATGAGTCTATCATGCATATCCCAGCGCAAGATGTTCCCCTCTTTCTTACTTCATTTTCTTGAATTCCTGAGAGAATAAAAGTTAAAACTTACTATTAGCATAAATCTCCCCCAAAATTTTTATTCAAAAGCGTACTTAATAGAAAATTTCTTAATATCGAAAGGAAAGGAAAGTTAAGAATAAGAAATAAAAAAAATATATGGGACACAGGGATTCTCTAAGCAGACAAACGACCAAGACCATAAGAAAAATATGTACATATATACATCTCAAACAGTTATTTTACTCAGAAAAAGGTTTCAGAAGGATATTAATCCTAGCATGGAGATCAGTTCGTAAAAACGTGGTTTATCAAATGTTTTAGTGAAAAGATCTGCTTTCTGCTTCCTAGTTTCAATAGGAATAATATCAATGAACCCCTTTTCCTGAGCGTCACGAATGGCATGAATTCTTGTTTCGATGTGCTTGGTTCGAGTGTGATGAATTGGATTCTTGGCAATTCCAACAGCGGCTTCATTGTCATAGAAGATTGGAGTGTGAAGGAAGTTGATGCCATAATCCATCATCTGGTGTTGAATCCAGAGCACTTGGCAACAGCAGCTTGATGCAGCAATATATTTAGCTTCTCCTGTGGATAAGGACACTGTTGTTTGCTTTTTGCTTTGCCACGAAACAAGACAGTCACCCAGATATTGACATCCACCAGTGACCGACTTTCTGTTAATCCGGCAACCACCATGATCACTATCAGAAAAAGCATGTAAATCAAAGTTCCCACCTTTTGGATACCAAAGACCCAAACGAGAGGAACACTTCAGATAACGAAAAATGCGTTTAACCGCTAGCTCATGTGATTCTTTGGGATTGGCTTGATAACGAGCACAGTAGCACACGACAAATGTGATATCTGGACGGCTTGCAGTCAGATACATGAGAGATCCGATCATCGAGCGATATCGATGAGCATCCACGGACTTCCCATTATCATCAGGAGACAAGCATGTTTGAGCAGTAAAGGGAGTAAGTTCTGGCTTTGAATCATCCATGCCAAACTTTGTAATGATTTCCTTGATGTACTTCTCTTGATGAATAAGAATACCTTCCGGTTTCTGTTCCACCTGCAGTCCTAAGAAGAACCACATCTCCCCCATCATGCTCATTTCAAATCGATCCTTCATCACTTCTTCAAAATCTTTACACAGCTTTTCATTTGTTGATCCAAAGATAATGTCGATACACTTGAACAATCAGCATCTCACCATCAACCTCCTTCTTAAAGAGTGTCATATCTATAGTCCCACGAGAGAAACCCTTGCGAGGAGATACTGCGTCAGGGTCTCATACCAGATTCGGGGAGCTTGATGCAACCCATACAAAGATTTGTCTAGCTTGTACACATTATCTGGGAAATCTGGATCCTCGAAACCTGGTGGCTGACACACATATATCTCCTCATCAATGTTTCCATACAGAAATGCACACTTCACATCCATCTGAAAAACTTTAAAGTTCTTATGAGCTGCATGTGCAAGAAAAATTCTGATGGCTTCGATACGAGCAACTGGAGCAAACACTTCAGTGTAGTCTATCCCCTCCTCCTGAGCAAATCCTTGAACAACCAATCTTGCTTTATTTCTAATAACAACACCACGATCATCTGGCTTGTTTCGGAAAACCCACTTGGTACCAATGGGACATTTGTTTGGAGGAAGATCAACTAACTCCCAGACTTTCAACTTCCTAAACTGTTGTAACTCGGATTGCATAGAGTCCACCCACCTTGGGTCTTCAAGTGCTTGCTTGTAATTCTTTGGAACGATCTGAGATAGAAAAGCTGTATAAAGGCACTCATTTATCAATCCACTTTGACTCCGAGTCCTCACCCCGTCTGTGATAGATCCAATGATGTAGTCATGAGGGTGATCTTTTAAGGTTTTAAAATTAGTGTTAAGCAATGAAGGGTTATGTTGTGATGTTGATGTGGAAGTGGATGGATTTGTGGGAATTGGATCGATATGAGGATGTTGAATGGATGAAGCAGTGGATGGTATGGTAGATGAGCTTGTAGGATTAGATGAAGATGGTTGAGATGATGAATCAAATGATGGAAGTGGTGGTGAAGGTGGTGAAGGTGGTGAAGGTGGGATATCAAATGAAGTGGGAGGTAATGAGGTGGTTGCAGACGGTTGCGGTTGTGGTGGAGTCAGATTCACAGACGAGTGAGGAATAACATCATCATCATCGGGAATTGGCAAATTAAATGACTTGAAGACAGTGGTAGAATCATAAAACCATGCAGGCTCACTTCCAATGCTTGTTGAGTTTGATTCTTGCCAGTCGACATAGTAGGACTCTTGCACAATCCGCGATCGTTTATTATACACACGATACGCCTTTTGTGTTTCTGAGTACCCAACAAAGAAACATTCGTCAGAGACCGCACCAAACTTCGTTTTCTGGTCTTGGGTATTTAGCAGAGTACAAGAGCAACCGAAAGGGCGCAGAAAATCAATAAGAGGCTTAATTCCTCGGAACAACTGGTATGATGTCTTCATTTTGCTCTTGGCAATCAATACCCGGTTAAGTACATAAGCTGCACAATTAACTGCCTCAGCCCAAAAGATAATCGGAAGCTTTGACTCGATCAACATCGTTCTAGCTGCTTCAATTAGAGTTCTGTTCTTACGTTCAGCAACACCATTTTGTTGAGGTGTTCTGGCAGCACTGAACTGTCTGAGCATACCCTTTTGTTCACAGAATGAATTAAATATGTGGTTTCTGAACTCTGTGCCATTGTCGCTTCTGATGGCTTGAATCTTTCTCTTTCCAAGAACCTCAATCAGTGGGATCAGCTTCATCAATTCCTCAGCGGTCTCACTTTTGTTAGACAGAAATCTCACCCAAGAGTACCTGGAATAATCATCTGTCACAACAAGACAATAAGATTTCTTAGCAATTGATTTAACACTGATAGGGCCAAACAAGTCAATATGTAACAATTCGAGGGGATGCTCAATTGAGTTTTGAAATTTAAGTTTATGTGGCTTTTTATGTTGTTTTCCTTTTGCACAAGCCATACATTTTTCTACCACAGAATAGTCTTTCAGTGGTAGTCCCCTGACCAAATTGTTCTTAACTAACTTGTTTATCAATTTAAAATTGATATGCCCTAATCTTTTATGCCACTGAAAAGATTCATAGGAAGAAGCTTTTGATAAAAGACAGGTCACGGTGGAAGATGATTCTTTCGATCCCATATTTAACAAGTAGGTATCATTTCTCCTTGGAGCTCTCATGATCACCATCTCTTCAGGGATAGAGAACTCTGGTTTCAAGAACAGACATTCATTGGCGAGGAACATCACGGGAATATCTTTATCACAGATCTGTGATACACTGAGAAGATTGAATGCCAATTCTGGAACATAGTTTACTTTCTCCAAGGTCAGGAAACCATTTGAGACATCTCCTTGGCCAATCATCTTACCACCCTTCTTGTCTCCAGCAAAAGCAACATATCCACCATCAATTATTCTAAAATTTGTCAGCAGGTCCTTCAACCCAGTCATATGGCGGGAACATCGACTATCTACATGCCAATAACTATTTACGGCGGCCTCTGAATGTTCCTGTCATAAAAAAAATATTGGTTAGACTTTTGAAATTGGGACCCAAGTCTTAGTGTACTTAGGTCTTGGAGGAACAGATTTTCTGCAAAAGAAACCATGTACAAAAGCTGTCAATCTAGTTCCAAAGGATTTATTATGTTTATTAAGACCACCTGATATAGGACATTGCTTAATTAAATGATCATCCTTTCCACATCTAAAACAATGGGATCTCAGCCTTGTTTTGGAACAATTTGATGAAGGAACTCTATCAATAGATATTACTTCATCACATTCAGACAATCTTGAATCTGAATCACTGTTCGAGTCATATGACTCGTTTGACTTCTCTGTCATAACATTCTCTTTAACTGGTTTTTGTTCACTTTTATCTTTGTTATCTTTAGAGGAAGAAGACGTTTCTTTACCTTTTGGTTTAGAAATCCTTATTGGTGTAAAAGATGGGATTGGATGAGAGAAGAATTTGTTAAAGCAATTAGTTTTTGTTTCACTTTCAGAGACATGACCTGAAAGTTGAGCTGCATCATTCATACACATATTAACATTAACTGCAGAATTTAAAACATTTAAATCATCACGAGTGTTTGAAACAGAACATCCTAAGTTACTATTACATTTCCCAGAGTTTGAGTCCAAAATAGTTCCACCAGACACAAAATGATTACTTAAACTAATGTCTACAAATGACTTCTTGGAATTAAAATCATTAATACTAGAGCTCCCGAGACCAACACTTCCACCATAATCATATCCTTCTCGCAACTCCTTAGAATTATCTCCTTCTAAACCTGCAACAGAGCTGATAGTATCATTCTGTATAATCTCTTGTATCAACTCATTTGATGGATGAGGAGTGGGCATAGGAGAATAACAGAAAGTACTAGGTGGAGGATATACCAATGCATCATTTTCATTACCCAAACCGGTCTTTATCCTTGCCCCCCTTTGTTTTTTGCATAGTTCCTCCCTTTTCGTGCTCGAAAGAGACCACTGTTCTATTTTATTTTTAAGTTTTCTGACTTCAAATTCAACAAGTGTGACTTGTTCAGTTAAATAGTTAACCTCACAGTTCTTTTCCAAAAGTGTCCTTTTTAAATGTTCATTTTCTTTCAAGGCTTCTCTTAATTTAACAAAATACTTTGACTCATTTTGTTTAAGCTCTTTATTGGTTTTCTTTAATTCATTTTCATTCATTATAAGCAACCTATTAGCTTTATATATACCAATCAAACGAATTTTGCATGCAGAGGAACACATGTCTTCAACAATTTCATAAGGAAGACCCATTACCAGTTTTTCTGCTGCGAGAGCACGATCACATTGACAATAAGGAGTGTTCCTCTTGTACACCTCCACAGCTTCTCTCGTGGCTTCTTCAATCCTTGATTTCATTTTCAGCTCCTCGTTTTCACCAGCCAGCTTAACCTCTTCCTTAACAGCTTCACATACCAGACCAGTTTGAACAATCTCTTCTTGAACAACAGCTTGATACACACCTACACATTCCTTAACCGTTTGAATGGCTTCAGACCCAATAGATTCACCATTGCTATCAACTTCATTATCAGCTTCACCATAGAACTCCTTGAAAGGATCAAAACTGTAAATGTCCCCATCATCAAGAGCATGTTCCTCCACTATCTCAGCAATCAGTGCATGGTTGATTTCCTCCTTTGATTCTTCAATTTCTGCACTCCAATCAAAGTTGGTCAACAGAGCAGTTTCTTTCTTGGGCTTAGCTTTTTCAACTTTATCTATGACCGGGATGGTTCTTGAGTTTCCAGAATTAACAGGTTCAATGACAATGGGAGAAGTACACTCTCTTTTGAAATGACCAAGCTGCTTACAATTGAAGCATCTTAGCTTAGACTTGTCATATCCTAGAGCATTGTTCTGACTCTGGTTTCCAAAATTTTTCTTCCCAGTTCTTTCCATGAACCTCCTGGCATGAAGAGTAAGCATGGCCATTTGCCACTGAATGTCGGTTTCTTCAAGGTCATCAGGATCAACCTGATACATATCTTCCACTGTCATACCACGACCTTTCAATTCTCCAGCCACCAAAGCCTCATAACTGTGCACAAATAATCCAAACAGTGCCATAGTATCGTGTGGAATTTGAGTAGAAACTAAGGCATTTGAACTTGACCCAGCATCCTTACAACCACTTCCTGAGTTAACAATTTTACCATACCCAGAGTTAGCAAAGCCACCATTACCAGATGAACTCCCACAAGCTGCACCATAATAGTTAGAGTTTGCAGCGGATGAAATCAATGCAGCGTTTTGAGAAGGGACATTAGGAGTCATCATGGTTTGATTATACTCTCTTCTCTTCACATCAAGATCAAATGACTTTAACTTGTTGATTACATCCATCAACTTGTAATCAGCAAAATTTCTTTCTTGTTTGAGTAATTTGATTTGCAGATTCCACTGAGCAGGAAGAGAGTCTAACAATTTACTCACTTGCTCATGATTTCCAAGCTGTTCATCATACTTCTTCAGGTTGCTTGAAACTGACAGAAAACGGTTTGTTATATCAGTAAGTGTCTCATGCTTATATCCCACGAATGAGTTAAACTCCTTCTGAGCCTGAGCTTTCTTGTCTTTCTTCAGATCTTCGTTCCCGTCATAAAATTCACATAAGGCATCATACAATGCCTTAGCGGTAGTGTGCTCAGCAAACCTGTCATAAATATCCTGATGTAGGCACAGAATCAAAGCTCCAAGAGCTTTCTTGTCGCGATCGAGCAGCTTGATGTCAATCTCAGTATAAGTGCTAGGATCCTGATTTGGTGAAGTGATAGATCCGACAGTTGTTGTTGGTAGGTGAGGTCCGCTAGTAATAGATTCCCACTGACCATGATCAGTGTAGAAGAAGAAAGCTTTCAAACACCGTTTCCAATCCTCAAAATTCTCTCCGTTGACAAGCCTCGGTGGCCTGTTTGGTTGAACGCACTCCATATCAGTCAGATTCACACTTGAAGTAGACATGATGGAATCAGAAATTAGATTCGCTGAAAAGATGTAAATTCGCTGGCAAGTTCGCCGGTAAATTCGCTAGGCAAACCAACAGCAGATTCGCTCGAATCAATGCTATTGCAGCTCTAGTTCGCTGAACAAGTTCGCAGAACTAGTAGAACTTTCGTTCTAGTGGTAAATTCGACGGTATCTTCGCTTGAGAATAAGGTAACAAAGGTGAACTTTCGTTCAATGACTGCAGATTCGCAAAAAAAATAAATTCGCTCGGGGAGTCACAAATTCGCTGGAAGAGCACTAAATTCGCCTGATGAACAAACAGCACTTTTCGGTCTGAAAATCACTCTAAACTCATCCAAATCGCTATGAATTAGTGATTGGATGATTGGGATGTCTCCTTACTACTTGAGCAATGGTTTTTCTACGAATTTCTATGAGTAAAACACCCTTTGATGATGCAAATCGAATGAAACAGTGACTTTTCTTCAAAAACACCTCAAAACCCCAAAAAACTCAACAAATCAAGAGCACAAAGGCTCTGATACCATATTGTTGGTCCATTGGTGATCGATTTACGTGCTATGAGATGATAATCACAATGATATCTCAAGAATACAGAATCAAACAGTGCAAAAATGAAGAAAAGAGTTTCAATATGTAGCCATATGATCCAAACTCAATCAATATCAATAAACAAGGCTCAAAGATAACAAAACAAACACAATTCCAGCCTCAAACGAGCTATGACACAGTAATGCAAAAGTATTTCTCAATTAGGTATGGCAAAACTTGCTGCCAAAGATACATCAACTGCATATATATAACCAGACACAAATTCGCTGGTAGATTCGCTACAGCGAATCTACCCTGACCAACGGGTAAGTTCACCAGGTGAGCAACAGTTTCGCCGGGCGACCTTCTTCAGCTGACTACTAGCGAATCTGTAGATTCGCTAGTAGATTCGCTGGGTCAGAGCGAAACTAAACTATTACTTACATAAAACAAAGTTATCTAACATTTGTCCTATTACATCCAAAATGAAAGAAACTAAACTAAACTAGGTGAGTCCAACCTATCTATATCATCAGAAATCCATGAAAACAGGTCCAACAAATTCTCAAACGTCTGCTAAGCAAATCATCACCCTCAAGATGCCACTAAAACTAGCATTAACATCACTTGAGGAACAAAATAATAAGTTTAGCAAGACAAAGAAAAATCAACATAAATAAATAGTATATAAAGTAAATAACCAGAAGAAAATGACAACATAAATATGTTTCGAGTTTGTACAACCAGAATACCAAAAAGTACAACTCAAATGCAAAAGGAACCATAAAAGAAGATGTGAGGTCATCAGACTAGTCCTCCATCACATCTGCATCATCTGATGGAACATGCTGCTGCTCTGTTTGCTCGGGCGGTGGAGGTTAGGAAGTTGGTATAGGAAAAGGAGGCAGAGGAAGACCAAACTAATTTTCAGCAGCCCACTGTGTTATAACCTACATTATCCAATACACCCCGGTACGAATATGATCCAAATCAGAAGTGTTATCAATGGGAGGTGGCGGAGATAGTGCTGTGGCTCCTTCACCATCAATAAGTGCTATCGGATGAGCCTCTGCAGTCGCAATGCAAGTCGATGTGCCTATCGCCATATTTGGGGGAAACCATCTTTTTTCTTCAGAGTCTAACCAATACCATCCATCTGCTGACTCATATGCAGCGAGTCTCATATTGATCAGCATTGATTTATTGATGAGCTTCGTTTGGTGAGAACAAAAAATTCCAACGAGGTTATCAGCGACCAACAGATGAAGAGATGAAGCCAGTTGAGTGATGAACGCTCCTCCACAGATTGGGCTACTATGCTTTCTACCAGAACATTTTGAGAAAAACATAGCGAGAGCGTATGCCAAGTTACATGGCTGCTTCCGGATAAGGCAATATAGAAAAAAACATGTCATTTTCAGTGACAACACCCATGCTTGAACCTCATCCAGAAATAGTGGCCGAAAGTGCTCGATGGAAGTAGCGATGAAGGGGGTCTCGCATTTGGGTGCTTTTACTTGATGTAGAATTGTATTCTCCCGAACCGATCTCAGCCCATAATGCGACAAGGGTATCAGTTGATGTCGACTTTAAACCCTGTTTGAAGATGTTCCTACTAGTCTCATTACGGGTGTAAATACCCATCATCACTCCAAGATCTGCCACAGATATAGTATGTTTTCGACCACCAAGTTGGAATTTAATGCTACTTGCGTCCTTGAGATTGTTGGTCTTATGATCAAACTGATAAGTCGCACAAAATTCCAACACAAGAACGCGGTATTACTGATGTTTGATATCAAACAAACGTTTCCAAGGACGGGTAAGAAGTGCATTAACACGGTTGGTTTCACCCAATGCATCCAAAGCTTTCCAATCGATGGTGTGAGCCGCTATTAGTTCCTTGTGTTGAATGGTGAGAAGTTTCTTCGTGGCCCGACTGCCACTTTCAAAACGAAGGAACGGATAAAGATCATCATTGGCCATGACCTGCAAAAGAAATACAATATGTCAATTTTGATTCTTGTGGAAGAATTAAAACAAACATGATAGAAATATGGAAACAAAGTTAACATATTTTGACATGTTAATGCCTAACAATTGTAAGAAACCAAATCAACTTATTTCATTAAAGAAGTTTACTAAAAGAAAAACAAAATTTTGACCAAATCATATCGTTTAAACAAAAGTTAAATGAAGGCGGTTATAACATAAAAACAGAAAGAAAAATACATCTAACAACCTAAAGTTTACCAAAATCATGAAGAACAACATATAAATCAACAACCATTGACCATGTCATTTTTTTTCTTAATTTAAACTTACATTAGCAACTAACACACAAGAAACTCTCTACACTTAAAACTAAAACAAATTTCAGCTTCATTTCCCCTAAATAAAATAAAAAAATAAAAAAAAATAATAATAAATAAATAAATAACCCAACTTGTCCTCTGCCCTAACAAAATTAAAAGAGGTGTAGCAAGCACAAAATTGAAAGAGGAAGATGAGGGCGGGGATTGGGGTTGTTTGCGGTGGGGGGGAGGAGTGGTGGCCGGCGGTAAGGCTGCGGGTGGGTTGGTGGTCGCCGGGGTAGTGGTCGCGCGGTGGTGGTGGCATCATGGTTGTGGTTCCTCGGGAAGAGGGAAGAAGGGGTGAGGGATCGGGAAGGGCGGGTTGTGGAGATGGGGATTCAATCGTGGTGGGGAGGAGGAAGTGGGGGAAGGACTGCGGGTGGGTGGTCGGCGGGGTAGGTCGCGGCTGTGAAGGGGGGGAAGGGGTGGTGGTGTGGGTTCCGGTGGTGGTTCGGTGGTCACAGTTGTGGTGGTTGTAGGGCGACGGAGGGAAGGGGTCGGTGTGGGTTGTGGTCGCGGTTAGTGGTGGGGTGCGCCAGTGGTGATGGAGGTCGCGGTGGTGAGGCAGCTGCGATGGTGGTTGGTGAGGCGCGCAGGTGGTGATGGGTTTGTGGTGGTGGTGAGGAAAAGATGGTGGAGAAGAAGGTGTGTGGAGATGAAAGTGGAAATGCAAATGAAGATGGGGAAAATGGGTAATAATGGTCAAAGTCAAGGGTTTTGTTGTTTTGTAGGGTGTTAAAAAAATTTTATCCGCCATTATGGCCGTATTTGTTTGAATATGATCATATCAGTAAGTTTCTTTAAAATTCATCTTATTTTGAACCAGCTAATATGGGCATATACATTTAAATATGATCATATTAGTGATTATTTTTTAAAAATTTTTCTTAACTTAGAATACCTTCGTATTAAATCCTAAAAATCGGTTTGCTTAACACACTTTCATTATAATAACATAATACACAACCGATGACATCGACATCTTCGTTTTTTGTTTGTTTTTTTAATAAAATAAAATAAAATAAGAACTAATTAAAGGAAACTAATTAAGGAAATATATATAGAAATAAAAGGATACGAATGATTTTCAAAATCTCAGGTTGTCTCCCGCAAGTGCTTTGTTTATTTACGAGTCATTAGCTCGACTCGACCCCGCATTCACTTGTCCTTGGGGTGGAGTTCCATGACGTCAAACTCCTTCTCATCTCTTAGACCTTCAATGTAATGTTTTAAGAGATGACCATTAACTTGAAAACCTTCCGTCCGAATGTTCAACTTCAACTGTTCCATACGAGAATACTTGCTTCACGATATAAGGACCCGTCCATCTTGATTTTAATTTACCGGGAAACAAGCGAAGTCTTGAATTATAAAGCAATACACGATCCCCCACTTGGAATTGCTTGTTGTTCTTCAAGTGGTTGTCATGTAATTTTTTCGTCCGTTCCTTGTAAATTGTAGAATTCGCGTATGTTTGATTTCTCAATTCGTCAAGTTCATGGACTTGTAAAAACCTATTTTCACCTGCATCTTTTAAATCAAGATTAACGGCCTTCAAGGCCCAATAAGCTTCGTGTTCGAGTTCAACGGGAAGGTGACAAGATTTTCCATAAACCAACTTAAATGGTGTGGTGCCAATTGGAGTTTTATAAGTGGTTTGGAAAGCCTATAGGGCATCATCTAACTTATCCGCCCAATCCTTTCAGTTTTGCCCAACCGTTCGTTCCAGGATTCGTTTAAGACCTCTATTAGTGACCTCCTTGACCGCTTGTTTGTGGGTGGTAAGATGTTGAAAAACGATGTTTAACCCCATAACGAGCTAACGCTTTTTCAAGTTGATTATTACAAAAATGAGTGCCACGAACACTAATTAGAGCCTTTGGGGCACCAAACTAAGAGAAAAGCTTTTTCAGAAATTTTACCACTACCCTAGCATCATTTCTAGGCAAGGCTTGCGCCTCGGCCCACTTAGAAACGTACTCAACGGCTACTAGATTGTATTTGTGACCATGTGATGAAAGAAATGGTCCCATGAAGTCGATGCCCCAAACATCGAATACCTCGCATACTTGTATGCTATTTTGGAGCAACTCATCACGTGAAGAGATGTTACCTGGGCGTTGGCAAGCATCACATGCTTTGACTAACATGTGTGCATCCTTGAATATAGTAGGCCAATAAAAACCAGAATCAAAGACTTTCTTAGTGGTATAATTTGCTCTATGATGGCCACCGGTGGGTCCTTCATGACAATGGTGAAGTATGCTCATTGCTTCGATTCCATGCACACATCTTCTCACCACTTGATCTGCGTACACTCGAAAAAGATATGGATCTTCTCAAAAGTAGTACTTAACATCAAACATGAATTTTCTTTTCTGTTGATAAGTCATACCTTTCACTAGAACTCCACCTGCAAGATAGTTAGCAAAATCTACGAACCAAGGGAATTCTTCTTCAATCGCCTGAACCTGTAAAAGAAACTCATGAGGGAAATTGTCATTTATGTTGGATTCCCTTAGTTCGTCCATGGATGGGTTCTCAAGCCGTGAGAGGTGATCTGCCGCTACATTTTCAGCTCCTTTCTTATCTTGGAATCCTATATAAAATTCTTGTAAAAGCAAAATCCACCTGATCAACTATGGTTTTGCATCTTGCTTGCCAAATAGATATCTAAGAGCTGCATGGTCAGTGTAAACAATGGTTTTAGATAAAGTAAGATATGAACGAAACTTATCAAAAGCAAATACTATAGCAAGTAAATCTTTTTCAGTGGTAGTGTAATTTTCTTGTGCATCATTCAATGTTTTGCTTGCGTAGTATATGGGATGAAAATGCTTGTCCTTTCTTTGCCCTAAAACTGCACCGACTGCATAGTCACTTGCATCACACACCAACTCAAATGGAAGAGTCCAATCGGGAGCTACCACTATGGGGGCGTTTATTAGTTTTTCTTTTAAAAAATTGAATGCATTTAAGCATTCCTCATTGAAAACAAATGGAACATCTTTTTCAAGAAGTTGTGTCATAGGCCTTGCAATTTTTGAAAAATCTTTAATAAATCGTCTATAAAATCCCACATGACCTAGAAAACTTCTTATTACTTTTACAGAAGTAGGTGGTGGTAATTTTGAAATAGTTTCAACCTTTGCCCTATCTACTTCTAAACCAACATTTGAAATTTTATGCCCCAACACAATGCTTTCTTTTACCATAAAATAACATTTCTCCCAATTTAATACCAAGTTGGACTCTTCACATGTCGCGAGCATTTTCTTCAAATTGCTTAAACAATGATCAAAAGAGCATCCAAAAACTAAGAAGTCATCCATGAACACTTCCATGGAGTCTTCGATCATATCGTGAAATATGGTCACCATACACCTTTGAAATGTGGCTGGAGCATTACACAGTCCAAATGGCATTCGTCGATAAGCAAATGTGCCATAAGGACATGTGAACGTTGTCTTCTCTTGATCATCGGGTGCAATCGGAATTTGAAAGTAACCTGAAAAACCATCAAGAAAGCAATAAAACATATTCCCAGATAACCTTTCTAACATTTGATCAATAAAAGGAAGAGGGAAATGATCCTTTCTTGTTGCATCGTTAAGTTTGCGATAATCAATGCAAACCCTCCAACCTATGATGGTCCTTGTGGGTATCAATTCATTCTTTTCATTGGTCACCACCGTCATACCTCCTTTCTTTGGTACCACTTGTACCGGACTCACCCATGCGGAATCTGAGATTGGGTAAATCAAACCTGCATCAAGTAGTTTGATTTTAACCTTTTTAACCACTTCTTACATATTAGGGTTGAGGCGACGTTGATGTTGGACAACTGGCTTGTAATCATCTTCCTTTAAAATTTTATGGGTATAAAAGGATGGATTTATTCCTTTTATATCCATAATCTTTCAAGCCATAGCTTTCTTGTGCATCTTTAAGACGTCTAAAAGTTTGACTTTTTCATCACCTGTCAAACCAGAAGTAATAATAACGGGTAATTTAGAATCATCATCAAGATAAGCATACTCAAGATGAGCGGGTAGCTCCTTGAGTTCTAATGATGGTGGTTCTTCAATTGATGACTTTGCTTTTGGTTCCTTCTCTCGATCAACCACTTCAAGAACTTCATGAACTTCTACAGCGGGGGATGGTTCATCCACTGACATACGAGTTAGCTCACCACAAATATGGTTAGCTTGATCGGTATCAAGCTCTTCATTATCAAATAATTGTGTTTCCAAAACATCATGTTCAAACATTTCCTGCACATAATCAACCACATGACAATCAATAGTATCAATAAAATAAAGGGTATCATCATGGATTTGAGAATGTTGCATGAAATCCTTTATCGTAAAAACCACCTCTTCTTCATCCACGCGAAGGGTCAATTTACCTTCAAACACATCTACTAAGGCTCTAGATGTAGCTAAAAAGGGGCGGCCAAGAATGAGAGGCACGTTCTTGTCTTCATCCATATCAAGGATTGTAAAATCCACAGGAAACACAAACTTACCAATTCTCACCAACATATTCTCAACTATACCTCTCGGGTATTTCACTGAGCGATCGGCAAGTTGAATGCTCATACGCGTTGGTTGTGGTTCCCCTAGGTCTAGCCTTTCAAACATGGAATATGGCATCAAGTTGATACTAGCACCTAGGTCAGCTAGAGCATTATTCACCGTCAAACTACCAATCAAGCAAGGAAGTGTGAAACTTCCTGGGTCTTTCATTTTCTGTGGTAGCTTATTTTGAAGCACCGCCGAGCATTCTTCATTTAGAACCATATGTGAAAGTTCCTCAAGCTTTTGTTTATTTGTTAGAAGATCTTTGAGAAATTTGGCATACTTGGGCATCTGTGACAAAGCTTCAACAAACGGTAAGTTTATATGTAATTGTTTAAATAGGTCAAGATATTTACCGTATTGTTGGTCCATCTTTTCTTTCTTCAAACGCCCCCGGTGTGGAATTGTAGGCTTGTACACTTTCAATGGTTCTTTGACTTGTGCTGTACTTTCTGGGCCTCGCCTAGTCTTGGGCACCTCGTCTTGAACCTCAACTTCTACCCCTTCAACCACCGGCTTAGATGTGGAAGTCGTCTCAATCTCTTTAGTGGTTTTACCACTCCTTAAAGTAATTGCTTTACAATCTCCCTGTGGATTTGCTTCGGTGTTACTTGGGAGTTTAACCTTCTCCCTCTCGGCTAGCAAACTAGCCATTTGACCCATTTGGTTCACAATACCCCGAATCGTCGAACCCTGACTTCTTAATTCATCCGAAAATTGTTTCTGTCGAATTTCGGCTTGATCATAATGAGCTTCAGATTTTTGATGACGGGATTCGGCAGTGGAAAAGAATTGTGCCATCATCTCTTCCAAATTTGATCTTTTCTCGGGTTGTGAATGTTGGGGTTTGTTAGAACATAAAACATAGTTTAACCATCTAAACTATTGTAAAACGCAGCAGAAGTTTACCATTATAACATTATTTATAATCTGAAATTTTAGGTTTTATATTGATGTTATAAGTTATAAACAAACCCAAGAACAAAAGGATCTTTAATATGTGAAAGTTGCTAGCTATGATAATGCAAACAACACACTATGGACAGCTACAAAGAGGGCTGCCATAGACTACCTTTCAACAGCAAGATGTTCGAATTGGAGGATGTTTTTGACCAAGAAAAACGATCAAAGGCACCAATGGAGGTCCTCTCAAGTTAGTATACCCCAAGCTTGTTTGCAACACACCTTCTTGTTAGGAAGATTCACCACCAAAAGCTCCTAAAACCCTCAAATGTTGCTGCTAGTGCCGTGACTTTTGAGAGAGAGGAGAGAGTCTTTTGCAAGTTTGCATGTGTTGAGATTAATGAGAAATGAAGTGTTCAAGACTAGTTATGATGTGTGTTGTTTACTAGTCAAAAGATCCAATCAAATAAAAGAGGGGGGGCAAAAATATATTTAAAAGGGGGTTTCCCTCTTTAAATTAAACACACACTATGTTAAACTAGTCTTGTAACTAGTTATACAATTAACCATTTAATTGTATAAGTAGTATACTCTCATTATTATTTGGTGTTATCTATCTTATTTAAATAACACTTCAAATAATATTATTAAACAAAATATCCTAATAAGTTGTTCCTTCTCATATACAACTTATTTAGAAAACCCATTTTCTAAATTGATGTAAATATTTAATTGCATGATCATATCATCAATTAAATATTAATTGGTGTTTGCTAAGCTTGTTATTGGGTATAACCCGACTTGGATCATAACGTACTAACCGCATCAATATTCTACGTGTCTTGGGCATATAGAATCCTACAATCTCCCACTTGCATAAGATTCATAGAAGATTGATGCAAGCAGTAAATACCGCCTAACAACGGTTTACTACCCTTAATACGCATGACTTATAGCCATTCAATAACATCATCCCATTCAAGTATCCTACTTGAAATGATTTAGGTGAATCAATCATTTATCCTTTTGTTACAGACGTCATGTTAAATTCAAGGACACAGAATGATCATTCCTTGTTGATTTAACTTAATCGGGCCTTAGACATCTTGCTCTCAATGAATAAGAGGAACAAATCCCATCTTGACTACATACGTTTCTCACAAACACCTCGTGTCACACCTAAACATAGCCTTATATACTGTCCAATATTTCAGGACAGTGAAGAACTAGCTCAAGGTATAACACCTAGTGAATATCAAAACCCAATATGTATATCAGGTCTGAGGATACCAAATGATATTCGCCTTTTACTCAAATTTACTTATGATCAATCTAGAAGATTCCATGTAGTAAAATTTGAGATGCGGGTTAGTCCAATATTTGTATCCCACAAATATCTATGAACCTTGGTAGCAACCCATTGCTTTATATTCATCCTTATGAATATCAACCAATCCAAGTTCATAATAATCTTACCCTCACACTTGTTCCCACAAGTCTGAACAACTACAGACATTTAGAGTAAACAATTTACTCATGGATTAAACATGCTAAATTGGAACATTAATTGAAACATTATAACTAAATAATTTTATTCAAATAATAAAGAGTTCCATATATCCAAATACAAAATTTACAAATCAAATCCAATCACTAGAACATCAAAGTCCGATGGCACAAGTATGCCTTCATGCTTTGCCTTTTCAAGGAGCTTCGTGAGAGGATCCGTAATGTTTTGATCCGTGTGAACTTTGCGAATACATATCTTTCCCTTTTCAACTTCATCTCGTATGTAGTTGAATCTCCGCTCAATGTGCCTAGTCTTTTAATGAGCACGAGGTTCCTTGATTTGAGCAATCGCACCCTCGTTATCACAAAAGATCTCTAGGGGGTCCTGAATGGAAGGGACAACCCCTAGATCGGCAATGAATTTCTTCAACCATGCAGCTTCTTGAGCTGCCAATGAGGCGGTGACATATTCAGCATCTGTATTTGATAAAGCCACCACATCCTGTTTGGACCTCTTCCAAGAGACCGCTCCTCCATTCAGAATGAAAATATATCCCGATTATGACCGTGAATCGTCACGATCGGTTTGGAAACTCGCATTAGTGTAACCTTTTACAACGAGTTCCTCATCACCAGATCCATAGATTAGGAACATATCTTTTGTCCTCCTTAGGTACTTAAGTATGTTCTTAACATCCATCCAATGACTGTTTCCAGGATTTTACTGGTATCGGCTTGTCATGCTTAAGGCGCATGACACGTCCGACCGAGTGCATATCATTGCATACATGATGGATCCAATAGCAGATGCGTTTGGGATTGCCTTCATTTTACCTTGCTCATCTTTTGAGCTAGGACATTGAGTTGTACTCAATATCGTTCCTCTTTGAATAGGTACTGTACCTTTCTTAGAGTTCTCTATCTTAAACCTTTTCAAGATTTTATCAATGTATGCACTTTGATTTAAACCAATCAGCCGCCTTGATCTATCCCTATAGATCTTTATTCCCAGAATATAGGAGGCTTCACCAAGATCCTTGATGGAAAAACAACTTCCAAGCCAGGTTTTTACACCTTCCAAGGTTGGAATGTCATTTCCAAATAGTAGTATGTCATCAACATACAATACTAGGAAAGTGATGATGCTCCCACTAGCTTTCTTATAAACACAAGCTTCATCAGCGTTCTTGATGAATCCGAATTTAATTACTTCTTCATCAAAACGGTGATTCCAACTTCTTGATGCTTGTTTCAATCCATAGATGGACTTCTTTAACTTGCATACTTTATTAGGGTATTTTGGATCGACAAAACCTTTCGGCTGAACCATATAGACATCTTCCTCAAGATATCCATTTAGAAAGCGGTTTTGACATCCATTTGCCAAATCTCATAATCATAATGAACAGCTATGGCAAACAATAACCTTATAGACTTTAGCATCACAACAGGTGAAAAGGTTTCATCAGAATCAACCTCTTGAGTTTGAGTGAAACCCTTTGCTACAAGTCTAGCCTTATAAGTATCCAAGTTTCCATGCATATCGGTTTTCTTCTTGAAAACCCACTTACTTCCAACTATCTTGGAATTAAGAGGTGGTACAACAAGTTCCCAAAACTTGATTGTCATACATGGATTGCATCTTAACGTTCATGGCTTCAAGCCATTTGTCACAATCCGAATTGGACACTGCATTATGGTATGTGGTCTGTTCATCTGAATCTACCACATAGCATCCATCCATGAAAAACCGTATCTTTCAGGTGGATTACTAGTTCTACCACTTCTGTGAACGTATTGTGTGTATTGATCAACTGCTTGATCATCCTCAACATCCTCATGTTGAGTGCTAGTTTCAACCAAACATGCATCGGGTTGTGGTTCTTGATCCTCCTCAAGATCCACTGTTCTACTGCTAGTTTCTTCCATAAGGAACTTTGCTTCTAAGAACTCACCCTTTCTAGCAACAAACACCTTTTGTTCCAGTGGATCATAGAAATAATATCCCATAGAATCTCTAGGATATCCAACAAAGATACACTTGGTGGATCAGACTTCCAATTTGTTTGGGGTGGGAGTCTTAACCTAAGCCTCACAACCCCGAACCCTTAAGTATGATAGGGATGGAACTCTTCCATGTCATATTTCAAAGGGTGTCCTTTCCACCTTTTTGGTTGGGGCCATATTTAGAATACGGGCCACGGAGAGCAAAGCGAAACCCCAAAATGATAGAGGCAATGTGCTTCTAGCCATCATAGATCGGACCATATCCAATAAGGTTCGATTCCTCCTCTTAGACACACCATTATGTTGTGGTGTTCCAGGTGGAGTAAGTTGTGAGACAATCCCACAACTCCTGAGATGATCTTGAAAAGCATCACTTAGGTATTCACCTCCTCTATCGGTGTGGAGAATTTTAATTGACTTGTTGAGTTGATTTTCTAATTCATTCTTGAAGAGTTTGAAGGTTTCAAAAGCTTCATATTTGTGCCTTAATAAGTACACATACCCATAGCGACTATAATCGTCGGTAAAGGTAATGAAGTATCTTTCACCATTCCTAGTCATTGGCTTAAAAGGACCACATACATCCGAATGTATGATTCCTAATAAATCTTTTGCCCTTTCGTTAGTTCCACTAAAGGGTGCCTTAGTCATTTTTCCTTGTAAATAAGATTCACATACATCAAATGAATCATATTCATTTGTTTTTAAAAGACCTTTCTTTTGAAGTGTTTGTATACGTTTCTTGTTTATATGACCAAGACGACAATGCCAAAGATAGGTATCACTCAAATCCAACTTGAGTTTCTTGGTGTTAGTTTGGTACAATGAACTATTTAAAGTATTTTAATGAACAAATTCATAAATACCATTAATGGGAATAGCTTTAAAATAGAACATATCATTTAAAGAAACATGAATATCATTTTCAACAAAAGATAATACATAATCATAATGTCTTAATTGGGATACAGAAATAATGTTCTTAGTCAAACTAGGAGCATACAAAACATTCTTCAAAATTACATCCAAGCCACTTGGAAGTTTTAGGATGTAGTCTCCATGGGCTTCAAATATGACTTTAGTTCCATTGCCCATGAAGAGGCTGACATCCCCTTGATTGAAGTCCCTACTTCTTGTGAACCCCTGCAACAAAATGCAAATATGAGTTCCACATCCGGTATCCAATACCCATGTGTTAGAAGATATAACATTAAGATCAATATGAATCATGTATATTATACCTGAGGTCTGCCCGGCATCCCTCTTTGCCTTCAACTCTTGGAGATGGACAGGACAATTCCTTGCCCAATGTCCAATCTCTCCACACTTGAAGCATGGGTCATTAGTAGCAACCTTTTGCTTCTTCTCTTGTGGTTTGGGTGGCACCCTTGCCACCCCTTTCCCCTTTCCCTAAACGGGTCCCTTACCCTTGGCAACTTTTGCCTTGGGTGCGGGATGAGGCCTTTTATTGTTCCCACCTTCATTGATGGTGAGAACGGGTAAAACCCTTTTACCCATGACCGCCTCGGCCATTTTGAGCATTGAGTGAAGCTCACCAATGCTTTTGTCCCAAGCATTCATGTTGTAGTTCAACACGAATGTCTTGAACTTCTTGGTAAGGCCATTAAGGATCAAATCCGTGGCTAATTTCTTCGAGACAGGACAATTAAGCCTTTCGAGGTGGTCAATGTGGCTTTTCATCTTAAGTATAAGATGAAACCGATTGGTTGTCGTCCATACGACATGCATGGAGTGCTCGAACCGTTTCGAAGCGCTCAACCCTTGCTTGTTGTTGGAACGTTTCCTTCAGCTGGGTTATCATGTCATAAGCTCCGTGATGTTCATACTCCTTTTGGAGATCCGGAGTCATGCTCGCTAGCATGAGACAAGACACTTGGACGGAGTCCTCAGTGTACTTTAGCCAATCGTTATAGACTTCCTCATCATCCTCAGTAGGTTGATCAGGTATAGGGTCGTCCAAAACATATGATCGTCTCTCTTGCTTGAGAACGATTCTCAAGTTACGATACCAATCTATGAAATTGTTATGATTCAGACGTTCCTTTTGGAGAATCGCTCGTAAAGATTGGGTGGACGTGGATGAGTTATCATGATTATCATTATTGGTGGCCATCTATAAAATTTAACAAAGATCTATTTTAGTATTTTTGATATTGTTATTTTTAATAATTAATACCTTTTAAGGTCATTTTTATATTAAAAACTAGAACCCAACATTGTTGAAGCATATATAGTCATATATAGTGTGTCCGTCGCTTGATGAATAGTCTAGGCTTAATGCTATACACCTTGTAAACACATAAAACTGGGTCATTTGCAGGAGCATATATGAATGAGACTCAGTCGTACGACTGAGCCATGCTAATGGACCAGTCGTGCGACTGAGAGATGCGATTGGGGCATTCGTAAGACTGAGCCATAAGAATGGTCCAGTCGTACGATTGAACCATACGCATGGTCCAGACGTACGATTGAACCATACTTATGGTCCAATCGCACGAATGGGCCCAGTCGCATCTAATATGGGCCGAGGCCTATATATACCAGTTTCATTGTATAGAAACGAAAGGGTTTTTTGATAGTGTGTCTGGCGCCCAGGTGCTGCTGGATGAGAGGGGAGATCATGCTCGATCTCCCCTTGCCAAAAGTCTAGATTCTTAAGTTGTAACGAGCTTAAAATCGTAAGGTTTTATCAATGAAATCATTCGATTATTGTTCGTGTTATTGTTTGTCTTTTGGTTTATCACCTTCCGTCAAGAACACGCTCGGATGTTCAACGATCCAGTGACTTAACAATTGGTATCAGAGCCGGCTGCTAGAATGATCTAACAATCATTCTAGCAACCCGAGCTCTTGATCTCTGGATCTATTTTAGGTTCTTTGACGTTAAACACACTTCGTGTTCTTCGTGTTCTTCGTATTTTGCTCAGATCTGGGTACGTGTGGTGTTTCTATGTTAAAATCGAATTCGAAACCACGTTCCTATCACCCTTGCGAATCTGATGATGTCTATCTTGATTCGGTTCACGTAAAATTCATCAGATTAGGGTTTTGGGCAGCCCTGGCGGCTGCAGATCTGAAAATCTGCGTGCAGACCCGTTCATGTGATTGGGCCATGCAACTGGGCCTCATTCGCACGACTGAACCATTTGTATGGTCCATTCATACGGCTAAACCAGTCGTATGCCCATTCGTACGAATGAACATTCATTCGCACGACTGACCCTTTCGTGTATTTTACTGACCCATTCGGAGTATCCATTCGTACGAATCACCCATTCGCACGTATGTCTTCATTCATCTGTTCCAGTTGCACGAGTGAGCTGTGTACCAGACCAAAAAAAATAGTCGGGAACAGCTTGTTGCACGAATTTTTCCCTAAACCATTTTTATCAGTCGGGAAGCCTTCTGAAAAAGTTTGGTAAAATAAAACTTTTTTGGGAAAATTATCGGGTCATTTTCGGGTCAATATGAGCAAAAAACATTCACCCTGAGTTTCTTTTGTCCAAACAAGTTCGATGGATACCCCATTATTCGTTGGACTTCCAGAATCGGTGAATGTTGTTAGAACACGAAAGAAAGAAGAGAAGATATCAGCAGTCAGTGCTGATTTTGTGGGGTAGTCAGGAGCATCTGACTATTTATGGCCCAACCAAGTAATATTTATTTCCGCACAGAGAGGATTCTGCTTCGTGGAGGGAATCCGTGATTATCATAGTTGAGACGCAATCAGAAAGATGATGATGTGAGCAGGTTTCTGATGATGAATCTACGTGCATGCTGATTCGTTTGATATTGTCAATTGTGGATTGGAACCTTCAACCTTTTGCCTAATACACCGTATGAAGACGCCAGGAGAGCACAATATTTATATATTGGGATATGCTGAATGTGAGGGGGAATTTCTACAGTTGTTAATGTTAATCAGGTTAGACTATGTGAAGATTGAAGCAATGGAAAACTGTTCATGTCATTATCTGGAAAAATCAGTCATATGGGGAATCTTGCTGCTATGATGGTGTTCTGCAAAGTAAACGAAAGCTATTGTGCCTAAATTCATTTTCAGGGATACTGTAGCAACCTGACGGATCGGCAACATTGGCTAATATGGTTGTTTGTTTGATTCTATTGGAAACCAGAGCAATAATTGACTGAAGATTGTAAGAGGTGTTATCTACTATTCGCAAGAACGTCCAAGGGGAATTTGTTGAAGCATATATAGTCATATATAGTGTGTTCGTCGCTTGATGAATATTCTAGGCTTAATGTTATACACCTTGTAACCACATGAAACTGGGTCATTCGCAGGAGCATATACGAATGAGACTCAGTCGTACGACTGAGCCATGCTAATGGACCAGTCGTGCGACTGAGAGATGCGATTGGGGCATTCGTAAGACTGAGCCATAAGAATGGTCCAGTCGTACGATTGACGCATGGTCCAGTCGTACGACCATACTTATGGTCCAATCGCACGAATGGGCCCAGTCACATCTAATATGGGCCGAGGCCTATATATAACAGTTTCATTGTGTAGAAACGAAAGGGTTTTTTGATAGTGTGTCTGGCGCCCAGGTGCTGCTGGATGAGAGGGGAGATCATGCTCGATCTCCCCTTGCCAAAAGTCTGGATTCTTAAGTTGTAACGAGCTTAAAATCGTAAGGTTTTATCAATGAAATCATTCGATTATTGTTCGTGTTATTGTTTGTCTTTTGGTTTATCACCTTCCGTCAAGAACACGCTCGGATGTTCAACGATCCAGTGACTTTACAAACATTACATTTAAATTATGGTTAGGTGACCTTTATCCCACGATTTAAATTAATAAGGTGGTCAACGATTGACGGTTGCAACCATTTGCAACTTCTAGAGGTATGGGATCGACTTTAAACATCATATGTAAAGTCAGTATGTTATTCCCATCAACACCATTTGGAAACCATATTGTAGGTGATGGGATTGACTTTAAACATCCATGAGGGCGGACCTTGGAGCAACTGGTAAGGTTGCTGCTTTGTGACCTTGTGGTCATGGGTTCTAGCCGTGGAAACAGCCTCTTGCACAAAATTGTGCAAGGAAAGGTTGCGTACATCAGATCGCTTCGCAATCCGGCCCCTCCCCGGACCCTGCGCAAAGTGGGAGCTTCATGCACCGGGTACGCCCTTTATTGTAGGTGATCCATTTAACATGGTTTGCAAATCAAGTTACCCTACTTGCACACGCATGTGAGTTTTCCAACATAGGTGGCTAGGTGATCTTTATCCCATAAATATGGTATCCCCACCTCAAATCACAAGTTCCCTCAAAATGGTTAGGTGACCTTTATCCCATTGAGAGTTTCCAAGTGACTCAAGTGTTGTGCAAAAGGATGGTGTTAGACTTGTTTTAAAATATTTAGAGATTTCTTAATTCTAGTTTAGAAAACTCTATGTACTTGTATTTGCATGCTTACAAATACTTGGTACCCTATGATTCTTTTAATAAAACCCATTTTATTATGAAATCATTAATCATTTTAATAACCATTTATTAACACTTAATGATTAAGAACCATTTTTATATTAGCTTGTTAAGATCATTTTATTAAGATTGTTTATCATATCCAAATATCATACAATCATTCACAAAATTACAATCAAACAAGCATAATATAAACAACCACATGTGCATAACCATAGCTTCTATGTTGACAACACTTGTTTGCCATCACAAGTGTTGTCATTTGGTCTTTCCTAAGGGTTGAATACAACACAAAGATGATATCTTCATATACCCCCACTTGAACTTGCATCCATATGCTTCAAGTCCTTCCCTTTGTATCTTCCTCTTGTGCTTCCATTTTGTGCATCTTCATTTATAAAATTTATATCCTAATACAAATATTCTAATAAATAAAATATAGTTAATCTATCTATTACATTACAAATGAATGAATAAATAAATTACATCCTAAAACTAGCACAAAAGAATAATATTACAACCCAAATGAAAACAACAAAAACAAACATCCATTTCAAACCAAATCAACACAAGGTCTAAGCTGGGTTATGCATCAATATAAAAATTCATCATATCATCCAAATATAACAAAGAATCCCCACTAAAACCCATGATTTTTAGCCAACATAAACTGAAAATTTGGGTTTTAAACATTGTCCAAACAATATACATATCATCATACATATCTTTCAAGGTTTAATCACAAACATGTGTGATATAACCTTGAAAGTTTGGGGATTCAACATAAAAGAATATAGCAGCCCCTAAAGTGGTTTTAAAGTCCATAAAACGAATTTTTAAAGGACAATACAAGCTAGCTATCCACATAACCGGCTCTAGATGCCATTGTTGGGGTTTGTTAGAACATAAAACATAGTTTAACCATTTAAACTTTTGTAAAACGTAGTGGAAGTTTACCATTATAACATTGTTTATAATCTGAAATTTCAGGTTTTATATTGATGTTATAAGTTATAAACAAACCCAAGAACAAAAGGATCTTTAATATGTGAAAGTTGCTAGCTATGATAATGCAAACAACACACTATGGACAGCCACAAAGAGGGCTGCCATAGACTACCTTTCAGCAGTAAGATGTTCGAATTGGAGGATGTTTTTGACCAAGAAAAACGACCAAAGGCACCAATGGAGGTCCTCTCAAGTTGGTATACCCTAAGCTTGTTTGCAACACACCTTCTTGTTAGGAAGATTCACCACCAAAAGCTCCTAAAACCCTCAAATGCTGCTGCTAGTGCCGTGACTTTTGAGAGAGAGGAGAGAGTCTTTTGCAAGTTTGCATGTGTTGAGATTAATGAGAAATGAAGTGTTCAAGACTAGTTATGATGTGTGTTGTTTACTAGGCAAAAGATCCAATCAAATAAAAGGGGGGGCGGCCGAAAATATATTTAAAAGGGGGTTTCCCTCTTTAAATTAAACACACACTATGTTAAACTAGTCATGTAACTAGTTATACAATTAACCATTTAATTGTATAAGTAGTATACTCTTATTATTATTTGGTGTTATCTATCTTATTTATATAACACTTCAAATAATATTATTGAACAAATTATCCTAATAAGTTGTTCCTTCTCATATGCAACTTATTTAGAAAACCCATTTTCTAAATTGATGTAAATATTTAATTGCACGATAATATCATCAATTAAATATTAATTGGTGTTTACTAAGCTTGTTATTGGGTATAACCCGACTTGGATCATAATGTACTAACCACATCAAAATTCTACGTGTCTTGGGCATATAGAATCCTACAGTGAACCACTACTTTAACCTTGATTTTGGTATTGATTTTGTTTTTAAGGTCGAGAGTGATCTTGGTGTTGTGGTTGAAATGATTGTTGGTTTTGTTGGAATGGTGGTCTTTGTTGAAAACCCAGAGGTTGGTTGCTTCCACTTGCTTTCCAACTAAAATTGGGATGATTCTTCCAACCTAGGTTATAAGTGTTATTATAAGGATTGTTTTGAGGTCAATATTGGTTACTCATGAAATCCACTTGTTCATTCACATTGTAGACAACTCCATGTTGACAATCGGAGCTCATATGCGCACCACCACACAAGTGACAACTTGTTTGCACTTGGTTCAATTGCATTTGATCAATTCTTTTAGCCATTGTTTCCATTTGTGCAGCTAGATATGTGTAGTCGTCTACATGGTGAATCCCTTGTCTTGATGGTCTACTTCGTGAAGATGGCCCTTGATAAGTGTTCATTGCCAATTGTTCAATTATGGCATACCCCGCCATAGGGTTTTTCATGGCTAAAGTCCCTCCAGCTGTAGCATCGACTATTTGGCGATCTTGAGGATACAACCCGTTGTAAAAGGTAGTAACTTGCATCCATTCATCCAACCCATGATGTGGACATTTCCTCATCATCTCCTTATATCATTCCCAAGCTTCATAAAGAGATTCCCCTTCATCCTGCATAAAAGAAGTGATATTATTCCTCAATCTTGCAGTTTTGAATGGTGGAAAATATCTAAATAAAATTTTTAAGAATATCCTCCCAAGTGGTTATAGAACCAGCAGGAAGTGAGTTTAACCAAGCCTTTGCTCGATCACGAAGGGAGAATAGGAAAAGCCTAAGTTTGCTTGCATCATCAGACAACCCGTTCGTCTTGAACGTATCACAAATTTCCAAAAAATTTGTTATATGAGCATTCGGGTCTTCATCCGATAAACCATAGAATTGAACATTGTTTTGAATCATTTGAATCATTTGTGGTCGAATCTCAAAGTTATTGGCTTCAACCGCCAGTCTGACAATGCTCGATGCCAAACCACCTAACGATGGTCTTGCATAATCATAGATGGTTCTCTGTTCATTGTTTCGATTCCCCATGTCTTCCGAGTTTGTGTCCTCGGAATTGTCTTCTTCTTTGGTGTCGGTTTCCTCAGTAATTTGTACACGAGCAGCTTCACTATCGATTTCCCTAGCTATTTGTAGAGATTTTGCCCTTAAGTTTCTTCTCTTAAGTAATTTCTCCGGGTTTGAATAGGGTTCAATCAGGTCCTCGATAGGTGAAGATATGGACATAAGCTTCCTGATAACATAACACAATACCAAGCACCGTAAAAAGGGACAAAAGATAAACAGTAGGTATAAGATGTAAAAATGCAAAAATAAAATATGCATAATTGGTTAAAGTAGCAACTTTGATATTTCTTGAAATCACCGTGTCCCCGGCAACGGCGCCAAAAACTTGAGATGTGTAAAGTATATATATTTTAAATAAGGATTTTTCACACAATTTGAGTTTTAATTTAAGAAACGATTATCACTCTTAAACCAACTACACATAATAGGCAAGTGCACCTATCGCATAATAGTATAGTTTTAGGTAAGAACCGAGCATCGATCCGTGGACACAATGGCTCCCAATACTAAATCATCATCACTATTTAATCGATTAATTGAGTTTGGTTTGTGAGTATTATAGTTAACTAAAACGATTAGAAAATTAAACTAGTAAATTAAGAAAGTAAAGATGAAGATACGAATCAATTAAAGATACCACTTGGACTTTGATTCCACTTAGCATAGAACTAACAACTATCACAAACTCGAGGTGAGACCATTTTTTACACATGAAGCATGGAAGTAGCCTAAACCCTCATCAAGGATATCTTGACATATAACCATTCGGAAAGCTAGAACGATAAACATACAATAGCCACCTAAAGTTATGCCATGAAGAACTAATGATATAATTATGTTGATGTTAAAGATGAATTAGGCTCCCGTTAGGGTTACCTGATTCCACAAATCTTTGGAAAGTTAACACAATAAACACATGATAACCACCTCAACTTGGGAAAAATAGACAAAACTACAATTACTCTTCAACTCATAAACTTCATACCACGATTACAAAACAATTCATAACCAATGACAAGAGAGATTTATGACATACACTATGGTTTTCTCAAACATAAGCACAAGGATGCACATACAAAAGATGTAATTATATGCATAAGTCTTGTAAAAACATGAAGCTTTCTAACATAACATGCCTACAACACCCACAAGGTTGAACATTTTCATCAAACTAGAACAAACACACACATTCATTGAAGAATAATCAAGTTTCATCATAGCATCAACATAAACATCACCAAGAATCATGTACAAGTTGTTAAATTATGCTAAGTTTCATCTAATCCAAGTGATAATAAGAGTTTAGCCCATAAGGATTACAAAAGACACACCCAAACTCAAGAACATGAAAGAACTCATAGTAGATCTAGAGGAATTCAAACCAATTTTGAGTGGAAATGGGTGGATGATGTAAGAACCTTCTTGAAAGTGTGAAATCTTCAATCTTGGCTTCAAATCTTCCAAAAACTCTTGAGAAATGCTCAAAGACCCCTAAGGGTTTGAGGGAGGCTAGGGTTTTAAAAGAAATGAAAGTTTTTTTGGAAATGAGGTGTGCTAGGGTTATAAACCCGTTTTCTGCCAGAATATGGCCATATCTGAAGTGATATGACCATATTCAGCATCAAAAATGGGCTATTTGAAATTTGACAGCTTATATGACCATATTCAGCTTTAATATGATCATATCAGAAGCATTTTTCTCTTGAACCACTTCAAATCTTGGATTTTCTTCACAAAAAATCACCGAGCTTCATCCGAAAGCTACAAAATTCAAATAAAACACAAATAAGTGTCTAAATTGTGAATTTTGTATAAAAATGATTTAAAATACAAAGAAATACATATTATAAACATGTATATTTATTATCATATCACACATGATCACACGTCGTACATTTCGTTCATTATCTCACATGCTCATTTGTTTTGTACTTTATCTTTATCGTTCATTTCGTAGTTTATCTTTTTCTTTCACTAGTTCTAGATCCTGTCAAGCTTTACCCTCCTCATGGCACACATCCACGATTTCTGAGGTCGAATGACAAGGATCCCGTTTCATACTTTACTATTATCTTTCGTTAACGTTTATCTCGTACTTTATCACTATCTTTCGTTAACGTTCATTTCATACTAGATCACTTCGTTCGTTTCATACTTTATCATCTCGCTCGTTTCGTACTAATTTTAGATCCTGTCAGGCTTTTCTCCCATCGCGGTCTGAAACCGCTATTCCACGCACGAAGCTCCTTTACTAATTAGCACGAAGTGCATGGCCCGAAGCCACCATTCTAGGCATAAAGCCCTGTTACTAGTTAGCACAAAGCCCGTGGTCCGAAACCACCATTCCGGGCACAAAACCACCATTCCGGGCACGAAGCCTCATTCTAATTGGCACAAGGCCTGGGGTCGAATCATAAGGATCCTGTTTCGTACTATGGGTTCAGTCACCTAGACTGATCCCCCTGTGTGTGAACCCTCGTGGGTTAAAATTGCATGTTATAATACACAGTTGAGCTATCAACTCACAAAGAGTTATAACCTTTCTTTCTTTATTCTTGCAAGCCTTTACTTTCTTTTGTTCTTTATGTTCCACTTTCGTTATCATTAATCTTCTCTTTCATTAATGATAATACTTTACGTTTATAGCTATAAACACACTATGTAAAGTCACACATCAATATATCATAACATAAGGAACATAAGAACAAATCATACATAAGCATAACATCATCATACATGGCATATCACCCATCATCCATCACTAAAAGTCAACTTACATTACCCCCGGGAACATCCCCAGTCAAAGCCTACCCTTTACATTTTTCCGAAAATTCAGAAAATAATTCTAAGTCTTAGGCGCATGAACACTATGCAGGCGCATGGGCTTCTAGGCGCATGGGAACACTTAGGCGCATGGGAAAAGTTCTGGGTGCATGGGCACTATTAGGGCGCATGGCCCAACACTTAGTCATTCTGGGCAAATCTAGGTGCATGGGCACTATGCAGGCGCATGAGTGCATGGGCGCATGGGCAATCTAGGTGCATAGAACACTTAGCTAAATTTCTAGCCTATCCTAGGTGCATGAATACTATTCAGGCGTATGGGGTTTGGGCGCATGGGGGACACTTAGGCAATCCTGACCGTTGGGCGCATGGGCCTATATCAGGCGCATGAGCAGCCAACTAATACTATCAATCATTATAATCAGTCCCAGTTTATCAATCCATCATGTTCTAAGCTTATGTCTAACATTCTAAGCATTATAACATGAACATAACCATAAAACAAACCCAAACATACACCCACCCACATACACATACACACATACATACAGGTATACACACCTATTTTATAAAAACATTTAAACATGCATTTCCAGCCCCAAAATCAGTTAAAACATGTAAAAAGGGAGTTCTAGAACTCACCTGGACTTGATGAGCAGCTTCTCAATCAAGCTTTCTAAGCAAGGGTTACACTATATAGCCTGCAGATAAGTTAACACTCAAAGGAGTTAATTTCTGCCTAATTTCGCTACTAATTTCACTGCATGATCATCAGTTTCGCTGCTAGTTTCGCCAGCAGTTTCGCTGCTAGTTTCTCCAGCAGCTTCGCTGCTAGTTTCGCTAGCAGTTTCGCTGCTAGTTTCGCCCAACTTTCCTTGGAAACCATGTCTGTGAAACTATCTGTGAAACTACAGTTTCGCTGAAAGTCTTCATAGTTTCGCTGCATGACTACATAATTTCACTGGATGAACACCCAGTTTCGCAGAACGGGCTGAATTACGAACCAACCCATTTTTGACCCAAAACTTCAATATTTTACATCCAAAATCTTGGTTTCTCACCCAATAAGCTATATCTAAGCTTCTTACATGTTTTCTTACACAAAAACATGAGTTTTGGGCGATTCTTTGCCACTTTCAAAAGCCACAAGCCCTAGAATCCGGGTTTACCCTCAAAGAAACGATTAAACGATGTTTCTTACCTAGATTCTTGGTCTTTTCTTGTTGTTTGGATGTCCACGAACACCGATCTTCAATCTCTTGATCAACCGAGCCTTGAATCACCACTTTCTCTCCACTTTCTCTCCACTTTCTCTCTCTACACTCTCTCTAGAAGTTGATGTTGAGTTACAAATGAGAGTGACTCAAGCTGATCCGTTTATATATGTCGGGCGTTCCCGGGACCTTAAACTCGCCGAACACATAACCCGCGAGGTCTACTCGGTCCATACTCCATTTCCCGCATATTTTCTTTAAATACTCCGGCTAAGCCCATAATTATTAATTGGCTCGTTTCGACTTTATTCCGGGCGTTACAAAATAGTTGACGGTAAGATCATAGAGTCTTCTCGTATATAACGAGGTTGTAAGATAAGTCTGTCTGGCTATGATTTTGATATTGGCCTTCTGTCTATTACACTCGGTAACTTCGATGTCGTGGTCGGTATGGATTGGTTAACTAAGAACCAAGCCAAAATCATTTGTCGCGAGAAATTCATTCGACTACCTTTGCTTGATGGAGAGATACTTACTGTGGAAGGAGACAAGGGAGGTGTTGTGGTCAGCATCATTTGTTACATGAAGGCTCAGAAGTGTCTTAGATAGGGGCATTCAGTGATTTTAGCCCTAGTTACTGAAAAGACCACCGAGGAGAAAGGATTTGAAGACATTCCTATTGTTAAGGATTTTCCTGAGGCATTTACCGAGGACTTGCCTGGCCTCCCTCCACACAGGCAAGTAGAGTTTCAGATCAAGTTGACACCAGGAGCTGCCCCTATCACTAGGGCGTCGTATCGTTTGGCACCGAACGAACTCCAGGGATTGTCAAAAAAGTTACAGGAACTGTTAGATAAGGGTTTCATACGTCCAAGTTCTTCACCTTGGGGAGCACCTGTGTTATTCGTGAAGAAGAAAGATGGAATCTTCCGAATGCACATTCATTACCAAGAGTGGAACAAGGTTACCAAAAAGAATCGTTACCCTCTTCCGTATCGACGGCCTGTTTCACCAACTGCAAGGATCGAGTTATTACTCAAAGATTGATTTAAGGTCTGGATATCATTAGCCTAGGGTTCGAGAGAAGAGGACATATCCAAGACAACTTTCAGAACCCGATACGAGCACTTTGAGTTCACAGTCATGCCATTCGGTTTGACAAATGCTTTTGCAGTCTTTATGGACCTCATGAACCGTGTTTCCAAACCCTATTTTGACAAGTTTTTCATCTTCTTCATTGATGATATACTCATTTATTCCAAGAATAGGGAAGAACATGAGGAACACTTAAGGACTATTCTAGAGCTTCTAAAAACCAAACAACTATATGCCATGTTTTCCAAGTGTGACTTCTAGATGAGAGAAGTACAGTTCCTAGGGCATTTGGCTAATGAGAATGGCATCCATGTTGATCCGTCTAAGATTGAGGCAATTAAGAATTGGCCTGCACCAATGACGTCTACTGAGGTGCGCCAAATTCTTGGATTAATGGGCTATTATCGACGTTTCATAGAAGGATTCTCCAAACTGGCACAACCCTTGACTGCCCTAACTCACAAAGGAACCATCTATAAGTGGGGTAGCAAGGAAGAAGCAGCGTTCCAAGCACTTAAGGACAAATAATGTAGTGCATCGATCTTGGCATTACCTGAAGGAACAGACAATTTTGTGGTGTATTATGACGCGTCAATCTAGGGTTTGGGTTGCGTGTTGATGCAACACAAAAAAGTGATAGCTTATGCATCAAGACGGCTTAAGGTGCATGAGAAGAACTATACAACTCATGACCTAGAGTTGGGAGCCGTAGTATTCGCACTCAAAATCAGGATGTCACGCCCCCGCTAAAAGCGGAAACACGAGGATGTAACAGACGGGATTGTCATAACACATTGTAATCAATAGAGATGCAATATATACATGTATAAAATGAATAACGTGTCATGACGACACCCGACACAAAGGAGACTTGTGTCGTGTTTAGTCAATAACCACGACAACATAGCCAAAAGTATTAACATTGTAATAGAATTCCCACAACCCGGGAACAAGTATTCAAAAGTAAGATAATATGCAATTAGACCAACAATGTTAAAGTAATGTATAGTCTCAAAAATGCATCCTAGGGTATCCACTAAGTCCGCACTCCTAGAATCTTCAGTTATTGGTATCACCTGAAAAGATATACTCAAAATGGTCAACATAATTGTTGGTGAGTTCGCAGGTTTAATTGTAAATAAATTGATGTTGTATAATAGTTTTGCGGAACATCGTGAATATAGTTATAAGTAAGTAAAATCACATGACAACATGAGCATCACAACTAATCCTACGACATACACAAAGATATTGTCGGAATATATTCACCCTAGGGCCCATTCCTGGCCATCGTCGGCAATTAACTAGTATACCGACATACAAGGGTGGGGGTGTCAACCCAATAGTACTACCAATACCTATCCGTTGGTTCCAACACCGGAATTAAATAGTTGTGAATCAAGTACTGCACAGCAAACTCATGCATGTATCAGATAAAGACTTACAAAACAATAACACGATAATCCCAAGAATATGAGTTGTACAACATTAAAAGGGTGAGCATAATTTTCCCCCAGGTTTGTAAATAATTGAAGTAATAAGTTATAAAAAAGGGGCCACGAAACTCACTTGATTAATGGTAGAAATAGATGAACAAAAGTTTTAGAGGATGAAAACAACAATTGATCAAATACCTATTATTAATTATGAATAATTGTTAAAGATACATTTAAAGAGAATAGATATGTTCGGTCGGTTCGGGTTGGATCGGTCACGCGACACACACACAAGCAGACATAAGTATAAGATCTTATATAGATTCATGTACTAGGAATTGTCACCATTGATAATGATATTAGTATTAAGGATTTCATTGTTACTAAAGGGGTGTACTCAGTATGACAAAATGATCATGTCGATAAAAGTAATAAGGATATTAGTAGTTATTAATGTTAGTCTTGGTTATCGTAAAAATGATAATATTGCTTATACTTATGATAACATTAGTAATAATCAGGATGTTAATATTAATAATGTCGTTAGCAATGGTAACTTTATCAATGTTACTTTAACATCACACAACCTACACACACTACACACAAGAATGCATTCACAATATACAACTTTCAGTCGCACGACTCAACATCCATTTGCATGAATCAACCTTCATTCATACGAATCAACCTTCATTCGTATGAATCAACCTTTATTTGTATGAATCACCATTCAGTCGTACGACACAACATTCATTCGCACCCACATATCCAGTCATACACACACATTCGCACTGCACAACATTCATACGCACACACCCTCATTCGCACGACACAACATTCATCCGCACACACACTCATTCGGATGATACACACTCATTCACACACATATTTCCAATCATACGTCACCATCCATTCGTACATACACACTCAATCGCACAACTTGGCATTCAAACCATAGTCATTTGTGCGATACACAGCTCATTCATGCGAAACAGCTCATTCGCACAGCTCATATTCAGTCGCACAGAAGCAAGCACACAGACACATATGCAGGACATAGAGGTGTTGGAGTGCGCACAGCAGCCTTCGGCCGCGCTCTATGACCACTCGAGTTGCACCATAATACATTCAAGAATCAATTCCCAACCTATTTAGGCAATTGATGCCCACTAAGACTCTCGACAGCACTCGCACATTCGGGAATACCCAAAACACCCGAAACCGACGCAAAAGGGAGAAATAAGATGAAATAAGATTTGACGGTGGTCGTCTACCTGCATAATGTCGAATGGAAACGTCCGGCGGCAGCATTTTGCCGAAGAAACAGAGGAAAATGGTTGGAGACAGAGGGTAAGGGAGATTGGTGATGGTAGGGTTTTGGATAAGGAGATAGCGGCTGATAATGGGTATTTATACCCATTTTCAGAATTGTGAAAATGACACTTTTAGTCCATGGACTTCCAAGGCATTAAATTCTTTAAGTTTGGTTAATTACAATTGGGACCCTGAACTTTGTTAATTATATTAGTAATAGGATTATTAATAGTATGATTTTACAATATTAATGATAATAATATTATTACTAATAATAATTCTAATAATAGCTTTAACAATAGTAATAACATTAATAATATAAATGATGATAATGATAGTAATAATAACAATACTAATAATACTACTAATAATAGTTTTAATAACAATAATAATAACAATAATAACAATAATAATAATAATGATAATAATAATTGTGGTACTAAAAATAATTTATGACTTCAATAATTATGATGATAATAATAATAGTATTCATAATAATAATAATAGTAATGGTAATAATAATAATGTTAGTAATATTAATAATAAAATAACCTTTACATACTAATATTTTCTTAAATACTTAAGGAAAAGAGGGAAAATATATTGGGTAGAATTTTATTAGGTTTTTAATATTTAAGTATTTATGCATAATTAAAATAACGCACATAACTAATGAAGCAAAAATTTGAAATTAAACATATTGATTATGAAATAAGGTTAAATGTTCAAGAAGGGCTAACAAATACCACGTTAATTGACGTACCTTTCGGTGACGGATGTCACACTGGAGGCATTACCTTTATGGAACCAAGTGTACAATCTTCACTGATCATAAGAGTCTTCAGCACATTTACGAGCAGAAGGAGCCAAACATGACACAACCACGATGGTTGGAACTACTGAATGATTACGACTGTGCCATCAAGTATCACCTGGGAAAGGCTAATGTGGTAGCCGACACTCTTAGTCGTAAAGAAACCCTAAAGCCTCGCCGTGTCCGTACGTTACAGCTAAATATTCATTCTGACCTGCCACCATAGATTAAGAATGCCCAAGATGAGGCATTAGAAGAACTGAACATTAAGTCAGAATCTCTTAGAGGAGCTGGGAAGTTGTTACAGGAGAAGTTAGATGGCCTTCGTTATTATGAATACAGGGTATGGGTTCTGTTGTTTGAGAATCTCTAAGAATTGGTTATGGATGAAACTCACAAGTCTCGTTATTCAGTACATCATGGGTCTGACAAGATGTACCGACCACTCAAACCCACCAACCAACACCATCCTCACCGTCACCCTCAACCACCGACTCACACCACCATCAACACAACCGGCATCACTACCTTTCATGAACCCTTGACTGCTATATCAATCATTTTTAAAGTCTTCTCAGTTTGAACTCTCATAGCCACAATGTTCACGCTCATGTTTTTTATCTCTTTTTCTTTTCTTAGTACCATTTCCGCATTCTTGATTTCCTTCTCTATCCCGATCAACAACCACTTTTAACAATAATTCTTTGGACCAAAATCCGATGCTGAATGGAAAAAAACTACCCCCTACATGAACGAAAAAACATGCTACTTAGTTCTTTCATTACATGTGCCATATAGTTCTTCATCCAAAGAAAACCCACCTTGTTACTGATTTCCTTCTTTAGTTGCAAGCAGATGCCAAACAAGGTTCAATCATGATCAGATTTTTAGTCAAAGATAACTTCTTAGCCGAGAAGAAGAACTACGTAAGGCTTAGATTTTACTGGCAGATAACAAGCCAACGGATGTGGCACAGAAGAAATAATTCAATCATATGCTGAAGTGATTCATTTAATGACTTAGAGACGGTACAACAGGTGGTTGTCTTGTTGATGGTTGATAAGCAGAGTGTGAATATAGATCAAGGAAGCTTTTCATGTGTTGAAGATCCTATCAAGGTTAGATATTTTTTTTGTCTTTCACGGGTGAAAAAAAAGACAAAGATCGATGGTGATCGATTCCAAATAGGAAGGGTGAGTGTTTCAATCAACTGCAGGCTATTGTATGCATTGTATGAAAGATTAGGCTTTTTTTGTTGTTTTCTTTTCTCTCAAACTAATTAATTATTGTATTTTTCTTACATATGTGTTCTTTTATAAATAAAGTAAACAAGTAAGAATTTTTTACAGAAACCTGTGCATCTCTCTAGTTTTCTACTCTTCAAAGCACCTTTACATGTTTATTGTTAACCTCACAAGAATCCAAAGAAAATTCCGTTTGATGAGCATGGTGCAAATGTGATAGTATCTTGGTAACATGTGAGAAACTATCTTTGATAACATACTAACATGGATAAGATTATGGATCTAAAAAAATTGAAGGACTTGAGGTTTGTATTATAGCTGTGAACCTTGCACTTTTGGCCAAGTGGTGATGTCAATTCAAATCCCAACCAAAATAATGTATGTGCATAGTTACAAGAAAGTGTGGGAAGTCCTGTCACTAAAGATGGGTATTAAGAGAACTTCAAAAGTATCCTAAAAGTTCGATAAAAACTATTGAATAATATAATAGATATGGAATCCTGGTTGAAAGAGGTTGTTGGTCGAGGAAATTCTATCTTATTTTGATAGGACAAATGGCCGGATCAAGGAAGATGATGATTTATCTTGTCTGTCTTCTTGTTAGAAGGGTCAAAATTCAATCAACTGAAAGAAAGTTAAGACGAACAATAAGGTGTCACAACTTAAATATGGTACCGCAAGGATATTAGTAGTGATATAGAACGTTTGGAACTACAACGATGCACAGATCTACTCAGTTTGTTGATAAATTGGTATGGCTCAGAGATATTTTGGGAATTCATAATGAAATCCATTCATATGAAGGTAGAAGATAGCATGTTGAAACATAAAGACATATATTTAGTGGCGGACATAATTTTTTTTCATGGGGGTCGGAATTTTAGGGTAGGTTGTCTATAACAAATATTCAATCCAATAAATTAAAGTTGTTAATTTTATCATTTTCAAGGATTGAATTAAGAAAGAAATGATGAGATTTGTTTTGTTAGACATCTATAAATTTCATAAGAAAATGTTTAGTATTTTCATGCTTAACTTCCTAAGTAGATTTAAGACACAACTGCAAAAATGTATAATTAGGAATGAGATCTTACTTCACTATAACTCCATGAATGGATGAAGCACCCTCCACTTGCATAGTTATACATGTATGTAACATTTACCAATTGTGTCAAATACACAACTCTCGGTTTGGGATCGCATGACAAGCGTTGCCAAACATTGGTAGTTAAATCCCAAATACACCTATTTAAACAATTTAAGTAATATTAGCCCTTAATCAAGAATTATAGAACCAGCCTAAGTGACTTAGAAATCACGATTGTACATTCCACTAATACTGGAGGTTTAGATTAACTGGATGAAGTGTCACTAATTTAAGGTGGCGTAAAATATCAATTTTAATTTAGGATTTTTTAATGTTTTAATTACCATTCGATTCAAATCAAATTAGACGACTCGTAGCATGTGACAAGTCATGCGATTTTACTAAAATCCAATTTTACAATGGTTTGTTGAAACCACTTTCAACACTTGATAGGATCCAAATCTAAATACCTTGTTTAAACTACGTCGGGCGTTTATCACAAACCAATATTAAACTAATAAACATATTATTATTTTAATGTATAAAATAAATGCTTTTATCTTAAACTTGTTTTTACTTTTAGATACTCATTTTATTTAAATTACCTTTATGAGTATTTAAACAATTTGGTTACTCGTCCTCTTTTGATGGTGAAAAATCGTGTTATAAATAATTTGCAGTTTTATTTATTCCCTAAACAATTGTAAGTAACCACAAACATAACATAAAACAACCAAATCGGGCAACTAGTAAAATATTGTTCGGTTTCGTTTGAGCCACCAAATGACATTGAACTATCTTAGGTAACAACATCTTGCAACCTCGCACTAGATCTAAGATCTCCATATTGATTCTTGTGTGTCTTCGTCTTCGGTCTACGAATCTTTGTCTTCGGTCTACAACTTTGAAGTTTGAATAAACAATTTACATCAAAAATAAAATAAACCAAGGGCCAAAACACCCAAAAAGATACTGTTGGATCATATGAGACTGGTGCAACCAAAACAACACTTAAAAGATTTTGATGTACAATTGAAATGGTCTTCCGAAGACAAATCTTGCTCTTCTGAAGACAAGTCAAAGATCTTCCGAAGCTCAAGTATGAAAAACTTTCGAAGGTAGAACTCAGTTTTCTGAGACTAAGTAGTTCTCCTTCCTAAGTATACAAACTTAGAAGTCCAAGACAAAGTAGAAAAAGTCTTCCGAAGAATAAAGTCATAAAGACTTGTAGAAGACTCGGAAGAAGTTGATTCTTCCGAAGTAAAAATGGCCTCGAAAGAACCAACTATGAACCAGTGGACATAAGTATGGCCTGTCTGACATCCGCTGCAACATCTGATATACTGCATGGCGCTTTCCTACGCCCATTTAGTTGAGCATACTTTAATCCACTGTTCACCCATTATCAGTTGTACAGTTGCCACTTTTAGTTGGTGACAAAAGGTAAGTCATGGACTTGTCATGACTACCTAATCTAGGATAGTATTTTATCTTAGATGCTTTACTTCTAGCAATGTAGTATTTGTCTAGTTGTAAATTCCAGATGGTTATCTAAGTATAACCGGCTATAAATAGTAGTATATATATTTTCTCATTGTAACTCTGTAACTATGCTTGTAAGAGTCTTGTAATACTGATTTGAGAAGTAATATATACAAGTATCTTGAAAACCTATTCTTACGTTCATTTGCATTAACTTATTATGTTACTTGTGAACTTAGTTAGAGATTATGATTTATCAAACTGAGTGAGATTAATTGAGCTTGTGAGATATCTTGTGTTGTGAGACTAACACCGATCATGCAGATACAAACATTACAACTTTCAAAAGACAATCAAACAACTAAACAAACACAAGTCACTATTGCTTGATTTTCGCACAATCAACCAAACACGAAACAATGTATACACTTTAATCAAAATATTATGTATTTTAATTAAATATACGATCTTTTGTCAAAAACCAAAACCCTTTTGATAAATAAAACACATGATCGTATAATTAATGTTTAAATGCGCCCCAAAAGTTGCTCTGATACCACTATTGGTTATCATGTATAGGTTTTAATGATTAAAGCCGTTAACTTTTTTTTAAATAATTAAATATTTAATTGGTTTGTTGTCAAAGCATTTTACATGATTAACATTTAACACACACACCTGGCCAGGCATCTAGTTACACATAATTTAAACAACTTACAATCACAACCATAGGATGTTAAAGATTTTACCTTTGACAATCAAACCTAAAATTTCACACTTTGGAACAACAACATCTTGCTAGTTAACCTTGTTCACAAAAGATCAAAGCTTACAACGATTTCAACACAAAACAATAACTAACAACGGTGGAGGTGGCTGTTGATGACGACGACGGTGTTTGATGGTGGTGATGTTGGCCGCGATCATAAGATCCCGAAGAAGGTGTCTACGGCTAAAGAGGATGGGTGATTATGGTTAGGATTTTAAAAAGTATGATTAGGGTTAAATCTATTCCCTTATTTATATTTAAATATTTACATTTAAACACTAAGTAATTAATTAACTTTTAATCAAATAAACCTAAACATTTAATAGTTGAACTTTTAAACATTAAACCTTTTAATTTTTTAGACTAAATTACAAGTTTTGTCTATTATATTTATTAAAAATATGAAATGGATCCTTTAATTGTTTAGACTTTCACTCTTTATCCTTTATTTGAAAACTTGATTTATTTTATGTCCTTTTACCAAATGTCCATCCATTTAATATGTTAGGTCAAAGAATTTTAATTTCATGTGAGGGCACAATGATAATTCCAACACCCCAAACAATCAAATCTCTCCTGGTAATTTTTTAAATTTCAATTAACCTTAAATTTGTATCTTCATCGAAGAAAGGATCAAACTCTAGATCACTAATCCTAAGGTTAAGTTGTTTTGGTTGAACACTACATTCTCCAAGTCCATGGTTCCTTTCATGCCAACCCAACAACAATGTGTTCACAATAATCTTATGTTCATCAATTTATGCTCCGAAACATATTGTCCAAACTACTTGAAATCTGCATCACCTCCGAAAGCTATAAGAACAAAATCTAAATCATTATTTGGAACTAAATAAATATTGTTCAAATATATAACAAGTAATCGAGGTTTTCTTATCCGGCAGCGCCTGGGCGCCGGGCACACTATCAAAAACCCTTAGGTTTCTACACATTGAAACTGGTATATATAGGCCTCGGCCCATATTAGATGTGACCGGGCCCATTCGTGCGATTGGACCATACGTATGGTTCAATCGTACGACTGGACCATTCTTATGGCTTAGTCTTACGAATGCCCCAATCGCATCTCTCAGTCACACGACTGGTCCATTAGCATGGCTCAGTCATACGACTGAGTCTCATTCGCATATGCTCTTGCGAATGACCCAGTTTCATGTGTTTACAAGGTGTATAACATTAAGCCTAGACTATTCGTCAAGCGACGGACACACTATATATGACTATATATGCTCCAACACTATATAATGACTCAACATCTTCTTGATCGAGGTTTTCCCAAACGAAGTATGACACACCCATTAAACCTTCAGTTCACCTTTACTTTCTTCTAAGATACAGAGTTAGGGTTTAAGAAATTGCCAACGAGAGAAACCTTGATTCTTGAAGAGTTAGGGGTGAGGGGAGTTTCCATTATGCCCTCATGTGAAATTGATATTATTTGATCTAAACGATTAAATGGATGGACGTTTGGTTTGGTTTGATTAAAGAATAAAAAATAGATTAACTTTTCAAATAAAGGACAAAAAGTGAAAGTCTAGAAATTAAACGATCCATTGTAATTTAGTCTTTTTTATTAAATATTTCACCAAATAAATAACTCATTGTTATTTAACTAAATAAACACCATTATTTAATTAATTCGTTTTTTGTGAATAATAACGTGTAACGATTAGACATTATTATCTTGTTGTTGCCCAAAGTTTAACTCTTTGGATCATATCTCGATAGTAACGTTGATATTATCAATGATCGGACATCTAATATCTAACAAGGGGTAGTTAATAGTTTGATCTTTCTACCACTAAAATACTATTTATGTAATTTTAAAACTGTTAGTCTTTTCATAATTTAATTAGTTTATATATGTATTTGAATCTATCTATTCTAATAAAAGAAGTTTTTGAGTTGTCGCTTGTCATAATATTAGATCTCCTAAGTCTAATTTCCCCGCTTCTCATATTAAATATTTATATTAACTATTAAGTTATATTATTTAATTCTTTTTTAGATTAAAATAGTTTTTAATAAATTAAGAAATAATTATTTTTAATAAACATCTTCTCTCTCATAATTCTATTTTAGATAAAAAAAAATTAAAACAAAAGTTCAAAAAAATAATATCATTGCCTTATTACTTATAGTTCTTACTAATATGTAATTTCAATCATATCATATTTCAAATATTACTTTATAATTAATAATTTTTATATTAATTATTTAATATTTTATTTATTCAACTTGTGTAATACATGGAGTACTAAACTACTAATGTATATATGTATAATTTTTCTATAAGATAATATATTTAATTTAATTTCTTTTAAAATAATTTTATATATATTAAAGATTTTTACATAAACATATGTTTAACAAATAATACAAGTTATATAAACACACATTACACCGACACCGGAAGAACATATGACTATTGTAACATAACGTTCATGGACTGAAAAGTCCATGAGTTTAACGTCACTAATTTCGGCTTTGTGTATTGCTTTGAAACGTCGTCGCATAATCTAGATACTAGGTTAATTGTCAGTTAATTAGCGACGAAAATACGTTTATTTAATTATAAAAACACATAATAAAATTAAATAAATATTCAAAACATCAACAGCTCTAATATTACATTAGTCTTTTAAAGGCAAGAAATTAGAAAAAACAAATTGTCTTGACACAAGTTGGTAAAAAGATGTGAACATATCACAACTTTTCAAATAAAGTAAGACCCTTAACGAATTTTTTACAAAATTTTCGGGCCTTTAAAAAGATTCTCTCACATGAAAAACGGAAAAGAGTATATTACATTTTAGTCCACGCGTTTTACGAATATTACGGTTTCAATTCAATTATTTTTTTATTATAATAACGGTCCAATTAACATTATGGTTTTACGAATTTTGTATGTGTATATATTTTATTGTTTGGTACCTAATCACAGGGGTAATATTGTAAATTAACATTAAGTTAACAGATTAGGTGAAATTGAATTTAAGGTTGAAACTATTAATAAATAAATAATTGGACTAAAACCGTAATTTTCATCAAAACATAAGGACTAAAAGCGTAATTTACTGAACTGAAAAAGTAAACGTCAACGATAGTCTTTTTTTTTTTTTTTTTTTTTCATTTTCATCAACTGCTTCATTCATCTCTTTCATTCCTTACTTGCATAGTTCAATACATATCAAAAGATCCATAGAAACTGTTTGTGTGGTTGACTTTCCATCTGTTCGTCACAAGAAACAGAAATCAATGGCTCTTCTTGTTGATCCCCTTATTTCCGAATCGATTTCCAATCTTACTAAAATGGTAGCATTTGCAGTGAAAACAACTGCCAATTTCAAACCTCAACTGGAGCAACTCCAACGCACTTTACAGACGATAACCCCGATCATCAACGACGTAGTGAAGCTGAATCAGATACTGGATCAGCAATCCGACATGTTCATAGATGAAATCAAGAACGCCGAAAAACTTGTTGAGAAGTGCTTGAAAATCAGGAGGATTAATTTCATCAAGAAGTTCACTCACTCATTGAAGCTGAAAGGTGTTGACAACAAGCTGCTTCGATTCTTTCAGCTTGAAGTTCAAGCAGATCAGTGCCGCAATAACAAACAGGCACTCGTTGAGTTGAAGGATGTGAAACTAAAAGTTGATAGGTTATCAACTATGATGGCGGAACAAAACCATCATATAGTTCCCATAAGAGAACAAATGGGGAATGAAAGGGAGAAATTCGGTTGGCGTGTTCCCATACTTCCTGCAGGGATTGTGGCGTTTGGTGAACCACTGAAGAAGCTCAAGATTAAGGTTCTTGATGATGATGAAAGCTCGGTTGTGGTTGTTGCAGCCGCTGGTGGATGTGGGAAGACCACTTTGGTGATCATGCTTTGCCATGATGCTGAAATTCATGGTCAAATTCATCAATCAAATTCGTTGTTGAAAATGTTTATGGTTTTGTTTGTTTGATACTAACGTGTGTGTTACTCTAATTGGACAGACGAATTTGGCGAAAACATCTTCTTTGTGACAGTTTCAGAGACACCCAACTTCATGGTAATTGTCAATGATCTTATTAACCCAAACTCATCGAGTCAGATGATTCCGTTTCAAAGCGATGAAGATGCAAAACATAAGTTGGGGAACTTTTTGCTTGAGAAAGCATCAAGTCCTGTGCTTTTAGTGCTAGATGATGTGTGGGATGAATCATTTGTTGATAAGTTTCCACTAAAGATCAAAGGATGTAAAATCTTGGTCACATCTAGGACCGCCTTTACCAAATATAATGATGTGTTTCGGTTTGACCCTTTGAGTGATGCAGATTCAAAGACCCTCTTTTCTCTCTCAGCATTTTCTGAAAGCAAGAAGAGGCCAAGAATTACTGTTGATGAGAAGCTGGTGAATCAGGTAACATTATGTTCTGTTCTTTACTACATGGAGAATAGTGGTTTAGCTAAGTCTAGTGCTAAAATTAATAACCACTAGAGGTGAATATTTCAGCCCACGTACTTACAGTTAAAATCAGTGCAACAATACAAATTAAAATCATATTGAAAATGTTAGTTATATATATAAAAATGTCAATGATGTGTTTTTGGCAAACCAAATCGACCTGTTGTGAATTGAACCAAATAATGCATGTTTTGCCATATTACCAATTACAGACTCATTTCTCCACATCTAGAGACCATGGTACACCAGACCACCAGTGATTTCCAATATGTGTGGGCTGCGGTGTAGGGATAATTTATCTGCACATCTTATTCATAGCTCTTTGCAACTTTTCATTACTCAAAAACTGGATTTTTTTTGTCATGAACAAATAATGCTCCACTATTCAACCATAAGTTTACACTTGGAAGCTCAATACTTACTATGAAAATGTCATTGATTTTAATAAGTCTAATGAAGACTATATAATAATTCCACATGCTAAAGCGGTAGTGCTTCTTCTTGCTACTTCTACTCTCTAATTTGAGGACTAACCATTCTTTGTAGGTGGTGCAATGTTGTAAGAAACATCCACTCACGCTTATAGTGGTGGGTGGTTCCTTAAATGGCAAAGATGAGTTAGCATGGACAATCATGCTCAAAAATTTGTCTCATGGTAATTCGGTTATAGATATTAATGAACAAGTACGTAACTGTCTAGAAAGAAGCTTTACAACATTGGATAAAGACCTTAAGGAATGTTATATGGACTTTGCGCTATTCCTCGAAGATCAAAGGATCCCTGCAGGCGCTCTCTTAGATATGTGGGTGCATTTATACAACCATGATGATGGGGGCATTGATACGTTCGACAAGATTTTTGGACTTGCATTCAGAAATCTTGTTAATCTTGTGGCTACTAGGTACACAAGCTTTCTTAACTACTTTGTGTTTGTATTTACACACTTTAACTTCTGAGGACACACACTAAAATTACTTCCTTCCCCATCCACATCACAAAACTATTCGCCTTGTTTATAACTTGATGATGTGTGATGTAATTTTAGTGATATGGCGTACAAATCACATGTGTAGGATGATAATAGTTGGTTACCCAAGTTAACAACAAAATTATTGTTAATCCTAAAATTAGTTTGGATCTTCTAAGTCTCAACAAACTAGTGATAACTGCTGCTTTTAAGAAGATCCGTATAAGTAATGAGCAGAAGAACTTTAGTTACTGCATTTACACTTTCATTGTTTATATTTGAATGTAAACCTAATGCCCAGAATGTATAGTTTTAGGAAAGAATCAGGCGCGATAGTTAACTACTGTGACCAGCAATTTGTCACACAACATGATTTGCTGAGGGAACTTGCAATTCACCTCAGTAGCAAACCAGAAGTACCCATCGCGCAGAGGAAAAGATTGATTATAAATGCAGGAGGAAAAGATCTGCCTGAATCAATTTTGAAAGTCCAAGAACCCATGCAAGCCACCATATTATCTATTTCCACAGGTGTTGCTTCACTCCCATAAATTTGTTTCAAAACTGAAGGTTTACCATATTGTGAATCATGGTTAGTTTATATTATGCTTCCTGTAATTGATTATACAAATTTTATTACAGGAGATTTGTTTTCTTCCGAATGGGGTGACATGAAAGTCCCTGAAGTTGAAGTTATGGTGTTGAACATAAAGTCGAAAACCTACAGCTTACCCCACATCATGAAGGAAACACAAAAGTTGAAGATTCTAAACATAACAAACCATGGTTTATACCCAACATACATCGAGAACTTCTCCACTATTGGCTCTTTATCCAATCTATCAAGGATTAGGGTGGAACGCGTTGCAATATCTTCACTGAGTACATCCATTTTAGGATTGAATAAGTTGCAGAAAGCATCATTCATCATGTGCAAAATAGGCAGCGCTTTTGAAACTGAACTCAATGGTGATAACCTCAATGTCTGGCCAAGTCTTGTTGAACTTGAGATGGATTACTGCCAAGATTTATTGAGATTCCCTGGGTTACTATGTGGTTGTATCCACCTTAAGACTTTAAGCATCACAAACTGCAATGAGATGTGTGAAATATCTGAGGAATTTTGTAAGTTAACTAATCTGGAAAACTTAAGTCTTCGATCTTGTACAAGACTCGAAAAGCTGCCTGAATCAATCACAAGACTTGAAAAGCTAAGCATCTTGGATATATCAGATTGTGTAAGCTTGAGCGTGTTGCCAGCAAAAATGGGAAAGCTAGGTGGTTTAAGAACCATATACATGAAGGGTTGTATGGGACTTAGTGAGCTTCCATCATCTGTAGAGGAGCTATCTAACACAAATGTGTTTTGCAGTGAAGACATATATCATCAATGGCGTTTGTATAACAATGTGGAGACAGATCTAGTGGAAGAAGATAGAATTGAAACCTTCTACAAAATCACTAGATCATGAGACTTGATAAGGGACTCTTATGACATACAAAATATATGTGAGCTTATATTAGGCAGAGTTAATTTCGGTTTTATTTCTTTAGTTTTGTAAAGTGTCTCCATTTGAGTACAACCTTTAATTTGTCTCAATTTTTGCCTAGAGTTTTGTAAATCGTTTCTAATTTCGTCTTTTTGACTAACGATGTTAACATTTCTATTAGATTTTTTAAAAAGACCAAAATATCATCAGGAACTTAAATAATTTATAAACAATCTCATCACTCTATCACTTTCTAATTTCACTCTCTACTATCCCTCTCTTCTTTCTCCACCGCACCACACACCACCACCATCACCGCCTACAACCAAACCATTATAAGAACCTCGATTCAAACAGAATAACATGATACAACAACTTCTGCAATGATTTTAGATTCTTTGGTTCGAGTAAGAACCATTTGAACTCCGGATCAAGGGAAGATATGAGAACTGAGTTGGAGCTAATTTGAGGATTCGTTGTTGGAATGTGTTGACATTAATGGATGCTGAAGAAGATAATGAGGTTTAATGCACTATAGATCTGAGAATCCATGGCGGCTAATCGATGATCCAATCAAATTACAGTGTTTTGTTGAAGAAGATGATGATTTGTGAAATTGGTTTATCTCTCTAAGCTTTGAGTGGGATGTAAAATTAAGTTGAAAAACAAGGTAAAAGATGAAAGGATAGAGAAACAACACATTAGTAGTTATGCCTAATGGGTCCTATTACTTGGTGGCTTAGGTGGTGGTATGTGGCGGATGGCTGGTTTCTAGTGTGGTTGTCATGGGTAGATGTCAATGATAATGGTGGGAAGTGGGACAGATGATGATGTGTATATGATGTACATGGGTGATGGGGTCGGCACGAGGTGTTTATTGTTTTTGTAAGATAAAATAATAATAATTTTATAATTTAATATTTAGCTTTACTTCTAATCAAAAGTGTTTTGTTCAATTAACACTCACTTAATAGAAAATAAGGGTGTGCAACTGGTTCAAATTGTCTGGAATCGAACCGAAATCGGGAACCGGATAGCCTCATTCTGAAAACTAAAACCAAACCTTATGGTAACCTAACCGATTAGGTTCTTAACCGGGCAACCAGTTCCGTTCTTTTTTTGAAAAACCAATAAAGAACCGGTTTTATTAATGAGCCCAAAATAATTTGTAGTTCCATTGTTGGATTAAATTAGTATTGTTTTGCTTAGCTTTATCCTAACTAGATATATTATTAGGTGATGTTTAAACTATAAATAAATAAAAGGTACAAGTCGCATGTTCTCCAAGTATTGGAATTAGGATTCATAATTATAAACAGTTTTTTAAATAAGAAATTATGAAATAAACTAAAGAATTTGATGCAAGCTAATTGTCACGGACTGATTTGTTCAGTTCTCGTGTGGCACTTAGATTCGTTCTAAATCAGCCTTCTTGATCTTGAATGGATGGATTTTACAACGGAAGTCTTGTAAGGGAATGTTAGTTTGGTAGTACGCAAGTAAGATGCTTGTGGTGTGTGATTACAACACAAGTGTTTTGCTTGTATTAATACAAGGACAAGGCTTTTGTTACAAGGAACTTAGGTGGTTTCAAATGAGCTACCAACATCACCTATTTATACTAGTTCATATGATCTAGAGTCTTCCTAATCTAGATCATTCTAATACAAGATATTTACATGGATTTCTCTAGATTTCTCATGGTCTTTCATGGTTGCTCCATGGCTGATTTTTGTAGCCTTTTCTAGAGAGTTCCATGGTCTTTAAGGGCTGCACAAGTTGCTCCTTTATAGCAGCCTTTTATGCTCGGTTTCTAGCACGTCCTGGGACGTTCTAGAGTCTTCCAAGGCTGCAATGTTGCTGTAGAATTATATGGGTTGTTCCGGAGTTTTCCGGGCAGCCTTTCTTGCTTCGTAAGTGCCCCTAATCGATAAAAACTAGTGTGTTGCGGCCTGCGTTTTGGCGGGTCGTGACATTCTCCCCCACCTAATGCCAGGACGTCCTCGTCGTGTTGCCTGGATGCCTCATGAGCTGTCTTCATGAGTTTCAAGATAGAGATGGTTTTGCCTCGACGCCTTGTATCTGGCTCCAAGGTAACGGTGTGCACTTGGTCTCCCTTGATGATGTACATGGTGTTGATGAATGTTACTGGGCAGGCTTTTGCTTTTCGAAAGAAATCCATCCCTAGCACGATGTCATAGTCGTCTAGTGGGACTACTGAGAACTGCAACTTGCCTGACCACGTACCAATCTTTGTTTTTTACGCTCCATGCTGCTCCTTATATGGGTTTGGTGTCTCCAGAGGCGGCTTTGATCCAACCTTCTTGTGTGGTGATCCTTAAGCTAAGTCTTCGAGCCTCTTTAGGTGAGATGAAGTTGTGGCTTGCTCCGGTGTCAACCAACGCTTTCACAGGTTGCCCTTTTTTCCATGTTTACGAACCGAAGTCCCTTCGATTCTGTCTGTGGGTTGTCTCTGGTTATGGTCTGGTTTGATTGGTTTGTCATCACCAAGGGCTTGCCTTCAACTGTACTTAACGCATTAAGTAGTTGAAGTTGCATTGTTCCTAGAAGAACCTCTTCTGGTTCTGATGGTTCATCATCAGATCTGATCAAGGCTGTAAGTTTAGCCTTTTTCGGACAATCCCGCGCATTGTGCGGTCCATCGCAAAGGAAACATCCTTTGATCATTTGTACCTCCTTCCCATATCTTGGTGGTCGTCGATTGTCTTCTCTTCGATTCTGACTTTGGTTATTATTATGGGGTCTCGCTCCCCCACCTTTTCATCGTTATCCTCCATAACGACGGGTTTTGTGATCGCCTTTCATTATGGTCGATCAAGCTTTCGGCAACAATGATGGCTGAGGATAAGTCTTGAACATTTCTTCGTTCAAGTTCGGTTCTTGCCCATGTTTGTAAGCCATCGATGAAGTACATGAGAGAGTCCTTTGGTGACAAGTCCGGAATTTCTAGCACAAGGGTAGTGAAATCTTTGACGTAGTCCTTGATGCTACCCTTTTGCTTTAGATTACGAAGCCGAATCTTTGCTTCGTGTTCAGCGTTTTCCGGATAAAATTGTTTCTTGATTTCTTTTATGAAATCAGTCCAAGTTTGTATGGTGCACGTACCTTTATCAATCTCCATGTGCTTTCGTCGCCACCATAAAGCTGCGGTCTCCTTCAAGTAAAGAGTCACCGTCTTGATCTTCTTGGCGTCATCGACAGTATCGACGGCCTCAAAGTATTTTTCCATCTCCCAAAGGAAGTCATCCACAGCCCTCGCCTCTCGTTTACCAACGAATGGTGATGGTTTGGGATGTCCACCTTTGTAGAGGCATGGATTATGTTGTCACCTCCGGTTGCTAGTGCGCGCTTGCAAACACTTAGTTCGGTTTGCAAGTCTTTGATTTCCCTCTCGAAGTTAGCTTTTAGTTGACCCAACTCCCTTGTGAATGCCTCTTCCATCTCCTTCCTTATCAAGGAGAGGGCGAGTTTGAGGTCGCTTCGCATTTCGTTGAAGTCATTACCTAACGACTCAACATGTTGCAAAGAGTCGTAGGTATGTGTTTTGAAGATATCGACTTCAGCCTTGAATTCCACCATTTCGTTTTTGAATTCAGACAATAATACCTCGACATCTTCAACTCTTTTGTCCATGCTTGCAACCAAGTCTTTGGACATGCTTCGAGTTCTCTTGTCACCTTTACGAGCCTCCTCCCGTCCACGGGTCTCGTCTCCGGCAACGCTTGCGACTACAATCTTCTCTGGATTTGATGCCATCCCAAAGAGTCGACGCGGCTCTGATACCACTTGTCACGGACTGATTTGTTCAGTTCTCGTGTGGCACTTAGATTCGTTCTAAATCAGCCTTCTTGATCTTGAATGGATGGATTTTACAACGGAAGTCTTGTAAGGGAATGTTAGTTTGGTAGTACGCAAGTAAGATGCTTGTGGTGTGTGATTACAACACAAGTGTTTTGCTTGTATTAATACAAGTACAAGGCTTTTGTTACAAGGAACTTAGGTGGTTTTCAAATGAGCTACCAACATCACCTATTTATACTAGTTCATATGATCTAGAGTTTCCTAATCTAGATCATTCTAATACAAGATATTTACATGGATTTTCTAGATTTCTCATGGTCTTTCATGGTTGCTCCATGGCTGATTTTGTAGTCTTTTCTAGAGAGTTCCGTGGTCTTTAAGGGCTGCACAAGTTGCTCCTTTATAGCAGCCTTTTATGCTCGGTTTCTAGCACGTCCTGGGACGTTCTAGAGTCTTCCAAGGCTGCAATGTTGCTGCAGAATTATATGGTTGTTCCGGAGTTTTCCAGACAGCCTTTCTTGCTTCGTAAGTGCCCCTAATCGATAAAAATTAGTGTGTTGCGGCCTGCGTTTTGGCGGGTCGTGACATAATGTAGACATATAGTTAATTATAAACGAAAAATCAAATCTTCAATGTTTTAATCCACCTTGCAAATTATTTTTTTCATTGATCTTCAACGATCCTTATCGACCCAAAAACATCTAAAAGCAAAACCTTTATACAAAGCAAGACACCGTAATAAAATAATATGATTAGCATATTAATATAATTACGTTTTGTGAACTTGTTCAAATTTCTATCTCATCGTCTTCATTAATTTGTTTGTTTTCTTTCTGGATCCAGTCTTGCGTGCAGATTAATGCTTTAACGATGTTAGGGTAACAAGCTTCTATGTTTCCACCACTCATGCACTCGTGATAAAGCGGGCTCAGAAGCAACATTTAAAATCAGAATAGCAAATATATCTAAATAATAATAAACTAAAATGTATGATTAGTACGAACATAATTATCTAAAATATATGATTAGTACGAACATAATTATCTAAATAAAAATATAATAAATTAAATATTACCTTGCCATTCGTGCAAGGACCGGATATCTACCGGTATTTGTCTTCCACCATTAGAGAATATCAAAACCATCTTGTTATCTGGTTCACACCATCAGTCAGGTATTTTCAAGTTCTGTTTTTGACTAATCGGACTGAGCACCACCGCCCCAGTATTTTGAAACTTACCCATAAATGAATTGTTACTTTTATACTTTATTCTCCATACCCACCCCATTGCTTGAACCACTTTCATACTCAGCCTCATATTCCCTATACAGTAAATGCAACTCAGTCTTCACATCTTCAACCATGTTGTGTACCTTTTCATTAATTTTGTATTCTTGCTTATTTCTTATATTCATATCTTCACTCAAATACTCCATGGGCAACTCATATTTCTTGGCACACCACACATTATTACATCAAGCTTAATCGCAGATCTAATATGTTCACGAACTGGAAAAACATGTTTGTCCTACATGTCCATCATCTTCAAAGTATTATTAAATTTTACTTGCATCGCTCCTATCATTTTTCTAAAAATCTAGAATGTCCTAATTTAATCTTACGTGCTCTTGCAGGTTTCATGTATATCCATAACCTTAGCATATTGCTCATGGAAAATCACATAAGTTGAACAACTAACATGTGATGTTTACTTTTCAACAAGTTCAGTAAATCAGCCAAATTTTTAGTAACCAATTACTTCTACTTGGCACAACATCAACTCACTCTGGTATTCACATCCTACTACCATATAATTCAAAAGCTTGCATAGGTCATGTGCCCTCCATAGCATCTTGTATGTACTTTCCATCTTGTGCATACATCAAAACTTAACCAGGCCTTTGTGTTCTAAGTTTTTCTCTTGCATACACGCTTTAAAGGCTTGAAGCCTAACAGACAATGACCATATATACTTAACAGTGTTACGAATATCATCAATGATTTTACTTGTTTCTTTAACACACCTTGTACAATCAAGTTAAGGATGTGAGCCAAACATCTAACATGTATGTACATACCATTTTGAATAAGATTTGACATGAAGTTTTAAGTGCTCTAACCACCGCATCGTTTGATGCAGCATTATCCATGGTTAATGTCATCATTTAATTGATTCCCCACTCATCAAGGTAGTCCTCAATAGCTCTCGCAAGCTGATCAATCTTATGACTCAGAATTGGTCTAAAGTTGATTATTCTTTTCTTATAGTTCAAGTTATCATCGATAAAGTGAGTCGTGAAAGACATAGAGTTGATAGGTTGTTCTAAAATCCACGTATACGTTGTGAATGACAATCTGTTTCTGTTTTTTATAAAATAATATTGTAACTTATTTTTTCTTCAAGATAAAAATTAGGATATCTCAGGCAATAGTATACCTCGAGGGAAGGTTAACCTTAGGACAAACAACCTCTATAAACTCCCTAAACCCTGATCATTCAACAAAAGCAAAAGGAAGTTCATCATCTATGATCATCTTAAATAAGAGCTTCTTAACATTAGTGGGATCGAACTTCCCATCTTTAATGTACCTTGGCCATCTTAACTTTTATTCAAAGACAAGTTAGGTGATGATTATATCCTTATTAATTTGAGGGATTCTTGCTACAATAGTCAACATGCTTGTTTTGATGAGTTTCCATTTTTACTTCAGTCCGCTGCCAAAATGTCACGACAATAGTTGCATTTTGCATCAGTTCTTACACCATTTTCATTATATATGGCCTCCATATGTTTTCAACATTTTCTTTATAGCTCCTTCTCTTATGTTACACCGTTGTTTCCTAGCTGTCTTATCATCCATAATTGTTTCCATCATTTTCGAAGCCGTTTGATATGTTTTGGGGACCCATTATAGAAAGAATAATAAATGTTTGTAAGCAATACAAGTTAATAACTTAATATATTGACAATTTAGTATAATTAAAAATACAAGCTCATTTACTCTTATTATTTAATTTAATATTTAATTGACTTTCATCAGACATCACCGGCTCTTTTATCTTTTTTTTACTCTTTCTTCCCTACAACTCATCTTCTCCAATTCATGTCCTTCATGAAACCTGCAACTTAACATCTTCTCAAGAACTTCTTGATAGCTCAAAGAAGCAACTATCTTACTCGAACTCAAGATTAAAACATTTACACTGCATCAATGAACCTTGCGCTTTCGCATCTTGCGAAAATAGCCGCATCAAGTTCGCATCATGGAATCGCATCACATCAGGTGCAGCGATACGCTCTCAATACCGCATCACGCCTATCACACATTATGCGTGCATGATGCGCAATTCAAAACCAAGGTGAAAAGTGTATCAATTAAATTCAGAAAGTTTTAAAAATGGAAAAGCTGCTAAACCACACACTGCCAGTAAGTGCACCGGTCGAAAGTAGAAAAGCAAGTAAGTCTGAGTATCGAACCATGGACACAGATCTAGCAACTTTTGGTATTAAACCTTGTCGACTCCCAGCCTAATAACTTGATTTAAAAGATAGTTTTTATCAGCTAACTGCAATTAAATTAAGTTAAACATGCTAGATAGAATAGCAAGCTGAAAAAACTAGAGAATGATCTAAAAGTCAAATATGGATAAAAGTAGGTTACTTTGGCGAGAATCCCTAGACTCGTAAATAAAATCCTAACTCTAGTAATGAATGAAGACCATGTCCAACCCGATAACCCCAAAAGATAAACCAAACCAAACAGTAAGATAAGCGAAGAAGTGCTAAAATAAACTAACTCGAGTTATCGACCATCAAGTCCCACGACTATCATGTATAAAGTAATTTATATACTAAAACCACAAGCTATGAAGCAGAAATAACAAAGAAAACCAAAACCTAGGAAACTCTAGACGCGAGTAAACAGGTGGACCGGAGTGATCGGCAAACCAAACCGCCAAACAATGCCTGATTATTAACCTAGCAATTCTAAAATAGATTTCTTACCTCTAGAAAAAAATTGCATGTTTTAATTAATTGGTTTAATGATTATTACACTCGACTTAAATTTCTCACCTTCAAGATTTTAAATTGAAAATTAACTTATTCAAACTAACTCCCGAATTAGAATCGGCTGGTGGAATGTTTCTACGTTGTGGGCTGCTTCTGTTGGGTTGTTGCTGTTTCTGTTTGAGCTGATGCCCAACACTTAATTTCCTGTTTTTTAAACAATAATTTGTTAATTATAACTTTAATCTAATAATTTTAAGCTCCACCCTCGAGTCTTCGCGGCTAGTTTATTTCTTGTATTTTGCTCATTTCCACACGAACACCTATAAAATTTTAAATAAATAAATAAATAATAAAGTTAAATAAAAACTAATAAAAGTAATAACAATCTATAAACTAATATACAAAATACATGAGAAATTATATGTGTTATACAACACATCAAATATCCTCAGACTTGAACTTTTGCGTCCCTGAAAAAGAATCATGTTATAGAATCATAAAAAAGTTATTTGGTCTCAGAAATTTAGATAATCTTATATAGAAATCAACACATTGATAACGATTGCAGGTATATTTGTCCTCCACCGATTCCCAGGCCCCTAATCATGATAATTTAGTTCAAATTGTTCAATCAACTACGTGTCTCACACTTTGGAAACCACAGACCATCTAATCTGTTTTCAAGCTTATAAGGTTAAAGGTTATTACCTACTACTTTATGTAAACAAAAAGCATTTAAAATTAAATTTATGATGGATAACGGACGACTTTTTAAGAGCTTCCTTTAAAAAAAAATTATACCTAACTTACAGGTTGTATCCATTAAGTCACAATCCAAGTGAGAAACTACTTAAGCTATAGTAATTTATTTAGTTTTCTAACTTAATTAACCTAGAGGGTGTATCAACAGAGTCACTATCTCGAGGGTAACACCAAGCCTCGTAATCCATATCTAACTCAAAATGGATGATGGAATTTTCTAGCACCACAATTGTGTGTCATTTGTTTAAACACTTTGGTATTACTTATAGTGGTTGTTTTATACTATCAAATAGCTTCGGTTTAGCTATTATCCTTAGGTGAGGACCAACAAGAATCATGATCAGAATTAAGTGCATTTATTCAATCCCGCATTTATTCAATCTTAGGGAACCTTTCTATCAGCTGGGCCTATCCACACATCCTTAATCAGATTTTTTTCATTCATTTAATTAGCTAATACATATATATTGATGACCAATCCCGATTTTACCTATCATCTTCCATTTATTTTATGCAAACTCCAATTTCAAGGGACATTTTTGTATTTTTTTTAAATTTTGATGGATTATTAATTGTTTTTAGTTATTTCAAATTTTTTAATATTTTTAAAAAATTTAAGACTCAATGTACAAACTATATGAGTGTACAAAACCTATACGCTAGTCTTCATCCCCATACTTAAAATCTGCATTGTCCTCAATGCAGGAATGGAAGCAAACTCAGACTAAAAAGAAAATAAAATATGTAATAGCAACAAATATTTAAACAGACTCCCCTGGTATAAATGATAAAAGCGCGCATAAGCGTGTCTTGTCTGTACAACATGCACAGCCATATAGCATTTCAGTCGTGACTGTAATGAAAACCTGCAAAAGTACAACTAAAAAAAAGTAAAAATACCATGTATGTGTGGGATGCCCGTTTACAAAATAATTTTTAAATTGACCCCCACCCGAATGGAGATTGAGTACGGCCAGGAGAAAATCATGCAATAAAATGGTTCAAGACAATCCTATAGACTCAACAATGACTTTAAAAATAAAATATAATGAATAAAAAAGGAAACATACCTGGCAGGTGATGATACAAAACTCTAAAACAATAAACGTACCTGCACCTCACATGCTCGTGCCAACCTCAGGAAGATCATCGTCTCCCCCTCTATCTCCTCAAGCTACCCACCAATGTAAACTTTTAACATGGGCTCATTCAATAAACCTTTGACCTCACACATTCTATATCTCTATAGTGCCATACTAAAAACCTGAGTTACTAAATGTGGACATGTCCAACACGACTTAAGCTTCCCAGAAACAACCTCATCGAGAATTATAAAGCAACAATATATCCACACACTTAAATTCTTTCACACTCTTAATGTGGCGATTGTGCAGTTTCTTAGTCCTCTTCTTATAAGCCCAAGAGACCTCTCATACGTCTATCGTGTAACTCCTCTAACTCATGTATTCGGAGAAACCGGTGCTTACTCGTAACTTTCAGATCAAGATTCACCTTTTGCAAGGCCCAATACGCGCGGTGCACCAATTCTACCTGGTAGATGACTCGCTTTTCCACAAATCATCCTAAAAGGGGTGGTACTAATAGGCGTCTTATATGCAGTACGCAGAGCCTAAAGTGCATCATCTAGATTGTCGGCCCAGTCGATGCGGCTCTATCCAATAGTTTTTTAATATACGTTTAATACACGGTTGGCATTCTCCATTGTCCACTGATTGTGGATGATTGCAGTTGAAAGCCGATGGGTAACCCCATAGCGTTTCAACATCTTTTTCATCTATGCATTACAGAAGTGGGTGCCACAATCACTAATGATGGCCTTGGGACTACCAACCTCATAAACAACTTCCTTAGAAATTTCACAGAACCTAGCACTATTAGTAGCCAAGGCTTTTGGCTCCACCTACTTAGACATGTAATCCTTAGCTACCAGAATGTAGCGACTCCCATGTGACAAGGGGAATGGTCACATGAAATCAATGCCCGAGATATCAAAAATCTCAACAACCTGGATCAAGTTTTAGGGCATCTCATTCAGGGATGAGATGTTGTCCGCTCTCTAGCAAGCATCATAACTACGGACAAACTCATAGGTGTCCTTGAAATGGTGGGCCAATAAAATCCTTCATCACACACTCGCTTAACAGTGCAGGTTCCCTCATAGTGTCCGCTAGTTGAGAATACTATGAGTCACAGGTCTAAACACGCACTCTAACCATCTAGTCCTTGCCTATCCTAAACAAATAAGGATCCTCCCAATATAAAAACTTAAGATCAGCAAAGAGTTTCTTCTTTTGCTGGTATGACATCTCATTAGGGAGCTCCTATGGAAAGGTTGTTCGTGATATCAGTGAACCATGGATAGCCCTCCTCCTGGGCTCTTACAAATATCAACATCTCATGGAGAAAGGAATATCCTATCTTCTCCCTCCTAGACCCCTCACTCTTTAAACTCTCTGGCCTGATAGGTGATCAGCCTCCATATTCTTCGATCCTTTCGTATCCTTAATCTTGATGTCAAACTCTGGAGCAAGAGAATCCACCAATCAACCACGGTTTCACGTCCTTCTTCCCGAAAAGTAATAAAAAGCAGCATGATTAGTGAAAATAATGATCTTAGAAAGCACAAGTTAGAGGAAAACGTGTCACATGCAAATACAACTACCAACAAATTCTCTCAGTTGTAGTGTAATTCTCTTAGGCATCGTTCAAAGCCTTGCTAGGGTAATATATTATGGTGAAAAGCTTCTCCTTACTTAGAATGACCCCAACGGCAAAATTTCCCTCAAACTAACCCTAGGTGTGTGTCGTGAGTTATATGCGTATGTATGTAGGGAAACATGGCGTACGTACATTAGCGTTTAGTGCAACTTTTGCAGGTAACTAAAACAGTGCATTTTCTGTCAATAGAATCACTCCGGTGAGTAAAGACGCAATGTTGGAGCTCGATAGAAGCGGAAATCTTGTCCTCACGGACGGTCGCACCAGCGCATGGACCTCAAACACCACCGGTGCTGGCATCGAGTCTGCCGAGTTACTAGAAAACGGAAACCTCGTCATGTATACCGCCGATCAAGATATAGCATGGCAAAGCTTCTCCCACCCATCAGACACACTCTTGCCCGGTCAACCTTTGACCATCAACGTCGAGCTGACTTCCTCACGGGTACCCACTCGCGGGGGCGGCTATTACACTTTGAAAATACTACAAGAACCCACTTCATTAAGCCTAGCTTTAACCTACAACCTACCTGCAGATCCTTATAATCTTTCAATGGAAGCACGGTCTAACTATTCGTACTGGCAAACACCTGAGTTCTCTAACGTCACCGGAGATGTTGTGGCGGTGCTTGACCAGGCCGGAAGTTTCGGAGTGGTTTATGGCGGAGATTCTACCGGATCAGCAGTATACGTGTACAAGAACGACAACGACAAAGGTGAACTATCATCTGCCAGTAACCAAACAAGCAAACCATTGGTTCTAAGGAGGCTAATCCTAGAAACCAACGGTAATCTTCGGTTGTATCGTTGGGACAACGACGTGAATGGATCTCGGCAATGGGTGCCTGAATGGGCGGCAGTTTCAAACCCCTGTGACATTGCTGGAGTTTGCGGGAACGGGATATGTAATTTGGATAGAAGCAAAACAAACGCATCTTGTGAGTGTTTGCCTGGTTCTAATACCAGTGGAGGAGATTTTCGGTGTAGGGCCAATTCATCCTTCACTGGGAGTTGCAGATCAGTTCCTCACGAGAACTCGACCAATTCCCAACTCAAAATCCAAACGGTTCAACAAACGAATTACTATTTCTTAGAATCTGCAGTGATAGCAAACTACAGCGATATCCCCACGGTTTCAAAGTGTGGGGACGCTTGCTTATCGGATTGTGAATGCGTTGCTTCTGTTTACGGGTTAAACCAAGAGACACCATATTGTTGGGTCTTGAGGAGCTTGGAGTTTGGTGGGTACGAGGATTCGGGTTCGACCATGTTCGTTAAGGTCCAGTCGAATGTGTCTTCGAGCAGTGAACCTGAAGACAATTCAGGGATGAGCAGCAGCACTCGCACCAAGGTTTTGGTCCCTCCTGTTGTTCTCGGCATGCTTGTTCTTGTTGGACTCTTATGTTGTCTACTGTACATTTATGTTCATAAAAGAAGAAGTTTAAAAAGAGCCCTCAATAATTCCTTAATTGTCTCAGGAGCCCCTCTTAGTTTTAACTTTCGCGACTTACAAAACAAGACAAATCATTTTTCAGAGCTACTTGGAACAGGTATCTTAATTTACATTGCTGTCAGATTAATTTTAAAAGTGTTGAAAGTTATCTGATATTTTTGTACTTTATAGGCGGTTTTGGTAGTGTTTACAAAGGAAATTTAGGAGACGGTACGTTGATTGCTGTAAAGAAACTAGACCGGATTTTGCCACATGGAGAAAGGGAATTCGTAACCGAAGTAAACACAATCGGTTCGATGCACCACATGAACTTGGTTCGCTTGTGCGGGTATTGCTCAGAAGGTCCACAAAGGTACAATTCAATTACAAGTTACAATAATACTAGAATATATGGTCCATTTTAACTGAGTTTAATTTTTGAGTTAAGTTATGAAATAATGTAACAAAAGGGTCCGTACGTAATTTCATAATGCTGATAAAATAAGCCATGCTAAGTTTAATTACTAATATCATAACAAAATACAGGCTTTTGGTGTACGAGTTTATGAAGAATGGATCTTTGGACAAATGGTTATTTGTTCCGCATAAAACTCGAGAGTGGCTCTTAGAATGGCCAACTCGGTTTCAAATAGCGGTTGGCACTGCGCAAGGGATTGCATACTTTCACGAGCAATGTCGAAATAGGATAATACATTGTGATATAAAGCCGGAGAATATTCTCCTGGACGAAAACTTTTGCCCGAAAGTTTCGGATTTTGGCTTGGCCAAGCTGATGGGAAGGGAGCACTCACAGGTTGTGACCATGGTTCGAGGAACAAGAGGTTACTTGGCTCCCGAGTGGATTAGCAATCGTCCTGTGACTGTAAAAGCCGATGTCTATAGTTATGGAATGCTCTTATTGGAAATAGTTGGTGGTCGAAGAAACCTTGATATGAGTTTTGATGTGGACAATTTCTTTTTTCCAGGATGGGCTTTTAAGGTACATATAATTACATATAGTTATATACAATACTCATATTTTATTTAAAGTTTTAACTATTGAGATAACTAAGGTACCAACCCTAAGGGGATGGTGAGGCGTCAAGGGCTTTGGATTTTCCAGAAAATATCCCAAGTTAAAATCTCGAGATGATTTTTGATTATTCAAGTTTCTTAATAAACTAAGTCAATCAACCACGTAAAAAGTTGATGAAAATGAAAGTGTTACTAGTTACACTTCTATTTCTTTTCATGATAGCTAAATATCATTATAATTTTCTCAGGAAATGAGCAATGGGGACGCAATGAAGGTAGCAGATAGGCGGCTAGAAGGGGCGGTGGATGAAGACGAGCTTCTAAGAGCGTTAAAAGTAGGGTTTTGGTGCATACAAGATGAGGTGAACATGCGACCTTCGATGAGTGAGGTAGTGATGATGTTGGAAGGTTCGGTAGAGGTGAACGATCCACCAATGCCCCAATCAGTGCTAGAGCTTATCGATGAAGGATTAGACCATGTTTACAAAGCAATGAAAAGAGAATTTAATCAGTTTAGCTCTTTTACTATTACTAATATGACAAGTCATCAATCGTCTCTTGCAACATGCAGTTACTCTACAATGTCACCTAGATGATGATGGATCAAAATTCTAAATCTCGGATGAAATTCATTTTTTTTCAATTTTGGATGTAAAATTGTAGCAAAATGTCATCTGAAGAATCACATTTATTTAATTAAATTACATCTTTATTTGCATTATACTAAACATCGAGCTTCCTTCTTTTATTGTATTAAGCGTATCACATGTATTACGAGCTCCTTTTGTTCAATAAACGTGAAATAAAGACTATAAATAAAGATCATCAATGAGAAACTTATAAAAATAGTTTTTAAATCTTAATTATTTACTTTTACGTTAAAGAATTAATTTAAATTCAAACCAACAGATGGTTGTCACGTAGGGGTATGGTTCTGTCACATGCGGTGTACGACTACTCACGTGAGAGCAAGGTTAAGGGCATGATCCGTTACACCCTATTTTACTGATCCGGATAACATAACGGGTGTAAGTTCCAATCTAGGGAGTTGGATCTGGCTGAAGTTAAATGCCAGCTGTTCTGGGTCGTAGATTTAAAAACAAGTGAATGATAGAGACCGTTCGTGTAATCTATTACTTTGGTAGAGGCGCTTGCCTCTTAATTAGATTGGAGGTTTTGAGTTTAAACCCAGACATGATGTATATTGGTGTAACATTGACCGTTAAAAAAAAGTAATACTGATAAATCATCTGGGTTTAGTTTATTTATGAGAAATTATGGGGGTTGATGTTGGACGAAAAGAAAGGGGTAGTGGACTAGTGGGGAGATGTTTTTTCGGTTTTCTGGCGAGAAAAGGGGGAATGAGGAGGTGGTTTTCCGCTGTGTAAACTATAAACGGTAACCCTCAAATTTTGAATAGACCGGATTTATTTTTAATCTAAGAGTGCTTTTAATGGTGTTGATTAAATATACCAACGGCCTGTGAGTCCTTTTTCTTCATTTCTGTTTTTTAATCCT
>CM044004.1:59620792-59784830 GCA_024085815.1 Flaveria linearis | reverse complement strand
TTTTTATGCATGCTTAATTTTAAGTTTGAGGGCGGGTCTTGGCGCAGCGGTAAAAGTTGTTCCTAAGGGACCGAAGTTCTCAGGTTCGATCCGTGGAAACGGCCTCCCCACAAAATGTGGGGGAAAGACCGCGCACATCTTCCCTTAAATGGGACGGACCCTACCTGGACCCTGCGAAAACGCAGGAGCTCTTTGCAGCACCAGATACGCCCTTTATCTCTATTTTAAGTTGCAACTCGGTTTCTGAATCTGTAGCTACTATAATCTGCATCATTTTAATTTGAGTAATTATTATTTTTTTTTATAAAACAACATAAAGTTTATAACTGTTTTATTGATTTGCACCGTGCTCATGGACACGTCTGTTACAAAGAGCATGTGATCGTCGTATCCCAAAGATACAAACTTATTCTTGGGCTAAATAAACATACATAATAGTAAGTAATTAAGTATATGACTTGATCATCAGCATCTAGTTAATTAATTAATACTGCCTTTGATGGCGTTACTGTATCCATTCTGTTGATCAAAATACCTGTTCCACAGCATGACCCCGCCATAGTTGGGAGAAGTCTTGATTGATGGAAGGACCTGAGACGTAAGAACATCGGGCGGAATATATCCGCTGCCGGCGGCTGCAGTAGAAGCCGGCAGCCCCAGGAAAAGCTTATTGATATTCAAGCGACTCCACTCGTTCCATCTAGCTAATAAAGCATCAGCATTATTATTCCCCCCGTACTGGCATTGGGGATTGTTGTAGAACTGCACCCACACGTAATCGAATAAGCCGGCTGTAATTGCAGGGTACAGCTGGTTGGGCACACCGTTAACCGGGAAAGGGCACTGCGGGGCTGCAGATAAGTAGACTTTTTTCTGCGAATTATAGGCAGCAAGTGCTCTAGCAAGGTCTGCCCAGAACTGGTCGGACCCGGCCTCGATATCAAAATCGATTCCATCCAAAACAGCGTCCCCTAAGGGGCGGCGGGTGGCAGACTGGCCGCCAAGATAGCTGTTCCATAAGTAATCAGCAACTTGTTGTGCATCCTGAGCGGAGGATAGAGAGTAGCTCCCTCTCTCACCTCCTAAGGAAAGAAACACCTTCACCCCTTGGTTCTGGCATGCTTGTATTTGGGGGCTTAAACTGGAGCACGTAGATTCAGGATCACAATGCCCGGCTAGGTTCAGAACCGGTGTCTGCCCGTTGCCAAAGGTCGTCAAGAAGGCTATGTTTACAAACTCGTAGTTTCCGGAGGCGCATGCGGCTTCAAGACTCCCTTCATCGGTGTACTGGCCCAGTAAGTGGCGATCTCCGCCGCTTCTATGGGTTTCAGAAAAGAGGAAGCCGCGACGAAGAGGAGAAAAACGAACGCCCCCTTACCGGAGGCCATGACTCTTTGTGTTGTTTGTGTTTGAGGTTGAGGTTGTGGACTGGAGATATATCGAATGAGAATGGAGATTGGATATATTTATAGCCAATTATACGTGTGTGGACTGTGGAGTGGACGTACAAGTAAAGTTGCGTGTTTGAAAAGTCCATGGTTAATTTCTTCTCTTGTCATTATTATTACTTGAAATTTCAAACACACCCTCGATCACGTTGTCTTAGAAATTAAACGTGTGATTTCTATTAACTTATTCATCATTTATAGAAATTTAGTATTCTATTAGGCAGGCGTTTCAGATGTGTATTGTTTTTATTGGTCCAGGCTGACTTTTTGTTAAGTTTATTAATATATGACGAAAGTACATCTAAGTTTCTTGAAGTAGTACAAATAATAAGTTAAATGTAAAATATCAATTAGATTAGGCTCATAATATAAAGACATCCACTTAGATAAATAGACACTGTTAGATCTAGATTGTATAGGGTTAGATCATTTTTGTATAGGCTTAGTACTTGAATCAAGTCTTGTAATTAATATTTGTAACAGTCAATATATATATATGTGAATTGAATTTATAGGTTAACCCCATATATGTATGTGTGTTGATTTGTGACTTGACAGGAGAAACAATATACTTGGATGGATTTCCTGAAATTGACCAAGTGTAGGAAACATATACGGATGAACAATTTTGTTAATCCGTAGATATGTTTCATACAAGACCAAATGACCGTGTAAGTTTCTGCGGATGATCAAGTTTCATGAAGGGAAGACTCCTACGGAAGAAGGATTTCCTACGGAAGAACAACATTCCTACGGAAGAGCAAATCATCTACGGAAGAACAAAAGATCTGCGGAAGGCAAGACTCCTGCGGAAGATCATTATACTTGTGCGATTACAAACTCCAAGAAGTCAAACAAGTCAACACGATCAACAACAGATCCCGAGAGATCCGGTGTTTCCTTAGCCGACTCAAACATCTATAAATATGAGTCCTAGGTTTCACATCTCGGTGAACACAATCAATCATTATTACGGCTGTCAAGTTACATCATTGTGCAACCCTAATCGCCGTCTCATCAACATCAACATTATTTGATACACTGTATTCGATTGTTTATAGTATTCATTATTATTCTTTTGTAATCATTACATTATAGTTTATGAAACACGTTTGAATAATTATTGACTTCGCATTCATGTGTTTCTGTGGTTGTGTTCATAATTAATCATCAAACCAATTAAACGTCAATTAGTGATAATTCCGCGATCATTAAATTGATTTATTTTAATACTGATAATTCCTGAATTGAGATCCTTGGATTCACAGGTGGTATCAGAGCGTTGGTGCTCATTGATCTAGATCAATTGATCTATCAGTATTAAAATTGTTTAATTGATTTTCAAACAATTATATCAACGACTGGTCATTCAGCAAACATTCTCTTATTGCTTGTATGATTTAGATCTATATTCAAATTCATTGAATACCAAATCTGCGTCTTTGATAGATTTGTCAACTTAAGTATTTAACTTTTAAATCCATCTTTTGCAGTTAAACATGAGTACTTTTGGAGGAGGATCTTATCAACCACCAAAGTTGGAAACAAAAGCTTATTTTAAATCCTGGAAGATCAAGTTCAGGAATCATGTGAACTACACAGATTCTGACTTGTGGGAGTCCATCACACAAGGTTCTTATATTCCACCCACTCTTGGGCCGGATTATAATGACAAAAATCAGCCAATTAGCACTAAGGACTTGCCACCTGATGATGTCAAGAAGGTCAAAGTTGATATTAAAGCATACAGCTTGCTTAGTATGGCTTTGCCTGAAGAAATCTTGATCAGGTGCGAGAACTATAAAACAGCAAATTCCCTGTGGAAGATACTTCACACTCTCTGTGAAGGGAGTGACGAGATCAGAAGCATAAGGAAAGACACCCTTAGATCACAATATGAAACTTTTCATCATATTGAGGGTGAGTCAATTCCTCAGCAACTCCATAGATTTATGCAACTTGTTACTGAGATGAACATCTTGGAGTTAAAATATACAACTGAGGAACTGAACAAGAAGATGCTCCATACTTTGCCTGAAAGTTGGAAGCAAACAGTCTCCATGTTCAAGAACACCATAGATCTTAAGACAACTGGTCTAGATACATTGGTTGCTAAAGTAGAAGCACTTGAACTGGATGAACAATCAAGAAACAAGAGTGTGAGAACTCATGTCTCACCTTATCACTTCAAGGAAACAAAGAATGCTGGAAGTGCATTTATCTCTAATAATGAAGATGATAACTCTTGTGCTTTGAGTGATGATGAGAGGAAGTAAGTTTTTATGTATCCAAACCCTAGAAGTCATCTCAAAGTAAAATCTAAAGGAAAAAGGAAAAGCTACACAGAAAAGAGAGACATTAGCAACAGCAAACTCAGAACCAATAACTGTGATATTGGATTCTGAAGAACAAAAAGCAGCCTTTGCAGCCTTCAGTTCAAGCTTTCAAGCATATCTTGGCAGTTCCCTTACAGCAGCAAACATCTGTCAGCAAGATTTGGAGGAACTCCCTCCTGATGTAGTAGAAGAGATGGATCTACAATGGCAGATGGCGATGATTGCTTACAGAGCCAAGCAATATCTTCGAAGAAATAAAAATCTGGCAGCAGCAAGCAAAACATCAAAGATTGGAGTTGATAAGTCAAAAGTCAGATGTTTTAAGTGCAATCTCTATGGTCACTTTTCTAGAGAATGCAACCAACAATCAACTCACAGTATCAGCAGCAGCAGCAACAAATCAGCAGCAACAACAATATCAGAATCAGCAGCCAACCTCTCAAAGATCTGTGCATAGACAACCTCAGCTCCCATCCCCACCAGCCACAAATACATCAACAGGACCAAGCAACTCTAAGGAGACAGGGCTGATCATACTTCAGGATGGAACATGTGACTGGAGTCTATATGAGAAGGAAGTAATAGAGGAGAATCAAGCACTGATGGCGCATATGGAAAACAAAGTTCCTCCTATGGCCAGAGAGGTAAAAGACAGGTTATGTTCATCAACATGTGTTGAGGAAGTTGAACGATATAGAGTCCATGCTCAACAATTGGCTGATAAAGTAAAAGAAACTATGGTTTTAAATGAATCACACTTAAGAGAACAAAAACTATATCAAATCAAAATAAGTTCTTTACAAAAAGATTTAGAAAAATATGTTTCTGAAAACTACAGTCTAAAAGCCCAAGTTGAGCATCTGACCACTTCCTTAACAAATCCATGGCTGATCATGCAACCACTGAAGTGAAACTTCAGAAGTTTCAATTATCATCTCAGCAATATGAGAAGTTGCTAAATTCTCATATTGAATCAAAGAACAGGTCCGGTTGGGTTATAATGCTGTTGCACCACCTATTAATGATAACTACACACCTTTACCTGAAACAATGACTAACAATTTGTCAAATCATTTTGTGCAAAGCACCAAAATTGACATCAAAGATAGTCAAATAAACAACAATAAAACTGAGATGAGTGAAACTGAATCTACTGAATCAGAATCAATTAAACATAATGAATCAGATTTTGATAACTATGATGACCTGGATGATTCTGATGAACATGATACCGATCAACTGAACATTGGTAAGAATGTTCAAGTTGAAACTGGTCTTCCACGAGTCCTTGAAGAATCAAAGCTGCAATATCCACGAGTCCTTGAAGCAACGGAACATGCTGAAGACTATTTGCAAGAGGATTGCTGAACTTAATGAAGGATTACAAGAACTGAATCTTCACAAGATTGATAGCTGCGGATCAAGCACAAAAGCACCTTTGTCATCTTCTGATAAAGGTAAGAAACAATCAAACAAGAATCCTCGGAAAGCACCAACTGAAGAATCCGTAGAACACCTGCGGAAAAAGAACTATGAGGAATCCGTAGAACATCTGCGGAAATCAAAAACTGCCAAGTCCGTATATCATCTGCGGAAGGCAAAAACTACTGAATCCGCAGACAAGCAACGGAAGAAAGAATCTGATACTGCGGACGAGGTAACAAGAGAAACAAACAACATGCTCAGAAAAAGGTCAATATCAAGCAACTAAAGGGAGCCAAAGACAAACAAACAACAGCTAATGAAGCATGTAACATCCCGTAATTTTTATAAACTATTAAAATTTTAATGCGTACTAATTCTAACAATTATAAAAATAATAATAATATTATAAAATAATAATAATAATTATAATAATAATAATATAATAATAATAATAATAATAATAATAATAATAATAAAAATAATAATAATAATAGTAATAATAATAATATAATAACAAAATTCAGGGGGGGTATTTGTAATTTTTAAAACCTCAAAAGAAATTTTATAACATAAAATAATAATAATGAAACCACAGGGGCTGAATCTGTAAATTCGGAATTTTCAAATCCAACCCCGCCCACCCCCGATTATCCGGCCGGTCTCCGGCCAAATTCCGGCCATGTCCGGCGGTACTCCGGCCACCCCAAAACCGCGTAAAAACTCGATTTTAATAGCCCAATTTATTCCGAACCGTTCCGTGAACAAGATTCGAACCCTAAACACCACCGAAACGCGTCTCAACGGTCGAATAACGGCTAATTCCTTTCGACTTTATTCCCGACCAAATGCAACGGCTAAAACATCCATTAAAACACCACTTTAATCAAAATAACACTGTCAACTCGAACTTTAACAATCTGGAAATCGAATGCAACCTTCCATTTCACCAGAACACACAAAATCCAACCAATTCGATCACCACTTCTGTTTCGACCTGCAACTCAACCGAATCCCATCATACAAGCTTCAATACGCTAAATTGACAGAGGGCTATTCATCATTATTGTCATTGAAAGCTTCCTGTGCAATAAATTTGGTTTTCATCAACAAACCGACTCGAACCAATTCACCCTATTGCCGCGGCTTGTTCTTATCTGTTCCATCATCAATTCGAAACATAAACAGGTAAATAAACCTGCCCACATACTCGTTTTTACAGGGGGATTAAAAGCCCAACCTTAAATTGATTATTAGGGTCGAATTCATGTTCAATTTGAGGGAAATCAAATTAGGGTTCTTCGAAATATTGGGGGAAAACTCAAACCATGTTTAAAAGGAAATCAAACTGGGTGTTGTCGCGGCTTGGGCCTTGGTTCAGCGGTTCAGTACATGCCATATAACAGTGAGGTCCGGGTTCGACCCCGGGCCACTGCAATTATTTTTTTTGAAGCCTTTTGAGCTTCTAAAAATTATACAAAAATTTCTAAAATTATAAAATAATTTTTATAAACTTCCTGTATTTTTAAAACTCACAAAATTATTTCTGTAAATTTATTTAATTTAAAAACCTTAAAAATCTTTACAAAATATTATTGATAAATAATATAATAATTAATTTTTATAAAAATGAACTCTAAATCGTGTTTAATTACGAAATAATCACAAAAATTGTAGAAAATTACACATAATATAATTTCACAAATTATTTACGAATTTAAATTATAGGCTATATTTTTATAGTTTAATTAATAAATTATTATTGAATTATACGATTACAAGGAATATATATACATAATATATTTAAATGATAAATTTCTTTTAAATAAATCAAAATACAAGTAAATATACTTACTTGTCAAAACCTCACAACTCGACTTAGATCCTAGGTATATAATCAAATCCAAAAACATGTATCTAATCGTGTATCAAACCCGAATCCAACCGAATATATCTATTCGCATTAAGTATAATTTTAAAATCTTAGTTACAATAAATAATAGGTATTGAACGTGATTGATCGTGCATTGCTTGATTCTGTGAAGTCTTTGTGCATTACAACAATTCAAGGTGAGTTTCGTGGCCCCTTTTTATGCTTATACAAGTTTTCAATGATTTCAATCAAATTGGGGGAAAAGTATGCTCACCCGTTTTCAATGCTGTACATTATATATTCTGTTTTCATTCTTGGAATCAATGTGATACTGTTTTGCATGCATACATGGTGTTAATCTATGGAAAACTCAAACAACCATTAATTCCCGGGTTTGGGAACCAACGGTTAGGTATTGGTAGTACTACTGGGTTGACCCCCACCCTCGACAGATCGGTTAACTTGTGAGTTACCGACTACAGCTGCCAGCAAACCGGCCATGGGTGAATATATTCCGTCAGATTTATATGCATAACGTCATTAGGTTTGGTTGTCTTAAACACATGTTATGTGGTTTGTGCTTACAGTTTGATTCCACATCAAAAATCTATACAGCATCAGTTATATGTTTTAAATTTAAACCTGCGGAACTCACCAACATTATTGTTGACATTTTTGAGCATATCTTTTCAGGTGATCATAATCAAAGAGGATAGCTAGTGCTGATGCCTTAGCAGAGACCCTCAGGATTTCATTAGTTTTGCATTTGTAATGTATATCATTTGTATTCATTCGTGAACAATGTGTATTTTGGATTTTAGAATCAATAAGACTATGATAGTCGTGGAACTGACTAACCACGACACAAGTCACCATTGTGTCGGGGGACGTCATGACACGAGAAGTTTGCATGTATTATATCTCTGTATTTATACCAAGTGTTATGACGATCCCGTCCGTCGCATCCTCGTGTTTCCGCTTTAAGCGAGGGTGTGACAGATTGGTATCAGAGCCTTGGTTATAGAGATTTAGGTGGAGAATTCGACCTAGACTATAACCTAAGAACCTTCATATAGAATGCATGCTAGGGATTGTGTGCATTTGATTTTACCTAAAGTCTATAAACTTGACATACAGGTATATTCCTATATACCTAATAATACACAAGTATGTTCCTACATACTTGCTTTATATATATACACGTTTTATCCGAATATCCCAAAGGAAGACATTATTACTCTTAGACTATCTTCTTGGGATACCTTATTGCTAGAACTATTACGCTTGTATGCGCACAACATCATAGTAACAGGGAACTTCGGTGATCACACGTAGTGTTGATCTCGGATATTGAATCCGACCCTATCATAGTTATGAGTGAAATTCTAAAAATGTGACGAATATGCAGTTATGATTAGACATACTGTGCTTATGTGCTTATTTGCTATTACATGCTATTATTAGAATACTGGCTCATGGACATAAGGACAATACATTATTTGTGCTTGATGAATCTAAATAATACTATGATGTTAGCTTGGGGTAAGTGAAGCTAAGGGTGATCATGCAAGGTAAATTACCATTACGGGTGCACACGTAATTGCAATTCACCATGCATGAGAAGTCTGGTTAATCTTACCATGAGGTAACGATCATGAGTATCACATGTTTCTATTCTATACCCTAGGGTGCTAGGGTCATAATTCTAGTAAGTCCTTGTTGAAGGCAGTCAAACATTGTAAGTCCTTGTTAAAGGCAATCAAACATTGTAAGTCCTTGTTGAAGGCAATCAAACATTGTAAGTCCTTGTTGAAGGCAATCAAACATTGTAAGTCCTTGTTGAAGGCAATCAAACATTGTAAGTCCTTGTTGAAGGCAATCAAACATTATAAGTCCTTGTTAAAGGCGAACAACATTATAAGTCCTTGTTAAAGGTAATCAAACATTATCAACATTTACTCAAGTCCTGTCCTGCTTAGAGCCTTCATAGTATTTCCAATTATAATATTGATTTTATGAGAAATATCTCCACTTAGCGTTTCAGTAACTACTGATTAATGCTTAGAATGAACGTGGAATACATAAATGTAGAGGAGTAATGATACTCTCTACACATACAATACGTTATTCTTTAAGATCATGCTAAGGATAAACGGATGTCACGTAACTGGTTTAGGCATCGTTCTAGGTATGCCACGGATGTGGTGGGAACGCTGCGGGGAACCCTATATATAAGCATCCTTGGTATACCAAGAATGTGTTTAAACTGGGCTACGTGATGATCCCGATTGACTGAGGCATGGATTGGTTTGGTTGTAAACTATACATATACGCTTTGTGGATCTTGCTACGTCACATTAAACTATTTACACTTTGGAAATGTTTTCTCTACAGTCATCAATTCCCATGTGGAACCGATGTATAGGGTTGTCTGTAGCCATTTATATCCTGGTAAAACCGCCTATACATAAGTTGCGGTAGCTCACATCAAACTTATATTACGCTATTCTTTGGAATGATGCTAAGGAAAATTAAGATGTTATGTAACTAGTTTAAGTATTATTCAAAGTATATCGTGGATGTGGTGGGAACGCTGCGGGGAACCCTATATATAAACATCACCGGTATACTAAGAATGTGCTTAAACTAGGCTACATAATGATCTTGATGGACCGAAGCATGGATTATTGAAACTTGATGAGTGGAACCATATGTGATTCTTTTTATACTTTGATTCCTATCAAAATGCCCACAAATCTTAAATCATATTCTAAGGCATTGTGTGCCTAAATCAAATGGTTATCAAAATAAACTTTGAATCGTTATCCGTAGTTTTCAAAATCTCGTCAAAGTCGGTGCCTCACCAATAAATACATGCAATGTTGGAAGAGTGGGATGAGTATCTGCTTATAGGTACGCATGTTTCCAATAAAGATGTGGTTGACCTAAAACTTCGGTTAGTCAACGTACTCGCTTTGATTTATGAATCAAACGATTACACTTGGAACATCTCATTGTTATTGTGCCAAATTCTCGATGGTCATTTCCATGTTGTATGCTCATATTACCCAAATCTCATAAAATATCTTAATGATATTTCAAAATGTCTACTTGTCAAAACATACCCTGATCTGGAAACTCTAGCCGTAAGATTGTTACTATTATAGCACGTGAGGTATACCAATCCTCCTAAATCAACTGAATCAAGATGTGAACCCTGCTCAAATCTCAATTTGTCCTAACCCTCCACATGCTTGTACCTACAAGCATTTCAGTTCTTGCAACCCCACTAAGCTCAGTGGAACCGAAGGAGCTACCGGATTACTACAGTGGTTCGAAAGTATCGAGAACACTTTCCTAAACACCGAATGGTCTTCAAAACTTTAAACCGTTACTTACGGTCCTCAAATCCTTTAAGAATGTGTACTATAATTAAGAACATGCAATGCTGTAGGTGGAATTCCTACATCACGGGATACTTTGTTAGTTGAATATTTTATATTATAAGTGGTCACTCACCTCAATAATCGAATAAACTAATTATAACCTAGTTACCACTTATAAATACGCATGCCTTCAATAAGGTTATGGCTGACATCATATCTTGAGGAGTCCATGTATTCCCTTTGATTGTGAATCGAATGTTCACATCCCATTGTAATGTCGAATCATTCTTGTCCTTGATTTCGTCTTTCTGATTTAAATTATTCAAGATATGAACACCATCATAACAAATTCTGCAATCTCGAATTTCGATCTTAAGCTTGTAAGCACGATCTTTCCTTCGCTACACTGATGTAACTTTAAATTTTTTTTTTTTTCCGAAGTTTTAATTGATATTAATTTCCTTCCGTCGTTAAGTCAAGCTTCATACTGCTTGCACTGTGGGAAATGCAAGAGTTTGTAAGTCAATCTATGATTAAAAACACTTGTATCTCCTAAATGATTCTATCTCATTAAAGCAGGGGAGATTCCCTTACCGTGATGAATCTCTATAAACATTTTCCCATTTGTTTGTTTTGTGAAATATCATCCTCTAGATTAGGGTGACTTCCTTATCTTGAGGATTGACTTTAATTATTCGCATTAGAACTTACATTTCACAAATGACATGATCTTACCAAAATAGGATCGAAACCCGTATTTTGGTGACAAATGTCAACCTTCGGTTATATTCTTGTTATTAGCAAGCTAGGCATGAATTCCATACCTTGATGACTAGTCTAAATTCTTGGTCATCAACTTACCATGGTTGTAATTAAGTAACGAGAAGCATGAAGTAACTTGAAGGGTGAACCAATGATGGTGATTCGACCTATCAAGCCAAAGCATGATTTCTGAACCTGAAAGGAGACCCAATCGTATTAGGTTGATTTGGATTCCAAGGTTGGAGCACTTAAAATTCTTAAATCGATTTTCCTCCCTTTATCTTCATATTTTGACCTAGCTATATGGAAACATTTCTTCCTTATCTATCGACTTTCATTTTGAGTATCATCAAAACGTGATTGCGATGGTAGTCTTCCTAAAAACTTCCTCTGCTGAAGATATTATCAACTCATGAACGTGACTTCTAGTCATGTAAATGTTCTTAGCTGAACTCATGGTTTGTTGAACTGCGTATGTAAACTTACTTAGATATTGCTACCTTGCAAAACATGTTTACAAACACCTTTCCTATTATGCGCGTCACTTCTTGAACCGCTTTTGAATCCTTAACTTTGAAAATCATTAAAATTCTATCTTGGATTCGAACAACAATAATTTAAAAGAGAAGTTCTGGAGAGAGTTACCAGCAAAGAGAGGAATTACTTTTGAGACTGAGTTATTTGGAGCCAAACATTCTTAATATATGTTGAACCCGTGTTCAGCAAAGATGGGGAGAAAATTGGAGTTAATTACATGGGCATGGAAATCACTGATCAGGTGAAAAAGAGAGAAAAGATGGCAAAACTAAGGGAAGAAATAGCTGCGCAGAAGGCCAAGGAGACAGAACTTAATAAAACTGTTCATATTACACAGGAATCAATGAGAGCAAAACAAATGCTAGCAACCATGTCACACGAGATAAGATCTCCATTATCAGGGATCGTTAGCATAGCAGAAATGCTATCAACAACAAAACTTGATAAAGATCAGAAACAACTTTTGAGTGTCATGTTGGCGATCTAGATCTTCAACTTATTAGTGACATCCTCAACTTTTCAAAGTTGAGTCAGGAGTTATGAGATTGGAGGCCACAAAATTTAGGCCAAGAAGAGGTGATGTCCCAGTGGAGGTTATTGGTGATGTTTTACGGATAAACAAATTCTCACCCACTTGATAGCAATGCTATCAAGTTTACCCACCTAGGGAAGGTTCAGGGTAATCTTTATGTAATAGCAAACCCATCATCTCACAATGTCGAGAAATTAACCTGCATCCATTTCAAATATTCGTATACCGTGGTATGACGTTAAAACATCAATCGTTATTCTGAATGATTGATTTATTTTCTGTTTTAACAATATTCTTAACCATCATTATGAACTCATTCCAAGATCTTCGCATATCGTATTATACTTAGACCGATGGTTGGTCAAATGAGAAATACATATTCACAAGATATGTGTTAAGGTCGTTTCATATGTTGGCGTTTGGGATTCTTAAATTCCGACGGATAACCATTCTTATCATTGTTGGTTTTATCTTGATTCTAGACATCACCTTACCACGAAATTATATTCTGGAAGTTGTGATTATAAACATACCATGGTAACTCGTCATCGTGTTCTAACATTCCATATGCCAAATCTCAAAGAGAATCTCGCGATTCTCTGGAAGAGTTCGAATTGGCATACATTATGTCAAGGATCTTGTAAAAGATCATATACAAATGAAACTAAGCCGGATACCTATTGTCAAAATTCGTTGGGAATCTAAACGTGGCCCAGAGTTCACCTGGGAACGTGAGGACCAAATAAATCCTCATCTTTTCGTTTCAGCCTCCTCATGATTAAAATTTCGGGACGAAATTTCCAAAAGCAGGGGAGACTGTAACATCCCGTAATTTTTATAAACTATTAAAATTTTAATGCGTACTAATTCTAACAATTATAAAAATAATAATATAATTATAAAAATAATAATAATAATTATAATAATAATAATAATAATAATAATAATAATAATAATAATAATATAATAATAATAAAAATAATAATAATAGTAATATAATAATAATAATAACAAAATTCAGGGGGGTATTTGTAATTTTTAAAACCTCAAAAGAAATTTTATAACATAAAATAATAATAATGAAACCACAGGGGCTGAATCTGTAATTCGGAATTTTCAAATCCAACCCCGCCCACCCCCCGATTATCCGCCGGTCTCCGGCCAAATTCCGGCCATGTCCGGCGGTACTCCGGCCAGCCCCAAAACCGCGTAAAACTCGATTTTAATAGCCCAATTTATTCCGAACCGTTCCGTGAACAAGATTCGAACCCTAAACACCACCGAAACGCGTCTCAACGGTCGAATAACGGCTAATTCCTTTCGACTTTATTCCCGACCAAATGCAACGGCTAAAACATCCATTAAAACACCACTTTAATCAAAATAACACTGTCAACTCGAACTTTAACAATCTGGAAATCGAATGCAACCTTCCATTTCACCAGAACACACAAATCCAACCAATTCGATCACCACTTCTGTTTCGACCTGCAACTCAACCGAATCCCATCATACAAGCTTCAATACGCTAAATTGACAGAGGGCTATTCATCATTATTGTCATTGAAAGCTTCCTGTGCAATAAATTTGGTTTTCATCAACAAACCGACTCGAACCAATTCACCCTATTGCCGCGGCTTGTTCTTATCTGTTCCATCATCAATTCGAAACATAAACAGGTAAATAAACCTGCCCACATACTCGTTTTTACAGGGGGATTAAAAGCCCCAACCTTAAATTGATTATTAGGGTCGAATTCATGTTCAATTTGAGGGAAATCAAATTAGGGTTCTTCGAAATATTGGGGAAAACTCAAACCATGTTTAAAAGGAAATCAAACTGGGTGTTGTCGCGGCTTGGGCCTTGGTTCAGCGGTTCAGTACATGCCATATAACAGTGAGGTCCCGGGTTCGACCCCGGGCCACTGCAATTATTTTTTTTGAAGCCTTTTGAGCTTCTAAAAATTATACAAAAATTTCTAAAAATTATAAAATAATTTTTATAAACTTCCTGTATTTTTAAAACTCACAAAATTATTTCTGTAAATTTATTTAATTTAAAACCTTAAAATCTTTACAAAATATTATTGATAAATAATATAAATAATTAATTTTTATAAAAATGAACTCTAAATCGTGTTTAATTACGAAATAATCACAAAAATTGTAGAAAATTACACATAATATAATTTCACAAATTATTTACGAATTTAAATTATAGGCTATATTTTTATAGTTTAATTAATAAATTATTATTGAATTATACGATTACAAGGAATATATATACATAATATATTTAAATGATAAATTTCTTTTAAATAAATCAAATACAAGTAAATATACTTACTTGTCAAAACCTCACAACTCGACTTAGATCCTAGGTATATAATCAAATCCAAAAACATGTATCTAATCGTGTATCAAACCCGAATCCAACCGAATATATCTATTCGCATTGAGTATAATTTTAAAATCTTAGTTACAATAAATAATAGGTATTGAACGTGATTGATCGTGCATTGCTTGATTCTGTGAAGTCTTTGTGCATTACAACAATTCAAGGTGAGTTTCGTGGCCCCTTTTTATGCTTATACAAGTTTTCAATGATTTCAATCAAATTGGGGGAAAAGTATGCTCACCCGTTTTCAATGCTGTACATTATATTCTGTTTTCATTCTTGGAATCAATGTGATACTGTTTTGCATGCATACATGGTGTTAATCTATGGAAAACTCAAACAACCATTAATTCCCGGTTTGGGAACCAACGGTTAGGTATTGGTAGTACTACTGGGTTGACACCCCCACCCTCGACAGATCGGTTAACTTGTGAGTTACCGACTACAGCTGCCAGCAAACCGGCCATGGGTGAATATATTCCGTCAGATTTATATGCATAACGTCATTAGGTTTGGTTGTCTTAAACACATGTTATGTGGTTTGTGCTTACAGTTTGATTCCATCAAAAATCTATACAGCATCAGTTATATGTTTTAAATTTAAACCTGCGGAACTCACCAACATTATTGTTGACATTTTTGAGCATATCTTTTCAGGTGATCATAATCAAAGAGGATAGCTAGTGCTGATGCCTTAGCAGAGACCCTCAGGATTTCATTAGTTTTGCATTTGTAATGTATATCATTTGTATTCATTCGTGAACAATGTGTATTTTGGATTTTAGAATCAATAAGACTATGATAGTCGTGGAACTGACTAACCACGACACAAGTCACCATTGTGTCGGGGGACGTCATGACACGAGAAGTTTGCATGTATTATATCTCTGTATTTATACCAAGTGTTATGACGATCCCGTCCGTCGCATCCTCGTGTTTCCGCTTTAAGCGAGGGTGTGACAAAGGCACCAAACAAAACAAAAAATCTCTGATGTTTCGCAAGTGAGACCAAAACAACAAAAAGAAGCTAACTCGAAGACACTTCTGAGAACTATGCAAAGGTGATATAAGAATCACAACACTGATGAATGCTATTTCAGTAGCTACTGTTCCTTTACACATGAACATCATATGACTGATGACTTTTTCTTCAACAACATTGTCCATATGTGACAAAAATAACCATTCCACTCAGGAATGTTATTTTAATAAGAAGAATAAGAAAAAGAACAACAAGAAGTCACAAGGTGCATCATCCAACTCAGAAAGTGACAAAGAGACAAGGCTCAGAAGAACAACAAAAGTCACAAAAAGATTATCTGTTGCGGACAAAACTGTGAAGCAGAAAATACCAGCACAGGCTAAGACACCTCACAAAAAGGTGGATTTGTCTGATAAACAAACGGAAGCTGTTGATGATTTTTGACAACTTTGATAAAGAACTCCTGTGTACCAATCAAAGCAGAAAGATGAAGAAACTTTCAAGACTACAGGATCCTCTTCAAAGTTAAGATACAAACCAAAACAAGCTAAGTTGAAGAAAGACTCGGATAAGCATGAAGACACTCAGAAACCTGAATTATCTTCAACAGAATCATCCTCACCACCATCAGATCAAAAAGAACAACTAATACTGAAACTTCACGATTAATTCATGAAGGAGTAACTATTGTTGACACAACTGGCAAACCCAAGACAATTAAGCCTGAGATGTCAATTCTAATTAATTTCTTTTTGTTTTCAGGAACAATCATGGAGAGCTGACAACAAGTGGTATTGACAGTGGTTGTTCCAGACATATGACAGGCAACTGTGCACTTCTCCATGACTTCAAACATAAACATGCCTCTTATGTGGCATTTGGTGGGGATAAGAAGGGAGGTAAAATTGTTGGTGAGGGAATGGTAACTAATGTGTTTTAACATTTGAAAAAGTAAATTACTGTGAAAATTTGCAGTATAATTTACTTAGTGTTCCCAAATTTATGATCAAAATTTTAACACTATTTGATAACACTAACTGTTACATTCTTAAGCCAGGGTTTACAGTTCCAGCAGACTGGATACTTCTTAAAGCATCAAGAAAAGGCAACACATATATCTTGGATATGAACAACACAACACTCACAAAACATGAGACATGCCTTGTCCAAATCTTCCGAAGATGAATCTCAATTGTGGCATAGAAGGCTTGTCCATTCCAACATGAAGAACATGAGTAAATGGTGAAAAATGACTTAGTCATTGGATTACCAAGAAAGAATTTCATTGTTCTAATCACTGTTCTTCATGTTATAAAGGAAACAACACAGAGTGTCTCATAAATCCAAAACAATCAAACACTAACACTACACCACTCAAATTGCTTCACATGGATCTCTTTGGTCCAACCAATGTGCTGAGCATTGGAAAAAGGCAATATTGTTTGTGATAGTTGATGATTTCACTAGATTTACATGGGTCTTTTTCTTAGAACATAAGAGTGAAACATCTGAAACATTAATGGACTTTGTGATCAAGATTGAGAATCAACTTGATTTAAAAGTTAAATTTTAGGAGTGACAATGGAACTGAATTTGTTAATGCTGATTTGGATTCTTTTTGCAGGACTAAGGAATAGCTAGACAATTTAGTGCCCCAAGAACTCCACAACAAAATGGAGTGGCTGAAAGAGAAATAGAACACTGATAGAAGCAGCCAGAACAATGCTAGCTGATTCTCAGTTGCCCATTACATTCTGGGCAGAAGCTGTGAATACAGCTTGCAATGTTCAAAATAGAACTTTGATAGTCAAAGAACATAATAAAACACCTTACGAACTCTTATTAAAGAAAACCTTTTATAGGATATCTTAGAGCTTTTAGGTGTCATGTGTCTGTTTTAATACTAAAGAACAATTGGGAAAATTTTCTGAAAAAGCCTATGATGGTTTCTTTGTTGGATATTCATCCACTTCTAAATCATATAGGGTGTACATCCAGAACATAACATAGTTGAAGAGACTCCCATGTTTCTTTTGATGAATCCATGTTTACTACCAATGTAAAAGGATCATCTTGGTTATTTGATATAGATGCATAACTGAATCATTTAACACTAGTTATCTATCAACGCAGGTGCTGCGGATACATGTTATCCCTTTGTGCCCCCAAGTGTGAATGAAGTGCCTTTACAGCTGACCCACCAAGAGCACAAGTGTCCCCTGGACCACAGCAAAGATCAAGTCAGCAGCATGAAGCTACTTCTGGAGAAGCAAACTCTTCATCCCCAGCACATGTAAATTCATCAGCAGATGTTCCCTCATCGTAGATATAAATACTGCTGGTGCACTACTGATGCTAGAGATGGAGAGGAGGTAGTCATTCAACAACTATTGCCAGCTGACCAACATTGTTCATCCATGGATGGTGATGTATCTCCTACGGAAGTACAAATGCCTCCGTCGATGCTGCAGTTCCTCCTACGGAAGAACAAAATACTGCTTCCGTAGAACCTCCTGCGGAAGAACAAAATGCTGCTTCCGTAGAACTTCCTGCGGAAGAACAAAGCAGCCAATCAAACACAAGCTGATCCGAACGACCATGAGCCTTTTGATTTTTCATCGACTCAACTACTCAGCTGACACCATCTGCTTCAATGGGTTTCACAACTTAGACTCCACAGTTCAAGTTGATGCTGTCTCAACAAGCAGAGTACACAAGTCTCATCCAACAGACAATATCATTGGGACCTGCATGCTAGAACCACAAGGAGCAAAGGAGGTGTGGCAAACATTTGTTTGTTCACCCTGCTTTTTGTCCCAACAGTTCCTGCAAACATTACAGCTGCACTAAAAGACAACAGCTGGATTGAGGCTATGCAAGAAGAGTTACAACAATTCAGAAAACAGAAAGTGTGGACTCTGTAGATTGCCTACGGGTCAACATCCAATTGGCACAAGATGGCTTTTCAAGAACAAGCTGGATGACAGAGGTAGGTATCATAGTGAGAAACAAGGCCAGACTTATTGCTCAAGGATATACTCAGGAAGAGGGAATAGACTATGATGAAGTCTTTGCACCAGTTGCAAGGATTGAAGCTATAGAGTCTTCCTCGCTTATGCAGCATTCAAGAAGTTCACAGTCTATCAGATGGATGTGAAGTGTGCTTTCCTTTATGGAAAATTGATGAGAAGTCTATGTGGCTCAACCCCCTGGATTTGAAGACCTGATTATCCAATAGAGTATACAAGCTTGACAAGGCTTTGTATGGTCTTCATCAAGCACCCAGAAGTGGTATGATACACTATCATCCTTCCTGCTGAAGAATGGGTACAAGAGGCACTATTGATCAGACACTCTTCCTCAAACAAGAACATCAAGATCTTTTGGGTTCAAATATATGTTGATGACATCATATTTGGATCAACCACAAGAAGCTGTGTCAAAGCTTTGAAGACTTAATGAATCTGAATTTCAATGAGCTCCATGGGAGAATTGACTTTCTCCTTGGCTTACAAGTCATCAGAATCAGATGGCATTTCATCAATCAAGAAAAGTACATTCATCAAATTTTGAAGAAGTACAATCTTGCTGATCCACTTCTTGCAAGACACCTGCCTCAAAAATAGACAAGATTGTGCCTGACCCGGCTGGCAAATCGTAGATCAAAGATGTACAGATCAATGATCGGTTCTTTAATGTATTTAACTGCCAGTAGACCTGACATAAGTTTGCTTTTTGTGTGTGTGTTTTGTGCCAGGTACCAATCTGACCCAAAGGAGTCCCATCTGAATGCTGTGAAGAGGATTTTCAGATATCTGAAAGGCAAACCTGCATTGGACTTTGGTATCCAAAGATGGAGACTTTAGCCTATACTCCTATTCAGATAGTGACTATGGAGGGTGCAACAACACAGAAAATCCACAACTGGTGGAGGTCAGTTTTTAGGACCAAGACTTTTTCATGGCAGTGCAAGAAGCAAACCAATGTCTCTGTATCCACAGCTGAAGCAGATACATAGCTGCTTCAGCAGGTTGCTCTCAAGTACTTTGGTTGCAAAACCAATTACTGATTATGGTTACAATTTCCTTCACACACCAATTCATATGATAATTCAGCTGCTATGTTTATAACTGCTAACCTCAGTTCAACATAGTAAAACTAAACACATTGAAATAGATTACCATTTTCTGAGAGATGTTCTGAAAAGGTCTAATTAAGTTAGTCAAAGTAGATACAACAAATCAGCTTGCTGATTTGTTCACTAAAGCATTTGATTCTGTTAGATTTAAGTTCTGATAGAATCTTTGGGAATGATAACTTAGAATAAATCAACAAAAGCATATGACTGACTTTGTAGAGAGTGATTGTTAGGGATAACTTAACATCTGTAGCTTGCTGAAGGGAACAGAATATGAAGAAGTCTCAGAACTTCGCCTCTCCGAACAAGATGAGCTTGAAGTAGTGAAGACTGACCGAGTCTTGGAGACTCTCACTACAGAGGAGGATGTTCTGGGACTGGATTCGAGACTCTGAAGAAGATCAGCAAAATGGAGATCAAATACAAGTATGATGATCAACAGACAGCTGTATCTTACTCCTACAACAAAATCATATCAAGAGTCAAGGATCTTGCTGTTTTGAAGGACTGATTACAAGGAGCTAAGCCTAAGGGGGGTATTGTTAGATCTAGATTTGTATAGGGTAGCTCATTTTTGTATAGGCTTAGTACTTGAATCAAGTCGTATAATAATATTTTTGTAACAGTCAATATATATATATATATATATATATATATCTATATATGAATATTATTAATATATATATGTGAATTGAATTATAGTAACCCCATATGTAGGTGTTGATTGTGACTGACAGGAGAAACAATATACTTGGATGGTTTCCTGAAATTGACCAAGTGTAGGAAACATTTACGGATGAACAATTTTGTTAATCCGTAGATATGTTTCATACAAGACCAAATGACCAAGTGTAAGTTTCTGCGGATGATCAAGTTTCATGAAGGGAAGACTCCTACGGAAGAAGATTTCTACGGAAGAACAACATTCCTACGGAAGAGCAAATCATCTACGGGAAGAACAAAAGATCTGCGGAAGGCAAGACTCCTGCGGAAGATCATTATACTTGTGCGATTACAAACTCCAAGAAGTCAAACAAGTCAACACGATCACAACAGATCCCGAGAGATCCGGTGTTTCCTTAGCCGACTCAAACATCTATAAATAGGAGTCCTAGGTTTCACATCTCGGTGACACAATCAATCAGTATTACGGCTGTCAAGTTACATCATTGTGCAACCCTAATCGCCGTCTCATCAACATCAACATTATTTGATACACTGTATTCGATTGTTTATAGTATTCATTATTATTCTTTTGTAATCATTACATTATAGTTAATGAAACACGGTTTGAATAATTATTGATTTCGCATTCATGTGTTTCTGTGGTTGTGTTCATAATTAATCATCAAACCAATTAAAACGTAAATTAGTGATAATTCCGCGATCATTAAATTGATTTATTTTTAATACTGATAATTCCTGAATTGAGATCCTTGGATTCACAATATGTTTACACTCGAATCTCCGAGTCGAGTGTTGATGCTTCATGTAATCTTGTGGTAATCTTGTGGTAACTCGATTCGATACCCCTAATTATTTCCCGTGACCATTGTTTATATTTTATAATTCGGTGTTCTACATATTATGTTACAGGAATTCTCATGATTTTTTGTGAAATTGAGCGTTTACACTGGCTCAAACCTTTGGTATGGTGTCTAAACTCCCCATTTTTACTTTCATGTTGTCGTTTGTATGTATTGAATCGTTGAATGTGGTTATTTATATCATGTTCAATAAGATTTATTTCTGTTAGTTTAGATTTTTATACCACATATCTATTTTTGATGGATGATATATTTTGTTTAAATTCATGTTCAAAGATATGTAATATTATCAATCATTTAGATCTGTTAATAGGAACTTAATTCACGTGTAAGGGTTGTGTTATTTATATAATTAATTTATTATTAATTCCATGAGTGGGTTATTTAATCTTTAACGAGGTATCCAGGATGCTGCTCCTGAATCAGCTTTCAATTACATTGTTCTGAAACGTTGTTCAACATGTTAAAGAAAATGCTATTCAACAGCCTGGTCAACTCGATAATCTTACTGAAGACATTAGTCAGCATGTTTAATTCCTACCTAACAAATGCAATCTTTCAGTAAACCTCTTACAACACGTTTGGTAATTCTATATATTAATTTTTGATATGGATTACATGCTCATATGATGTCTACCTAAAAGACTTATAACTACTTCTTTATTTAATATATATAAGTTTGTCCTAATTTCTGTTTGTTTTAATTATAGCGCTTTTTATGGAATTTAGTAGAAAAATAATCTTAGAAAGAGCATGACGATGACCATTGCTAATTCTGAAGGAGCTGAATGGAAGTGCAGGTTCGTGTTGAACATGATTATGCGAAGAAACGTTTTGGATTACAAGGATGGGTGAACCTTTTGAAAGTTAATAATTTCAAATGGAGATATGTTGTCTGTTCAAGTTTGACCCGAAGAAAGGTAAGTTGGTTGTTACTAAAACCAATTAGGTTAAAAGAGACTATGCAAATGTCGTATGAAATTTTGAACTTCTTAACTGCTACTGCATAACACCATCAATTTTTGGTGAAATATTTATAATACGATGATGGGTACCAATATATGTTATTATTAACAATTACACATGCATGACATTGGTTTTATTAATCTTTATAACTATATGCTACCATGACATGTTACAAATACATAGAGACACATGTTTTAAGTTGTATATTTAATGGGCCATTTGATTAATCATTCATTTAGATTCATGAACTGTATTTTACAGTTTTATATGTATTAAATGAAACGAATATATTATTTTATAGTAAATTATATAATTAAAATATATATTATATTAGCATGCCACATTAATACTAATAATATTATCATAATTTTACAGTAAATAATATAACTAAAATATATATTATATTAAGCTTAGGTAATATTAAAATACTCACTAATAAATATGACCACTATATATCACTAATAAAAGAATGCAATATATATATACCAAATGTCTTTTTTTTCAAAAAATAATAAAATTCAACAGCAAAATTTTTTTAATATTATACAGATTTATTTAATAAATTATTCTTATCATCCTAAAATGATATTATTATAGACATTCAATTCGCAGGAATAGTCTCAATTGCCAAGAAAAAAACATTATAAACTTTATACAGGTTAATTAACAATAATTGAAATATATATAATTAGATTCTTTAAGTATTTTCTTTTTTGAAATTCGTCTTCAAATTTAACAATTCCTAAACATATAAAAATACAAACGCTTATCTTCTTAAGATTATTACTCTATATTTTTTTCACTCTATATTTTTCACTCTATATTTTTTCCTTAATAATGACCACTTATTATAATATTATATTCCATTAAGATTAATATTAACAATCCAAAAGATATGTAAATATCTTTCCATATTGATGTATGTTTTTTTTAGAAGTGTACATATTTTCCATAATTTACAAAATATAATTGATTTCAATCATAATTATATAACCATATATAACTAAAGTATAATAGGAAATATTTTACAAAACATTAGAATAATTTTTTTAATTAAATATATTCATTCAAATCATGCTTAAAATAATATATATTAGCTAAAGTAATAATTACTATAATAGAACAAACGATATTCTTGCAAATCATTCTTAAAATATCTGCAAATCATTCTTATAATATGAAGATACCTGCAAATCATTCTTAAATTAGTTTTATAATTTCTTAACTAATATTTAAATTTCAATCATATGACATATATAAACTAAATTTTTGAATCATTTGATTTTTTAGTAGAGGATTCGTGTAAGATTTTATAGTAACTTATTGCCTAAAATAACCGTAGACTATACTAAAGTATATTACTTCCCTAAATTAGTAAACATTTTCTGATTATATAAGCTAATGCTACATCATCAACTTCCATATCATTGTTACCCTTTTTCAATAGGACCCTTCGATTAATCTGCTGTAATAGTACTATGATGGCATCAAACAACGTTCAAACTTCCAGGTAACGTTAATATTTAATACGTTTTATTATCATTTTCATACTTATCATGCATCATACATTTACATTATTCTTAATAAGCAGGTTAGTATCGGCAACCGAGGTTACTTTCTTGAAGGATTTGGATATAGCACCGCGTGATGTTCTTTTTACATTGTTTGTCTTTATTATCTTACATAAATAACTTTTATTATATAACATGCCATAAATCATTTATTATTATTACATGAAATTAAGTTTTCCAACCCGTGTAACACACGGATGGTTAGGCTAGTTTTATTATATAGCCTTTACAAATTAAAGGAGCTTGTGATAATATCAAGAGTTAATTACATGAAATGTCCGTGTGATTAGGCATATTTTCACTTTCTGTTCCCAAATTTAAAACTGCAAGTCGGTCAAACATTTTGAAAAACATTTGACCAAATATCTCTAACTAATATAACAATTTAATTTAATATTTATATATTTGTTAAAACGACCAACCCCAACCCACCCCTTAACTCTCTTTCTTCTTCCCTGTTTCTCCCTATCCAAACCAACCGACGGTGACCGGCCGACCACCATTGCCATCAGACCACCATCTCACCGACAAGAGCATCGTTGCCGCTACCACCATACTCCACATCATCAAATAACCACTGAAAGTCCATAATCTCTCTCGCTCTCTTATGTGACCACTGCTGCCACCTCCATCCACCACCGTCGCGACCTCTGGCTACCTCCGATTTACACTTTCTTACTCGATAGCCGCGTTCCGGAAGGTCGGCGACTGAAGGGTTATGGAGGTTTTGTAGGTGTGATTAGTCGGGTTGCGATTGGTGGTAAGCGATGGTGATGGGTGCTGGAGAGTTTGTTTAGTGGTGGATGACAAGGGAGATGGGGTGGCTGGAGCTATTGGTGGTGAGTGGCGGTGAGGGCGCGATTGCCGGAAATCAATCAACTGGAAGTGAAGCTCAAGAGAGGGGGTACAGGTGGTGCGACGATGGTAACGGCCGGCGGTGGAGACGATGGTAACGGCCGGCGGCTAGAGTAGTACGAGCTGTGGTGTGGTTTGTTGGGTGTGGGATGTCTGTGCAATTTCCAATTTCAATTTGGGGAAGAAGAAGAAAGATTTGGGGAAGAAGAAGAAGAAGAAGAAATTGGTTATGTGTGGAGTGGGCCCAATTAATGCATTTTTTTGTTTTTAATCACAAATAACTTTAATTTTGTTTTTATTTTTTATTTTTAAGGTATTTTTGTCATTTTAAAAAAATTAACAGAGAAATTAACGACCATCCAAGTTAGGATCATTTGTATTACATTTGACAAACTATTGGACCGACCTTGTAGTTTTTTAAACTTAAGTACCAAAGTGAAAGCAGACCTAACCACATGGATCTTTCAGTAATTTATCAAATTTAGAATTATAAGAACAAAGAATATATTTAAAGTAATAGAAATAAACATGTACCTAAACACCAAATGTATATTACATCGGTCATATTTTACTATTTTAGTTGATACGAGGTTTTATTAAAAATACAAATAAAAGATAGATGGCAATCAAAAATAGGGGCTGTTTGGTACCTCTTAATGATTCCATTAAAGGCTACCTCTGAACCGTTAAGAGGTTTATGTGTTTGTTTCAAAAAAACGAAGCCTTTGAACTGAACCATTCAGTGCTGAATGGTTCATATATGAAATATCGCTGAATGAAGTTCTGGACACAACTACCCTCGAACTCACAGCACTCATCTTCGATCTTCATCTTCATCTTCGATCTTCATCTTCATCTTCGATCTTCATCACAACCTCTTCATCTTCATCTTCGATTCACCACAGCCTCTCCGCCTCCTCCGCCATCCCGATTCACCACAGCCTCTTCATCTTCATCTTCGATCTTCATCTTCATCTTCATCCCCGATTCACCACAGCCTCCTCCGCCTCCTCCGCCATCCCGATTCACCCGCCGCTGTCATCGTGTACTCACCTCTGCGATCCATTTCTCCCGTAGTTTCTTCGGCTCTTTGGCTCGTAATCGAATGCAGTAATGGCAACAACCTCCGGAAACTCCATTCCTGCACCCGGTACTACCCCCTAATCCTTCGATTATTATTATTATTATCATCATCATCTATTTGAATCAAATCCTCCATCTGATGTTTGTTGCCTTCGGTTTTCAGAGGCGATCCAGGTTTTGGTCTCGTCGCTTGCCGATGAATCGCCAATGGTTCGACAAGCGCCTTGTCGTCGCTTAAAGCCCTCGCTCCACTGTAAGTATACGATTTGATGTTTCGCACTGTTGAATTGATGAATGGGTGGATTGGTGGATGGTGAATTGAGATTGAAATTGTGGTGGAAATTGTGATGGAATTGCAGGAATCCACTTCTACTGCTGGACTGTTTGCTTACGGTGTCGCGTGGAGGGCGTCGGGTAGTTGTTCTGATTGTGTGCCTCGCTCTCCGTTGCGCTGATTGAGTGTGACGATGATAGTTTTGTTTTTTTGATTTTGGAAGAATTGTGTGAAGTGGATTTTTTGGTCGGTAGTTTTTGAACTTGTTTTCTTGTTGTTGACAGAGGTTTGGGAATATTGCTGGGGTTTAAAGTTATGTCGATTGCAATGGTGCCCTAGAAGAAGGGGAAGTGGATAGTGGCTATATGGAAAAGCTTCCCAAACTTGCTACTGCTGCTGGATCATTTCATCAAAGGTTATTTTGAGTGTTGTGTTTTCTTGTTTTGTGTTTGATTGAGCCAAGTTCTGATATCATGTTATTACTTGTTTTGTATTATAGTGGCTCTTGTGGGTTTGAGCACCCATCCGGGGTCTTCTGAACGAGTTAGGAGGTGGTGTCGATTAGATTGAGCCAAGTTTTAACATGTCATGTTTTAGTTGTCTTTGTTCTCACAGATCATGGCATATTAGTTCATCTTTTAATATGCTTTGTAGGAATAAAAGCTGATTGGCAAAGAGCTGCTTCTTCTCTACTTGTTGCCATTGGTTCTCATTTACCGACCTGGTAAGTGCTTATGCTCTCGTAGTTCATTAAAGGTTGAAGCTTATTTAGTGATATGCGTTAGATGGAACTCTTATACATGCAGTCGTACCAGCCGATCAACAAACTCGTTATATGAATAATTTGCGGTGATGAGATGCTATCAATTAGTTTCAATTGATTAATATTTGAATTACTTTGTATTGGATATTAGTATGTGTATTTGAAATATTTTGAGTTTGAATTTTAATATGTTGTATTTTGTTAACTATTGATCATTCACGTACAGTCATTCAGACATCTAACCAAACAGATACATTTTATTCAGCCCAAAATAATTCAGAGGGGCAAAATTGTCATTTGTACAGTCATTCAGAGATTTCAACCAAACAGCACATTTTGTTCAGCACTTACTGGTTCAGAGCCTCTTACCATTCAGACCTCTAACCATTCAGCACTTAATGATCTCACCATTCAGCACTTAATGATTCAGATCTACCAAACAGCCCCATAGAATATTTGAATCTATACTACCTTAATATTGAAATGAGAGGGGCAGCAAAGTAAATTCACACAATCTCTTAATTTTAAGAAATGTACAACTGTTAATGCATATGTTACAACTCCTCAAACCATTACAAATAAAACCGTTTCTTTAGTGGTAAAGAGGAGAGATCAGAGCTTCAGATATGCAGACCTTAGACCTCCGAAAAGTACTTGGTAAAGAGGAGAGATCAGAGCTTCAGTTGTTTCCCACGCTTTTGGCAACAATTCATTGTTGCTTTCGGAGCTTCAGAGTCAGACTTCCTTTCGGAGCTTTCGGAAGGTACACCTGCGCTCGGCATAGTTGCTTTCGGCATAGTTACTTTCGGCTCAACAAGGCACCATCACCATCACCGTCTCAAAGGTAACATCATATCACCGATTCAAATTCAAAATCCTCAAAACCCTACATAAAGTCACAACATCACCGATATTTGTAGTTGTTCACATCGAGTTTTAGAGTTCTTCACATCTGCTCTTTCGAAGCTTGAGGATTTCACTTCGAAGGTTGACGATTTCAAGCTTTAGTGTTCATGTATGTTATTGTTTTTGTTTATTTGTTTATGTTGCAAATTTGTGGTTTTTGTTTATGTTGCAGTTTAATTAAGTACAAGTGATTATTTGGGTTTTTTATGTTGCAGTTTAAAGGTAGCCACATCTGGACTTACACCCTTCAAACCCACTGGACCACAATTTCGGTTAGAAAGGTATGTATAGATTTAAGTTTATAGAATATGGAAGCTCACATACTGCACTACTTGACAGTTCTTCACATACTGCACTACTTGATACTATGCTAAACTTGGTTTTTGAACTTCCATTCTCTGCTTGAGTTGCTCATGGTTCTAATTTTGTGCTTTAATTAATATTTGGGAGAAGATGGAGCTTGAGTTGCTCATGGTTCCAATTCTGTGAGTCCCTTGCTATTAAGTAATGGATTGCATAATGTTACTGTTTTGGATGTTTAGAGATTTTGGTTCTTAATTAGAGATTTTGTGCACATCATTGGTAAATTTGGGTTCTTAATTAGAGATTTGGTCTATGCTAGGTAAAACCTTAATTTTTGAGTGATTTGATTGCTTTTAGATAATCATTTTTCAAAGGATGTTTAGCTTATGTTTTAGGCTTATGTTTACCAGGTCTTTTCTTTGCTGTTTAGAAACTAATTATGCTTTTTTGTTTTAGGCTTATCATTTTAAGTTCTGTTTCATGATGCTTTATGTTCTGTCATTTTTTAGGTGATTAAGGGCACCCTGCACCTTGCAATGTATGTATATGAACTATTGTTAACATCCATGCTTTGCTGTGTATACTTATCTGAATTGACCCATTTGAAACAAACATTATAATACACATTCTTACTATACCAATGCTTGTTATACCCACTATATCTGAATTGACCCTTCATGATGTTTAGAGATTTTGTGCACAAGCTTTGTGTTCTGTCATTTTTTTAGGTGATAAGGGCACCCTGCACCTTGCAATGTATGTAATGGATTGCATAATGTTATTTTTTTAGGTGATAAGGGCACCCTGTCAAAAAATAAAACCAAACAAATAACCAAGAATAACCCCATCCAATACAAATTTGTTAAATTCAATGCATCATAACAACAAACTTCAAGCAGGCATGGATTAATCTCTCAATGAAAAGCCCAAATAGAAGAAGCCAAGCCAATATAAGCTGAATATGCATTTAGGCAGGCCCAAACCCATCAACAGCACTATAGCATCAGCAAAATAAATCCAAGAAAGAAATATGAAATTAACACAAATTTGGATGGAAATTTCTTGCTTTCTGCTGTTCCAAAAGGCGTCAACAAATATTTGTTGTACTTGATGGCAATTGGACAAACAGTAGCCCCCAGTTCGAATGCTGAGATTTGCCTACTACTTGCATAAAGACTAATTTATCCATATAGGACTAGCTGAGATTTGCCTACTACTTGCATAAATTGCCAATATCAAGAATAAGAGCTGAAATACAAAGAACCAACATTTGAGTGGTAATTAGCAGGTTTAGGATGAGATGAGAGAAATGCAACAAAAACCTACCAGTTTTAGGGCCTGTTTCCTCATTAATTTGATCCAAATGAACCTGGACCGCACTCGCAGTATGCTTTGGCTGCTGTAGACATCTCCAATGGCTGTTGAACCACATCAGTCTCACTGCAACACCATATAGAGTTAGTTTAGATCATATAGTAAATAAACTGTTTCTGGGTATTATTAAAGAACGGGTGCTAACCTGGATTAAAAGTTACAAAATACAAAATTCAAGTCAACATTTAACCATGTACCTCTATAAACACCCTCATTTGTGGAAGTTACGTTCCCAAAACAACAACTGAACATGATAATGTGTGGCTTATCTATGTTGACTAACAGATTATGTCAAATGCCTGTAACCACAAAACAATGTGGTGCATCAGTTAGGATAGTAATAAAAACATAACAAAAAGCATTATAATTTATAATAATCATCAATCACAAAATGATTAACACAGAAAGTAATATTCAACTATATCATACCAAATGAATTAACCTCAAATATGTATAATACATGTAGTACCAATTACCACAAAAAGTCAAAATTAGAGCCACAGAAACATAAACAACAGAAACTCATATCTACTTGTTGCATCAACACATACGAATCATGCAGTTTTAAACACTAACATTCTGACGAACAAAGCCAAAAATTCCCCCAAATTCTAACTAAAATCTGTAATAATTCATGTAGTCTGATCACTACTGAAAAACTCAAACAAGTCTATACCATATCTACACAACCGACATAACTATTTTAAAAAATCCACAAGTATGTAAGAAATGAAGAAGAATGACGCAAACAGTGAGCTCATTCACATCAATTTTGAGATAGTAGATCAAAATAAGACCAAAAAGAAAAAGAAAAGCTAACTATTAACTTTACACCAATTACTTGTATGTTTTTTCAGGATATTGGGTATGCGGAACTAGCCAACTTGCGTCCAGAATATGGATTGTGTAAGTTGTCTTCATAATATTATTGCATGCTACTGATGGACATGTGGCGGTGGTCTCTCTGTTGCTTGGATCTATGCTACAAGATGAGCTAGATCCAGTTACATAAGAACATGAATACTTACGTCTTACTTTCACCGCAAGCTGGGATCACTCAAGCTGCATTTGGGTTTTTCAGGTTTGTACCAACTGAAAAACTGGTTATTTTGATCCAATCTCATATGGTGTGGTGTTTGCTCTTTTTACAGGTTGGGTTTTCTGATTGACTTTCTGTCACATGCTGCTATTATGGGGTTCATGGGGGGAGCCGCTATTACCATCGCGCTTCAGCAGCTTAAAGGGTTGCTTGGCATCAAGAATTTCACAAAAAAGACTGATGTTGTTTCTGTCATGCGTTCTGTCATCAGCTCAGCAGAACATGGAGTAAGTCAAACTTTTGTTTTTTAGGATGACACGATATATGGTCGGTTTGTAACAGGTCATTTGTTTACTTACGGGTTAAGGTTGGATTGACCCATAAACACTTTTTGACAAAATTTTGAATCTTTTTTATTAAAAAACATTATATTCATCGGATGAGCAAACCAGCTGTGAACCTTTGACACATCTCACGTGTCCATCCGTTGTTATCTGTTGATATGAAGCTATCAACCGTGAAAATGTTTTACTGATTTTACTCTTTCTTTTTCTTCAGTGGAACTGGCAAACTGCACTGATAGGAATTTCCTTCTTGATTTTCCTTTTGGTAGCAAAGTACATTGTAAGACCATTCTTTCCCTTCTTAACCTCTGCAATTTACATCTTCGACCAATTCACCTTGACTTTCCAATCTTATCAGGGCAAAAAAACAAGAAACTATTATGGATGCCTGCAATAGCTCCTCTGATATCCGTCGTTGTCTCGACATTTTTCGTTTTTCATCACTCACGCAGAGCGCCATGGCGTCCAAATTGTAAGTTTGATTTGTTTATTCATTGTTTATCTGCTGCAGTGGCTAAATGATTGGTGTTTATTTTCAGGTACGTGATATCAACCAAGCAATCAATCCATCATCCGTGAACCAGATATATTTCAGTGGTCCATACCTCGCGAAAGGTTTCAAGATTGGAGTTGTTGCTGGACTAATTGCACTCACGGTATGTCATCTCGAGTTTGAGTTGAATATTATTTGAATACAGTTAGATTTGCATGATATATTCATTATGTAAATCACAGGAAGCTGTAGCAATTGGAAGAACATTTGCTGCTATGAAAGACTATCAACTTGATGGAAATAAACAAATGGTGGCACTAGGCTCCATGAACATTATTGGTTCTTTCACAAGTTGTTATGTGGCCACAGGTATAGTGAACTCACTCACAAGTTTCATCTCTTAACATGCTAGGCAAAAGAATCATATGCTTAAAGAAAGTTAGATTATTAATAGACACATATGGTGTTTGCCTTGCAGGGTCGTTTTCCCGGTCAGCAGTCAATTACATGGCTGGTTGCAAAACGCAAGTATTCAGAAAACGAATATCGCATTGTAAAATATCGTCGATGTCGCCGCCGCATCGCGCGGGTTCCTTACTAGTATCTATTAATATATACATTAAGATTATAAGATTTTCAAAATCTTTCTATACAAACAATAAATCAATAAAAGACAAAGTGTCTCCCTGACTTTGGCAATAGGTTAGACCCATAATTGTTATCGAAGGGTAAAACATTAAATTTATCTTATGCATCTCTCAACATCTTCCAAAATCATCCTCCAAAACTCACCATTCTCAACCAAAAAATCAGATCAACGAACAAAATTATCATACCTTTTTGTTTTAAAATTTCACCTTTTCTCTCTTTGTAAAGAAAACTAATGCCAGAAACAAAAGACAAGTATAAGATAGTTAAAAGTTCAAACCCTGATTAAAGCATAATTCAAAAGTTTTAAACTTCTAACCTTTTGGATCATTGATGAACTAAACACGAGTGCGAAAGACTTCTATATAAGAAAGAAAATTGTGACGATAATAATTGATTGTAACATTAAGTTTGATAAATGAAGATAAAATAGTTGAGATATATATATGGGAATGATTCCTTAAAAACCATGTTATATATTAAAAAATAAGGTTGAAGTTTACTAAAATACATTTTAAAAAATTTAAAAGTTAAATTAATTAAGAATTTATATGATTGAGAGGTGATGCTTTACGTGGTTTTCAATTATAAACATAAATTTTATTTAATCCCTTTATATATATAATATGTATATATATGTATATATACAAGGTAGAGTTATCTTAAGAACCACTTTTTTATAAAAAAATTTAGAAACCAAATGTGCCACACAATTAACATCACATGCAACTCACGTGTCATTTGCATCTTTTTTTAAGATGTTCATAACTTTTTTTCGCAACATTCTTTTAAAAAAAAATCATCATTAATTTAGTATTTTTATATATTATAACACGTACCATATTGATATGTTTTTTTTTAAATCGTGCACCTGTTATTACACATGTGTAAATCTTGTTATACGAATGTGTAATACTGGATTTATACATATGTAAATCAAGTATTACACGTGTAAAACAAATTTCGTAAAAATAAGGAGTTTTTTATTTTTATAATTTTTATTTCTTTTATGAAAGAGGGAAACGAGTGAAAAAATTTTGTGTTTTTATTTTTTTACATTAATGTATTTTTCATTTATAACAATTTTTATTATGTTTTCATTAATTAACATTTTATCATTGAAAACTAGTGATTCACATTCGTTTCTATGGTTCTCACAAAAAAATAAGTTCTCATTTGAACCCTAAGTTATATATGTTAAATGAGTTATTTATGGGTCAAACTACTATTGAATTATATGACATTTAAACGAGCATTGATGTTGTTTAATAATAATAGAAATAATAATAATAACAATAATAATAAAAGAAGAAGAAGAAGAAGAACAATAACAACAACGACAACGACAACGACAACGACAACGACAACGACAACGACAACGACAACGACAACGACAACGACAACGACAACGACAACGACAACGACAACGACAAGAATAATGATAATGATAAAACAAATTTGTAAGTGGATAATATACTCCTTACATTTAAACGAATATATATGTGTGCAAAAGAATATCTTCATTTTGAATACTTTTCAATTTCGGCTAACATTCCTTAATACCAAAGTAATATTAATAAAATAAATAAATATCTTTATAGGCCGGTTAAAATAATAATAATAAATTATGTTAAGGAGGTTTACATCCACTATGTGTACATATATGGTACGTGTCGAGAATGTTTTTTTAAAGAGGAGATCAAAAATAAAAACAACAAACAAATAATGTGATATAAGAGTAAGTTCGGGTGAGAGATTTTGAGCAAGAGAGCGTAGGATCTGTAGTATAGATTGGAGACGGTTTTAACCATGACATTTAATAAGTCACATTATGTGCTCAAAATAGTGACACGAAGAACAAAGTATACTGACCCGTAACTAAATCATATTACATGTTTAATTACATTTTTTATGGTTCTTTATTATGAGTTAGTAAGACGGTGTAGAGATGAAACATAAGTACGACGGTGTAGAGATGAAACATACTCAATTACATGTTATATGTATTTATATATCATGAACATGCATGATTATGGTGGAAATGATTCATGAGATACGGGTTTAAATATATGATTTAGTGACTTTAAACATGATATGTATTTAAAATATATGTAAGAATTTTGGATGTTAAAATCCTAAGAAATTTGGGTGTTGAATTTCATATATATTAAAAGGAGAGTTAAAATATTAAGAATTTCGGGTGTTTAACTTATATATATATATATATATATATATATATATATATATATATATATATATATATACACACACACACACACACTAGCTTTAGTTACCCTCGTATTACACGGGAGGTGGAAAGTTAATTATTAAGATAACACAAAAACATAAATAAAACTAAATGTATTACACGGGTTGAAAAAATAAAAATGATTAGTTGTTGATTGTTATTTATATAATACTAACTTTAGTAAACCTGTGTATTATACGAGTTAAAAAATAAAATATTAATTATGATGAAAGTTATGAAGTATAAAATAATATTTTAAAATAAGATGTGATTAAAATTACATATGGGTAATAAGTATAAGTAATATATTAATTTTTATTTCCAAAAGAAATTAACTTTTTTTTCCAAACAAACCGTATTAAAATATCATTTATAAAAGTTTCTTATTATAACTCCTAATTTTAATTATTTTAGTTTATAAAGAAGTTTACTTTTTAAAATCATTAATTTTAAGATATTTCATATTTTTAAAAATGTTTGATGTTTTAGAAAAATTCTTATTTTATAAAAAAATGTTTTCTAGAAATAATAATAATAAAAAGACATCTTTTCTTAATTTATTAAAAAATATTTTTAAACTTAAAAGGAATTAAAATTATTAATCTTTAATTTAGGTAACTATTTAAGATGAGAGAGAGGCGGGAAAACAAACTTAGGGGGCCTAAAAATATGACAAGTGTCCCCCCAATTACTCTTTTAGTATTATATATATATATATATATATATATATATATATATATATATATATATATATATATAAAGAAGTTAATAATCCTCACGGGTTATAAGTAAACCCACAATAAATTTGGGTATTGAATTACAATGAAGTAATGATGATTAAATAAAAAGTATTTTGAGTGTTATATCCCAATAAAAAAGAAAATATGTTTTTGAAGTGTATTTTTTAACGAAAGCAAATAAAAATATATTTTAAATGTTTTCAGAAAAAGCATCAATATATGGTTAAAGCTTCGGGGACGTGACTGAATGGATAACAAACCCTACTCTCGTGTTTAGATATTTGTAGAATAAAATACGTTGTATGACGACTATGTTTTTATTGTAATATTGATAAAAAGTAATGAATGGCATGTCACTGCGAGTGGCAAATTTTGATGTGAACTGGATTCTAACTTTGATATGAATTGCGGAAGTATTTTACATAAAAAAATTGATGTGTTTCCTTGATTGATGAAAATGATCTTTGATAAACTGAACACAAGCATGGAAGACGTCGGTTCTGATACTTGCACGGAGAAGGTGGTTGTTGATGATTGACTATGAATAGAAATCTTGATTACATTAGTAGCATGAAGAAGATGTAAGGAATATACTTAAGGGTGATACAATCAAATAACAACTAGAGCTCTCAGCATGCATATGTGAAGTACAAGGAAGTTACTTCGGAAGATTTGATACAACTCAGTGATTTATGCTAAGTATTAAATCTTTCGAAGCCAAAAGACCAAATCTTTTGAAGCCAAAAGACCAAATCTTCTGAAGCCAAAAGACCAAATCTTCTGAAGCCAAAGATGAAATCTTCCGAAGCTTCAAAGACAAAGTCTTCCAAAGCCAAAGATTAATTTCTTCCGAAGACAGAGGGGAGACGCTTTTTCTGAATCACCTTTTTTTACGAAAGCTGAACATTATTCCGCTGCCACTTCTGATGAGTCTCGCCAACTTATATGAGTTGGTGAAAAGTCCATACTTTTGCCAAACTATAGATTAAGTTCTTTTGTCTACTTTTATACTTTTATCCTTTTTGTAATAGATAAGGATGTGAGCAATGGCATGTCATGGTCACATGTCAAAAGACAATCTGCCTTTTGACTCTACATTAATCTTGCTGTCTAGATTAGTGTTTTCAGCTGACATTCAAAGTATGGTTAGTTGTAGGATGTAGTATAAAGTATATCAAGTACTTGCATCTTCAATATCTTCTGAAGGTTAAATATTCTTCTAAGTATTTATATGTTTTAAAAGAAAATATTCTTCCGAAAGCAATTAAGCATCGGAAGCTTTATTCACTTATGAATCAAACTTCTGAGAATTAATCTCTTTCGAAACTAAATATATATCTGAAGTAAAATACTCTAAGTATTTTTCTTCCGAAACAAATTTCATCAAGCTAAGAAATATCTTCCGAAGACTATTTGGCTTTGGAAGTTTTTCTCAAAACTTCCGAAGACAATTTACCTTCGAAAGATTTTTGACTTCCAAGAAAATTACCTTTTTGGGCACCTTTTCCAGAGGTAGGACCGATATCCAGATTTCAAAGTTTTTCATTTTGCATTAACTTTGTCTCAAACTCAGTTCATATAAATATACCTTTAACGGTTCCCCCTCTTTCACTTTCTTCTTCATCTTTAAGAGTTTATAGCCTAAATTCACCCACAAATAATCTTTATTATTATCTTTCTTCACTTCGAAGCTACTCTAAAATGGTCAACCCTAATCCCCGAAACTAAGTTGCTTTTCCATGCAGTTACACAGGTAAAACAATCAATTTGCACTGTTAAAATCTGAGAAAGATCCAGGTTTTTCCGACGTCTGCCGTTTCCTAGCTCTTTTAAACTACCTCACTGCATCATAATCGACTCTCCATTGTATATGAAAATCAACTGTTAGAGTTCTGGAGGACCCACCAAGAGGTCATCTTGGACAGTGAGAAGGCATTGTCCGCCACAGTACAGGGGAGGACAATTTTCATCACTCCAACCACCATCAACTCTCATCTGAGGCTGGATGATGAAGAAGGAGAATTTCCTTCCCCAAATCTGCTGCGAACAACTTATTCCGGCAGATGGGCTATGAGGGGGATTACCCAGTAAGAATCTTCAAAAAAGGAAAGACTTCCTCCTAATGGAAGTATCTCCTCCATATGGTCATCCATTTTCTGTTCAACAAGCATGGAGGCTGTGATCAAATTCCTATTGACCTTTCCTACATAGTCCATGGAATGGTTCAAGGGGTCAAATTCAGGTACTCTAAATTTGTTTATACAAATCTGTTTGAAAACTTAGACTTCTTAGAGTATTACATATTCCCTAGATATGTTTAACACATTCTTAACTATGAGCTGGGCTTACAGTTAAGGGGAACAGGTAACACTCTTAAACTAGGACAGCTGAAACTCGACATCTTTAAGACAATAAGAACGTCCATTTTGGGCTTCTCAGGGGTAGAAACAGCCTTGGTCCTAAAAATGTTAAAGCTTATTGTTCAAGGTGATAACTTGGCAACACAAGCCAATATTGAACCCACACCTTCTACATCTGCACCACCCACACAGCCACAAAGCAACCTCACCTAACCCTGAACAAACTACTTAGGATGTGCAGGCCCCTATACACTCACCCATACAGTAAGAAGTTGACACTAGTGCTCCCACTTCTCCTGAGGACCAAACCACTTCCATCATTTCTTTGATCAGCGCTGAGGTTCCTCATATTTAGCCTGATGAGCTCATAACACCAGCTTTAAGCCTTTACTCAAAGTCTCAAAACTCTAGTGATCATCTTTTAGGGGAAAGTTACCATCCCAGCCTTTAGACCTCAACCAACCAATCCCAACCTTGAATTCTATGATGACGAAGATATGGGATTCAGTGAGTACCATGAGTCTTTCTTCTCCACCCCTACTTAAGGAGAGATAAGTACTGTGGAATCACCCATATCCAACCCATATCATCCAACCCAAACTGAGGTGGACCTCCCTGAACCTGTTCAGGAAGTCCATATGGAAAAGGCTCTCACTTCCGCAAGTGATTACATTATTAAGACCTCAACCATGGCAACCCACCTATTGACACTTCTCATGAGTTGTCATGGTGCATGGGAAATTCAGCAGCCAAGAACTCTATACTGGTGGTGAGAAAGAAGACTTTGGTCCTATTCTCTCATCCTTCCATGATTCTTCTGATGAAGATAAGGGGAGTCTACAACTAAAGGTGCAAAAACTGTCAAGGACATGCACCTATTTAATTTCAAAGGTCAGACATCTGGAATCTCAAGTGGCTACCTTACAAAGAAGGGTCAATGACTAGCAACTTGAGATTACTGATCTCAAGGGCAAGTTGGCTGAGAGACCCCTTAGGAGAACTCAACCAGACCCATAAGAACTTATAAATGTAGTGGACCTAACCCTTAGCTCTACTATGCAAGAGGGTGATGCTATCAAAAAAGAGGAGAAAGTCCTACCTACAATCATAGAACCTAAGAGTTCCTCCTAGAGTATGGACATGGAGGATTCACCACCTTTACTTGCAGTTGTCCATACTCAGCAACCTCCTCAGGTTCACATGGATATGGACTCACTCATTCAAAGCTTGTTCGAGGAGGGTATACCAAGGGCAATGACTATTCCATCTTACCCTACTGAGAAACTAATAGTGGGATGGAGGTACGATGCTGAAAGGAGAGCCCTGGTAATCTCTAGGTCCCAGGGACAATAGGAAATCTTCAACTTTTACAACCTCAGATACTATGAGAGCACCTATCTAGTTGACCTCCACTTGCCAACCCAAGTCAAAACTGGCAAACTACATGGTTAGCTGATAGGATTCAAGACAGGATGCTTAAAGAGTTCAAAAGGAGAAACAAGATATATAGACAAAGGATAGAAGGCAAGACTGTAGGCACTAGATGTTGAGGTGGACCCTAAGATTAGCTTCAAAGGGGAAACCTTGGATGAAGACCTAGTAGTTAAGCCTATGAACCTTGAGATATAAACTACTTCAGCACCCATTACCCTCAGTGAGGCACCAACTGGTGAAGGTGTCTTACGGCCTCTCTCTAGCTAAAGCTTAAGTGCAGCACCAAGCAATAAAGGCCAAAGCACTCTCCACCTTGATTCACACAGGCCTGTGAGTGACAAAGGGAAGAGGAAGTTTACCTCTGAGGAGATTAAGGATGAGGAGAGAGTGAGGAAGAGGAAGCTAAGGGGAGAGAGTTTAAGTGAGACCCTTGGCTTCATGGAAGCTGTAATCAAGGTTGCCCCTAGGTCAAACACTCAAGATGATAAGTTAAAGGCAGCCAGATTGAACTATCTGGGGATAATAAACTGCAATATTGATTAACTCATCTCTCTTCCCTTAAAGCAACCAAAAGAACTGGTTGATAATAAGTTGTCAAAGGAGAGAAATGAGGCTGAGTATGCAGCTGCTCAAAATCAAGGAAGAAAATAAGAAGGAAAAGACTCTACAAAGCTCATACTCTCTCCCCAGTTCAGGAAAGCCCTGAGAAAGAGGTTGTGGCTACTGAGCAACAACCTCAGGTAGGTAGGGAACAAGATAGACAGAACATGATAACCTACCCGAGTGCCACATGCCTCTATCAGGCAGCAGTCCTCCTTCCCTTATCCTATAAGTATATTGAGTTTGAATACCTCAAGAAGTTTCAACAATAAGTTCTAAAAGAGAAAAAAGTTGCTAAGAGGAAGATGAGGTAAAGGTTGCAAAGTCAAGAGTCACCATTAGAGCAAATTTGAAGAAGTCTGTTGATAGGCAAAAGATGGTGAGCTTCTTAAAGATGTATGGATTCTACAAAGGAGACTTGATCCAATGTCTCTATCCACCATATATGAGCACATTAGAGTGATCAAGCAAAGATCAAAAGGGGAAAGCTGGTTGACTTGCATTCTCCATCAAGTCAGGTTACACCTGAAGTTGAGGTCAAGGTTGAACGATAAGAGACAAAACAACCTAGACCTAGTGATGCATCATATCCAACTTCATCTTCTAATCTAAAGCAGGGTCCTAATCCTTTTTCTTTTAAACCTGTGAAGGACAAGGACCCAAGTGAGGAAGACAAATAAGAACAATCTAGTACAAGTCAATATTCTCAACTAAAATACTAGAAAAAGGAAAAGGATGGCCATAAGAAGGGACAAGAAAAAGAAGAAGTCCAAAGCATCCACCTCTATACCTTAAGACGGGTCAGAACATCCTGAGAGTGCTCAAGAAGAGGCTGCTCAACAAAGTCCACTCATTGTAGAGTCTCTTGCTACTGAGAGACCCATCTTGTCTTTGATGTTTGCTACTAATACAGACAGATGGTATGAGACTAGAGATAAGGAGGTCAAGACATCTACTTCTGGCAAAACATTCTTGACCTTCCTTCGTATGATCTCTATGACATGAGTAGATACTATAAGAGTCTGAGGGATCCTGATAAACTAATGATGAAGAAAATGGTCTTGATCTTGATGAGGACTGTTAATAAATGAAGATCAAGACTTAAAGGTCTCTTTGGTTTTGGTAGCATCAGCCTAGGGGGAGTTTGTAAGGAATACAGTTAGAGGCTGAGGCAATCAAAGAACAACTAGAGCTCTCGGCATGCACATGTGAAGTATAAGAAAGTTACTTCGGAAAATTTGATACAACTTAGTGAATTATGCTAAGTATTAAATCTTCTCAAGCTAAAAGACCAAATCTTCCAAAGCCAAAGATGAAGTCTTCCGAAGCTTCAAAGACAAAGTCTTTCGAAGCCAAAGACTGATTTCTTCCAAAGACAGAGAAAACATGCTTTGTCTGAATCACCTTTTGACAAAAGCTGAACAATTTCTGCTGCCACTTCTGATGAGTCTCACCAAATTATATGAATTGGTGAAAAGTCCATACTTTTATCAGACTGTGCATTAAGGTCTTTTGTCTATAACTTTCTATTTTGTACTTTATCCTTTTCGTAATAGATAAGGATGTTAGCCATGACATTTTATAGTCATATGTCAAAAGACAATCTGACTTTTGACTCTATATTGATTTTGTTGTCTAGATTTGTTTCCTGCTAACCTTCAAAGTATGGCATGCTGTAGGATGTTGTATAAAGTATCTTAAGTACTTGTATATCCAGATAAGCTTTAAACACTTGTAAGAACTTAAGAGCAATATACATCATTCTTGAAAACCATATTTGAGTGTTCTTGTTTATTGTTCTTACTACTTGTATTCATTGTTTCATACTAATTGGTTCCCTATTTGATCTGTTAAGTATTCTAAGTCTCTCTTCAGTGTGAAACTGTTGCATTGACTCCCTTCAACGGTCCTGTAGAAGAGCAGAAGATGATTTAACAATAGTATGCAAATATATTATATATACAATGACTCAATGATTAGATAAGTTTTTGAACTCCAACAGTTTCTAGGGTGATCGGTTCCTATCCAATATACAATGACTCAATGATTACGCCACTGACCACTGTAGGTATTAAATGGGTTTAAGGTGATCAATTCTTATCAGGTATCAAATGGTTAAATGCTTCTGGACCCAAAATCAAACCGGAACTATTTATTTGTATTATAAGAACCGGGAACCGAACCCATATTACTAAAATCAATTCTTGACGGTTCGGTCCTGTTGGTTTTGTCAACTCCAATTGAAGAAAAAACAGTTCATGCGCCCCTAACAGAAAATATTAAATGGTATTAATAAATTGAACTGAGACGAACATGAATTTGAAAACTCAAGCCAAGATTAAAGAAAAATTGAAGGTTGGTACTCAAATGAATACAATTTATAAAACTAAAACTCATGAACTAAAACCAAAATTAACTCTATTATGTATGTGATTTGTGAAGTCATGCATTATGTTTTCTAGTCTTTCTTTTTAAATTTCTAACAGAACTTTGTTGCTTATGATTGCATTTACAGAAATCAAACACATGAATTCTAATATTCTAGCAACGTAATTTGTATATAAAACATAGATTTGACTGTCCTGAATTTTAATATCAATCTTCTAATTAAACTCTAAGATGGACATTCTTCGCTTTTACCCTCATACCCATGATAAACATGACATGGAGAAAAACTTATGATCAAGTACATTAGTCAATTAAAAAAATGATAATACACAAGTGTCAACAATAATGATAATACATAAGTGTCAACAATGAAATTTAGATATGACCAATGATTTCGAAACCGGACCGGACCGGCTCATCACGGTTCCCGGTCGAACCGGACCGGACCGGACCGGCCGGTCCGACCGGTTCGACCGGGAACCGGTGATGAAGCCGGTTCGGTTCGGTGGTTTTGGACCGTTTTGGGTTGAACCGGCCGGTTCGCGCGGTCGACCGGTCCGACCGGAACCGGCGAACCGGGTTGAACCGGTTTTTGGAATTTTTTTTTTAATTTTAATAGAAAAATATTATTGGATATGGATTAAGGAACACCGGTTCATTAATTTGGACTATGTTTACTTGAATGGTATGTATTTTGGATGTTGTTTTGGATTAAGGAACACCGGTTTGTTAATATAAATATTTGGAATTTTTTTATATTTTTTTAAATATTTATGACGTCATCCGGTTCGTAATCCGGTCCGACCGGTCCGACCGGTCCGACCAGTGAACCTCTAGGCCGTCCGGTTCGCTTTCCGGTTCGGTTTTAAAAACATTGGATATGACTGGTGGACATTATTGTTGTTATGATGATGAAATTAAATATTACGTAAAAATATGGATATAAAGTTACGACATGATTTGGTTTTGATAAAAAAAAACACGTTTTTAACGATATATTGGGAGATCAATAAATTGAGTATAAAGAAACAAAGAAAACAATTAAAAAAAAGTAAGATTTATCCTATTTGAAACAAGAAAATTTAGGTATTTTTACAAAAAAATTAAAAAATGAAAAAACTAAAATATAAATTTCAAACTTGTATGTTGATGCTAGATATTTATCATATCCACATAAAGTATTATCTCAGTCAGGTTATGTATTCGATACGTTGTCACAACATTTCTTAAAAGTTAACAAACTAACAATGACGTTGAACTAATAGGATTATTTAATGTTGATTGAGAATTGAGAATGTGTGTGGGTGAGATTAGTGATCAATCAGATACAAGATAAAGAGGCATGTAGTTTACAATATACCAAATCAACCTGATGATTATCTTTGAAGACAATGTAGCCTGCATAATTTAGATAAAGGCTTTACTAAATAAGACATGAAAGTTTTTCTTGATGTATGAGCTGTAGAAAGAAGAGAAAATCAATGTTGGTAAATCAAGACACTTGAGAACTAGATTCTGTACACAAATCAAGCTTAATATATCTAAGGAAATATAGTGAACTACGTCCTTTGTTAGCATTTCATTTCTTCTGTTTCATTTGACTAATTGGCTGTTTGATTTGCTTGTAATCCGGTTAAAATGTCTGATCCACTGATACGGTCAGACATTTTGGTCGGTCAACATGTTTGATTCTCACTCTTTCGCATCTGACTCGGTCCGACACCACTGACCCATGTATATTTTTCCTATTACCCGATCTGTTTTAGAACAACCCATTACTCGATCACCACCTTCTGCCCGAGACTTGAATTTCAACAGCCCTTAAGATTTTATACTCTAAACTAAGAATTTTATTTTATTTCTTAATAAACTCACAACTCAACTTAAATTTAGATCTTAATCATTTGTTATATAAGATTTAAACATTTTAAGTTATTAGAAAGTAACACCAATTCAACACACATAAGTACCATCGGACCAAAATAAAGAATTAAATAAGTAACTAAAATTTACAAAATACTAACAAAAGAAAACTAAAAATGTATATTAGAGATATTGTCTTATTGGTTTGGGAGTTTCCTCAACATCTCAATTGTATATTTTAGCTATAGATGTATATAATTATCGTTAACATTCTACAAATTATTCATTCCGATAATATCAACATTCTTTAGTGTTTGATTAGCTTTATTTTCTATCTCTAATATTTATTAGATACTTTGATTAACTTTATAATGAGTTTGAATTGGATCATTGATTGCCATTGCTTTATAGTCCACTAGTAAAAGACGAAACCCTTTTAGAGTAAACTTAAGTTAAAACATAGGGATGTTAATCATATCTGGTTGATAGATTGGATTGTTTAAACCAAACACGACACGCTAAAATTTGTGTAACATAAGCAGGACCTATCTAACATGTTCATCCATACGTGTAAAAATCAAATTGTAAATATGTTAAATAGATTAGTTGATTCTTAAAAATGAGTTTAACGAGTGATTGCTTCATCTAACATTATAAAGGAGTTACAAAATATTTTCATTAACCAATAAATACTCTAAGTCCAGTCATCCGGGTAAACCATTAGAGAAAAACCACACACCGACGCACGTCCTACAACACATATAACGCTGGTGACCAGACTCGTCAACTTAAAAAAAAAAAAAAAAAAAAAAAAACTCACCACCTTAAAACCCGCTGTAATAAAAGATTTGACCTACCTAAAACATAGAGTAAATCTCGGTTTTGGTCCCTGTGTTTTGCAAATTGACTCCACTTGAGTACCAACGTTTATTTTGTCTCCATTTGAGTACCAAAGATTGAAAAAATTGTCTGTTTGAGTACCAAATTTTAAAAAAGTTGTCTGTTGCAGTCCTTTTGAATAACGGTGTTAACATTTTCTGTTAAATTTTTTAAAAAAGACCAAAATACCCCTAAGGGCTATAAAAATATCACCATCTCCACCACACACCACATACCACCACCACACACCACCGCCACCACCACCACACACCACCGCCACACACCACCGCCACACACCACCAATACCCTAAATCGCCGCATCGATTTTGCCTCTGGATCCCGCTCTCGGATCCAAGATCCTCCAAGAACCTCCGCACCGTCCTCCTCCGTAGATCTTTGGCGTTGATCTCCTTAAGGTTCATTGCCTTCTGAGACGCCGTGAATAAGCAATTTCCGTCGGCCTCGACATCTCCGCCGTGGCTTCTGACACGCCGTGAATAAGCCTGAAAACCACCGCCGAGGAATCGTCTTCTTGATTAGGGTTTTTATTCCCCGAGGGCTTCCAAAGGACCCTTTGGCGTGGAGCTTCTGCAGGTGCCTCTTCTGCTGGTCCTCCAGCCCTGATACGCGGTCCCAGGTGGCGGTGGTGAGGGCGGGGTGAGGATCTCGTCTACGGCGGAGATGGTATCAATGGAGGATGGAGCTGCGGTGGGGTCTTTCCATGGGATTACCGGAGACGACGTTGTGAATCGCATATAAGCTTCCCCATGCGAACGAGAAGTATTCGAATTCACCAAAAGATGAAGGAAATCTTTGGGCAACAAGAGATGCAATTTCCCCTAATTTGTTGTCTTATTTTTCTTTTCTGTGTTGAGCGGAGGAGATGGAATTGCAGAACAAGAAGACCCTTGTTCCGGCGACTTCTGGAGATGAAACGTGAACTCCGGTGAAGGTGGGCGGCGGAGGTGTGCCGGCGGTGGTGTGGTGGTGGTGGTGTGTGGAGGCGGTGGTGTGTGGTGGCGGTGGTGTGTGTGTGGCGGTGGCGGTGGTGTGTGGTGGCGGTGGTGTGTGGTGGCGGGGTGTGGTGGTGGTGGTGGTATGTGGTGTTTGGTGGAGATGGTGATATTTTTATAGCCCTTAGGGGTATTTTGGTCTTTTTACAAAATTTAACAGAAAATGTTAACACCGTTAGAAATTTGGACTGAAACAGAGAACTTTTCAATCTTTGGTACTCAAATGGAGACAAAATAAACGTTGGTACTCAAGTGGAGTCAATTGCAAAACCAGGGACCAAAATCGGATTTACTCTAAACATATTACACCAAAAACCATAACCTTAAATAAAAAAAAAAATAATAAATACATCCTCACAAACCTATTGATATGAGCTCGTTAACATTGAGAGTTGCAATATGATTTAGGTTTTCTCTTTAGTAAATAGATTATTGTTTATTCAGATTTCAGACAAACATTTTAATCAGGCGCGTTGACCTGAAGCAGCCATTGCAGTACCATCTCTTGATCCATCACTCCCATAAATCTCAAAGCAAAAACCCACATCAACGATCCAATTCATAAGCACAATTTGTGGGATTCTATTGAAATCAATGAATTTTCTCGGAGACCCCCTTCTTTCCGAATCCATTTCCAGCTTTACTGAAATCGTCGTTAAAGTAGCGGCAACAACAGCCAATTTCAAACCCGAATTGAAGCAACTCCAACAAACCTTACAGAAAATAGCACCAATCATCAACGACGTCGTCAAGTTGAATCAGATACTGGATCGCCCAAAGCAACAATGCGATATGTTCGTAGAAGAATCAAAGACGCCGAAGAACTTGTGCGAAAGTGCTTGAGGATCAAGAGGATCAATTTCATCAAGAAGTTCACTCACTCGTTGAAGCTAAAGGATGTCAACAGCAAGCTGTTGAGATTCTTTCAGCTCGAAGTTCAAGCGGATCAAACTCGTGATATCAAACAGACGCTTGTGAGGTGAATGATGTGAAGTTGAGGATGGATAGTTTATCGGTGGATGTGAAGCAGATCCATCAGACTGTGAGTAGTATTCGTTGTCGATTTCTTCAAGATATGAGTTGGTAGAAAGGGGGAAATTGGGTTGGTGTGTGCCATTCTTCCTCTGGAATTGTGGCGTTTGATGAACCATTGAAGAACCTCAAAGCTAAGGTTCTTGAGGATGTTGATGATTGTAATGGTGGTTTGATGAGGTAGATGATGGTGGTGATGAAAGCTCTGTGTGGTAGTTGCAGCTGCTGGTGGATGTGGGAAAACTACTTTGGTCACCATGTTATGCCATGATCCTGAAATCCAAGGTAAAATGCATCAAACTCATGATTCATTAATGGGAATTTGTATGGTTTTGCTTGTTTGATAATAACATATAATATTCTAATTGGACAGAAAAATTTGGGGAGAACATCTTCTTTGTGACAGTTTCTGAAACACCTAACTTCATGGCAATTGTTAATGATCTCTTTAATCCGCATCCCTCGGGTCAGCGATTACATTTCAAAGTGATGAAGATGCGAAAAATAAGCTGGGGAATTTTTTGAATGAGAAAGTATCAAGACCTATGCTTTTAGTGTTAGATGATGTGTGGTCTGATTCTTTTATTGATAAGTTTCCATTAAAGATCAAAGGGGCAAGATTTTGGTCACGTCTAGGACGGCCTTTTCCAGATATGATGTGTTTCGGTTTGACCCTTTGAGTGATGAAGATGCCAAGGTTCTCTTTCAGCGGTCAGCGTTTACTGTAGGCAAGAAGAGACCAAGGCCTACTATCGATGGGGATCTTGTGAAGCAGGTAACAGAAAGTTCTGTTTTTATTCGGCCTATGTACTTATGAATGTGTTGATAAATGGTCAAATGGGTAGAATAGAAAACGAAGTTAACATGATTACAGGTTGAAAGTCTTCCAAATTTAAAATTTTATAGGTTTGAAGCCATAGATAACATGCTAGTTATTTATTAAAAAATGTTTTGAAAAACTTGGCAATAATGTCTTTGTGATAAACCTAACCCAAACCGTTTTAAATTGAGCCAAATATACGTGCTTTGACATGTTACCCAACACCATAATACGTGCTTTGACATGTTACCCAACACCGCACCATTTTGCCACATCTAGAGACCATGAAGCAGGTAACAGAAAGTTCCATTCTTTATTCGGCCTATGTACTTATGAATGTGTTGATAAATTGTCAAATGGGTAGAATAGAAAACGAATTTAGCATGATACAGGTTGAAAGTCTCCCAAAGTTTATAGTTTTGAAGCTATATTTAACATGATAATTATTTATAAAAATGTCTTGAAAAACTTGGCAATAATGTCTTTGCGGTAAACCTAACCCAACCCGTTTTGATTGAGCCAAATAATACATGTTTTGACATGTTACCCACACCACACCATTTTGCCACATCTAGAGACCATGATAGGCCATTCTGCGGATCTTATTCAAAGCTCTTTGAAACTTTGCATTACTCAAAAACTTTGACTTTTCAGTCACAAATGAATAACTCTCCATGACTCAACCACTTGAAAGCTTAATACTTAATATGAAAATGTCATTGATTCAATAATATTATGAAGACTAGAAATAGTTTCACATTAAGGAGTAATGTTTCTTTTGTATATCTCCCTCTTGCTCTGTGTATTCCCTAATTTAAGAACTAACCATTCTTTGTAGATGGTGAAACGTTGTAAAAAACATCCGCTCACCCTTAGAGTGGTGGGCAGATCCTTAAACGGGAGAGAGGAGTCAGCATGGATATCTGTGCTAAATGCTTTGTGTCAAGGTAGTTCGGTCCTAGATCTAAATGAAGAAGTACGTAACACTCTAGAAAGAAGCTTTAAGACATTGGATGGAGAATTCAAGGAATATTTTATGGACTTCGGTTTATTCCCAGAAGATCAAAGGATCCCTGCTAGTGCCCTCTTAGACATGTGGGTGCATTTATACAACCATGATCATGAGGGTCATGATACATTTGACAAGATTGTTAGACTTTCATTCAGACATCTTGTCAATCTCATGGCTAGCGGGTAATATATTTCCTCGTTACTTTGTATTTATAAGGTCGCTCTTGACTTTTGAGGTCACACACCAAAATTACTTCATCCCCCACCTACATGACGAAAACTATTGATAATGGTTGTCTGACAGTTGCTAAATCTGTACGTCAGTGGTATTTAAGACTGTACTTTCATCGTCATTGTAAATCTAATACCCAAATTGTTTAGTGCTAGGAAAGATTCACGTGCAACGGTTAACAACTGTGACCAGCAATTTGTCAAGCAGCATGATTTGCTGAGGGAGCTTGCTATTCACCTAAGTAGCAAACCAGAAGCACCCATTGTGCAGAGGAGAAGACTGATTGTAAATTCACAAGGAGAAGATCTTCCGCTATCAATTTTGAAAGTCCAAGAACCCATGCAAGCCCGCATATTGTCTATTTCTACAGGTTTGCTTCACTCATGTAGATTCTGACTATTTACATTATGTTTGTTAGAATTGACTTTAGAACGTTTTATTGCAGGAGAGTCGTTCTCTTCAAGATGGGGATATATGAAAGCCCCTGAAGTTGAAGTTATGGTATTGAACTTAAAGTCAAAAGCCTACACGTTACCCCATTTCATGACGGAAATGCAAAAATTGAAGGTTTTAAATGTCACAAACTATGGTTTATACCCATCATACATTGAGCATTTCCACCGTCTTGGATGTTTATCCAATCTATCTCGGCTTAGGCTTGAACGCATTGAGATCTCTTCATTAACTACATCCATTTTAGCATTAGAAAAGTTGCAGAAAGTATCATTTATAATGTGCAAAATAGGCAACGGTTTTGAAACAACCCTTGGTAGTGAAAACCTCAAAGTCTGGCCAAAACTAGTTGAACTTGAGATGATTACTGCCAAGATTTAGTAGGATTTCCGGGGTTACTGTGTAGCTGTGTCGACCTTAAGACTTTGAACGTCACCAACTGCAACGAGATGTGTGAAATATCAGAGGAATTTGGAAATTTAATTAACTTAGAAAACTTAAGTGTTCGATCTTGTACCAAACTTGAAAAGCTTCCTGAATCAATAACAAGACTTCAAAAGCTAAGCATCTTGGATATATCGGATTGTTTAAGTTTGAGTGAGTTGCCAGCCGAGATGGGAAAGCTAGGTGGCCTAAGAACAATTTACATGAAGGGTTGTACTGGAATATATGAGTTACCTACATCTGTAGAGGAGCTATATCACACACATGTGGTGTGCAGTGAAGAAATACATCATCAATGGGTGGAGTTTAATAATGTGGAGGTGGATCTAGTGGAAGAAGATAGATTAGAAACCCTGATGAAAATCATATGATTTGGTTTCACACCTGTAATGACACCAACCTTGATTTGAGTCCCTCTTGTAGCTTGTTGCTTCTTGATTTTTGTATGTATATGTTTTGTTTATTTATTGATAGAACTTGGTTAATTGGGGAAAACAAGACAATGGGCTGTTGTATATATGTTTTTAATGTGTGTTTACAACTTGGTTTGTTAAAATTCACTGGAATTAAGGTGGTGTTTGTTTTTTAAAAATAGCTTCTAAAGCTCTTTTGTCTGCGCCAAAAAGAGGCGGGCAGATGTTTGAGGTCTGCAGAGTGTTTGTTTTTTTGAAGACGTTTCATTAAAAAACGTCTGCGTGACCTCTTCTTGGAGAAGAGGTGGAACAATGTCTTCACACATCTTCTAAGCTCTTCACACTTCTTATACTCCTCTCCTCTCACCCACCGCCTCCACCTCCCCCCAACCGTCGCCGCACTGCCACCGCCCTCCCCTCCGCAGCCTACCCCCTTCGACCCCCCTTCGAGCCACCTTCGCAACAGCCCATTCTTCCCCCTTTCGAGCCACCCTCGCAGCAGCCCCTTTGACCCCCCTTCGAACCGGGCCACAAAAAAAACAGAAAAGAAGAAAAAACGAGAAGTTGAGATTTGTGATGACATCTGATGTAGGTCGTCATGTTCATTGGAGATGGTTGCGATGGTGGACTGTGTTCATCGGTGGTGGTTGCGATGGTGGTCCGGTGGTGGCGATGGTGGTCCGGTGGTGGCGATGGTGGTGTGATGGTTGCAACGATGTCGTGGCGGTGGAAGGTAGCGGTAGGTGGTAGCGGCGGTGCGGTGGCGGGTGTGTAGCGGCGGTGTGGTGGCACGGATGTAGCGGTGATGTGGTGGTGGCAGATTTGTGAGCAGAAATCTATTTCCCCTCGTGACAGTGGATGATGAAGATGATGGATGAAGATGATGGATGAAGATGATGGATGAAGATGATGGATGAAGATGATGGATGAAGATGATGGATGAAGATGATGGAAGAAAGAGTTTGGGAAAATGATTGGGAAAGTGAGATCGGGAAGGGTGGGGTGTGTTTGTTTTATAATAATAATAATAATAATAATAATAATAATAATAATAATAATAATAATAATAATAATAATAATAATAACAACAACATTGCAGATGTTAAAAACAAACAGTCTTTTTTTTGCAGACTGCAGACGTTTGGTCCACCTCTTCTGCTACAGATGTCTGCAGATGTGGTCTGCAGACTACAGACGTTTTACCTCTTCAAAACAAACAGCACCTAAGTGATTAGAATCTGAATGATATTTCATACACACACAGTAATGTAATGCGAAGCTGACGTATACAAACATTTTGTGATAAAGTGATATATGTTTCAAACATGGTAATATGTGTGAAAATAGGAAAGATAATCTATTTCAAAGTTTCATAAATTACAAGACATTTATAACTTAGTGTACTAGTAAAACTGTAACACGTAAAACTTTCTTCTATTGTCAATTTCAAAATGCTTATACTTCCTACTATGTTTTTTTGAGTTCCCTTGCTTCTTTAGTCATCTTTTCCTCGCGTACTTTTGCATCAGAAAGTAATATCCTCAACGCATATTTCTTCTTGAATTGATTTAGTTGTGTTTTCTTTTTGTACTATCAATATTAAACTCGCAATCCAAGTTTTTTGTGTGACTTTAACAAAAAACCAATACTCACCCTTATAGCCCAACTGATGTTTAACTTCTATGTAGTTGTTGCTTTTTATTACCTCTCATTTGGCATGTTCAACTAAACTCAAGTAGTTAGACAAATATATTGCTCTATAAAACATAATATTTATAATCAGTTTTTCTATATACATGTTGTACGTGTAAACATAACTATAGTTCTAACTCAATTTGAGTCAAAATTGTATAAACCAACAACTATCTTCCTCAATTTGATGGTGTGTCCTATTTTTGAAACTCAACACCATCCTTCATACCAACAAAACTCTCATATTTATGCATGTTGTTTGTTAACAAAACCGTCAAGTATTTCAAATGATCAAACTATCCTCTTTTCAAAATTTGAACAATATGAACTCATATGACTTTTGATCCAGAAGGTTTTCAAATCCTTCCACAACAACAAACAAGTTTTTTTTAATACGATTAATCGACTAGCATAATTTTCTTTTGTCATCCACTCCTGCTATTAAGTTGTAATTATAACCCTAGTTCAGTAACAACTACATCATACGTATAGCTACTTAACTACTATTAAGTATAAAACTTACAATCCCATAAGTATAACAAACACACATCGTAATGAATTGGGTTTCAGTGTATTTCATCATGGTTCAAACTTGTAGCTAACAATATACATTACTACGATAAAATTTCATCCTTGGATTTAGGATTGCTAGAATAAAGGATTGTCTCAACACCATAGCTTAATAACGCAAAGCATACATGCATATTGTATATCAAATATGGTCAAGTATACATAAATATAATGACAACATTTCATATATGTAATAATAGAATTACACATGTGTAATAATATACTTACATATATTGTTAGGTCTAGATTGTATAGGGCTAGATCAATTTTGTATAGGCTTAGTACTTGAAAATCAAGTCTTGTAATTAACATTTGTAACAGTCAAATATATATATGTGATTTGAATCTATAGGTTAACCTCATATATGTATGTGTGTTGATTTGTGTCTTGACAGGAAAAACAATTTACTTGGATGGATTTTCTGAAATTGACCAAGTGTAGGAAACATCTACGGATGAACAACTTTGTTAATCCGTAGATATGTTTCTTACAAGACCAAATGACAAAGTACATGTTCCTGCGGATGATCAAATACCATGAAGTGAAGACTCCTACGGAAGAAGAATTTACTACGGAAGAACAACTTTGCTACGAAAGACTAAGTCATCTACGGAAGAACAAATGTTCTGCGGATGAGAAGATTGCTGCGGAAGAACATTATACTTGTGCGATTACAACTCCAAGAAGTCTAACAAGTCAACACAATCAATAACAAATCCCGAGAGATCCGGTGTTTCCTTAACCGACTCAAATCATCTATAAATATGAGTCCTAGGTTTCATATCTCGTAGAACACAATCAATCAATATTACGGCGATCAAGAGTTCATTGTGCAACCCTAGCAGCCGTCACATCAACATCAAACATCATTCGATTCACAGAATTCGATTGTTCATAGTTATTCATTATTCTTTTGTAATCATTACATTATAGTTAATGAAATACATTTGAATTATTAAAGATTTCGTGTTTATTGTGTTTCTGTGGTTGTGTTCATCATTGATCATTATAAACAATTAAACGTCAATTAGTGATAATTCCGCGATCATTAAATTGATTTATTTTAATACTGATAATTCCTGAATTGCGATCCTTGGATTCACAGGTGGTATCAGAGCTTTGGTGCTCATTGATTTAGATCAATTGATCTATCAGTATTAAAATTGTTTATTGATTTTCAAACAATTAAATCAACGACTGATTTTTAGCAAGCACTCTCTCATTGCTTGTTTGATTTAGATCTATATTCAAATCAATTGAATACTAGATCTGGGTCTTTGATAAATCTGTCAATTTTCGCTTTTGAGTTTTTATTGATTCGCTTGAATTAAACATGAGTAATTTTGGAGGAGGATCTTATCAACCACCAAAGTTAGAAACAAAAACTGATTTTAAATCCTGGAAGATCAAGTTCAGGAATCATGTGAACTACACAGATTCTGACTTGTGGGAGTCCATCACACAAGGTCCTTATATTCCACCCACTCTTGGACCGGATTATAATGACAAAAATCAGCCATCAGCACTAAGGACTTGCCACCTGATGATGTCAAGAAGGTCAAAGTCGATATTAAAGCATACAGCTTGCTTAGTATGGCTTTGCCTGAAGAAATCTTGATCAGGTGCGAGAACTATAAAACAGCCAATTCCTTGTGGAAGATACTTCACACTCTCTGTGAAAGGAGTGACGAGATCAGAAGCATAAGGAAAGACACCCTTAGATCACAATATGAAACTTTTCATCATATTGAGGGTGAGTCAATTCCTCAGCAACTCCATAGATTTATGCAACTTGTTACGGAGATGAACATCTTGGAGTTGAAATATACAACTGAGGAACTTAACAAGAAGATGCTCCATACTTTGCCTGAAAGTTGGAAGCAAACCGTCTCCATGTTCAAGAACACCATTGATCTCAAGACAACTGGTCTAGATACATTGGTTGCTAAAGTAGAAGCACTTGAACTGGATGAGCAATCAAGAAACAAGAGTGTGAGAACTCATGTCTCACCTTATCACTTCAAGGAAACAAAGAATGCTGGAAGTGCATTTATTTCTAATAATGAAGATGATAACTCTTGTGCTTTGAGTGATGACGAGGAGGAAGTGAGTTTTTATGCCTCCAAACCCACTAAAAGTCATCTCAGAGTAAAAATCAAAGGAAAAGGCTAAATCTACAGAGAAAAGAGAGCCATCATCAACAGCAAATTCAGAACCAATAACTGTGATATTGGATTCTGAAGAACAAAAAGCAGCCTTTGCAGCTTTTAGTTCTAGCTATCAAGCATATCTTGGAAGTTCCTTACAGCAGCAAACATCTGCCAACAAGATTTGGAGGAACTCCCTCCTGATGTTGTAGAAGAGATGGATCTACAATGGCAGATGGCGATGATTGCTTACAGAGCCAAGCAATATCTTCGACGAAATAAAAATCTGGCAGCAGCAACAAAACATCGAAGATTAGAGTTGATAAGTCTAAAGTCAGATGTTACAAGTGCAATCTCTATGGTCACTTTTCTAGAGAATGCAACCAACAATCAACTCCACAGCATCAGCAGCAGCAGCAACAACATCAGCAGCAACAACACTATCAGAATCAGCATCCAACCTCTCAAAGATCTTTACATAGACACCTCAGCTCACATCCCCACCAGCCACAAATACATCAGCAGGACCAAGCAACTCTAAGGAGACAGGTCTGATCATACTTCAGGATGGAACATGTGACTGGAGCCTGTATGAGAAGGAAGTGATAGAGGAGAATCAAGCATAATGGCACATATGGAAAACAAAGTCCCTCCTATGGCCAGAGAGGTAAAAGACAGGTTATGTTCATCAACATGTGTTGAGGAAGTTGAGAGATATAGAGTACATGCTCAACAATTGGCTGATAAAATAAAAGAAACTATGTTTTTAAATGAATCACACTTAAGAGAACAAAAGATATATCAAATCAAATAAACTCTTTACAAAAGGATTTAGAAAAATATGTTTCTGAAAACTACAACCTAAAAGCCCAAGTTGAGCATCTGACCACTTCCTTAACAAAATCCATGGCTGATCATGCATCCACTGAAGTGAAACTTCAGAAGTTTCAACTATCATCTCAGCAATATGAGAAGTTGCTAAATTCTCATATTGAATCAAAGAACAGTACGGGTTGGGTTATAATGCTGTTGCACCACCTGTTAATGATAACTACACACCTTTACCTGATACAATGACTAACAATTTGTCAAATCATTTTGTGCAAAGCACCAAAGTTGACATCAAAGATAGTCAAACAAATAACAATAAAGCTGAGATGAGTGAAACTGAATCTACTGAATCAGAATCAACTAAATATAATGAATCAGATTTAGATAACTATGATGACCTGGATGATTCTGATGAACATGATACTGATCAACTGAACATTGGTAAGAATGTTCAAGTTGAAACTGGTCTTCCGCGAGTCCTTGAAGAATCAAAGTTGCAATACCCGCCAAAGCAACGGAATATGCTGAAGACCATTTGCAAGAGGATTGCTGAACTTAATGAAGGATTACAAGAACTGCATCTTCACAAGATTGATAGCAGCGGATCAAGCACAAAAGTACCTTTCTCATCTCCTGATAAAGGTAAGAAACAATCAAACAAGAATCCTCAGAAAGCACCAACTGAAGAATCCGTAGAACACCTGCGGAAAACGAATGAGGATTCCGTAGACCATTTGCGGAAAGCAAAATCTGCCAAGTCCGTAAATCATCTGCGGAAGACAAAACCACTGAATCCGCAGAAAAGCAAAGGAAAAGAGAAGCTGATCCAGCGGACAAGGTAACAATAGAGCCTCACACACATGCAAATAAAAAGGAAAATTGAAGCAACAAATGGCGGCCAAAGGCAAACAAGTAACAGCTGATGATGCTCCAAACAAAAACAAGAAGAAATCAACTGAAGTTTCAGCGAATGAGAAAAAGAACAACAAAAAGAAGGCTGAATCTGAAGAAAATTCAGAAAAATATTGCAAATGGTGTGATATGAAGAATCACAATACTGATGAATGTTATTTCAGCAGCTATTGTTCCATTTGCAATATGAACAATCACATGACTGATGATTGTTTCTTCAACAAACACTGTGCCATTTGTGACAAAAATAACCATTCCACTCAGGAATGTTATTTTAATAAGAAGAACAAGAAAAAGAGCAAAAAGAAGTCATAAGATACATCATCTGAATCAGATTCTCAAGCCTCAGAAAGTGAAAAAGAGACAAAGATTCAGAAAGAACAACAAAAGTCAAAGAAAAGACCCTCTGCTGCGGAAAAGACTTTGAAAAGAAAGCACCAATACAGTCTAAGACACCTCACAAAAAGGTGGATTTGACAGATAAACAAAGTGAAGCAGCAGATGGTTTCTTTGATAACTTTGCTAAAGGAACTCCTGTGTCTCAATCAAAGCAGAAAGATGAAGAAACTTTCAAGTCTACAGGACTCTCTTCAAAGTTAAATACCAACCAAAACAAGCCAAGTTGAAGAATGACTCGAATAAGCTTGAAGATACTCAGAAACCTGAATCATCTTCAACAGAATCATCCTCACAACCATCACATCAAAAAGAAACAACTAATAATGAAACTTCAAGATTAATTCATGAAGGAGTAACTATAGTTGACACATCTGGCAAATCCAAGACAATTAAGCCTTGGGTTGTCAAGACTAACTAATTTCTTTTTGTGTGTAGGAACAATCATGGAGAGCTGACAACAAGTGGTATGTTGACAGTGGTTGTTCCAGACATATGACAGGCAACTGTGCACTTCTCCATGACTTCAAACATAAACATGCCTCTTATGTGGCATTTGGTGGGGATAAGAAGGGAGGTAAAATTGTTGGTGAGGGAATGGTAACTAACGGTGCGTTAACATTTGAAAAAGTAAATTACTGTGAAAATTTGCAGTATAATTTACTTAGTGTTTCCCAAATTTGTGATCAAAATTATTTAACACTCTTTGATAACACTAACTGTTACATTCTTAAGCCAGGGTTTACAGTTCCAGCAGACTGGATACTTCTTAAAGCATCAAGAAAAGGCAACACATATATATTGGATATGAACAACACAACACTCACAAATCATGAGACATGCCTGCTGTCCAAATCTTCGAAGATGAATCTCAATTGTGGCATAGAAGGCTTGTCCATTCCAACATGAAGAACATGAATAAATTGGTGAAAAATGACTTAGTCATTGGATTACCAAAGAAAGAATTTTATTGTTCTAATCACTGTTCTTCCTGTTATAAAGGAAAACAACACAGAGTGTCTCATAAATCCAAACAATCAACACAAACACTACACCACTCAATTGCTTCACATGGATCTCTTTGGTCCAACCAATGTGCTGAGCATTGGAAAAAGGCAATATTGTTTGGTGATAGTTGATGATTTCACTAGATTTACATGGGTCTTTTTCTTAAAACATAAAAGTGAAACATCTGAAACATTAATGGACTTTGTGATCAAGATTGAGAATCAACTTGATTTAAAAGTTAAATTTTTAGGAGTGACAATGGAACTGAATTTGTTAATGCTGATTTGGATTCTTTTTGCAGGACTAAAGGAATAGCTAGACAATTCAGTGCCCCAAGAACTCCACAACAAAATGGAGTGGCTGAAAGGCGAAATAGAACACTGATTGAAGCAGCCAGAACAATGCTAGCTGATTCTCAGCTGCCCATTACATTCTGGGCAGAAGCTGTGAATACAGCTGCAACGTTCAAAACAGAACTTTGATAGTCAAAGAACATAATAAAACACCTTACGAACTCTTATTTAAAAGAAAACCTTTTATAGGATATCTTAGAGCTTTTGGGTGTCATGTGTCTGTTTTAAATACTAAAGAACAATTGGGAAAATTTTCTGAAAAAGCCTATGATGGTTTCTTTGTTGGATATTCATCCACTTCTAAATCATATAGGGTGTACATTCCAGAACATAACATAGTTGAAGAGACTCCCAATGTTTCTTTTGATGAATCCATGTTTACTACCACTGTAAAAGGATCATCTTGGTTATTTGATATAGATGCATTAACTGAATCATTTAACACTGGTTATTTGATCAACGCAGGTGCTGCGGATACATGTTATCCCTTTGTGCCTCCAAGTGTGAATGAAGTGCCTTTAACAGCTGACCCACCAAGAGCACAAGTGTCACCTGGACCACAGCAGAGATCAATTCAGCAGCATGAAGCTACTTCTGGAGAAGTAAACTCTTCATCCCCAGCACATGTAAATTCATCAGCAGATGTTCCCACATCCGTAGATATAAATACTGGTGCAACTACTGATGCTAGAGATGGAGAGGAGGTAGTCACTCAACAACCATTGCAAGCTGACCAACATTGTTCATCTGTGAATGGTGATGTACCTCCTACGGAAGTACAAAATGCATCCGTCGATGCTGAAGTTCCTCCTACGGAAGAACAATATACTGCTTCCGTAGAACCTCCTGCGGAAGAACAAAATACTGCTTCCGTAGAACTTCCTGCGGAAGAAGACAAAGCAGCCAATCAAACACAAGCTGATCTGAACGACCATGAGCCTTTTGATTATTTCATTGACTCAACTTCTCAGCTGACACCATCTGCTTCGATGGGTTTCACTAACTTAGACTCCACAGTTCAAGTTGATGCTGTCTCAACAAGCAGAGTACACAAGTCTCATCCAACAGACAATATCATTGGGGACTTGCATGCTAGAACCACAAGGAGCAAAGGAGGTGTGGCAAACATTTGTTTGTTCACCTGCTTTTTGTCCCAAACAGTTCCTGCAAACATTACAGCTGCACTAAAAGACAACAGCTGGATTGAGGCTATGCAAGAAGAGCCAACAATCAGAAAGCAGAAAGTGTGGACTCTTGTCGATCTGCCTACGGGTCAACATCCAATTGGCACAAGATGGCTTTTCAAGAACAAGCTGGATGACAGAGGTATCATAGTGAGAAACAAGGCAAGACTTATTGCTCAAGGATATACTCAGGAAGAGGGCATAGACTATGATGAAGTCTTTGCACCCGTTGCAAGGATTGAAGCTATACGAGTCTTCCTCGCTTATGCAGCATTCAAGAGGTTCACAGTCTATCAGATGGATGTGAAGTGTGCTTTCCTTTATGGGAAAATTGATGAAGAAGTCTATGTGGCCCAACCCCCTGGTTTTGAAGACCCTGATTATCCACATAGAGTATACAAGCTTGATAAAGCTTTGTATGGTCTTCATCAAGCACCCAGAAAGTGGTATGACACACTATCATCATTCCTGCTGAAGAATGGATACAAAAGAGGAACAATTGATCAGACACTCTTCCTCAAACATGAACATCAAGATCTTTTGGTAGTTCAAATATATGTTGATGACATCATATTTGGATCAACCAACAAGAAGCTGTGTCAAAGCTTTGAAGACTTAATGAAATCTGAATTTCAGATGAGCTCCATGGGAGAATTGACTTTCTTCCTTGGCTTACAAGTTCATCAGAAACCAGATGGCATTTTCATAATCAAGAGAAGTACATTCATCAAATTTTGAAGAAGTACAATCTTGCTGATTCCACTTCCTGCAAGACACCAGCATCAACAATAGACAAGATTGTGCCTGACCCTGCTGGCAAATCCGTAGATCAAAGATTGTACAGATCTATGATCGGTTCTTTAATGTATCTAACTGCCAGTAGACCTGACATAATGTTTGCTGTTTGTGTTTGTGCCAGGTATCAATCAGACCCAAAGGAGTCACATTGAATGCTGTAAAGAGAATTTTCAGATATCTGAAAGGCAAACCTGCATTGGGACTTTGGTATCCCAAAGATGGAGACTTTAGCCTCTACTCATACTCAGATAGTGACTATGGAGGGTGCAACAACAACAGAAAATCCACAACTGGTGGATGTCAATTTTTAGGACCAAGACTTGTTTCATGGCAGTGCAAGAAGCAAACAAATATATCTGTATCCACGGCTGAAGCAGAGTACATAGCTGCTTCAGCAGGTTGCTCTCAAGTACTTTGGTTGCAAAACCAATTACTTGATTATGGTTACAATTTCCTTCATACACCAATTCATATTGATAATTCAGCTGCTATGTTTATAACTGCTAACCCAGTTCAACATAGTAAAACAAAACATATAGAAATCAGATACCATTTTCTGAGAGATTGCTCTGAAAAGGGTTTAATCAAGTTAGTCAAAGTAGACACAACCAATCAGCTTGCTGATTTGTTTACTAAAGCATTTGATTCTGTTAGATTCAATTTTCTGATAGAATCTTTAGGGATGATTAACTTAGAATAAATCAACAAAAGCATATGATTGACTTTGTGAAGAGTAAGCGTTGAGGATAACTTAAGTGTCTGTTAGAACATCTATACATGCATTATACATGGGAAATGATAGTAGACTATACTTGGCTATTAAACAAAAACTCAATCTGACTTATATCATACTGATATGTGAGTAGGTTCAACTTGAGTGGAAACAAAGCTAAGAGCATGCCAAACTAAAAACATGAGGTAACTGTCTGTGAGGATTCCATTTGAGAATCAAGAAGGTATGTTCTCTCCTGCTATGATCAAATCACTTACACAAGCACACTATGTAAAATACTTTATAATATTCTATCTCTGCAAAGTCATATTCCCTCTGTTTTGTGTGAACAAAGACCTGGGAATGTGATTAATAAGTGTGATCTTCATTCTCCCTCTGTTTTGTGTAAACAAAGACCTGGGTTAAAGTTCACCTCTGTTTTACGAAAGTAAAGACCTGGTGACTATGAGATCATATTTCAGCTCTAAAAAGGAATCACTTGTGATCCATTGAACATCAAGCTCAAGAGCTATCACATCAAAGCATTCATGAGACTGAACATTGTCTCAAGATAGAACTTATAACTTAATGTACATAGTCATTAAGTGTGGAATGTAGTGATTTGTCTCATCTACGGAAGACATACTCTAACGATAATTGAATGTGGGACTCATGATTGCTACTGATTAACAAACTTCACAACATGATAAATTGCATGCCTAGTTGATACAACACTCATGTTTGAATTTAAGTGGATTCATATACTTGCAATCAGATATGTGTTGAATCAACTAACAACATCAGCAGACGCCAATTTATAGTATGATCCCTCTATATATATATGCATGCATGTACCTGTTTAACAGATGCTTAATTGTTATCTCAACAGAATTTCTCTCATTTAGAATGTCATAAGCCTGTCATGCCTGTTCACAACTTAAATTTATGATGAATGCAACAGCTTCACATTAATCACAAATTTAGGGGGAGTAGTTCATGCATGAAAAACAAACAATAAAAGCTGATAATTGATCTGAATTATTTTGAAGGAATTGGAACTTGAGCACTAACTTGAATACAGGATACAGGAAACTTGCTTCCCTGTACTTAATTGCCATGTAAATAAAGTCAACAATGTCCAACATCAACATTTGATTCTACTATGTAGATATCATACATTTAAAGTTCTCAAAACTTTAAGTTCCGCAGAAGTCACAGTAATACCGCTCATCCGTAAGAAGTATTATGTGATTTCTGATTCAGAAGCAAAACAAGCAAACAAACAAATGCATTATTTGAACTTACATCCAATGTAAAGTTCCGCAGATGTTGACATCCGCAAAGTTAAGATTCCGCAGATGTTGACATCCGCAGATGTCAAGGTTCCGCAGATGTTCTGCGGAAGAAATAATGCACACTAAACACTTGGAATAGGGAAAGGAATAAATGAAAGTGGGCACAACATAGGAATAAATGAAAGTGGGCACAACATAGGAATAAATGAAAGTGGGCCCAACATAATGTGAGCCCAACATAATTAATAAAGATGTTAATTATGTTCGACTATAAATAAGGTTTCTGACCTGAAATTCATTTATAACTTTTACAGAGCACTTTTTCAGATTAACCTAGAAATTCGCCCATTTTCCCTCTTTTTCAAAATTTCAAAAAAATCAACATTATCCAGTAACCGATTACTGATACTGCAAAGGTAAATCATGTCGTAAACATCAATACGGAACTGATTAATCGATTATTGTCATTCAAACGATTCAACTGCGTGGTTTCTAACTTGATTTTCTTTGCAGATGGCAAATAGATTTGCTAAGGAGCATAATGTGTGCGCATTCTTGAACGCTGACGATCCAGCAGCGGAAGGATGTCGAGATATCATCAGATATCTCCGACGATCCAGGCTCTTCTACGCCTTGACGGCTGAGCCTGTGATCCATCAGTCGCACATAATCGGATTCTGGAATTCAGCGCGAGTGGAAGAACAAAACGATGAGGAGGTAATAGTGGCTGAGATTGTGAACCGGCGTCTTCGAATCACTGAAAGCACCATACGAAGATGTCTGGAACTGGGAGATATAGAAATAGGGCACCCCGATGTATTCGAAAATGAATACATAGAAAAGGTATTCAACCTCATGGGGTACGATGGTGATTACGAGAAAGGTGAAATCAAGAAGGGTAGGTTGTGCAAACCATACAGATTCCTGTGTCACACCTACCTGAAATGCATGTCAAACAGGAAATCGGGACTAGATAGATTCTCTCGGCATATATCATCCGGAATTATTGGAGTGTTCGAGGGGAGAACATACAACTACGCCAATACATCTTCAACTGCGTGAGTGAACAAGTCAAATTGCAGAAGAATGACAAGATGTATATGTTCCCAAGATTCCTACAACTGATAATCAACTCAGAACTTCCGGGGTTGAATAGAGTTGGCGATGTGTTTGTTCAAGCACACCTGAGCAAATCAGTGCTGAACAAACTTAGTGGAAAGTATGAAGGACCGGATATGCCAATGTTCGCTCATGTTATAGATCCGGAAGCTGACATGCCACAAGAGTTGGCATGGGCAGATGAAGCAGAATCATCTGCTGATTTGTAACATCTCGTATTTTACTGCGATTTTTATATTTTTTTTTAATAATAATAACATAACATAATAATAATAATAATAATAATAATAATAATAATAATAATAATAATTAATAATAATAATAGTAATAATTAATAATAATAATAATAACCATAATAATAATATTAGTAAGAATAATAATATTAATAAAGTTTAAAACATAAATACCAAAATATAAGAATAGGGGATATTTTTGAAATATTTGAAACTTAAAACCAAAGCTTTCAACACCAAATATCAAACACAAACACCAGGGACCATTGTGTACATATTACTAAATTTTCAAAACATACCCTACCCCACCCCCCTTCAAACCCGTCGACCACCATCTTCACAATCGGCCGACCAACCCCAAAATCCGGCCACTATGAACATTTTTTAATTAAAAGTAATCACGCACTAGGTTCTTTTAACCGATTATAAAGTATCCATACCTTCAATTCTATCAAAAACGAACTTGAAACATATCATATCATCATCACCATTTTCGGACCTGCAACTCGATAATTAGCCCATCTACAATCAATTTTGAAAGAAATTGATAAGGGGCTTTTGGTCTACATAACAATCCGAAGCTGCCTATCAAATTAATTCGATTATGATGTCCATTTGATCATCCATCGACTAGCACATGCATCGCGGACCTGTTCTTGACAGGTTCATCATCAAATCGAATACCATATAGGTAATTAGACACACGAAAACACTCGATTTATACGAGGGTCAAAAGCCCTATGAAATCATACACTATCAATGCCGAATTCGAGCTCAATTGAACAAGGTTCGAACCTAGGGCTCGAATTGGGTATTTGGGATTGGTTAATTGGGTTTAAAAGTATCGAGATCTGGTTCTTATCGCGGGTTAGTCCATGGTTTGCTGGTTCCCGCGCCTTATACCAACCGGAGGTCCCGGGTTCGACCCGGGCCACCTCCCATTTTTTTTAAATCATTTTTTTGGTTTTAAAAATCCAGAAAAATTCTAAAAAAATTATAAAAAAAAATGTTTTATAAACATTAAAATTTTTAAAATAATTTATTTGTTTTCTGGAAATTATTTTAAGATTTCATCTACTTTATTAAATGTTTTAAATAAATAAAAATCACAAATAATACAAAATTTTTTATACAAAAATGAACTTTTAATAATTTAAGCTATTAAATGATTATTTAACACCATATTACTTGTAAATTATTTAAATAATAGTTATTATTGGTTAAATCATGATATAAAAGTTATATAATACTGTCAAAAACGTTTTCTTTTCTTGTTATAAATTAAATAATTAAATATATTAATTAATTATCATATAATTGATTAATAAAATTAATTATTTATTTTCCACACATTAACAATAAATCAAACAAATACGCGTACGGATACATAATTTAATTTCAAACGTAATCATATTCAATAAATTCATTTTAATTATTTTAAGACATTCAAATTAAATAAAATTTGTTTATTTAAACTATCATTCAAAAAACTCAAATAAAAACCTTAATTCCTCTTAAAACGTTAAACTTATTATTAATTAAACTTAAATGTGTAAATCTATACATATTTAGGTACCTCGTGAAGGAGTATCTTGTAACGACGTATATTGACCTAAATATCATCATTCTTATACTTATTTGCCAAGTGAGTTTTCCTTGCCCCTTTTTACTTTATTTCACACCGTTTTGGGGTGAAACATGATACGTATACATCGTACACTTATAAACGTTTGAGACTTGTAAAGCACTTGCAATTCATCCTTATATTTTTGTCATGGTTATTTGTGTATTGTAAGTAATTATATGTGATACATAGTTTGTTACAATCATTAACTATTGCTAGCCTGGCGACGTCTTAGATCTTTGGGCCTGACAAGCCTATTTGGTGCTAAAGTCGAGGAATTGCCGACTCCTAGGAGCCGTATGCTTGTGCACTAGGGAGCCAAATACACTTAGCCAATCTTATATACTTGTAATCAAGTCGAGGTTTGATTGTAAAAATATGTGTACTATAACCTTACTTGCTTATAACCTATGACATGAATTGCTACTTATAATCTTTTCATATTATGTACGAAAAACCTTGGAAACTCACCAACTATTTTTAGTTGACCTGTTATTTTATCATGTTTCAGGTAACCCCCGAGTTTAAAGTGGCCTTTGAAGCTTGCAATAAAACTAGGACGTGGACCTAGTTAAATAAACGAAATGCTATGTTAAGCCTTGATTTCTGTTTGAACGTATTACATGTTTGAAACTTATGATTGTATTTCCTGTTAAAACTTATAAAATTAATATTTACATTTAAACATAGCGTTATGTGGCTGTGAACAATCGTATCCCTCACACCTCGACGTTTCCGCCGTCCAGGTTGGGGTGTGTCAGATTGGTATCAGAGCCCGTAACTATAGGGAATTAGGTTATTAGAAATGGTGACCTAGACTATAGTATATGCATGAACCTTATAGAATTATATTTCTATCTTTTAAAGTATATGGTTTGCATGCTACATATTGCTATGTTCCCTTATGTGCAATTTGATGCCTTAGCATAGGATTGCCTAAACATTTCTACATGTCTCCCAAAACTTACATTTGACTCTTAGACTCTCCCCGAACATGAAACCTCTTAATCTTATTCTCGACGACACGTGGAATCGTATTCTTATGCTTATACTTGGATCTTTAGACGTTATGTCTAATCTATATAAATCTCATCAAGGTTTTGATTTCATGAACCTAAGAAATATTGTGTGACACATAGACACCTGTATTCTGGATTTCCTGGCAAAAAGCCTTCGGGCTAAGGCAAGCGTATTCGTATAAATCTCATTGAGGGAACCGTTACGCTACCTGGGGATTTCTGGGATGAGTGATAAACTATGGTCAAAATACACAAATCTCTAAGGCGAATGAGTCAATTTACCTTGACGTGTCAACGTTTCCAAATGGTGATGCGTTACCAACTGGAAACATTCCGTATAATTCATGATTCTTACTTTAACTGCCTATCCTTATTGTCCTTTTACCCGTTCCTAATCCAACTCGTATTTTTCAGCATGTCTCGCCAACTCGGACACCGAAGAAGATCTGATCGTAAGCTTGCCGCCATGATCACCCGGCAAATGGCTGCAGTCATCCCAAATATGATGGCTGAACTCAGCAGCACCATGATTGCCAATGTCACAAACCACAACAACGGCCAAGGGGAAAACAGTGCAACCCAAGGCCGTAACAACCAAACTTGCACCTTCAAGCACTTTAGTTCATGCAAGCCTCCCAGTTATAGTGGCAAGGAAGGTGCCACCGGTCTATTAGAATGGTTCGAGGGGATGGAGAACACCTTCGTCAACTGTGAGTGTCCCGACGCACTCAAAGTTCGTTATGCTACCAGCATGCTCCAACAAGGGGCTCTCACCTGGTGGAATAGCGAGAAGAGAAATAGAGGAGCTGAAACTATTTTGGCACTTACCTGGGAAAATTTCAAGAACATCGCTATCGCGAAGTTCTGCCCAAGAAGCGAATTACAAAAGTTAGAAGAGGAATTCTGGAATCTGAAGCAAAACGATGGTGATCATTTGGCCTATTCAACTAGGCATCATGAGTTGAGTTTGTTGCTGCCTCACATGGTCGATACCGTTCCCCGCAACATCGAGAAGTTTATTAAGGGTGTACCACCTAAAATTCAAGATGCTGTGGTGGGTAGCCGACCCACAACTTTAGAAGAAGCCATTACTATCACCGCTCAACTCACTGAGAACCATATACGAGCGGGCACCATGACTGTGAAGGGTGCCAAGAAGGTGGAGAAGATGGCTACTGAGGCCGTTAAGGAAACCAAAGCTGAACCGTCCAATAACAACAATAACAACAACAACAATAACAACAACAACAAGAAACGCAAGTTTACACCGGCACGCAACTATGCTGTGACCGCACCCAAACAACCCCAAAAACAACTTGTACCTGCGGCTACACCTGTGGCACAAGTGCCTGGGGCTAGGGCTTATGCTGGTCCTCAGCCGATGTGCAACACTTGTAGGTATCATCATCCGGGGAATCAACCATGCCGTATCTGCACCTTATGCGGTAAATATGGTCATTTTGTGGCAACTTGCCACCGTGCACCTAACAATGCCACCGTGGTCACAAACCGTGTTTGCTACAACTGTGGGGAACCTGGTCATATTCGTCCACAATGCCCTCGTCTTATGGGTAATGTTCCACAAGCCCGAGGACGTGCTTTCAACATCAACACTAACCAAGCGCAAGCAAACAACGATGTAGTGAATGGTATGTTAACTTACCTTTAACTTTTGTGATTCAATTCCTTTCGTACCTTACCTATATCGTTAAATATCTTAAAAATTAAACAGGTATGTTTCTTATTAATAAGACTTATGCCTATATTCTATTTGATTCTGGAGCCGAAAAGAGTTTTGTTTCGTTAGAATTTGAACCTATACTTGCTAAATCACCTACGAAACTAGAAAGACCTCTCACCGTTGAAGTTGCCGATGGAGAGCCGATCACCGTTGATGTCGTTATCCGAGATTGCATCCTAAGCCTTGACACGCACGATTTTCTTATCGATCTTATACCTATGAAACTTGGTAGCTTTGACGTCATCATTGGTATGGATTGGTTAGCCAAACATCATGTCGAGATCGTTTGTTTCGAGAAGTGCCTCCGCATACCTTTACCATCCGGGGATACTTTGAAGGTGTTCGGTGAAAAATCTTCCAAAGGACTTAAACTCATGTCTTGCACTCAAGCCCGAAAGTGCTTAAGTAAGAAGTATATGGCCTTCTTAGCTTACGTGGTCAACACAAAAGTCAAAGGGAAAGAACTTAAGGATGTCCCTATTGTACGAGACTTTCCTGAAGTATTTCCCGATGACCTTAGTGGTTTACCTCCCGTACGTGAAGTCGAGTTTAAAATTGATTTGATACCGGGAGCAAACCCCGTGGCTAAGTCACCATATCGGTTAGCACCATCGGAAATGCAAGAACTCTCCAGTCAACTACAAGAATTGACTGATAAAGGTTTCATTCGTCCTAGTTCTTCTCCTTGGGGTGCACCTGTCTTATTTGTAAAGAAGAAAGATGGGTCATTCCGTATGTGTATCGATTACCGTGAGCTTAACAAGCTTACCATCAAGAACCGCTATCCTCTTCCTCGTATCGATGACTTGTTTGATCAACTTCAAGGAGCTGCTATATTTTCGAAGATTGATCTACGTTCTGGGTATCATCAATTACGAGTCCATGAAGATGATATCCCAAAGACCGCGTTTCGTACTCGTTATGGACACTATGAGTTTACGGTGATGCCTTTTGGCTTAACTAATGCTCCTGCTGTCTTCATGGATCTCATGAACCGAGTATGCAAGCCTTATCTAGATAAGTTTGTGATCGTCTTCATTGATGACATACTTATCTACTCTAAGACCAACACCGAGCATGAACTGCATTTGCGACAAGTTCTTGAGTTGTTAAAGAAAGAGCAATTGTACGCGAAGTTCTCGAAGTGTGACTTCTGGCTCGAGGAAGTTCAATTTCTAGGACACGTGGTGAATAGCCAAGGAATTCACGTTGACCCCGCAAAGGTGGAAGCTGTGAAGAATTGGAGTATTCTCACAACTCCGACAGAGATTCGTTCTTTCCTTGGTCTTGCCGGTTATTACCGACGATTTATCGCCAATTTTTCAAAGATCGCGAAGCCGCTTACTTCCTTGACACAAAAGAATAAACCATTCGAGTGGGGGCCCGAGCAAGAAGAAGCTTTTGAAACGTTAAAGCACAAACTGTGCAATGCTCCTATCTTGACCCTACCCGATGGAAACGATGATTTCACCGTATATTGTGATGCATCAAAACAAGGACTTGGTTGTGTACTTATGCAGCGAGGAAAGGTCATAGCTTATGCATCGAGACAACTGAAGGTTCACGAGGTGAATTACACAACACACGATCTCGAGCTGGGTGCTGTTGTTTTTGCCTTGAAGATTTGGAGACATTACCTTTATGGTACGCAATGTATAGTCTACACCGATCATAAAAGCCTTCAACACGTTTTTAATCAAAAGGATCTCAATATGAGACAACGTCGTTGGGTTGAATTAATTAATGATTATGACTGTGACATTCGTTACCACCCTGGGAAGGCAAATGTCGTAGCCGATGCACTAAGCCGTAAAATCCATAACAAGATGACTTTGTTCCAAGAAATTCGCGATCGACGGCAATGGTTTGATACTCTGAGAGAATTCGATACTGAAATTCGACTAGATGTCACCAAGGCTACTGTATTACTACAAAATTTGAGAATAAATAGTGACATCGAGTCTGGTATCTTGGAAGCTCAACAAACAGTTCAACGAGAGGGAAGAATGAAGGAGGAACTGGAGCTTAACCTTATAACTCAATTGGAAACGAAACCTAATGGGTTGATGTATTTTGCGAATCGAATTTGGGTTCCAAATCGCGATAATCTCCGTACTCTTGTCATGAACGAAGCTCATCAAACTCGTTATTCTATTCATCCGGGCTCCGATAAGATGTACATGGATCTGCGTGGTCAATATTGGTGGCCTGGAATGAAGAAAGATATAGCGACTTATGTAGCTAAGTGCCTCACGTGTACGAAGGTTAAAGCCGAACATCAACGTCCAAGTGGATTACTTGAGCAACCCGAGATTCCTATGTGGAAGTGGGAACACATATCCATGGACTTCATAACTAAACTACCCCGAACCTCTCGAGGACATGATAGCATATGGGTGATCGTTGACCGATTGACCAAATCGGCACATTTTATACCCATACGAGACACTTACAAGACATCAAGATTAGCTCGTATATATGTTGATGAAATTGTAAGTCGTCATGGGGTACCTCTACACATCATATCCGACCGAGACGCTCGCTTCACTTCGCATTTTTGGTCGTCTATGCAAGAACTCTTGGGTACTCAACTGGACCTAAGCACGGCTTACCATCCTCAAACTGATGGTCAAACCGAGCGGACGATCCAAACCTTGGAGGATTTGCTACGCCTGTGTGTCCTTGACTTTGGTGGTAATTGGGATACGCATCTACCGCTCGCGGAATTTTCGTATAATAATAGTTACCACTCGAGTATCAAGATGGCACCATTCGAAGCACTTTATGGTCGTAAATGTCGTTCACCGATCTGCTGGACCGACATTGGTGAAAACCTTATCACTGGTCCTGAACTTATACAAGAAACGACCGATAAAGTCGCTACAATCCGAAAGAACCTTGAAGTGGCAAGAAGTCGACAAAAGAGTTATGCCGATAAGCATCGCAAGCCGTTGGAGTTTCAAGTTGGGGATATGGTTCTTCTTAAGGTTTCACCATGGAAAGGCGTTATTCGCTTTAGAAAGAAGGGCAAACTAGCTCCAAGATTTGTAGGGCCATTCAAAATCCTGAAAAGGATTGGGAAGGTGGCTTATAAATTGGAACTACCTTCTGACCTTAGTGGAGTTCACCCTGTGTTCCATGTCTCAAATTTGAGAAAGTGTTTGGCTGACGAGAGTCTGCATGTTCCACTGGAAGACATTCAGATCGACGAGTCACTGCACTTCATCGAGAAACCTGTCGAGATTATGGATCGCATCATGAAGAAGACTAGGACCACAACTACTCCAATTGTCAAGGTTCGTTGGGAGAACAAGTGTGGAGCTGAGTTCACGTGGGAGCGAGAGGATCTTATGAAGGAGAAATACCCGTATTTGTTTGTGTAGTTCATTTTTAATTTATTAACGAAATTCTTTAAAGTAGGGGAGACAGTAACACCCTGTATTTATACGATAATTAATATACGTTCTTAATCAACGTAAAAACTTATAAGCTCAAAAGCTTATAAGACTAATTTAAAGTCACACACACACTTTAGACTCTCTTTTTACCTCTAATGGCTCTGCCATTGCACATAAAGTAAACACTAAAGCGGTCAGCTTAATCAATGATGAATTTTCTTCTTTTGATACCTTATCAAAACCTGAAAGTTCTTCAAAGTGTCCTCATCTTTTCATTTCAGCCTCATCGTAAGCAAATTTCGGGACGAAATTCTTTTAAGTAGGGGAGACTGTAACATCTCGTATTTTACTGCGATTTTTATATTTAATATAATAATAATAATAATAATAATAATAATAATAATAATAATAATAATAATAATAATAATAATAATAATAATAATAATAATATTAGTAAGAATAATAATATTAATAAAAGTTTAAACATAAATACCAAATATAAGAATAGGGGATATTTTTGAAATATTTGAAACTTAAAAACCAAAGCTTTCAACACCAATATCAAAACACAAACACCAGGGACCATTGTGTACATATTACTAAATTTTCAAAACATACCCTACCCCACCCCCCTTCAAACCCGTCGACCACCATCTTCACAATCGGCCGACCAACCCCAAAATCCGGCCACTATGAACATTTTTAATTAAAAGTAATCACGCACTAGGTTCTTTAACCGATTATAAAGTATCCATACCTTCAATTCTATCAAAAACGAACTTGAAACATATCATATCATCATCACCATTTTCGGACCTGCAACTCGATAATTAGCCCATCTACAATCAATTTTGAAAGAAATTGATAAGGGGCTTTTGGTCTACATAACAATCCGAAGCTGCCTATCAAATTAATTCGATTATGATGTCCATTTGATCATCCATCGACTAGCACATGCATCGCGGACCTGTTCTTGACAGGTTCATCATCAAATCGAATACCATATAGGTAATTAGACACACGAAAACACTCGATTTTATACGAGGGTCAAAAGCCCTATGAAATCATACACTATCAATGCCGAATTCGAGCTCAATTGAACAAGGTTCGAACCTAGGGCTCGAATTGGGTATTTGGGATTGGTTAATTGGGTTTAAAAGTATCGAGATCTGGTTCTTATCGCGGGTTAGTCCATGGTTTGCTGGTTCCCGCGCCTTATACCAACCGGGAGGTCCCGGGTTCGACCCGGGCCACCTCCCATTTTTTTTAAATCATTTTTTTTGGTTTTAAAAATCCAGAAAAATTCTAAAAAAATTATAAAAAAAAAATGTTTTATAAACATTAAAATTTTTAAAATAATTTATTTGTTTTCTGGAAATTATTTTAAGATTTCATCTACTTTATTAAATGTTTTAAATAAATAAAAATCACAAATAATACAAAATTTTTTATACAAAAATGAACTTTTAATAATTTAAGCTATTAAATGATTATTTAACACCATATTACTTGTAAATTATTTAAATAATAGTTATTATTGGTTAAATCATGATATAAAAGTTATATAATACTGTCAAAAACGTTTTCTTTTCTTGTTATAAATTAAATAATTAAATATATTAATTAATTATCATATAATTGATTAATAAAATTAATTATTTATTTTCCACACATTAACAATAAATCAAACAAATACGCGTACGGATACATATATTTAATTTCAAACGTAATCATATTCAATAAATTCATTTTAATTATTTTAAGACATTCAAATTAAATAAAATTTGTTTATTTAAACTATCATTCAAAAAACTCAAATAAAAACCTTAATTCCTCTTAAAACGTTAAACTTATTATTAATTAAACTTAAATGTGTAAATCTATACATATTTAGGTACCTCGTGAAGGAGTATCTTGTAACGACGTATATTGACCTAAATATCATCATTCTTATACTTATTTGCCAAGTGAGTTTTCCTTGCCCCTTTTTACTTTATTTCACACCGTTTTGGGGTGAAACATGATACGTATACATCGTACACTTATAAACGTTTGAGACTTGTAAAGCACTTGCAATTCATCCTTATATTTTTGTCATGGTTATTTGTGTATTGTAAGTAATTATATGTGATACATAGTTTGTTACAATCATTAACTATTGCTAGCCTGGCGACGTCTTAGATCTTTGGGCCTGACAAGCCTATTTGGTGCTAAAGTCGAGGAACTGCCGACTCCTAGGAGCCGTATGCTTGTGCACTAGGGAGCCAAATACACTTAGCCAATCTTATATACTTGTAATCAAGTCGAGGTTTGATTGTAAAAATATGTGTACTATAACCTTACTTGCTTATAACCTATGACATGAATTGCTACTTATAATCTTTTCATATTATGTACGAAAAACCTTGGAAACTCACCAACTATTTTTAGTTGACCTGTTATTTTATCATGTTTCAGGTAACCCCCGAGTTTAAAGTGGCCTTTTGAAGCTTGCAATAAAACTAGGACGTGGACCTAGTTAAATAAACGAAATGCTATGTTAAGCCTTGATTTCTGTTTGAACGTATTACATGTTTGAAACTTATGATTGTATTTCCTGTTAAAACTTATAAAATTAATATTTACATTTAAACATAGCGTTATGTGGCTGTGAACAATCGTATCCCTCACACCTCGACGTTTCCGCCGTCCAGGTTGGGGTGTGTTATGATTCTGCACAATCTTCTCACTCTCCACACCAAACACCACAACACCAACAACAATCACCACTCCAAACACCACCACTACAACATCATTCATCAAGCCAATCACCATCAAGCCTTAACACCCAACCAATTTCCCCAATTCACCACCATCAATCACCAGTACAAATATCTTCATCATCCTCTCAATCATCATCTCATCACACTCAACCATTCTCTCCACAACAAATCCAATCCCCCATACAACCACCACCAGAATCTCCCAAACATCAATCTCCGGAAAGTGCTGGAACTGAACCTATTGAGGTAACTGAGTCTGTACACTCCGTACACTCAGGAGAGACAGAATTGTTATCTGAAGCCAGCACTGTTCCTTTGTCACCAACCCACACAGAAGAACATCCTTCATCAGCTCATACCGAGCTAATACCTTCATTGGAAGATGTACAACATGCTGATGAACATGAGGAAGTTCAAGAATCTGCTCAGGATGTCACTGCTTACCATGAAGATGACTTAAGTGACAGTGACATTCCTGTGAGCAAAAGCTTTTTGGTTGCTAAGTACAACAAGCTGGTACTTAAATCCAATAAGCGAAAACAAAGAATTGTGGAGCTGTACGGGGTTATCCAAGAAAAGGATGAAGAACTGACAAAGAAGGATGCCAGTTTAAAAAGGCTGAGAGAAGATGCACAATGCAACAATGAAATTATTGATGCATTGTTCCAAACAAAACGGGAGCTGGAGGCAACTTTAAAACAAGAGCAAAATGAAAAGGCCGAGCTAATAAAGCAAAAGGATCTGGAGATAGAGAGCCTGAAAAGAAAACTCTCTGATTTGAAAACAAAAGTGGATTCAAGTGCTGAACCAGAAAAACAATCGGGTAGAGCTACTAAGCCGCTGATATCCTACACCCGAAAAAGAAAATACTTTGGAGCCACACAAAAGAAACCAGAAGAAGAAAGCTCCCCAAAGAAATCAAAAGTTCCATCTCCTGATCCTACACCTTCAGTAGAAGTTTCTGCTGTGAAGGTATCCTCCGGAGAAGAAGAAGAAAGTGATAAAGAGTGGGAGGAATTAACGAGGATGGAGTCTCCCACTGCTGATAAGGGTGGAAAGGCCGATGACCTTCTAACAACTGTTGATATCTTGGAAGAGAGGCCTGACTCCAGCATGTTTATGACCCTCATCAACCATGGGTTTCCGTATGACATGGTTGAGAGGATGAACAGAACAGAAATGGCCAATGCATTGAAAGAATTTGAATTTGCAAGGTTCATAATCCCAAATTGTGATTATGAAGCCTTTACCACTTTTCAATCATTGGAGAAAATAAGGAAAGACCTGGGCCACTGTGACACAGCCAAACTCACCAAGTATAATATGACTTGCTGGTTACAGGGGCACAATTACAAACCGCATGAGCTCAAAGGCAGAACAACTGGTGAGCTGCGGAGGATGATGGAGCATGTGATGAAAGTGGAACTGGAAACGGGAGTTAAGTTCAGAACCACTGCTCCACATCCAAAAGAACAAAGCAAACTTGCTGCTGATCCAGTAACTGTTGAATCAAAAGATCAGCACAAGGAAAAGGAAAAACTCATCAGAGAGCCAAGGGCGGTGATCCCCGGAAAAGTATGGCCTCTGGGAACAACTGTGCGAGAAATCACTGAGAAGAAATCAACTCTCGTACAGTTGTATGATCATATCACAACTCCCAGTTCTGTGGAAGACAACAGGATTATGGCCTGGAAATATGATCCAGACTGGGATTGTGCAATAATCAAGAGGACATCTGGAAGGATTCAATACTTCCATGATGTGGAAGACATGCTCAGCCCTCCGGAGCAAGATATGAGAGATCTACAGAGCATCCCCATGTTCAACTACCCAATCCATCTCAGGGGGAGAGACTTCTCTGCAGCTGTAAATGGTATGAAGACCAGTTTTACTGATGATGTGCTCATGCAAGCAAAGAGAAATGATAAGGAGCACAAAAGAATGATACAAAATCAGAAAAAAAAACAGCTGAAGTCTCATCCCTTGTAGATGATGAACTGCTGAAGAGAGTGGGATGTACCAGAAACTCACACACCATCAAATGCATCACTGGAAACCAATTCACGTGTCCTATCTCAGAATGGGGATACGTTGAAAAGAATAAAGAGATGGTGTTGCTGAGGAATGTTGAAGGGAAGAAGGGAGACAAAATAAGAATCTTTGATCCAATGGAGCTAAAGATTTGCATCCCAGTTACACTTCATACCTTTACGACAAATTCTTCCCAAAGCTAACAGATGAAAAAGCCCAAAATGATCTCTGCCTGTACGTGCACATGATACAAGTCATTGATAAACTGCATGCCAAGGCACACAAGAGAAGGAAACATGAGGCTGGGCTACTGAAGGGGACAACCATAGCTGAAGTGTCTGAGCTCAGAATCTCAGAAGAGGATGAATTAGAGATTGTACATAATGATAGTGTAGTGGAAACACTCACTACGGAAGAAGATGTTTTGGGCCTGAGCTATGACACATTGAAGAAGATCAGCAGGATGCAGATCAAGTACAAGTACGATGATCAGAAAACTGATGTATCTTACTTCTACAATAAAATGATAGCAAGAGTTAAGGAGCTTGCTGTTTTGAAGGACTGATTACAAGAAGCTAAGCCTAAGGGGAGTATTGTTAGGTCTAGATTGTATAGGGCTAGATCAATTTTGTATAGGCTTAGTACTTGAAAATCAAGTCTTGTAATTAACATTTGTAACAGTCAAAATATATATATATGTGATTTGAATCTATAGGTTAACCTCATATATGTATGTGTGTTGATTTGTGTCTTGACAGGAAAAATAATTTACTTGGATGGATTTTCTGAAATTGACCAAGTGTAGGAAACATCTACGGATGAACAACTTTGTTAATCCGTAGATATGTTTCTTACAAGACCAAATGACAAAGTACATGTTCCTGCGGATGATCAAATACCATGAAGTGAAGACTCCTACGGAAGAAGAATTTACTACGGAAGAACAACTTTGCTACGAAAGACTAAGTCATCTACGGAAGAACAAATGTTCTGCGGATGAGAAGATTGCTGCGGAAGAACATTATACTTGTGCGATTACAACTCCAAGAAGTCTAACAAGTCAACACAATCAATAACAAATCCCGAGAGATCCGGTGTTTCCTTAACCGACTCAAATCATCTATAAATATGAGTCCTAGGTTTCATATCTCGTAGAACACAATCAATCAATATTACGGCGATCAAGAGTTCATTGTGCAACCCTAGCAGCCGTCACATCAACATCAAACATCATTCGATTCACAGAATTCGATTGTTCATAGTTATTCATTATTCTTTTGTAATCATTACATTATAGTTAATGAAATACATTTGAATTATTAAAGATTTCGTGTTTATTGTGTTTCTGTGGTTGTGTTCATCATTGATCATTATAAACAATTAAACGTCAATTAGTGATAATTCCGCGATCATTAAATTGATTTATTTTAATACTGATAATTCCTGAATTGCGATCCTTGGATTCACATATATGTAATAATAAAATTGAATATTTGTAATATTAAGTAGTTCATACTTACTCGAAGGTCCTCGCTACTACACTATGCTCTTTCACATCTTCATCATTTAGAGCCCTGCATGCAGTACATATGTTTAATATTACATATATGTGAATGAATAATGAAGTATTTGACTGTCATAACGTTTGCGTTCATAAATTTGTTCAGTTCTCGGTTAGATTAGATGTAATACTACAAAATAAACACATTTTAAGTTAAATAAAGCTTATAACAAACTTACTCCATAATAGGTGACATTTCCATTATGTATTTCCAAGTTTTATTACTCCTAATTATTAGTCCTTTATTAACGTCTAGCACCAAATAAAAATTGGGTGTGGTTAAATAGACACCCCAAGATTTTAAATCAACACCCCAAAATTTCTATGCGTGTCGTATAGCCCCATACACGTCGTATAGATGGGGGTCGTTAGGGCTATATGTGTCGTATAGGGCTATATGTGTCGTATAGCAATCTGACAGCCCCCTGAATCTTTCCTCGTAGTCAGTGTCAAAATTCGCTATACGCGTCGTATAGCCCTATGTGCGTCCTATAGGGGGTCGTATAGGGCTATATGTGGCGTATAGTAATCTGACAACCCCCCTGAATTTCCTCGTTTTCAGTGTTTTCGACCCTATACGCCCCGTATGGTACCATACGCGGCGTATAGGCGGGTGTCGATTTATCCAAATGGATGTCTATTTATTAGGACCCTAAAAATTAGACCTTAGGGTCACTCATATTGGTTTCTGTCCCTATATTTATTTTTATTCTTCTATGGTTCACTATAGTTTGATAGCGACAACTCTTTTTTGTAGATGCTTTTGGTTTTATTAATCTTTCATGTGCCTGACTAGGACTAAAGCTAGGAATTAGTGTATTCTTGGTTTAAAAAAGCGTGCTTTAGGCATGAAGTGCTACAAGTAGTGGAAAAAACAGTTCTAAAGGAGCGAGGCGTACCATTTTACATAAGTGGTTTGTGTTGGCGTCAGGCAGAGGGAGATGGTGTTTATTGTGAAAAACACTTTGGTCAAAAGAAATGGTTAATGTTAACTTAGAGGTTAACAAGTGGGATTTTGTTTTGAAACATGATAAAAGGATGTCACCTAAGTCAAAGCGGGATACTTTTTTAATCTTAAAATACTATCGCTAGGTTATATGTAGTTAGGGCAGGGGACTTGAGAAAAAATAATAAAACATTAGTAATTTATTGAGTATAAAATAATAATAATAATAATAATAATAATAATAATAATAATAATAATAATAATAATAATAATAATATTATTATTATTATTAATAATAATAATAGTAATAATAATAATAATAATAATAATATATTAATATTAATATCAGTATTAATATTGATAATTATTATAATAATCTTCATAATAATAATAATAATAATAATAATAATAATAATAATAATAATAATAATAATATTAATAATAATAATAGTAATAATAATAATAATAATATTAATATTAATATCTGTATTAATATTGATAATTATTATAATAATCTTCATAATAATAAAAATAATAACAACAATAACGGCGGCGGCGGCGACGACGACGACGACAGCGACATAATAATAATAATAATAATAATAATAATAATAATATTAATATTAATAATAATATTAATAATAGTATTAATATTAATATTAGTATTAGTATTAATATTAATATTAGTATTAGTATTAATATTAATATTAGTATTAGTATTAATATTAATATTAGTATTAGTATTAATATTAATATTAGTATTAGTATTAATATTAATATTAGTATTAGTATTAATATTAATATTAGTATTAGTATTAATATTAATATTAGTATTAGTATTAATATTAATATTAATATTAGTATTAATATTAATATTAATATTAGTATTAATATTAATATTAATATTAATATCTGTATCAATATTGATAATTATTATAATAATCTTCATAATAATAATAATAATAACAACAATAACGACGACGGCCGCGACGCCGACGACAGCGACATAATAATAAATAATAATAATAATAATAATAATAATAATAATATTAATATAATATAATAATAATAATATTAATAATAATAATATTAATATATAATATTAATATTAATATTAATATTAATATTAATATTAATATTAATATTAATATTAATATTAATATTAATATTAATATTAATATTAATATTAATATTAATATTAATATTAATATTAATATTAATATTAATATTAATATTAATATTAATATTAATATTAATATTAATATTAATATTAATATTAATATTAATATCTATATCTGTATCAATATTGATAATTATTATAATAATCTTCATAATAATAATAATAACAACAATAATAACGACGACGGCGGCGGCGACGGCGACGACGACGACGACAACAATAATAATAACTAGTGGTGTCATGTGATGGTCGTTTAAAACCACGTCTCAGCAACTTCTCAATCATAATTACCATCATACTCGAGCTCATATGCTAGCAATAAACGAAAGTCATGATAGAGCAACGGACACCAGACACAATTGTAGTTGTGTCATCATGACCCACAGAATCTAAGCATAATCATAAACAAATAGCATTCAGTCTCATATAGAAAACAACGTCTCGTCATCATCAACCACAAAGAACTCTCAGATAAGATACCTAACAGATGAAATATCCTAACTACATGCTCAAACATTTAAAACAAATCAGTCGAAAAAAGCTTCCATCATCAACATATCAATATTCCCTACAACAACATCGTAGACACCAACAAAGTAACAACATTAATCAGAGCATTGCCAAGTCTTGATTGAGATAATACTCGTCATCATTAACCTAATGAACCTATTAACATCCAACAAAGAAGGAACCCACAGAGGCAACAACTTACCTTATTAAAAGAACAAAACATATAACTGGTTACAACATGGGCAACCACCCATCATCCTTGGAAACGGGTGCACCATCACTAACAACAAACAAGCCACCGTGTAGTGGGTTAGATCAAAAACCCTAAAAGGTTATCGAGAGACATACATATATGCGAAGCTAGGGGCAACAAAAGTGTTTGCACCACCACTGTCGCCGCTTTTAACAGCCAAAGCGTCACTGCGTGCTCCCCTCAACCACATAAAAAAACAGAATCACATGAATAGCTAACCTCACTTGAAACTAACATCATCTCCGGCCACCATCAGCGCAACCATCTCAGACACCAAGGTTACCCCCTACTAATTTCCAACCAACACAAACCATCATCGTGACCGGATCAACCTCCATTGCCTTCACCACCAGCGGACGTCACCCCATCATGATCACAACGGCCATATACAACCACGGTGACCGTGCTAGCCACCACCACCATCACCATTTGAAATATCATAGAAACCAGCGCAAACCACGGAGGTTACCCCATACTAGCATCGCAAGTAACACATATCAAAATCGTGACCGAACTGGCCACCACCACCATCGCCACTAGCTGACATCATAATACGACGACTGCAATAAGCTACAGGCAAACACGGTGAACACGATAGCCACCATCGACATCACCATTAGAAATATCATGGAGGCCCCAAAAGCCCTTTTGAAGCTTGGATCCTCTGTAGCAAAAATCACGGGGTCAATTTCACGTATCAAATTTCCAAACCCCTTATTAGATTATTCAATTATACAATTTAAATATAGTTATTATATCTAGGATGAAGTTCATTTTAAAATAAAAAATATGGGCAAGAACAAAATCCAGCCAATCAAATCTTTTCTTTCTAACTTTTATTTATTTTTTTAATAATAGTCATTTGTATAACTACATTAAATTCATTGGTCCTAGTCATCTTTCGTATTTTAGAAATGCAATAAATACTTTTCTAAATAATTTCAAGTTATTTATACAGAAATTTTAAATTCTATGGTTTACGTATGATCAAATAATTTATATTTTATGGAGTAATATAATAGATTTCTATACACAAACATAGAACCTACACATCTTATTTTTGCTTACATACTTGTTTAACAATCTTACACATGAAAAAAATTGCATATGTAGGTCATGTTAGTTATGTGTAGGTGATTATATTTGTGTACATATGATGATATTTCTATACACTCTAGATTTGATCATATATATTGTGTAGGTGATTATACACTGTGTAGGTTTTTTATACTATGTGTTTGGATGTTTTTATTTAAATACTATGTTTTTTATGCTATTAAGGGAAATAAAAGTTACTGGTTGTGTAGAAAAATAAAAGAAAATTTTGGACTTTGATTTTATTAGTTAATCACATAATCTAAAATAAGAAACTACACATCAAAATCTCTAAAATACCATTATACCTTTAATTTTAAAAGAAGCATATAAATATTTTCATAATTACCACTATATATTAACACCATTGATCAAATGTAATCTATGGCTGAGATTTGTTTTTCTGTTCTTTTAATAAATTATGTTACTAATATATAAAATCTAATGTGCCACGTGGCTCCCTTAAAAACGTTCTTGATGCCACACGTGTCACACCCTAAAAATTCACGTGCGGGGTTTTACCGCGAGACGCGTGAACAAACCAGGATCCAAGTCACTAATTACTCAGAATGATATTATATGTAACATTTAAAACAATTCAAAGTTTAAAACTTTTAAGCATTTGCAGAATTGTTTTGTAAATATTTCAAACCCGAAGTATTAAAAGTAAACTACACAAAACCCGTGCCCAAACCAATGTACGTAAGTATATACTAAATCAAAAGTAAAACAATGTTTGAATAAAGCATGCTTGACACATGCGTGCTCCTATTGGCAGCTACTAGGAAGGACCTGAGAAAAGCATACTAAGAATATCCACACGATGGTTGGTGAGTTCAAGTGTTTGTAATCATCATAAACAGTAGCGTTAGTAAAATATAAACAAATGTATTGAAATAGATAGCTAGTCTAATTTCATTAGTAATAAACAATAGTGATTTCGCGATTGAAGCTGACTATGTTTGTCTGTTTGCCTTACGCCACGACATACCAAGTCGTGACGCTGTTAGTCGTTTAGAACAATAATGCACCCGCTTGACCTCCGGTCGTACGGGTAGGGATTGTCAGACCTAGTAGTATTACCCAAGATTTCCCTCTAGATTTCTTAATTAATGATCCAAAAGTGTAAGGGCTTTCTATGGTATTCATACTATGTCATACTAAACACATGTTATATTTGTAAAGCGTTTTAAAATAAAGTATGTTTTCTCCACCAAAAAGTGAGTAAGTAAAAGTAGGGTATTGAACTCACCCGGTGCACAAACGAACAATAACAAGGAGCTAACGGTTAGTGGAAAGATAACCCATCAAAGGTTACCTAGTACACGCAAGTACATAAGTACGTGTACATAGAAAGTTTAACAACCCTAAGTGCTCAATAAACACATTGACCCAAGGTTTTGGAAAGCAAGATTCATTTGACCCGTTGGTGACATGTTAATTGAAATCTTGTTTGATCAAGTATAGCAACTCATTACACATGTTTATCATACAAGTTATTAACGTACACCACATCTTAAAGTCTTAAGTTCTATCAAGATCATCATACTATCATAGCTTATCATACAACTCATGTGAATCTCAAGAAATCAACATGCTCAACGCAATTATAACTACACCACAACTAATAAATCATACACAACAATGATCTATCATAACCCCAAACATAGTTTCATAATCTCTTAACATAACCCAACATCTTGCAATATTTCATATGAACCTAAATTTCCCAAATAACGCATCAAGCATCCATACAACTCAATTAACGCATTCTATCGTATTAAACATCATCAACAAGCCTTCTAGCATGATCCTAACATCATACATATTTCCAATCACAATATCCAACGATTCACATCAATAAAGTTTCCCTTTCGGGAAAGTAACACCCAAAATCAATCTATCACCTAATACACTCATAAATTCATCAACTTTATACCTAGTCAAGTTCATAACAATCATCTAAACATGACAAACATCATCAGTTCATCATAATTTCCAAATCTTATACATAAAAGTTTCTACTGTAAGGTATGAACAACACATCAATTCCATGAATTTCTTGCATAATCCATGTAAACTAACGTCAATGCAATCCAACTAATGTCAAAACATCATCTAACAATATCAATTTTGACATCAAACATGATAATTGAATTAGGGTTCTTCATGAATCAAAAACTATGAAAAATCAATCAAAATATAACCTTTAATCGCATAGGAATCAAGGAATGACACTTGCTAACACATAGTAGCACTTGGAACTAACCAAAATCGAATGGCTATGCTTGCTCTTGATAAAAAATTGCAAAGGTGGGGGTGCTAGAGGGTGTTCAGCCACAAATAGGGTGTGGGAGGGGGATTAAGGTTTAATTTTTGGTAACTTTTAGTTTTGTGGTAATTACGAAATAAACCATCCTTAATCACCTTTTGTAAAGATTAATTCTTTTTTAACACTTTTTAAATAAGTTTTAACTAAAAAACTCATATATTATTATTCAACAATAATAATTATATATTTCAATTAATAACAAAATACATAAATCAAATATAACACATTGGCACGTTACAAAGTAAAATTCACCAATAACATTTAAAATTCACACATCACATAACCACAAATTAATATTCAATATTATTAATTAAACTATTATCTGTTAATCATCGATAATTGTTATTAGGTCACCAACGTTCAACAACAACTAGTGTGTGATCACTACACGTGTATGCAAGACCTAACGGAACTAACGGAGTTCGGTACCAGATGATTACCGAATGTCACAACGTGTCAATGGCATAGACAACATCTTAGTTCCACCATTTTTTGAAAATCACGCGGATCCTTAACTCGCTTTATTTGCAAACTGGTTGTTTCAAATGGATCTTTATAAATATGTTATAACCCGAACTGAAACCGAAAATCTCACAAAGCTAATCACCGCTTCTCTAAAATTTCTCCTCTATCTCTCTTTCGATTGGAATCCTGCTATTGTTGTTTGCATTAGAAGATTTTGTTGTTCAGATGACCATCTGATACTTAATATCATTCTCTTCTACATCATATGGATTAATTTGCTCTAAGTCATCAACTAAGATGTTTGGTGCACTAAGTCTTCCAACAGAGATGCTTCATAGCTATTCATAAAAGTAGTGAATAGAGCCAGGTGCTCTACAATGATCTAAATGGTTTGCTTAGTGGGTTGAGAATTACAACAAAATCTTGTTGTATTGGTTGAGCAGCTTAAATCTGAGGGTAGGTTTGAGTTTGAGATTGGACTTAAGGTTGGACATAGGGATTTTGATGAGTAACTTGATATTAGGGCAAGGATTGGGGAAAATTTGATCTTTGATAGTTGGATGAGAAGAATGTGTTGACTGTTGTTATTGACGCAGTTGAGAGTAGCTGACATAATAATTAGGATTACTAGCCATTTTGGCATACAGTGCTGATGCTTTAGCTCCCATAGTATTGATATAATTTGTAGCCCTTTGCTTATCATCCATATCATAGGATTTGATGGTTGAGATGAGATCACTAAGTGTCAAGGTGAACAAGTCCTTGGATCTCTTGATAGTAGTACAGTTGTTGTTCCAGCTATATGGTAGAGAATTTAATAGTTTTTTGTTAACTGCTATGTTTTCCAAGATGATTCCTGCACTCTTTATTTTTGTGATTGGCTTTACAAATCTAGACATCTAAGCCTCCAAGGTTTTACCAAGTATATGATTAAAAATATTAAACTCTTGATTCTGCATGTCTTTTCTGCTCTCTCTCATGTCTTTGTTGCCCATGATTTGTTCTTCCATGTCATCTCATAAATCCTTAGACTTTGTAAAGTCTTTAAACTCTTATGTTATCTCAGTTGTAAGTGCCATGGTGATAGCAGCATAAGCTTTGTCATCAAGCTTCTTCTTTTTATGCATACTTTTTCAAATGATTCAACCATCTGTTCGTGGTTTCTTCTTATATATGTGCATTTGAGTTGTTTTATCATCTTCCTCTTTTTTATTATGTGACTTCGTTTCAAGATAGTTCTATTTTACTATCAATTTTTCTTATTTTTTTTAAATTTTCCAATATCTGTTTGATTTTTGAAAGATCTTTTAATGGATGTTGTGATTTTTAGTGTGAATGAAATTTTAAAAGTTTCAAAAAATCTGTTAATGGATCTTTTAATGATTGTTGTTGATGAACAGGTAGCATCCTATGTTATTGTAGTGTGTTAATTCGTTTATATTTTCCATTTAAAAATAATTTCTGATCATATACATATATATAGTTTTTTAAGGGTACCGGTATGCATTCAAGTTGACTAAGTAAATGGTTTAGCTGGTCTGAAAAACACTTGGAAGAAGGGATGTGTTTGAAGATTACCTCTCCAACATTAGGTAAAATACCAACAACTTCAATAAAAGGCCCTGTTCCCGGGACGCTTACAGCTGGTCAATCATCGCACATAAAAGATATACTTTCATCCTCTTACATAAAAAACGTTGCAGCGGAAACATTTAAACATACATTTCATTTCATTTCAATATAAATGCTTTTGCAAGTTAATACATCGTTAATCAATTACAAATATATATATTGTTGCATTACATCACAAAAGCATTATATAAATGGATGCCATCCAAAAGAACTGAGTAGCCACCCCGTGCCATACTCAGCAACCTTACCTGCCAACTGGAAATACATAAAAAGTCAGCGTTGCTGAGTGAGTTCTAGTTTCATAAATAAATACTTTACTTTTATTAAAACCGTTTCTTTACTTTCACGCAATCATACATCATACGTACACATAGATAATATTATTATTATCTTCATCATTCGTTATCTTTTACTTTTATCTAGATCCTGTCAAACTTTACCCTCTTCATGGCACGCAACCATGAATACGAAGGTCGAGTGACAAGGATCCCGTTTCGTACTTTGTTATTACATTTCGTCCGTTCATTACTTTCATTCGTTTATTCTTTAACTTTAGTTCATTCATCGTACTTTCTTGTTATTCTTACTCTTTCATCATTACCTCTTTTCTTTCCATCACCTATAAACCTTACCCTTCTGTTTTGTGGTACTGGGCCTAGGCCTATCATAGACCTTCTATAACGGTGCACCGCACCTCCTGGCCACAGTACCTAAGGTAAAGTTTAGGTGTACCATTGCCATATGCAATACCCTTCTGTTTCGTGGTACTGGACCTAGGCCTTTCATAGACCTTCTATAACGGTGCACCGCACCTCCTGGCCACAGTACCTAGGATATGCAGCAATGATTTTATACAAACGGTTAATCACAGTGTCAAGCTTTACCCTCTTCGTGGCACACAGCCACGATTACTGAGGTCGAAAGACAAGGATTCCATTTCGAGTCTGTTGTGACAACAAGGTCGCTCACCTCATACTTTTGCTTGCAAGCCTTTCTTACTCTCATTCATTATTAATGCATGCATTCATTCATCATGTTCCTATTTCATTATTTTCCACTTTACGTTATATAATGCTTTCGTTTCATTCATTAATATAACATGTAAAGTCACGGGAAAGATAAACATACATTATAATAAGGAACATCATCATACACAGATCGCATCATCATACAGGGCATCATCATACATACATAACATACATCATGCATAAACATGCAACATCATCATGCCCAATCTACTCTCTAAGACATCTATGGTCATCATACATGTACCTACGGGAGCTTCCACATCAAAACTTACATCTGCACTTTCCTCCGAAAGTCAGTAATTAAACTATGCTCCTCATCGGGTACAACAGCCCTATTTGGGCGTATGGGCACCCTTCAGTCGCATGGCCTCCATGCCACTGAATATCATGCGAATGGACCAATACGGATGAACACCAATGCGGATGAACACTCAATCGTGCGAATGGACCTCATACGGTTGAACACTATGTGAATGGACCTTATGCGAATGGACCTCATGCGGATGGACTTAATGCGGATTAGCACTTATACGAATGAGACCTCAGTCGCATGGCTCCCCATGCGACTGGACCCCTAGTTGTGCGACTGAACCTCAGTCATGCGAATGAATTCCAATCACACTCCAATCGGCCGTATGGCCTTCAGTTGGTCGCCTAGCCCTAACTGATGCAGAATGCAGTTCATCCCGAACCCAATCTGCCATTTTCGACCTCCAAGCTCATCCAAACCCATTCTAAGCCCAAATCAACCATCCTATACCTTAGGAATGCATACTACAACACCATTCAAGCACACACAAGCCCGAAAACATACTCCAAACGCATCACACGCAATCACACCCAAATGGGTCAAACACACACACATACAAAAAACAGGTTTACTATTTGTTCCAGCCCTAAATAAGTTGAAAATGAGTAAAATAGGGGTCCTAGAACTCACACAAACTACACCAAGAAGAAGAGCTTCGTTTGAACCCGCTACATGACAATTTCCAAGCCCGAACCCCTTCGAACCAAGCTTTTTCTCTCTTTTCTCCCTTTCCTATCTTCTCCTCTCTTTTGTTGCTGAAATGTGGGTGTGGGGAGAGGGTAAGGGCTGCCATCTTCCTTCAAATATCCCCATTCACCCAATTTTCTCACGTTGGTGAGTTTGGTCCCCTGACTTTGGACTTTATTTCTTTTTCTTCGTTCGTCAGCTTAAAAGAAAATATCCGGGTGTTACATTCAAGTATGTCGACAGTCCACATAAAATCTGCATTTTTTACAACACAAAGATTGTAAAAACTAATGAAAATTTTAGTACCCATTATGGACTTTCTTCACTTCTTTTGAATCCGGTAAGGTGAGAAACGTATAACAAAATAAAACAATTGGTATGTATATTTACAAATTTCTAATATAAATTAAATTATACTTTAGTTAAGCACGTTGGTACTCTCATGTAAACCTTGAGTTGTAGATGTTATTGGATCTGCATTGATGATTTTTGATAAAACTGTTACCGATTATTTAATTTATATGTTTCATTATTACTTTTTTCATTCTTTAATTTTATCATTCTCCAACCGTGTATACACAATTAACAAAAACCAAGTACAATCGCTTTCAAGAGTTAGTTTATACTCCAAAAGTCCATTCTTCAGTCATGGTTAATTATATGTTGCTTTATCTTGGGTTAACAGTAGCGATGGATTAAAAGTATTAATTCTTGACAAAGTGGGAACCTTACAAGCACAACAAAGAACGCAGTCTATAAAGAGATCTTTGTCAACATGTAATGATTTGTAGTTTTTTGTTTATATAAGCATTTTATTAAACATATTCTCCTTATTTTACTTTAATAACAAATATTATCTTCATGTTCTAATTACACCTCAAAATCAACTTCTATTTTGTAATAAATATAATTTACGAAAGCTTTTTTTATTTACCCCTCATGTATCACACATGTTCATAAACTAGTGTGTATATGTATGTGTATGTGTGTGTGTATATGTATGTGTATGTGTGTGTATATATATATATATGTATAGAGGGAGGTTCCTCTAAAAAATAAGTTTTCCCTAATAATACTAAGAAGTAATCTTAGCCTTCTAATTATCTAATTAAGGGCTAGCATCAAAGTGTATGAAAAATAAACAAGTAAGGGTAGTTTGGGTATTTTATAATATTACTCATAATTGTTGACTTTTTAAAATTTCCCCCCATTTTTTTAAATGCTAATAACTTTTTCATACGATATTATTTTTTAAATAAATTACACCATGAATCAAGCATTTTTTCCTCTTTAATTTGAGTATAGTGTTGCTATATTTTTTTATAAAAAAAACAAATTATGTGAAATTGTGCTGCGTTTTTTACGTTTATATGCTGTATTTTATAAAACAGCACAAAATTGTGTTGTATTTCATAAAAATATCACAGTTTTGTGTTGTTTTCTTTCAAACAACATAGTTTTGTATTGTATTTTATCAAAACAGTACAAAATTGTGTTATATTTTATAAAATCATCACAGTTGGGTGTTGTTTTGCGTTAAACAGCACAATTTTGTGCTGTTTTTGTCAAATAGCACAGTTTTGTGTTGTTTTGCGTAACATGTTCTATGTTATTTTACGTCAAAACAATAAGGTCTCATGTGTTGTTTCTGTGGTGTATTATGGCAAAATATCAAACAACATAAAAACAACACTTTCTTTGCTATTTTAATATTCACTATTTTACGTTAATATAACCCGCTTTGTGTTGTTTTGCGTTAATACAATAATATATGTGTTGTTTTGTTTTGTTTTTAACAAAAAAGAAGTTGTGTGCTTTTTTAACTCAAATATTTTTGTTTTCAAACATGTTGTAATTTTATGACAAAACAATATGAATTCTGTTCATTTACCTCACAATCTAGCACTTTAAAAAAATTCAACACAATCAAACATTTTAAAATAACTCAATAATCTAGCATGTTAAAACATATAGCACAATCTAGCATATAAAAAATAGTACATTACATTTAAATTTGTGGTGCATTTTGAAAAATACAAAAAGGGTCTAATGTAAGGCCCCGTTCCCGGGAAACCTCACAGTTGGCAATTTATAGCTTAAAATCGGTTTAATAACAAAACATTGCAGCGGAAAATAATTAAACATTCATTTAAAACTTAAAAACCCCATTGTACTCATACATTTGTCCTTTAAATGTAAACAAAACATATTCCTTGTTCATTAATTACAATAAAGACTTCATTAACAGGGATGCCATCCATATCTCCCCAAGTAGCTTCGTGGTGCCATCCTCAGCATCAGCGCTTACCTGTCCATTATTATGCATAAAAAGTCAGCTACGCTGAGTGAGTTCTAGTTTTATATAGATAAGAAAATATAATCTTTTATCCTTCATATAATGAACACGCATACATCATACTACAAATATTACTTGCATCACATTAAGCACGTTCATTGTCTTTCATTCTTTCATTATGTTTTACTTCATCATAGGCGAGATTGCACAAAGCAAGAGCTCCATGTTGATAGACAACGAATGTCGATCCCCGTCGGTACACATTTTTCATGGTAGCTACCCCCGACAGTTGATCGATCCCTGTCGGTACACATCTTCATGGTAGCTACCCCCGACAGTTGATCCACACTGCCAGGCACATAGCCCGCTCATGAATACGGATCCATCTTCATACGCAAGACTCACACAAGTGAAGTCTATCATACTGCTTGCAAGACTTTTCATCATCAAACGGGTCCGGGGGTAACATTCGTTAAGTTCCACTTCTCATTAGTATTATCTTTCACTTAATATATATATAATATTTAGCTTATTAAGTACACAACATACCAAGTACTAGTCATCATAACACGTAACCGACCCTCCGCGGGACAGCGGGGGTTCGGGGCGGCAGCCCCTGATAGCGGGGTCCTAGGGGCAGTAGCCCCTAGTGGGGTCCAAGGGGCAACGCCCCTGGCTGGGGCCGGGCTGCCAGGTCAGCACGCCCGAAAATTATTTTGAGCTATTTAAATGTCACATTTTACTTTAGAAAAATGTATTTTTCTTGTTAAAACACCTTGAAATCCTTATCTTGAAAACCTTAGGTTTACTATGCATAATAGCCCCAAAAACATGGAAAAACGTTTAAATAAGGGGATCTAGAACTCACCTGAACTTAGCTATATAACTTCAATCCTAAGCTACTTAAGCTACAGTCCGAATAATCTAGCTGCACTAAAGTTAATACACAAAAACGTCATTTTTTTCATAATTTCGCCCACAGTTTCGCTGGCAGTTTCGTTGCTAGTTTCGCTGGCAGTTTCGCTGCCAGTTTTGCTGGGCAGATTCGCTACCTTGAGGCCCAACTTTCGTTGGAATTTCCTAGTTTCGTAATATCTAAGGGTCAACCTGGGCACCGGCGAACTTATCAGCGAAACTGTAGTTTCGCCCCAGCGAAACTGTAGTTTCGCTGGAACTTCCCTTAGTTTCGCTTCATAGTTTCGCTGGATGAGTGCACAGTTTCGCTGGATGCATATACAGTTTCGCAGATCGCTTAATAATCACGAACCAGTCCGTTTTTAACCCAAAATCATAACTTTTTACGTCCAACCTCTTAGTTTATCATCCATGAGGCTAAATCTAAGCTTTATACATGTTTTCATACGTAAAAATGTGACCTTTATGTGATTCTTTGCAACTTTTCAAAACCCAAAACCCTAGAATCCGGGTTTGATCTACAAAAGGGTTTAGAGGTCGATTCTTACCTGGATTTGTGGCTCTTTTCTTAAGATTTGATGCCCAAACGCCCAGATCTCCAGTTCCTTGACCTTAGAAGCTCTAAATCTTAAGTTTCTTGCACTTTCTCTCTCTACTTTCTCTCTCTACGAATTTTTGGAGTTAGGGTTGAAATGAAGAAGATGGTGGCTGCTTTGGGTAGGTTAAGGGCTGATTATGGGCCTCAATCCACTTAGGCTCTTGTCCATAAACCTAATTAGCCCATAATCCATTTTTCTTCCTTTATTAAATACCCACAATTAAGCCCATTATTCTCGATGACTAGTTTTGACTTTTCGGGGTGTTACAACTAATGGGTGTGTTTTAGGACCAAAATGCCCTTTCACCCTAGTACATTACATGTATCTCCTTGTTTTGTCTTAGCCTAGTAGGCAAAACTTATTTTTTATTTGAACCTCTACCTATATATATATATGTGTGTGTATATATATATATATATTTATGTGTGTGTGTGTCTGTATGTGTATATATATGTGTGTATATATATGTGTGTATATATATGTATATAAATGTGTGTATATATATGTATATATATATGTATATGTATATGTATATATATGTGTATATATATGTGTGTATATATATATATGTGTGTGTGTATATATATATATATATGTCTATATATGTGTGTATATATGTATATATATGTCTATATATGTGTTTATATATGTATATATATGTATATATATGTGTTTATATATACATATATATATACATATATATGTATATATAGAGAGAAGGTAGGTTATCTTGAGAATCACCCTTTTTTGTGAGAACTGTAGAAACCAATATAAGCCATGTATGTTTGGTCACATGCAAATCACATGCCATTTTCACCTTTTTTTTAAAACGTTCATAACCTTTTTTAATGATGTTATTTTAAAAAAAAAATCCACCATAAAATTCAGTATTTTTTATCTTTCCAACGCCTACCATATTGATATACTTTTTAAAAAAAAAACCTTCCACCTGTTATTTACACATGTGTAAATCTTGTTATACACGTGTAAATCCGGTTTTACACATATGTTAATCTGGTTTTACATATGTCTAAAACGAATTTTGAAAGAACAAACAAGTTTTTTTTATTTTTAAAATTCTTTCTATTTTTTTCGAAATAGGGAAACAAGGGAAATATTTTTATGTATTTTTTTAATTTTATTATTTTTATGTTATTTTTTAATAATTTTTTTATTTTGGTTTTGTTATTTACCATTGAAAAATAGTGGCTCACATTGGTTGCTAGAGTTACATAAAAAAATGGAGTTCTTATTTGATCCCCATATATATATATAGGGTAAGGTTCAAATAAAAAAATTATTTTCTCTAAAAAGGATAAGAAGTAAAAAGAAGATGACATGTGACATTTTAAGAAAAATAGAGGAAGGGCATTATGGCCATTATTATTTTCCACCTTAATTCCTACATTTTAACATTATTTTATAAGTTTTTATTATAAGATTTGTATAGTGTAACAAATGTTCCCATAATATATTCTATATCATCGATTTATATTTTCGGATTCTTAGATAATAAATATTATATGTGCATGAATTTGATCAAAATCATCTATAAGTTGCATACATGATGGCGTTTTGTTTGAACACATCGTGTTGTTTTACGTTGAATCAGCGTAGAGCGTATTGTTTTACGTTGAATCAGCACAGAGCTTGTTGTTTTACGTTGAATCAACACAGAGCATGTTGTTTTACGTTGAATCCGCACAGAGCATGTTGTTTTACGTTGTATCAGCACATAGCATGTTATTTTACAGTAATTGTTTTAAGTTAAATCAACACAAATCTTGTCATTTTACGTTATATAATAACAAAATGTGTTGTTTTGAAGAAAAACAACACATAGCATGATGTATTATCTTAAATTTTTATTATACTATAAACCACACATAAATGTATGTTTATATGTTGTTCTAACTAAACAACAAAAACACAGAACGTGATATCTTACTGTAAAACAACACATTAAGTGTTTTCTTATTTAGGAACAACACAGAATAGCATCGTCCTATCGTAAAACAACACAATTTCATAACAGTTATATGTGATGTATTAATATATAACAGCATACAATGTGTTGTTTTACCCTAGCACAAAACCCGTTGTCTTACCATCAAACTACACAGAAGCATGTCATACTGTAAAACAACACATAATGTTATGTTTAATTGTAAAACAACATAATTTTGTAATAAAGTTGTTTTTTTAAAAAAATATAGCAATATTATACTTAAATTAAAAAGAAAGTGACCCTCCATTTTATGGTGCAATTTATTTTAAAATATAATCTTCCTACTCTAATAAAAGGATATATGGGATGACACGTGTCAACACCACAATCACTCTCACTAAAATTTTCCCGCCTCTCTCTCCTATTAAATAATTACCTTAATTACTAATAATACTATTTAACACTTTCTGATTTAATAAATTAATAAAGAGATCTATTTATTAATGTTATTTCTAAATAAATAATTTTTTTATAAAATAATAAATTTATTTAAAGCATAAGACTTTTTTTAAAAATACGAAATATTTAAAATTGGCATTTTTAAAAAGTTATTTTTTAAACAAAAAATAATTAAATTTAAGAGTTATAATAAGAAAATTTTTAAAAATGACAATTTTATACGGTTTCTTTTAGAACAAAACGTTTATTTTTTTTAAAAAAAATAAAGTTTTAAAAGTTGATATCACTATTTTATAACTTACAGTCATTTCTAATATATAATTTCAGTGATATTATATCTTAAAATATTATTTTATAATTAATAAATTTTATTATATTAATTTTTTATTTATTCAACCCGTGTAACACACGGGTTACTATAGATAGTGTCATATAAAAAGATACGAACGTTTAAAGAAACTGGTGGATTTAAAAAAAAAGTCAACAAAAGGGGGTTTTTCCATAATACCCTTTGATCACTTTTTTCTCAAAAATTGATCTCAACAATTAATTTAGGAAATAGATGATTACGATTACTTTTTAGGCTTTTCAGTCAACATAAATTTTTACAGGAACCAACCTTTCTCTCTCTCTCTCTCTCCCTCTCTCTTTCTATATATATATATATATATATAAAGAGAGAGGTGGGTTTAAATTAAAAACTATTTGTTTAAAAAACGTAAGAAGTAATATCGAACTGACACATGCAATATTTAAAATTGAACAGAAAGTGTAATATCATCTTTAATAATCAGTAACATATAAACAACACCAAAATTAGTTTCTTTTATTTTTTTTAATCTGTTCCTAATCTCAATTGATTTTATTCATCTCTTCTTTAAGTTTTTGATTTCATTCAATGAAAACTCAATATAATTTTAATATAAAATCAATTTCTTCTTTCAAATCTATGTATTCTAATCAAAAGTCAATCTAATTTAAATATAAAATCAATTTAGAAGAAAGGTAGATTAATATTGCACTCATTTTTTTATTTACTCGAAACCTAGATATATCATATTTTTCATACAGTTTTTGTTTAATTTTATTCATATTTAGAGTCTAAAACATTATTCTCTATATAATAGAGCATTTTCTTTCTCGAGAATCACTTTGATCTGCATAATTTTTTAATTCATAATTTATACTATGTGTTCAAACAGGATCACAAATTTTAAAGTTAACGGTAATATAATCATTTTTAATATGCGTTATATGTTAAAATACCACATAAACATAACATGTTTTGTGCTGTTTTACCCAGAATATGCTGGTTTATCGTAAATCAGCTACAAACATCTTATTTATATTAAATAAGTACATCACAAATTGTTTTACATGAAAATATCAGATAATGTATTCTTTTATGTAAAAGTAGCACGAACCATGCTTTTTTGCGTGAAACAACTCATAACATCCTGTTTTACATGAAAACAACCCAAAACGTATGGTTTTACATGAAAAGAACACAGAACATGAGAACAACGTAGAATGTGTTGTTTTACATGCTACCAACACATGAAAACATAACAGAATGTGTAGTTTTACGTTAAAACTATAAAGAACGTGTTGTTTTATTATAAAATAACATAGAATGTGTTGTTTGCCTAATTATTTTTACTATAAACTGTAGGATCGGTGTTGGTCCCTCAACACAATATTTTCTCACAAACTCAATAAGTCTCACTCGTTTGATGATGCATAATCTCAACCTAAGTTGATGATAATATACTAAGTTAATGAATACAAGAAATGGTTTTTCAAGATACTTGTATATATTACTTCTCAACTCAGTGTTTACAAGACTCTTACTAAGCATGCATAATGAGTTACATTAAGAAACTATATATACTACTATCTACAACCGGTTATACTTAGAAAACTAGTTGGACCTTACATATAAATAAATACTACATTGCTAGAAGTAAGGTATCCAAGATAACTCTTGAGTGGGATACACTGGGTATGTTTGTTTGTTTGTTTGTTTGTAAGGTATCCAAGATAAAATACAATCCTAGGTTAGGTAGTCATGACATGTTCATGATTTACCTTTTGTTACCTACTAAAGTTGGTATCTGTAGTAACTGATAAAAGGTTAATAGTAGAATAAAGTATGGTCAACTACATGGGAGTGAGAAAATGCCATGTAGTATATTAGACTTGACAGCATATGTCAGTCAGACCATACTTATGTCCACTGGTCTATAGTTGATTCTTCCAAATGTAAATTAGCTTCGGAAGAATAAGTTGTTTCTAGGCCAATTATACTTCGGAAGAATCAACTTCTTCCGAGTCTTTTGCAAGTCTTCAGGACTTTATTCTTTGGAAAGCTTTGCCATGGATCTTCTAAGTTAAACACTTCGAAAGGGAAACTACTTAGTCTCAGAAGACTTAGTTTTCCTTCGGAAGCTTTTCATGCTTTAGCTTTGAAAGATCTTCAGTTTGTCTTTGGAAGAGTTGCTTTTGCTTCGGAACACTTTCTTCAGTTGTACCTAAAATCTTCTAAGTGTAGTTTTGGTTGCACCAGTCTCATCTGATCTAACAAACTCCCCCTAGGCTGATACTACCAAAACTTCATTCTCTTCTTCTTCTCAAAACTTTCATCACCAAGGAAATGAGGTATTTGTCAGTTTCCTTATTCTTTCCTGAATTGGTGCTGAGAACTTTGTATTAGTCATTAGTAGAGAGGAAGTCCAATCTATTCCTGTAAATGACATGTACCTTTTGTTGTGGCCCTCTGAAAAGAGGTAGTTGATGGTAATTATAATCATATTCCTATCTAACTATGAAATCTGAAGTAGTGCCTTGAATCATTTAAAGGAATGAACTTTCTTTAGTAGTGGCACCTTCTTCTTCATCCTTCAGTTCTTGCCTTCTTTGTTAGCTCAGCAAGATGAAGACCGCCTAAATGATTTCTGATGTGAGCGGCTACTTGGGAGTTTGAGATATTGGAGAATGGCTTCTCTGCTAACTCAGCAATGTCAAATCTGCTTGAGTGTAGCAGAGATGGTGTGTCAAGTCTGATGACTTCACCATTCTCTCTTTTCATAACAAAGTTGTGAGAAGCCACTAGACAATTTTCTTCCTAGGAGTGAGGGGCTTATTTGGTAGTTTATCCCTTTTCCTGGTCTCCAGTAAAGTCACCAGTCTTCTTCTCATCTTCTTCTCTTCGCCTTTAAGAGAGTCAGAGTTTGTAACCAAGAGTTGAAGAGCTTAGTCAAGTGTTCCCCTAGGAAGATCAAGGAATGCATCTCTTATGAGGGAACACGAAGAGAATGTATCTCCGTATTATGGACACTCTTCCTCATAAGAGATGTTGCTTAGGGTTGTGCAGTTGATAAGGTTTCCTTTGATCTCCTTGAACTCCTTTAAGGTAAAAGGCTTAGATGGTTCAAAGTATGGCTTGGGTAATAGTTAGGTTTTAGGTTATGTTTTGGGTTTTAGGATGAGTAGTAGTGGTGGTTGTTGAGTGGCAGTGGATGATGATAATATTAAGGCTGATGGTGTAGGTTCAGGGGTGTAAGGTTCAGTAATGGGTTCGGTTTTAATAGGGAAGGGAAGAAGTGTGGGCTCAGGTTTTATTGGTTGTGGTTTGTTGGATCAGATGAGTCTGGTGCAACCAAAACTACACTTAGAAGATTTTGAGTACAACTGAGCAAAGGCTTCCGAATACAAAGATGCACTGCCAAAGCAAAGTTAAAGAACTTCCGAATCTTAAGGATGAAGAACTTCCGAAGAAAGAACTAAGTCTTCCAAGAATAAGTAGTTCTTCTTCCAAAGTACAACACTTATAAGATTCAAGACAAAGTCTTCCAAAGGAAAAAGGTCCTCAAGACTTTCTGATGTCTCAAAAGAAGTTATCTCTTCTGAAGTATAAATAGTTTCAGAAGACTTTATTCTTCTGAAGCCATTTTACCTTTGGAAGAATTAACTATGGACCAGTGGACATAAGTATGGTCTGACTAACAAGTCTGATATACTGCATGGCGTTTTCCCACGCCCATGTAGTTAACCATACTTTACTCCACTGTTCACCTTTATCAGTTAGAATAGTTACCAACTTTAGTAGGTAACAAAAGGTAAGTCATGGACCTGTCATAAGTACATAATCTAGGATAGTATTTTATCTTAGACACCTTACTTCTAGCAATGTAGTATTTGTTTAGATGTAAGTTCCAGCTGGTTTTCTAAGTATAACCAGCTGTAGATAGTAGTATATATAATTTCTCAATGTAACTCATTATGCATGCTTTGTAAGAGTCTTATAAACAGTGAGTTTAGAAGTAATATACACAAGTATCTTGAAAAAACCATTTCTTGTGTTCATTAACTTAGTATATTATCATTAACTTAGTTTGAGATTCTACATCATCACATAAGTGAGACTTAGTGAGTTGAGAGAAAATATTATGTTAAGAGACCAACATCGATCCTATAATTCGTATCAGAGCATCTAGGCTCTTGATTGTGAGATCTAACCATCCTAAATCACCCTTATTTCTTCATACTCACTCACTCTACCCAAATGGCACTCAACCAAAAATATTCGGAGACTGAGATAGGAACTATGACTAAGGCTTCTATTATCACTCCGGATATGGAGATCTTTCACTCATGGCCCATACAAGCCAAAAGTGGTATCATAAACTGGTGATGGTACTATAATTGAAAAGGAAATTGAAGACTACCCAGTTGAAGACTTCAATAATATGGACATCGATAGGAAAGCAATGATTGTATTGCTCACTGCCATACCAAATTCCAAAATAGTAGGCTTTGAGCATTGCACTACAGCCAAAGAACTCTTTGATACTTTGACATTGATGTACTCTGGTTCCTTTGAATCCAAATAGTTCAAGAAAGATGTACCGAAGCAGAAGTTTGAAAACTTCACTTACATTGTTGGTGAGACCTTAAGCCAACAATACTTCAGGTACAAGGACTTAATTGCATCTCTTCAGTCTATAGGAATGACTCTTGAGAAGAGAGACATAGTAAGAAAATTCATGAGTGCACTTCCTCATGAGCGGACTTTCTATTGTGTCTCTATCAAGAGACTGAGAACTTGAACACACTCACAATGACTGAATTGTATGGGATCCTTGATGGATACCGTATGGAGATGGAGACTCAGAAGGGCCATCAAATGCACAAAAACTCAAACCCTCCTATCAGCAATGCTCTATATGTTACTGAAGGTTCAAGAACTCCCCAGCCCCAGATGTACCTAAATGACAATCAACAGCCATCTCACTCCTCTGGGCCTTACATCACACTTCCTGAGACACCCAGGTCTTAACAACAAGCTCAACAAAGTCCTTTTCAGGATAGTTGTGCTTTTGTTTCAGGAAATAAACGCTCTAGTGATTTTCAGTTCTGCTTTGATGATCTAGAGTGTTTCAGTCCAGACAATATGGAATACATGGACATTGTCCAACATATGGCTCTTTTAACCTACAGAGCAAAGAAGTTCTTTAAAAGAACTGGAAGGCAGTTTCCTAGAACTCAACTAACAACAAGTTTGGGTTTGATAAGTCAAAAGCAAAATGTTATAACTGTAACCAACTTGGTTATTTTGCAAGGGAATGCAAAGCTCCTAGATCTAATCCTGGAGCAGCTTAAGCCTCTTAACATCATGCTACCCCAAGGGCTGCAACGAAGCAAACAGAGTAGCAAACTGTAGCTGTTGCTCAGGAAGTTGATTGGAGCTTCATGGTGCAAGATGTAACCCCTACTCAAACTCTCATGGCTGGAACCGATGAGGTGAAGGTATATGAACATCTCTGTACTCCTGCTTGTATAGCTAAGGTTACAATGTATCAGGACTACAACATGGAAATCAATTCTGATATTGAGTCTTTAAATATACTAAAATCTGATTTCAAGAGAGCAGAATCTGACTATAAACTTAAAACTAATAAGTTAGAGAAAACTATATCCTCTTTAAAGCATGAACACTCAAACTACAGGACTCAAATAAAAGAATTGGCTTCTATGTTAACTGAGCCTCAAGCCCAGCTAGTAATAGCTGAGGCTAAAGCAGAGAAGCATGCTATTCAAGAGCATAACTTCAACACCATTCTTGCATCATCCTCCCACTCAAAGGTGTGCTATCAAAATAAGAGTGGATTGGGAACCAATGAAACTACTCTACCATATTGTTATGTGTCTATAAGACAACCAAGGTGTGGAATTGATAAGCAAGAGGTTCTAACTGCTGATCCACTCTCCTTTGAGAAGAAGAATGATGTAATAATGGTGACCACCACAGTGAAGGATAAGGTAGAGAACCTCATCCACACAGCTGAGGATGAACCTCTAACCACTAAAGACAAAAAGAATAAGATCAGATCAGCTAAGAAAACTGCTAAGAAGGTGGTTGAGTCCAAGATGAAAATAGACCCTAGACAAAAGGGTGTGTTTATCTCAGCTGGATTCCAAGTGGCTGGAAACTCTAATTCAGGAAAGGAGTATAGTACCAGTACTCCTGTCTAGTTGAAGAATCAGAAGTTAAAGGGTAAGGCTGTTAAAGAAGACAAGAAGTGCTAGAAACAACAGCCCTCATGCTCCACTAAAGTTGACATTGAACGCATAATATGTGGCTTGTACAATCATATGACCAAAGATTTTTACTACAATCCGAAAAGCACACATTATGCAAATAATGTTAAGAAAGAAGGAGTCAAGGAAGGTTTCACATTTGGACCTTATCATATGGTTCAAATGTTAAAGAAATGAAAGCTTGTTTCTGAAGCCAGGTTACTTTCAGAAGAAACTCATTCTTCCGAAAGGAAAATAGCTTCGGAACACAAGCCCAAGACCAAACAAAGGAATAAAAGGAATCCGTTGAAATCTTTCGAGAAGAAGACTGCTTCGGAAGAAAAGCAGGTGATAACTTCTTCCGAGAACAAAGAAACTTCAGAAGCAAGACATGCTTCTCAAGCCTCTTCAGGCTCATCTATACTAATCAACCATAGGATGGAATGGAAGATCAGACAAGATGATGCAACCCAAACCTCTTCTTCATAAACCATAGTTGAACCCCCATGCGTACATTTTGGTTCAATTATGTCATCAAAATTGAAAGAACCCAAGACCAATAAGGCTGGGATTTCAATAATAAATAATCATTTCACCTTATGTGCGGGTCATCCACATGACAAGAATGGAAATATTTCGATTGTAGATAGTGGATGCTCCAGGCACATGACAAGAAACATATCTCTTATTCAACAATTTCAACATTTTGATGGAGGTCCTGTTCAATTTAGAGGTGAAGCCAGAGGATACATTTTCTGGTAGAGGTAATGTATCCAACTGTAAGTTAAAAGTTGACAAAGTACACTTTGTCAAACAGCTTGAATACAATCTCTTGATTGTTTCTTAGTTCTGTGATCAAAAGAACCAAATACTTTTCACAGAACATGAGTGCCTTATCCTCAAACCTAGGATATCAATTCCTTAGGAATTGGTTCTTCTTAGATCTCCCAGGAAAGTGGATATGTACAAGCTAGATATGAACAATGCTTTCCCACTAGGAGAAGTTTCATGCTTTCTTTCTAAAGCAAATGATGATGAATCAACTCTTCGGCATAAAAGAATGTGCCATGTTAATTTTAAAAGCATGAATAAACTAGTTAAAAATAACTTGGTACATGGAGAGCCTAAAATAAGTTTTTTTGTAAAGACTAACTATGTTGCTTGTCTTAAAGGAAAGCAACATAAGGCAATCCACAAATCCAAAGAAGTTAATTTCATCACCATTCTATTACACTTATTACTCATGGATCTATTTGGTCCCACAAGTATAATGAGTATTGGAAGAAAATCATATTGCATTATGATAGTTGATGATTTTATAAGATTCACATGGGTATTCTTTTTAAGAACTAAGGATGAAACCGTTTGAAATACTAAAATCTTTTATTCTTAAAATAGAAAATCAAATTGATCACAAGGTAAAAACAATCAGAAGTGATCAAGGGACTGAGTTTAAGAGTCAAGTTCTTGGCTCAATCTATAACTCAAAAGGGATTACCAGACAATACAGTGCACCTAGAACCTCTCAACAGAATGGTGTTGCTGAAAGGAGGAACATGACACTTATTGAGGCTGCAAGAACTATGTTAGCTGATTCAAAGCTGCCTCTAACTTTCTGGGTAGAGGCAGTCAGCACTGCATGCTCTATGCAGAACATGGTTCTTGTTGTTAAGCGCCATGGAAAACCCCTTATGAGCTATAGAACAAAAGGACACCGTTCATTGGCTTTCTGAGGTCCTTTGGAAGTAGGTGTACCATACTTAACACAAAAGACAATTTGGAAAATTTTGCTGAAAAGTTGAATGATGCTATCTTTGTTGGATACTCTTCAAGCTATAAAGCTTATAGAGTATACAACATTAAGAATCAATAATTTAAGTAATCATCCAATATTGTTGAAAATGAGCACACTCCTTATGTTAAGGGGAATGGCCCTGACCATATCTTTGACTTAGAATTGTTTCCTAACTATTCTAAACCATCTTATGAGAATGTTTAGCTAGAACAGGAAGTCAAAATGACTTCTTTTATGATCAACTATTTGAGTTACCCAGACCTATTCCTATTTCTCCAAGAAGACATGAAGAGTAAGCTCCCAATACAGCAAGTCCTGAAAGCTTGAATATTATAGGAAATGGTAGGGCTTCAAAGAGTACTCAATGACAACATGGGTTGAAGCAATGTAAGAGGAGTTGCTTCAATTCAAGAGACAAAAGGTATGGAACCTATGTCCATTTCCACCTGGTCAAGTCCCTATTGGCACCAAGTGGGTGTTTAGGAATAAAAGAGATGATAGAGGTTTCATCATCAAGAACAAGGCCAAACTTGTAGTTCAAGGATACATACAAGAGGAAGAGATAGATTACACTGATGTCTTTGCACCAGTTGCCAGACTTGAAGCTGTGAGAATTTTCCTTACTTTTACAGCATACAAGAACTTCACAGTCCATCAACTTGATGTGAAATGTGCATTTCTGTATAGGGATATTGACAAAGAAGTCTATGTGTGTCAGCCACCTTGATTTGAAGACCTACAACACCCTAACTATGTGTGCAAATGGGATAAAACTCTTTATGGGATACACTAAGCACCTAGGCTGTGGTATGAGACATTGTCTCAATTTCTTCTGAAGAATGACTATACCAGAGACACCATAGACAAAACATTGTTTATAAAGAAGTCTGGGAAGGATATGTTTCTTGTACAAGTCTATGTTGATGACATTATATTTGGTTCATCCAATGACCAAATGTGTTAAGACTTCGAAAGCATCATAAGAAAGAAATTTGAAATGAGTTCTATAGGAAATATGGATATCTTCCTAGGAATTCAAGTGAAACAGATGGAAGAAGGGCACTTTATAAATCAATCTAAGTATGTCAAGGATATTTTAGAAAGATTTGAGATGAAATATTGTAAGCCAGCCAAGACACCTATACAAAGAAATCATAATATTTGTCCTGATTTCGAGGGGACCGGAGGACATTAATCAGCATCAGTACAGGTCAATTATTGGATCTCTAATGTATCTCACCATAAGTAGACCTGATATCATGTTTGCAACTTGCATCTGTGCAAGATATCAGGCTGCTCCTAAGGTGTCTCACCTAATTACTGTCAAAATGATTCTTAGATATCTTAAAGGAACTCTCACACTGGGCCTTTGGTATCCTAAGAACAAGGATTTCAATCTTTATGGTTACACTGACAGTGATTATGGTGGCTACAACATTAACAAAAAATCCACATCAAGAGGATGTCAATTTGTTGGTGGAAGGATCATCTTTTGGCAATGCAAGAAGCAATCATGTGTCTCTACATCAACTACTGAAGCTGAATACATTGCTGCTGCTAGCTGTTGTGCTTAACTGCTATGAATTTAGAATCAGATGTTAGACTATGGTTTCAACTTCATTGAGACTCCTATCCACATAGACAACAAGAGTGCTATTTTTATCATAGAAAATCCAGTAAAGCATTCCAAGACAAAGCATATTGACATCAGTTATAATTTCATTTGAGATATAAATGAGAAAACTTAATCGAACTAGTCAAAGTTGATTCAAATGAACAATATGCTGATTTGTTCACCAAAACCTTTGATGAACAAAGAATTAAGTATTTAATTACGGCTATTAGAATGATTAACATTGATTAGTAAATCTCTTTTGAAATTATTTTGAAAATATGTCATGTCTAAGTTGTCTATTTACAATCTAAGCTCTGTTACAAGAGGTTTTCTCTAATATTTTCTAAGTATAAATTCTTTCGAAGAGAAATTTACCCTTGGAAGAAATCTTTATTTTTCTTCCGAAGGAAAATTCCTCTACACAAGTATTCTCTTCCGAAGAGTTTTTAGCCTCGAAAGATCATTTGATCATAGATCAAGTTTCCTTCCGAAGGTTACTAACTTCTTCTCTCGGAAGAACACTTTACCCTCGGAAGCAAATTTGTCTTCAAGATATAATTTGCTTTGGAAGATAAAGTGGCTTCGGAAGACAATCAGGAAAGAGAAACTCTAATGTTCTATCGGAAGCAATTTTACTTTTGGAAGACAACTATACTATGTAATGGAAATATTTGGGCCCCAGTCTGCAAATAGTAAGATTTTATGGAAGATTGTCGAAATATTTTTAATGACTTATCCTTACTGCCTCTGTCAAATCAAGCCGTATAGTTTCACTTCACCTTATCGGTTTGATCTTTCACCCCACATTTAAAAGCTTTTGACTTTCTTTTCCACTTTCTTTACCATTGTAAAAGCCCTAAATACCCATTTCCATTATCTTCTTCAAATCTCAAATTCCCTCCTTTAAACAGTACCTTTGAACAATGGCTTTAAACCCTCAACACAACCAAGTCACGATCCTTGACTCTTCAAAGGATGTTGATTTTGCTCCAATCATCCAATTCCTAACCTAATCGGCATATCTTCACGCTCTAACGGTTAACCCCACAGTCTATTCAAACAATATGGCTGATTTCTGGGCTAATGGTCAAATTGAAACACTTAACAATGAAAGGGTTATCCAGTCTAGGGCATGTGGAAAAGAAATTATTATGAGTGAAACCACCATAAGAGAATATCTGGAACTCCACGATGCAGGAGCCCCCACTGAGTTTCCCAAACCCAACGTAGAAGACAGTTACACCCATATGGGGTACGAAGGAGATATGAGCAATTCTACAGACTACAAATTCAACTTCTCTTACAATTGGAAGTACTTGTTGCATACCATACTACATAGCCTGTCAAACAAATCAGGAGGTTGGGATCAAATTCCTTATGATCTGGGATGCCTTGTTCATGGGTTGTTAAAAGGCCTAAGATTCAACTACTCTCGATTTGTGCTGAATAACTTAAGAGGAAATCTCATCAGGAATATATTTTTACATGTATCCCCAATTTATTCATCACATAATTAACTGTGAGCTGGATCAGGACAAACTAGAATATGAAAATGTTCTTGTAGTTCCTCAAATGAGGCCGAGTATCTTCAAAATATTGAAAAAGGTATCCACCAACTTCACTAGAAGGTTCACTCATATACTTCTAGGTATGCTTGAGCCAATGGCTCCTTATGACATCCCTGTAGGCCTAGCAGGTGATGAACCCACACCAAACACCACCACTTCACAGGTAATAACTTCCTTCCACCTTATCAAAATTACTTACCAAAGACGCCCCAAACGAACCCTTGTTCAATCTACTCTGATTGAACAAGTCCCCTCAGTTCAAGACAAAAAGGCTTGAGTGGAACATAGGGTTGCCACTCAGCCAAAGGTCCAACCATCCTTCATAATTGACCTCAATATCAGTGTCGATTATCCTCTATCTTAACCTGATGATACCATTACCCAAACCTCAAGCCCTCAGGGTGAGTCCTAACACTCCCCTAAGCAGCCAAAAAGGGACAACCATATTTTTGGCGCGATGCCACTAGATGTTGACCAAGGTCCCAAGTCATTAGGAATAGCCTCTGTATCCTTCACGTACCTATTAACCAAATCTGATGAGGATCTCTTATTTCCTCAGGGCCATGATGTTGATCTACCACACCAATATCTAGACAACCAAGCCTCAGGGAACCTCTGATTTCTAGCCCACACTGATTAAGCCAAACTGAGGTGAGTCCCACGGGTGTGGAGGGGACTCATGTAGACTTAGCTGCCACTACTGAGAGTGTCTCATTGACCTCTAAGGAGAGTGGTAACATTACTGAGACTGAGTCTATGGCAAGCTTGCCAATGACATTTGTGAAAGAGATAGCAATTCACAAGGGAAACTAAGGCGCCAAGAAACCACATCTGGTGGTTAGTATGAACATACTAGGTATGTTTTCTCATCTCCCCGTGATTCTTCTAAAGAAGATGAGGGAAGTCTGCAACTCACCATTCAATAACTACTCTTTAAAGTCTTAAATCTTGAATTCAAGTATAGGACTTTGGAAAACAAGTCTGCCACTCAGTAACTTGAGATTAAGAGTCTCAAAGCCAAAATAGCTGAGACACAGGTTGAGAAGCCTGTTAGGCATGTACCCATTCAGGTCTCTTTAAGTTCTTCCTCTAGCTTATCTACTTCCCAAGATGATGCTACCAAAAGGGGGAGAATGTATAGAGACAAATACATAAGGATCTTACCCTGACCATCTCAATTCCATCCTTAACTTATCCTACACCATAACACTCTACAAATATTTTCCCATAGCCACCTCCTATTGAAATTCAAGTGGATCCCAGGATGCTTATGATCTTCATAGATTCTTAACCAAGTTTCTTATAAGCTCCTTACTTGAACAACCCTCACCTGATGTAGCAGTAGCCTACTTTGGAGCTGAAGAACTTTAAAGGTTGAGTGCACCATCTACCACTGAGAAAAAAGTTGGTTAACCTAAGGTCCCTATTGAACCTGAGATTGACTTCGAAGGGGAAATAAGGACTCATGGCCCAGCAACTGATCAGTTGGGATAGGTAATGATATTCAAATATCTTCTGAAGCAGAAGTTCAAGCTGCGGAAGAGATTATTGAATTATCATCTTTGTCTGATGATCTACTTTTCGAAGAGGCTATTCCTGATCTAGCCTCTAAGGTAAACAGTGAGGACTTCCTCAAGACCCCTCTCTCTTCAATACCATAAGTTCAACCCCACTCTCCCCAGCCTGAATCATCCAAGCCAGAATCTCCAAAGGCTGAATCTTTCTCAGATCCCAAAAGAAAAAGGAAGATGACTGCTGAAGAGATTCTTGAAGAAGAAAGGTTGAAAAAGCTGAAAAAAGGGTAGACTTAACACTGGGAAGCTGTTGGCTGCAAGCAGTAAGGCAGCAGTAGTAGCTCAAGAGTCTATCAACAATAAACGAAGAGTGGAGGTGATACATTGGTTAATCATTCTAGGAGTAGATAATGAGGAAATGCTCTTACTCCCACTTGACGAGCTTGTAAAACTGAAAAGTCAACCCTGCTGCAAAAGGAGCAGCAGGAAGCAGCAAGGTTGGCCGAAGAAGAAGAGAAGAGGAGAAAGAAGAAGATGAGCATAGGCAAAGGGTGTAGAGGATAGCCTTCATATGCTTAAGGAGATATTCTCAGGAAGAGCTGACTCCTCATAAAAATGAGACGATCTTATCCCTCTTCAATAAAGAACAAGATCAGATCAACAAGGAGAGGAAGAAGGCTGCAAGAGAGAAGGGAAAGAAAAGAAGAAGAAGGAAGAGGAGGCCAAACTTATGACTGCGAAGAAGGTGGGAGACAAAGCCTAGATGAAGGCTTATCTCAGGGCCCACGACTTCACAGGCAGGCAAGTAATACCCATGTAAGAGAAGACCTTATAGCGATATGTCAGTGATATCAAAGCTGACATTCGCTTAGAAAGATGGAAAGAGATATACCAAACTTAGAGTGTACAGAGGATGGTACCCAAGCCAACACCCAAACCACAACCAACAAGACCCGAGCCCACACCTCTTCCCTTTCCTATCAAAACTGAACCCACTACTGAACCTTACACTCCTAAACCTACACTATCAGCCTTAATCCCACCATCATCCACTACCACTCAACAACCACCACCACTACTCATCCTAAAACCCAAAATGTTGAATCAATATTTCAGATTCATTGAGCTTGGATCTTAGGATTCATCACTTTCAGATCGAAAAATACAAAATTAAGATGGATGGAGGTGTGTGAATCATAGAACAAGGAGAATGATAATAATAATGAGTAGATGATTTCATTGATGTTGTTGAACATGTTACAATTAATAAACAAATACAAAGATGGAAGAAGATCAAACCCACCCAAAGGAGACGATTTCTCCTTGGGTGGTGCTTCACACCATGAGAAACACACACAAGAACCACACTTGTAAAAATGCACTAGTGGGTCTATTTATATTATTATTACAACATGACCTAATTTTGGCTTTTCTATTTGTCTTGATTTTGACTTTGTCATGTTGAATTGTCTTGTATTGTTGTTTTTGTTATAATCAACTTGGTCTCTGAACTTGTACAATAAGATCTTGAGTCGGCTGTGATTATGATTTGGAAAGCTTCAGTTTATCAAATTATTGAACCCAACACAAAACACAACCCAAAACTCAATAATTACCCAAGCCATCCTCTGAACCATCTAAGCCTCTCACCTTCGAAGAATTCAAGGAGATCAAAAGAAAGCTCATTAACTGCACAACCCTGAGTGACATCTCTTGTAAGGAAGAGTCCATAACACTAAGATACATTAATGGCTCTTCTTGTTCCCTCATTAGAGATGCATTCCTTGATCTGCCCAGAGGAACACTGAACCAAGCTCTTCAACTATTAGCTACAAAATCTTATTCCCTTAAAGAAGAAGAGAAGAAGCTGAGAAGAAGACTGGTGACTCTACTAGATACCAGGAAAGGGGATAAACTGCCAAACAAGCCCCTCAATCCTAGGAAGAAGATTATCCAGTAGAGGTTTGATGACTCTGCTCATAACTTTGTTGTGGAAAAAGAGAGTGGTGAAGTCGACAGACTTGACACACTATCTGTGCTACACTCAAGCAGATTCGACATTGTTAAGTTAGCAAAGAAGCCATTCTCCAATCCCTCAAACTCCTAACTAGCCGCTCATATCAGAAATCATTTAGGCGGTCTTCATCTTGCTGAGTTAACAAAAAAGGCAAGAATGGAAGAGGAGTTGAAGATGAGAAAGGATGAAGAAGAAGGTGCCACCAATAAAGGAAGGCAATTCCTTCAAATGATTCAAGGCACTACTTCAGAATCCATAGTTAGATAGGAATATGACTACAATTACCATCAACTAACTCTCTTTAGAGGGACACAACAAAGGGTACATGTCATTCACCATAACAAATTGGATCTCCTATCTACCAATTACTTATAGAAACTTCTCAGTGATACTTCTAGAAAGAACAAGGAAACTGACAAATATTTTCTTTCCTTTATGCTGAAAGTTTTAAGAAGAAAAAGAGGGTGAAGTTTTGATAGCATCAGCCTACGGGGAGTTTGTTGGATCAGAGGAGGCTGGTGTAACCAAAAATACACTTAGAAGATTTTGAGTACGACTGAGCAAACACTTTTGAAGACAAAGATGCACTTCCGAAGCAAAATTAAAGATCTTTCGAAGCTTAAGGATGAAGAACTTTCGAAGGAAGAACTAAGTCTTTCGAGACTAAGTAGTTCTCCTTCCAAAATACAACACTTCGATGATTCAAGAGAAAGTCTTCTAAAGGAAAAAGATCATGAAGACTTGCTGATGTCTCGAAAGAAGTTATCTCTTTTGAAGTATAAATGGTTTAGGAAGACTTTATTCTTTCGAAGCCATTTTACATTCGGAAAAACTAACTATGGACCAGTGAAAATAAATATGGTATGACTGACAAGTCTGATATACTACATGGTGTTTTCCCACGCCCATGTAGTTTACCATAATTTATTCCACTGTTCACCTTTATCAGTTAGAATAGTCACCAACTTTAGTAGGTAACAAAAGGTAAGTCATGGACCTGTCATGACTACCTAATCTAGGATAGTATTTTATCTTAGATACCTTACTTGTAGCAATATAGTATTTGTTTAAATGCAAGTTCTAGCTAGTTTTCTAAGTATAACCGGCTGTAGATAGTAGTATATATAGTTTCTCAATGTAACTCATTGTGCATGCTTTGTAAGAGTCTTGTAAACACTGAGTTAAGAAGTAATATATACAAGTATCTTGAAAAAACCATTTCTTATGTTCATTAATTTAGTATATCATCATCAACTTAGTTTGAGATTCTGCATCATCACACAAGTGAGACTTAGTGAGTTTGAGAGAAAATATTATGTTGAGAGAACAACACCGATCCTTCAGTTTGGGCGTTGGTTTGGGTACCATCCTCTGTACACTTTGAGTTTGGTAAACCTATTTCCTTCTTCCTAAGTGAATGTCAGCTTTAATATCACTGACATGCCACTGTAAGATATTCTTAGACATGGGTCCTACTTGTCTATCTGTGAAACCCTGGGCCATTATATAAGCCTTCATCCAGGCGTTGTCTCCTATCTTCTTGGCATCCACAAGTCTGGCCTCCTCCTCCTTTTTCTACTTCCCCTTCACCTTCTCTCTTTTAGCTTTCTTCCTCTCTTGTTGATCTAATCTTGTTCTTTATTAAAAAGGAAGATCGTCTTATTTTCATAAGGAATCAGTTCCTCCTGATAATAGCCCTTTAAGCATAGGAAGGCTATCCTCTGCAACCTTTATCTTTGTTCATCCCTTTCTCTCTTTCTCCTCTTCTCTTCCTCTTCAGCCAACCTTGCTACTTCCTCTTTCTTCTTTTGCAGCAGGGTTTCCTTATCCAGTTTTATAAGCTCATCAAGTGGGAGTAAGGGCATTTCCTTATTATCTACTCCTAGATTGATGAGCCTATCTATCAGCTCAACTCTTCTTTTATTTTGATAGACTCTTGAGCTGTTGCTGTTGCGTTGCTGCTTGCAGCCAGTAGCTTCCCAGTCTTGAGTCTACCTTTTCTTTTTAGCCTTTCCAACCTTTCTTCTTCAAAAATCTCTTCAGTAGTCATCTTCCTTTTTCCTTTAGGATCTGAGGATGATCCAGACATTGGAGATTCTGGCTTGGATGATTCAGGTTGGGGAGAGTAGGGTTGAACTTGTGGTGTTGAAGAGAGAGGGATTTTAGGAAAGTTCTCATTGTTTACCTCAGAGGCTTGATAAAGGATAGCCTCTATGATAAGCAGATCATCAAACAAGGATGATAATTCAATAATCCTTTATATAGCTTGAATTTCAACTTCAGAAGAGATTTGAATATCACTACCTATCCTAACTGATTCAGTTGCTGGGCCATGAGTCCTTATTTCCCCTTCAAAGTCAATCTCAGGTTTAATAGGGACCTTAGCTTGACCAACTTCTTTCTCATTGGTAGGTGGTGCACTCAACCTTTGAAGCTCTTAAGCTTCAAAGTATGCTACTGCAACATCGGGTGAGGGTTGTTCAAGTGAGGAGCTTATGAGATACTTGCTTAAGAATATGTGAAGATTAATAAGCATCCTAGGATCCACTTGAGTTGCAATGGGAGGTGGCTGAGGGAAGATGGTTGTGGAGTATTATGGTGTAGGATAAGGTGAGGATGGAGTTGATATGGCTAGGGTAAGATCCTCATGATTTTGACTCCGTACATTCTCCTCCTTTTGGTAGCATCATCTTAAGAAATAGATGAGCTAAAGGAAGAACTTAAAGAGACTTGACCTGGTACATGCCTAACAGACTTCTCAATCTCTGTCTTAGCTAGTTTGGCCTTGAGATTTTTAATCTCAAGTTACTAAGTGGCAAACCTGTCTTCTAAAATCCTAACCTTGAATTCAAGGTTTGAGACTTTAGAAAACAAGTACTGAATGGTGAGTTGCAGACTTCCCTCATATTTTTTGAAGAATCATAGAGAGATAAGATAACATACATTATATGTTTATACTCACCACCAGATATGGTTTCTTGGCACCCTGGTTTCCCTTGCGGACTGATGTCTCTTTTAGAGATATCAATTGGCAAGGTTGTCGTAGACTCAGTCTTAGCAATGTTACCACTGTCCTTAGAGGTCAGTGAGACACTCTCAGTAATGGCAGCTGAGCCTACATGAATTTCCTCCACACCTGTGGGACTCACCTCAGTTAGACTTAACTGATGTGTGTTAGAAATCAAAGGTTCCCTGGGGCTCAGTTGATCTGGAGAGTGGTTTGGTAGATCAACATCATATCCCTGAGGAAACATAAGATCCTCATCAGATTGGGTTAATAGGTAAGTGAAGGATATAATATTTATACCTAATGACCCAGGACCTTGGTCAATATCTAGTGGCATTAAGTCAGTGATGTGGGTGTCCCTTTTTGGCTGCTTAGGGGAGTGTTGGGACTCACCCTGGGGCTTGAAGCTTGGGCAATGGCATATCAGGTTGAGACTCAGGAGTCTCAACACTGATATTAAGGTCAACTGTGGAGGATGGTTGGACCTCCGGCTGAGTGGGAGCCCTTTGTTCCACTCTAGCCTTTTTGGCTTAAACAGATGGGACTTGTTCAATCAGAGTAGATTGAACAAGGGTTTGTTTACGTCTTTGTTAGGTGATCTTTATAGGGTAGGAAGAAGTAACTGGTTGTGAAGTGGTGGTGTCTAGTGTGGATTTATCACCTGCTAGGTTTGCAGGGATGTCACAAAGAGCCATTGGCTCAACCATACTTGGAAGGAGGTTTGTGAACCTTCCAGTAAAGTTAGATGATATCGTCTTCAGAATCTTGAAAATGCCCTGCCTTATTTGAGGAACAGCTAGAATATTTGCATATTCTAGCTTGTCCTGCTCTAACTCACAATTGATTATGTGTTAGATATGCCTAGGATGCATGTAAAATGTGTTCCTAGTAAGATTACCTCTTAAGTTATTCAACACAAACCTAGAGTAGTTAAATTTGAGGCCATGTACTAACCCATGGACTAGGCTACCCAGATCATAAGAGATTTGATCCTAACCCCTTGACTTGTTAAACAAGGTGTGTAGGATGACATGCAGCAAGAAGGTCCATTTGTGGGAGAAGTTAAACTTGTAGACTGTGGATTTGCTGACGTCTCCTCCATATCCTATTTAGGTATATGTGGCTTCTAAATCTTTTTTAGGGAACTTTGTAGGGGCGCCTTCATCATGAAGCTACAGATGCTCCCTGATTGTGGTTTCACTGATGGTAATCTCCTGTCCGCATACTCTTCACCTGATAACCTTTTGACCGTTAAGCATGTCGTTTTAACCATTGGCCTAGAATTCGGCCATATGGTTTGAGTAAATGGTGGTGTTTACGGTCAGAGCAGTGAAATATGCTGATTGGGTTAGGAATTGGATGATTGGGGCAAAATCATCATTTGTGGAAGAGTTAAGGATGGCGACCTGGTTGTGCTAGGGATTGAAGGCCATTCTTTCGAAGGAGTTTGAGAGCAGTAATTTGATAGAGTGAAGATTATAATAGAGATTTTAGGGCTTTTACAGTGGTAAAGAAGATAATGAAAGAAGGTCGGAAATATTTGAATAGTGGTGAAAAATCTATCTGATAAGGTGAAAGGATGTTTTGGGTTCCGATTTGACAGTGGTGGTAAGAAAGACCTTTTAAAATATTCTGACAATTATCAATAAAATCTTACTTTTTGCAAAGTGTGGCCCAAAGATTTCCTTTACACAGTAAAGTTTTCTTCCGAGAGTAAAATTACTTCCGAGAGAACACTTGTGTTTCTCTATCTAGATTGTCTTCCGGAGCTACTTTATCTTCCAAAACAAATTATGTCTTGAGGACAAATTTGCTTCCGAGAGTAAAGTGTTCTTCCGAGAGAAGAAGTTAGTAGCCTTTAAAAGGAAACTTGAACTATGATCAAATGATCTTCTGAGTTTAAAAAATCTCCGGAAGAAAATACTTGTACAGAGGAATTTGCCTTCGGAAGATGTATAAGGAATTTCTTTCGAGGGTAAATTTGTCTTCAGAAGAATTTATACTTAGAGAATTTTTGGAGAAAACTTTTGTAATAGGGCTTAGATTGTAAATAGACAACTTATAGATGACATATTTTCAAAAGATTTTCAAATGAGATTTACTAATCAATGTTGATCATCCCAATAGCCATAATTAAATACTTAAATCTTTGATCATCAAAGGCTTTGGTGAATAAATCAGCATATTGTTTATTTGAATCAACTTTGACTAGTTTGATCAAGTTGTTTTCATTTATATCTCGAATGAAATGATACCTGATATCAATATGTTTTGTCTTGGAGTGCTTGACTAGATATTCTATGATAGAATTAGAACTCTTGTTGTTTATGTGGATAGGAGTCTCCATGAAGTTAAAACCATTGTCTATCATCTGATTCTGAATCCACAGCAGTTGAGCGCAGCAGCTTGCAGCAACAATGTATTCAGCTTCAAAAGTTGATGTATAGACACACGATTGCTTCTTGCATGGCCAAGAGATGATCCTTCCACTAAGAAATTGACATCCTCCTGATGTGGATTTCTTGTTAATGTTGTATAATCATTGTTAGTGTATTTGTAAAGATTGAAATCCTTATTCTTAGGATACCAAAGGCCCAGTTTGGGAACTCCTTTAAGATATCTACGAATTCTCTTGACAACAGTTAGGTGAGACACCTTGCCAGTAGCCTGATATCTTGCACAGATGCAAGTTGCAAATATGATATCAGGTATGATTGCAGTGAGATACATTAAAGATCCAATAAGTGCCATGTACTGATGCTGATCAGTGTCCTCCCCCTCATAATCAGGACAAAGATTGTGATTTCTTTGTATAGATGTCTTAGCTGACTTACAATCATTCATATCAAATATTTCTAACGTCCTTGACATACTTAGATTGATTAATGAAGAACCCTTCTTCCATCTGTTTCACTTGAATTCCTAAGAAGAAATCCATCTTTCCTATTGAACTCATTTCAAATTTCTTTCTCATGATGCTTTCAAAGTCTTTGCATATTTGGTTATTAGATGAACCAAATATGATGTCATCAACATATACTTGTACAAGCAACATGTCCTTCCCAGACTTCTTTATGAACAATGTCTTATCTATGGTGCCTCTGGTGTAGTCATTTTTTAGAAGAAACTGAGACAATGTCTCATACTACAGCCTAGGTGCTTGGTGTAGCTCATAAAGAGCTTTGTCCAATTTGCACACATAGTTGGGTGCTGTGGGTCTTCAAATCCAGGTAGCTAATACAAATAGACTTCTCTGTAAATATCCCTATACAGAAATAAACATTTCATATCAAGTTGATGGACTGTGAAGTTCTTGGATGCTGTAAAAGCAAGGAAGATTCTCACAACCTCAAGTCTTGCAACGGGTGCAAAGACATCAATGTAATCTATCCCTTCCTCTTATGTGTATCCTTGAACTACAAGTCTATCTTTATTCTTGATAATCAAACCTCTATCATCTCTTTTATTCCTGAACACCCACTTGGTCCCAATAGGGACTTGACAAGAAAGCCAATGACCGGTGGATTCTTGTTCCATAGTTCATAAGGGGTTTTTCCATGGGGCTTAACAACGAGAACCTTGTTCTGCACATAACATGTAGTGTTGACTGCCTCTGCCAGAAAGTTAGAGGCAGTTTTGAATCAGCTAACATGGTTCTTGTAGCCTTAATAAGTGTCATGTTCCTCTTATCAACAACACCATTCTGTTAAGGAGTTCTAGGAGAACTGTATTGTCTGGTAATCCTTTTTGAGTTATAGAATGAGTCATTAACTTGATTTTTAAACTCAGTCCCTTGATCACTTCTAAACCTGGTGATCAATTTGATTTTCTATTTTAAGAATAAAAGAATTTAACATTTCAGCAGTTTCATCTTTAGTTCTTAAAAAGAACCCATGTGAATCTTGTAAAATCATCAATTATCACAAGGCAATATGATTTCCTTCCAATGCTTATTATACTTGTGGGACCAAATAGATCCATGTGTAATAAGTGTAATGGAGTAGTGATGGAATTAACTTCCTTGGATTTGTGGATCGCCTTATGTTTCTTTCCTATACGACAGCAACACAGTTGTCTTTATAGAAAAACTCCTTTTCAGGAACTTCATGTACCAAGTTATTTGTCTTCTAGTTCTCTTAAAGAACTTCTTTGCTCTGTATGTTAAAAGAGCAATCTATTGGACAATATCCATGTATTCTACATCGTCTAGGCTAAAACACTCTAGATCATTAAAACAAAATTAAAAATCACTAGAGTTTTCATTTACTAAAACAAAAGCACAACTATCCTAAAAAGGACTTTTTTGAGCTTGTTGAGACCTAGATGTCTCAAGAAATATGATGTAAGGCCTAGAGGAGTATGATGGCTGTTGATTGTAGTTCAGGTAGATCTGGGGCTGGGGAGTTCTTGACCCTTCAACAACATGTAGAGCATTACTGACAAGAGGGTTTGAGCTTTTGTTCATCTGATGGCCCTTCTGAGTCTCCATCTCCATACGGTATCCATCAAGGATCCCATATAGTTCAGTTATGTTCAGATTCTTAGTTCTCTTGATAGAAACATAATAGAAAGTCCATTCATGAGGAAGTGCACTCATGAACTTTCTTACGATGTCTCTCTTCTCAAGAGTCACTCCCATAGACTGAAGAGATACGATTAAATCCATGTATCTAAAGTATTACTCTTTAGATTTGGAGGAACCAGAGTACATCAATGTCAAAGCATCAAAGAGTTTTTTGGCTGTTATGCAGTGCTCAAAGCCTACCATTATGGAATTTGGTATGGTAGTGTGCAATACAGTCATTGCTTTGCAATCGATGTCCATCTTCTTGAAGTCTTCATCTTAGTAGTCTTTAATTTCCTTTTCAATCATGGCACCGTCACCAGTTGGTGATGCTACTTTTGGCTTGTATGGACCATGAGTGACAGATCTCTACATCCGGTTGTCATGATACTTGATGAAGCCTTTAATACATTGATACCAGCGTCTGAAATTATCAAGAGTGATAATAGCAGCCTTAGTCATGGTTCCTATCTCAGTCTTAAAATATTTTTAGTTGAGGGCCATTTGAGTAGAGTGAGTGAGTATAAAGAAATAAGGGTGATTTGGGATGGTTAGAACTCATAATCAAGAGTCTGGATGCTCTGATACCAACTACAGGATCGGTGTTGGTCTCTCAACATAATATTTTCTCATAAACTCACTAAGTCTAACTTGTTTGATGATGCATAATCTCAAACTAAGTTGATGATAATATACTAAGTTAATGAACACAAGAAAAGGTTTTTCAAGATACTTATATATATTACTTCTCAACTTCGTGTTTACAAGACTCTTACCAAGCATGCATAATGAGTTACATTGATAAACTATATATATTACTATCTACAACCGGTTATACTTAGAAAACCAGCTGGAACTTACATTTAAACAAATATTACATTGCTAGAAGTGAGGTATCTAAGATAAAATACTATCCTAGATTAGGTAGTCATGATATGTCCATGACTTACCTTTTGTTACCTACTAAAGTTGATAACTGTACTAACTAATAAAAGATAAACAGTGGAATAAAGTATGGTCAACTACATGGGTGTGGGAAAATGCCATGTAGTATATCAGACATGACAGCATATGTCAGTCAGACCATACTTATATCCACTGGTCCATAGTTGATTCTTTCGTATGTAAATTAACTTCGGAATAATAAGTTCTTCTGAGCCAACTACACTTCGGAAGAATCAACTTCTTCCGAGTCTTTTGCAAGTCTTTAGGACTTCATTCTTTGGAAGGATTTGCCTTGGATCTTCTAAGTTAAACACTTTAGAAGGAAAACTACTTAGTCTCAAAAGACTTAGTTTTCCTTCAGAAGCTCTTCATGCTTTAGGCTTCGGAAGATCTTCAGTTTATCTTCAGAAGAGTTGCTTTTGCTTCGAAAGACTTTCTTTAGTTGTACCTAAAATCTTCTAAGTGTAGGTTTGGTTGCACCAAGATCTTCAGTTTGTCTTCGAAAGAGTTATTTTTGCTTCAAAAAATCTTTCTTCAGTTGTACCCAAAAATCTACTAAGCGTAGTTTTGGTTGCACCAGGCTCATCTGATCCAACATATACAACACATAAATATATGTTTTTTATATAATCTTTTACCTAGAACAGTTAAAACATGATACTGTAAAACAATGCATAACGTAAAACAATATAGAAAGTGTTTTTTAATCATGTAACAACACATAATGTATTGTCTTTCTGTAAAGCAGCATAATTTTAAAATAATTTTAAGTAATATTTTAATATAAGATAACACAAAACATGTTGTTTTACCCTAAAACAACACATAACTTGTTGTCTTATCGTAAAATAGCACATAAGTGTTGTATTACCGTAAAACAACACATAATTTGTTGTCTTATCGTAAAATAGCACATAAGTGTTGTATTACCGTAAAACAACACATAATGTTGTTTTATCATAAAACAATATTTTTTGTAATAATAATTTTTTTAAAAAAGTATTGCAATATTATACTTTATCATAAAACAAATAAAAAAGTATTGCAATATATATATATAATTCATCCTCATTATATCTTTCTATCTTCTTTATTCCAAGCTTTCTAATCGGTAGATTCTAAATCTCCTAACCAACTATAGATTTTTAACCGACAAACTCCAGGCTCCGGGCCTTTAACCGGCTCACTCAACTGACTAAATATTTCTCTTCAATTCTCAAGCTTTCTAATTGATTATATTCACCTATCTGTTTATGTTTTAATCATTTATTTGTTGTTTGTTTCTATATTAACCACCAATTCACCATTGCATATTGCATTTTGGATTATTAATCATCTGTTGGTTTTTGTTTTAATCACCCATGAACACCTTCCATAAATCTATATCATTCAAATCAAATAGAAATTATGATACCCAAGATCAAACATGTAAGTCGAATATTTGTGAAAAGATGTGCAAAGGAGGAGTTAATCGACTCAAACAACATTTGGTGGGAGGTTTTAAAAATGTTGTTGATTATTAAAAATGCCTAGATCATATACAAGAGGAGGTAAGGATTTTCATGTGACGAAAAAAGATAGCTAAGGTGGAAAATGTTATAAACACTAGATTACGAGCTAATGTCTATGACCTTGATAATGATGACGAAGAGGAAGAGTGTGTTGACGTGGCCGATAGTAGTAAGGCGCCTCAACTTAAAAAACTAGGAGTAAAAGGTCCCATCCCATGGATATGTTTTTTAGTCCAACTAAGAAAGATGCGGGTGGGAAACAACAAACCATAAGCGGATTTTAAGGTAAATAGCTAAGAATTAAAGCATGTAAAGAGATAGCCAAATGGTTTTATGATGCGGATTTTCATTTTAATACGGCCACATATGATAGTTTTCACAGAATAATTGAAGCGATTCCCTATTAAGGGGTGAGGTGAATGAGGTTGCTAACAAATTTAATGAGCATAAGAAAGAATAACATATTAGAGGTTGCTCAATTATATCGGATGGATGGCATGATACCATGGTTTAAAAAGACATCATTAAATTCTTGATGAACTCTCCAAAGGGTTTGGTGTTTATAAAATGCATTGTTGTTTCCACCATTTTTAAAAATGTGGAGGATGTCAAGGAGAAGAATGTTATTCAAATCGTTACGTATAATGCATCAACATATATCAAAGGCGGGTAAGGCTTGTAAATCTTATTAGTTTTATTTTGCATCTGACCGTTTTATCTATCGACATCTTATAATATATTGGTCATTAGAGGAGATGATAGAGAGCACTTGGAAAATACCATTATTGGACACCGCGTGCAGCATATTGCATATATCTCATGTTGGAGGATATTAGGAAGAAACTTCCCAAAGTAAAAAAATTGTTTAAAGAATACAATGTTTAAAAATGGGTACACATATGATTTTGTTGGCCTAGTGAACTTGATGAGAAAATTCACCAATCAATTGAACCTACGTAGGCTCACAAAGTAAAATATTTGCTACATCATATATATCACTCTTTTTCAATACCACAAGCAAAAGAACAACTTATGAAAAATGGTCATTTCGGAAGATTGGGTTAACAATAAACGGTCTATGGATGCAAAGGGAAAGAAAAATCAATCCATCATTTTACAAGACTCATTTTTGGGGAACATATCATACACTCTTAAGTTGATGGGTCCACTTGTTAGTGTTTATTGATTAGACAATGATAAGAGAAAGCTAGTCATGGGTTATACCTATGAGGCCACGAAGATGGCTAAATAGACAAATTAAAAGGGATTTTAATGGGAAAGAAAAGTTGTATACTACCATTTTTGAGATTATCAATCATAGATAGGAATGCCAACTTCATCAACCACTACATGTTGCTGGACATTATCTAAACCCGTCCACCTTTTTATGGTGATTCAAAACGCACCTTAGAAAAAGTTATGGCTGGCTTGTATTCTTACATTACTAATTTGTACCCAAGTACAAAAGTTGATGACTTGATCAATGAGCAACTAACAATATATTAAAATGTTGAAGCACTTTTTGATTTGCCTGCAATAGTTAGACAAATGATGAAAAAAGGTCCCAATAAGTATACACGCATAACTTTTTCAAATTCTAAATATAAAATATATACTAGTTTCTAAAATTTTATTATTTTTAGCAGAGTGATGGGCATCATATGGATCTTCTACTCCCGAATTGCAAGATTTTACTAGACGAGTCCTTATCCTCAATTGTAGTGCTACGAATTGCTAAAGAAATTGAGGTATCTTGCAACACATCCATATGAAGTAGGGAAATAGGCTGGCACAATATAAATTCAATGATATGATGTATGCAAAATTCAATCGTGCTTTAAATCTTCAACATAAAATGGAAGGAAACGTCGATCCGATAATGTTGAAAGAAATTGATGAACGCAATGAGTGGTTGATTGGGAAAATAGAAGGTGAAGAAAGTGATGATAATTTAGTGTTTCCCGATGATGGGATAAAGAGTAGTTGGTAGTGCTTCAGGGCCATATGAGCCTATTCACACAACAAGAGCGTCATAAGGGCGGTCCGTAGGATAAAGGAAAATGTATTCTATGTGATGAAGATGAGCTTAAATAAGATATTGAATTGAGTGATGTTGAGGGAGATGAAACTGTGTTGGGTTTATAATGATGATTAGCAATTATGTTTTGGTGTAACATAAAGTATGTTTTTATGTTTTAAGTATTTTGAAGTATGTTTCATAATTATGTTTTTGTGTTTTAAGATTTACAAGTAGAAAACGTCATGTATAATAACATTTAGTATGTTTTATCAATATATTAGCGCCTCACATACGTGAAGCTCTGGCATTGCGTCTCGACTTTTGAGACCTAAGCTGCTTTTAGAGAGTCTCACGCTTTTTAAAACTAGGAGGGTATTCATTACATCCTTTTGTTTGCCTCTCATTTCTTCCATTTTTATTTGTTGCACTTCTTGTTAGGGTTTCATGGTACTTTTCAAAAATAAGTTTGGACGTAACAAAATATAAAAACCTTGAACCATTGTCTCTGATTTCCTTCAAAGATATCAAACCAGAAGTCGAGTTGCAAAGAATGAAAGAAATTAAAGAGATTGAGTAGAATAAGAAATATATTTTAAACTATTAAAACCTTACCTTTGATATTGCTAGACAAATTCAGGGGCTGTTTGATTTGTTTCTGATCGGGTCAAAATGTCTGACCCACTGACCCGGTCAGACATTTTGGTCAGTCAGGGTGTTTGATTCTCACTCTATCGCGTCTGACCCGGTCCGAAGCCACTGACCCATGCATATTTTTCCTCTTACCCGGTCAGATTTGGAAAAGACTCTTACTCTTACTCAGTTTTTTACGATTAAAAAATAGTAAATTTGTTTAAAAGACTTCAAAAAACAAACACCGAGATGCATTCTAAACCCATTCTAAACCCATTCTAAACCCATTCTAAACCCATTCTAAACCCATTCTAAACCCATTCTAAACCCATTCTAAACCCATTCTAAACCCATTCTAAACCCATTCTAAACCCATTCTAAACCCATTCTAAACCCATTCTAAACCCATTCTAAACCCATTCTAAACCCATTCTAAACCCATTCTAAACCCATTCTAAACCCATTCTAAACCCATTCTAAACCCATTCTAAACCCGTGAATCGCTAGCAAATCAAACGGCATCAGAGTGAAGTGTCTCTCAAGGTACTATCATCACAGGCAACATCACCAACCTATGGAAGAAGAAACCCTAATGGATGCTGCTGATAAACCCAATAACAACACAACTTCCGATTCCGATTCCGACTCTGAATCCGACAACGAGGCTCAAAGTGCTTTGGAATTACAAACCCTAGCCACCGAACTCTCCACCAATCCAGCCAACTACGACGCTCATGTTCAAGTAAATCACTCTCACATTAATAATGTCTTTTTCTTGTTACATCTGCCGAATTTGAGTGTAAGTAATGCCTATTGTTTATTTGCTTTTCATGTATGTGTTTGTGTAGTATATAACGGCTTTGAGGAAGCAAGGGGATATCGATAAGCTGCGGCTAGCGAGGGAGGCTATGAGCGACTTGTTCCCTTTGACTCCTGCAATGTGGCAGCAGTGGGCCAATGATGAAATTTCCCTCATTTCGTCTTCCGGGTAAGAATAACACATTCTGGCTGTTTGAATCATTAGGATATGAAGCTTATTGGTGTAAATGAATCATTTGGGTGTTATTAAGCATAGTTTAGAGGCTAGGCTAAAGTGTCAGGTTTGAATTGATTTCTTTTATGGCCTTGATGTCAATAACTTAGGTTGTTACCATGAATTAGGTTAAGGATTGAAACATTATTGAAAAAGATCATACCGTTAGAAGTAACGTGGCGCCTCTTTAAGGGGAAGGGAAGGCTTGTGATGTGGTATTGAATGCAAGGTTAAAATGATGAGGTTTTTGTATCACTATAGGTTTATACCAAGGGTCGATTTGGGCTTTACAGCTTAACTATTTTCATGAATGACTAAAAAAGGATGCAATGGTGTTATTTTGTAATTTCTTTTGGATTCTTTTTTATCCATTTCAAACTAGTTTTTGTTTTCGATAGAAGACACAATAAATTGTTTTACTTAATGCAGGTATGAGGATGCAGTTTCTGCAATCGAGAAACTATATGAACGTGGGGTGTCTGATTATTTGGTAAGCTCTTTTTTGTTATAGAAAGACCAGTCTCTCTCTCTCTCTCTTATGTATCAACTAAACGTGAAGTATATTTTGTGTTAGAATTTTGTGAATTTTTGATATAGGTATCATTTATAATAGGCAAATTGAATTTTAATAATCTAATCTATTAGACTATTTCTCATTGGCAGATATTAATCCATACTATTGATTTGGCAATAATCCCAACTTTCATTTTTATTACCAACAACAGTCTCAGTAGTATAATTATCATACATTCACACTCGATTTGTACTTATTTTAGGCTCGATCCCTATTGTCAATAGCGGCTATAGCAACCGCTATAGCGCGCCATGTAGTGTAGCGCCCCTCCTTCGCTGTTTGTTAATAGCGACTGCATAGCGGAATTTTTTATTTTCTAATTTTTATTTTTGGTAAATATGAGATTTAGAAGATTAGTAATAGAGTGTTTTAGCTATTTTGGGGGGTTTTTGCTTAGATTTCCTACTACTTTATTGCTAAACATGCTTATTTAATGAATGTAAAACATTCTTACATATTATCCTACTTAACCGCTAAACACGAAATAGCTGTCGCTATTTACCGCTATTTGCTACGTAGCATATAGGTGGCTTGTTGCTATTTACCGCTATTCGCTATTGACAACTATGGGTTCGATTCAGCTTGTATTTTTTCATTTCGTTTATAATCATTATTGTGAATGAAATCGAGTCGAAATCAAGCGTAAATTTTCAATAATTATGTTACTGGGATTGTTGTTGGTAATAAAAATGAAAGTTGGGATTGTTACCTGCCAAATCAATAGTATGGATTATTATCAGCCAATGAGTAATAGTTTGGATTATTAAAATCCAATTTGCCTTTATAATATAACTGAAAGTGGAGTTTATTTTCTTACAGTAACATTGTGTGCATGGTGCCCATGGTACACAACTTTATATGAATGACTAAATGTAGACGGGCAATGAACAAGCTTGATTGATCATGTATGATTGATTTAGGTGATGTAAGTGAAACTAGGGCTAAATGAGAATAGTTGGATCTATAAGGATTATCTGAGTGATGAAATAACCTCTTAACCTATTAAACAATTTCTACAAGACTGCATGATAAATATAAAGATGCTTTACATATTTTAATTTCATTTCACCTTTTTTTGCTCTTTTATTGGGGAGTGTATTTGATCTGGCGATAAACTCTTGTTGCACACTATATTGATTCAAACGTAATCTCGTGCATAGTATTACATTATTTTTATCTCCAATCAATCGTTAGCTTGGTTCTTCTCCTTATATATGGTATGGTAGTTAGTTTATTCTGGTATGGTTTTCTCTCTCCTTACATGGCTAGAGACTACTGTTGTGTGCTCATGTTTTTTTTTTGGTTAATAAAAGTTGCATTTTGTCAACATGAAGAAATTTGTAGGAGTTTGTAAAATATACTTTGTACTCGCCATTGTAGCAATTGTGATATTTAGGTAGGATTTTACTATAGTTCTCTTTGATCATGTAAAGATACATATTGCAAGAACATGTGAAATATGAAGATTCATATGATCTTCCCTATGAAAATTAGAATACATAAAGCATCCATGTTGGTAAGTTTATAGAGTTCATAGGTCTTTTATTTCTGCCATTAGTTGGGATTGATGCCTGTTGTTGCATTGACATGATAGACATACATTGTTTTATCTAAGCATGCCTATGCTTAACTTAATGGTAAACTGGTCATGGACTTGCCTTTTTGGAGCAGGTTTTTTTCAGATAGAATTGGAATTGCTATAGTTTTTTGACTATGCATGGTACAAAATGACATCATGTCAAACTTTTATCGGTGAATAAACTGAAATGGCTACGGACTTGCTCTTTTGACCCATACTGATTTGCATCTATAGTAGTTAGTTTCATTCATCAAATCTAAATTTATTTCTCTATGCAGTCTGTCTCTCTGTGGTGTGACTATCTGAATTTCATTCAAAAATATGATTCTTCTGTTCGTGAATTCACATCCACTGGAATTTCAAAGGCAAGGGATCTCTTCGAGCATGCACTTACTGCATGTGGTTTACATGTTGCTGAAGGCAGTAAATTATGGGAAGCATACAGAAGTTTTGAGGTAGCTATTCGTAATAGCATGGATGAGACAGACCTGGAGGTATGAATTGAGTCAATTGACTGCAATTTAATAGGAATGCATCCTATTCTTGCTCTTCACTATAATTGTTTCTTCTTCTAAATATAATTATGCATATCAGGGTTTATCATCATATTCATTTGTACTATATGTACTGCTATGGTTTCTCTGTTTATCTTTCGTTTCTATATCTCAGGTTACTTCTATTTTGGTTTACAGTCAAGGGAAAAGCAGGTTCAAAGAATTCGAAATATATTTCACCGCCACTTGTCTATTCCTCATGGGGACATGAGGTCAACTCTTTTGACCTACAAGGCTTGGGAGTCTGAACATGGGAATACTCTTGATGTTAATAGTAGCAGTACAGATGGAATTTCACCTCATGTAGCTTCTGCTTATCAGAAGGCTTTAGACATGTTGGGTGTGCGTGCTGATTTCGAAGAAAAAATAGTACAAAGTGATGTGCCTGATACAGAGCGGCTTCAAAGTTTTATGGTGAGTTTGTATGACTTGGTATACCTGATTCATTTATTTTGTAAAGATATAATGTGGAGGTGGCAATCTCAGCCCATTAGTTTATGAAATTGGTTGGTTGAAGTTATGTTTTATTTTAACTGGATTCAATGGGTAAAATCATAATAATTAGCTTAGAAGGAAACAGGGCAAACAGATCAAAATACACACAAAGTATAATGCTTTTAACTTTTTAATAAAGATTTAGAATATTATGGAATAAAGTATTTTTTCTAATCACTTTGACACACTAATTATGTATTATAGAACTTTGGACTACGGGTCCAAAGTTGCAGAATTTGTATGTTAATAAATTAGAATTCCTAAATCATTCTATGTAAAAAGCCAGATGATTATTGAATCAATAAAATATTTATAATCATATTTGACACACTAATTATGTATAAAGTTTTTGGGCCAAACGATGTATCTGGTCAACCTAATCTGGTTCGACCCTTGTAAGAAAATTACCCGTTTGACAATAACTCTTTTTAGCATTTTACCACTTATCTGGCCTCTCAGGCTTGCCAATTTTGCCACCTTTAATATTATGCTACTAGTGGGGCACTAGAATACAATTGTAAGATTAATGACATATGTCGTGATTCTGTAGGCGTATTTGAAATTTGAACAGTCCTCTGGAGATCCCGCTCGAGTTAAAAGCTTGTATGAACGAGCCATAACTGAATTTCCTATATCCGGTGATCTTTGGATTGATCACACCAACTACCTCAACAAAACCCTAAAGGTTTTAGTTAACTTTTATTTCTTTCTCTTTTTTTTTCCTTTTTGTGCCTTGATTTTAACCTTCTAAACATTAGTATCTTTTGAATACCAGGCAGACAAAACTTTAAGGAGTATTTTTAACAGGGCTACAAGGAATTGCCCCTGGGTTGGAGAACTATGGGTTCGCTTCATGCTATACCTTGAACGAAGTCATGGTTCTGAGAAAGATCTTTCTGATGTATTTTTCTTTTGTTGTTCCTTTTCTTTTTGAAAATTTAGTGCCAACTATTTAAAAAAATGTTTATATATTTCTTCAAGAAATTACTAATAGCAATTGTGATTTATGATGAAGTAGTTGCATTGTAGTATGATATTATTTGAAGGAAGTAATATAAGGATACAGTGATGCAATGTGTACATTAATTGTTATAAGTTATCATTGTTGCCCTATGATACCTGATTTTTCACCCAATTCAGGTTTTTGAAAGATCTCTGCAATGCACATTTTCTACCATAGATGAGGTATAACCACACTTCTTCATTTATTTAAATACTTGTATCAACAATTATACTGTTTCCTTAGTTCAAGAATTTTAATAACTTTGTCCACATATGATTACATTCTGTGGTTCAATGAAGCACTTCTACAGTTAACTACTAAATGTATTTTATTACTAAATGTATTTTATTCAGTATGTAGATATATTTCTCACTAGAGTTGATGGCCTGAGGAGGAGAATCTCGTTTGCTAGAGAACTGGATGATGGCTTAGATTTTTCCTTGATAAGAGATACCTTTCAGGTTTGTGCTCATATTTGATAATTATACTTTCTTCACTTTTTGTGTAGAAAGCAACACTTCTAATAAAATAGATATGAATTATGCATCTTTCTTCAATACACAATATTACTGTTAGGCATCTTGCTTAATTTGGATTAACTTATTTGGTTTTGTTTATCCACTTTTAGACTTATCATGGGTTGCCATTGTTTGGTTAGCCAATGCTGTTTGAACTTTCCTCAATTTTAGAGAACCTTGTAAGGAAGTAGTTTGATATACTTGGACATTATGATGAAAATATTAAGTTTATAACTTTATCAAGTAATCTTCATGAATTGCTGAAAAAACACAATTTTGAGATCCACTTTTGCCATTACACAATGATAGTTTATGTTAGTATCACGGATCACGAGTATTGAAAATAAAGTTATATGCAAATAGATAAGTGGAGGTGCTTGATGTTCTTCATGGCTTTTTAGGGGTGTTTTTAAGTCATTAAAATGGATGTTTCTTCATGGCTTTTTAGGGGTGTTTTTAAGTCATTAAAATGGATGTTTCTGTGGTTAGTCTAACACTAAACTAGAAACCATGTGCGTAGTACTTTTTTTTCATTTCTCCACACAATATCTGGATTCTTTGTTAGCTATATTATTTCATTTAAATATATTTCGTTTTAAAGTTTATTATTGGCCTAAATAATTATACCTGCAATGTTAATAGGATTGAACATTGTATGCATATTATTTTACCTGAATAATAATACTCCTAATATTATTTGGGTTGACCATTTTTAAACGACAATTAAATATGTAATTAGTGTTTGCATGTTTTTTTGTGTGATCTTATATGACTATGTGTCCTTAGCCATCTTGTTTTATATTATGTTTTGAGCACATAGAACCAACATGTTTGAGTTTGTGTTTGTTTTGAGTCCTATGTGTGTAGATCAGCTTGTTTATTTTACATACACATGCACACTTATATATACTCTTTAGTTATTTATATGTAGTTATATAATTGTTTACATATATATCTGTAATTATAATCATGCATATAGTCATATATTTTGTTGAACTTGTTATATTTTTATAGAATAATATTTATATAACTGATAGGCTGGTTTAGGCTTGCAAGCTTAATTGAGATGCTTTATGAAGCTTGAGGTCATTCATTATATTAGCTCCAAGTCAGGGCTAAGCTTGGCTTGAGCTGTTTAGGCTCACCTTGAATGAAGCTTTTAGCAACTCAGCTTCCTAAAGAACAAGCTTTTTAATGTTGGCTTAGAGCTTGTGTCTCCTGGTTCTCTTTTCATAATATTTCTGTAAACATTAAAATGATAAATCTAAATTCAGTAGTATCTTTAGTTGTCTTACCTTTTATCAGTCCAGTAATTGAATTGTCCGTTTTGGGCTTTGGATGGCAGATTCTATACTACTTATTCATCTACCTATACAACGTTCATTGATCAATTTACAACTATTATCTTATTAAACTGTGATGGTTTATGATCTATTACAGAGGGCATGTGATTATTTGTCACCACAGTTAAAGAACACATCCAGTTTATTGCAAATATATAGCTACTGGGCCCGTCTGGAGTCTAATATTGGGAAAGATATAACTGCAGCTCGTGGAGTATGGGAAAGCTTGCTTAAGAACAGGTTCAAAGTTATTATCTTTTAATTTAAGAACTAGTGTCTTGTTATTCTATTCCATGCTAATTATGTTTCTGGAAAAATGTTATTTATAGTGGGACTATGTTAGAAGCTTGGCAAGGCTATATATCAATGGAAACTGAGATGGGGCACATAAATGAAGCTAGATCTATATACAAGCGATGCTACAGTAAAAGGCTTTCTGGTACAGGCTCTGAGGTATATATTCTATTGTACTATATAGCATTGCTTTTGTTTGTTTCATTTACTTGATATTTTCAGCAATGCTAGTCAAAGTCGCAAGCACATTCAAGGTGCATAGCTGTTGCCTAGGCACAAAGTGAAAAAGGGTTCACAGTCAAGACAAAAGCATAATAATTGGAACAATTTAAAATTATATAATATAATAAAATTTAAGGACATGTAAGCAAAGACCATTCTAATTGCATATGACCATTGACCACCCTTTGGTTCAATAAAGGTGCGTAGAACTTTACTCGTTGCATAAAGATATATAGCTGCGACATAAATATAAGCACAGTGGTCACTTTAAACTGTTTTGCCTACTGAAGATAAGGAACAGCCTAGAACCATAACCCTAAAAAGGAATAAAACCTGACAAAATTAAAAAACAATTTTGCACCTAGACTTCACCTGTTCAGAGTCGCGCTCCTCCGTTGTGCCTAGAGCAAGGTCTTCCCATTGTGTGGAGGCCACTGTGCTCCGCTTGAGCATCTTGTGCTGTTCTACTTTAAAGTTTTTTGGTTCTCGCCTCTGATCAGTTAACAAAATCAAGGTCCAGTAACTTCAGTTGTCCACTAATATCCAAATGCATATTTCAAGGGAAGTTCACATGAGAACAGTTTTATCACTTTGATTCACAAGCACACTATATTATGAATGTGTGGCACAAGCAGGCTTATAAGACTAAAAGGGGAAGTGGACAACGACTCTAGTGTTTCATATGAACACATGTAGGTTAAGTTAACATTATTAATGTCAAGGGCAAGCAATTGGGTAATAGCTATAATACTGAGGTGCTTGTTGTGGGCTAAGTGATGATTCAGCAATTTGTTAGGAAAAAAACTCATCTGCACAAATTTATTATGTGTAAAGAGATCCCATAGAGGTATGGGACTGTTTAACAAGTTTGATTACATAGATTTTGATTACTAACTCATTCGTTTTTGAAACTTTTTAGCTTTATTGAATAATTAATTTGTATACAAGAGCCAGGATCACTTTACATTTCCTAAATTTACAATACATCTTTCTTTCCTAACAAGAATTTCATTCAGGACATATGCAACTCGTGGATACGTTTTGAGAGGGAATTTGGTACACTGGAAGATTTTGATCATGCTTTACAGAAGGTACTTTTTTATTATAGCCAACCATAAAATTATATGGCAGTTTGAAATATAAGTAGTTGGATACAACTCTCACTCTTCTCTCCTCCTTTCATCCCTACAAGTGTTAATTAAAGTGCTAGTGATGTTTCAGATGTATGGACCAACATAATTTATTGTCAATTTTTGGTTCTCTAGTAATTGGAATGACTTGGCTAGAGGCATATAAGTTATGACAACCCTTTTAACTTTTCTTGATTTATGTAAACGTCCTCTTTTGACGTAAATACTTATCACAATGCTGACACTAGCTTATATGATAAGACATTAACACCATTCGTTTTCGTCATGTGATTTACACGAACCAAATCCAAAGATTTGTCATTTCACTTACATTAATAAAATTTAGTTGCTATTTTGGCTAATCTACGCCTCTTTGTTATCACTTATCAGAAACAATCTGGTAGTGGGCAGAATTATTATTGCTGTTAGCTTATTTGATAAGAGATTAGTAACACCATTGGTTTCCGTGATGTGATTTTACATGATCCAAATCCAAAGATTTGTCAACTGACATGAATATGAGTTGACTGCTATCTTGGCTAATATACACCTCTTTGTTATCATAGGTATAAAATCGATCTAGTACTCTGGTAGTGAACACAATTATTAGTGTTGTTAGTTTGGTGGTCTAAGCAATGCCTTGATAGAGTTAATAATGTTTTCTGAAATCTTGCTTTCGCATTTTGATATGTATGATTATGGTGTCTGATTGTAAGATAAAATTGTTAGCTTGCTGATTTTTTATAATTTTGTTGTGACGGGTAGTTAACCGTTATGGACCTTCAGTGTGTCTGATGAGATAATTTTATCATTCCAGGTGAGTCCTCGGCTTCAGGAGCTACAGTTATTTAGATTACAGCAAGAGAGCAAAATTATTGCTTCATCAACAGATCATAAGGAGGACTCTGCTAAGAATAATAAAGGTGAAAAGAGAAAGTCATCCTCAGATGCACCTAATGAAGAGTCACCAGCCAAGCGCCAAAAGGTTAAAGCTCAAAATAAGGGTCCAGTTAAACCAAATAAAGTGGAAAATACTGTTACATCAACTGACCCTAATTCTTATGGAGAAGATGACAAGAAAGCAAAAGACCCCACACCTGCGAAATTCAAGCAATATACTGACCAATGCACTGTCTTTGTATCAAATCTTAATCCCAAGGCAAGTTTTCTTATACTTTTATGAACATTCTGAGCTTCATAAGTAGTTTGTTTTTTAGGGTTATTGAGATAATTGTGACATTTTCAGGCGAATTCTGAGGACCTACGTGCTTTCTTTAGTGATGTCGGTGGCGTTGGGGCTATTCGAATACTGATGGACAAGTTCACAAAAAAATCAAGGGTCTCTCTCTCTCTCTCACTCTCTCTCTCTCTCTCTCTCTCTCTCATGGTTCATATTCTGTAAATTCTTCTTAATATGCTTAAGTAAAACACATTAAAGTCATCCCATTTGTCATTATTTCTTTTGCCAATTGCCATTTTTAGATGTCATTATTTCTTTTTCCAATTGCCATTTTAGCTTATTTCTTGGATATCAGTGGAACATTCTTCTGAAAGATCATCTATTTTTGTAGCTAAATGAGTCTTAACTTGAGGAAGGTTATAAGCTATTTATGAAAATGCTACAATTTCGGCTGCAACTCATGTTTTCCATCATGTTTATCACAAAATCTTGTGAAAATGTAAATAGAAAATAACAAGGACTTGACGATTGATATGTAGATAATCTCAATCTCTGTGAAGCTGTTATTCTGTTTGTCTGAACTCTTTTCTTCATTTGTTGTTCATAAAATAATTATTATTGCAATAATAATTATTATTGTTACTATTAATATGTAACACTTTCACACGTGCTTTATAAAGGGATTAGCATACGTGGACTTCTGTGATGATACACACCTTGAGGCAGCTGTGGCTAAGAATAAGCAAATGCTTCTTGGAAAGAAGTTGAGCATTGCTCGTTCTGATCCTAAAGGCAGACGAAAAGGATCAGCTGCTTCAACAACAGAACGACAAGGTAAGGACATAAAACTTCAACAATACTTATTACTTAATAAACTAAACCTCCTTGTAAAACACACAATTGCTTGACTCCGGTGGACAACTTCGTATCATTACTATATTGTGCCATATATGGTTTTATGTCATTTGAGATAACTCGTTAGCCATTATACCAAACCTACACGATTCGTTTCCTTTATTTTCTAGCTCTATAAAAAGTAAGTTTCTAGAACGTTCTATACGCGTGTCGGGATCGGCATAGTCCGCTTTTATGTTTGGTTTTGAGCTTTTGTTTCATGGCTGGTTTAATTCATGTTTTTATTTAATTAATTAAGAAATATATAAATACTTTTGCAGGAGAAAAAGGAAAAGTTGAGCTAAAGGGGAGAAATACTTTTGCTGTTCCTAGAGCCTTAGGTTGGTCTAAACAGACATCATCATCTTCTACTGCAGATGCAGGAGATGAGAAACCCAAATCTAATGAGGAGTTAAGGAAGTTGCTTCTAAACAAGACATGAAACCCCCTAAAACATAATGTCTACTTTACCCAAATTTACTAACCATGCTATGTAAGGAACTTTTGGCATGTTGCAAGTGAGTTTCTATAACTTTTACTTCAAATTTTACCTGTCATGATAAACATCATCATGAAAGTAATTTGAAATGCAAAATCCGTAGGTGTATAGATTTTATCAAATGTTTTTATTATTTAAGGTGTAGCACCTAATGCTAAATCTATTTATGTTTCATGGCATTAGTATGGGAAATTGCGAGTACCAATGATTCTTAGCCGAACTGATTAAGGTGAAATACCCATGACATGTAAACAGGGCCGGCTCAACGTTTTTTGGGGCTCCAACCGAACTAAGAAAATGAGGCTCTTTTCTAAAAAAAATTAATTTATAAAACAGTGAGCAGTTTTATTAAGGTGGTATAGAACTCTAGAAGTAAACAGCACATTTCTTTTATTTTAACACAATAACACCAACATACCTTTGTTTTGCAATAATGGTAAGTCTTTGCACAATAAGTTCACAGAAGAGCTCGATAAACTCATTAGCAGCAAGAATATTTTGTTCTCTCATCACATGTTCAACCTTAACACGCAAAAGAGTTCAAGTCAGTTAATGAATACAAATTGGCTTTTCAAGACTGGCACTTCTTATTTCAAATAGGTTATCTAATTTCAGCAACAAACATCAGTATAACAATTTGGTTTTTTATTAGCTTGATGTTAAATTGAACTCATATAGAGTCTATTACTTGAACTGCTGTATGTTAACACTTAAAAAGGTCAAATCTTAGACTTACCTTATGGTATGGGAACACAGAGAGTACATATTATATAATATATAAAACAATCATATACAGGTTTTTACAAGTTCAAAACAAACATATACGGGAGCATATAAGCCCTTATACCGGCATGTAACCCTTTCTAAAAAAATCAAAATCAATACAAGTTACAACAAGCAACAGAGCACACTCAGCCAATGCCTTTCCAAATCCAGATTCAAACCAGACACTTTCTGTACTTCAGCTCAAGAACATGTTCTCTGCAACCCTACAAATTCAATTTCACAGATCTACACAACCAAGCCACTCATCATCCACTCCTAATCTTAAAAACCACCACAATCAAAAATTCAAAATCCAAACAAACCAATCAAAACACTAGCATCCAATTTCACATCAATTTTCACACAAAAATCATCGAACAATTGAACAAACATACCCTAATACGAGCAGTGGCATCTTGCCAAGATTGAACAAACTAATCAGCAGAAGCAAATCAAGCACAGATTGAACCCTAATATGAATAACAGCTCAACAAAGCAGAAGTAAGAAATTTGTAATTTTAGTAAAACCTGATGCGATTTACACCGACACCTTCACGAACTCGTGTAGATTGATCGAATTGAGAGAGCTCACAGCAATTATTTGTGGTGATGGAGAAGAAAACTTCGTTCGATTGAAAGCAATTTCGAAGAACCCTAGAAGAAAACTTCGTTCGATTGAAAAGCAATTTCGATGAATCGGCAATCCGCAATCGATTGGAATTTCGAAGAACCCTAGAAGAAAACCGTAGCCGATTGGTCAGACACTCCGACTCTTGGTCGGACTCTTCGAAGAAGGTGAATGAAGGATTGAAGGGGACGGTCGGTATTACGGTATACCGTATGCAAGGTTTGGGAAATGGGCCTAGGTATACAAATTTTTTTTTTTTAAAATGGGCCCCTATTTTTTTGGGGCCCCAAGCCCAGCGCGTCTTTAAGTATACAGATGGGCCGGCCCTGCATGTAAATAAAGGGAGGTCATAGGTTTAAGTCTCAATTTAAGTAAAAAATACTCAGAGTTGAGTCAGGGGGGTTTTCAGCAATGAGTTTCCTTCTGAGAGGGTTGGGGGGTGCGGTCCCGGCTGAGAAACGAATAGGTGGGCCCGATTAAGATAATACCTACTACCGTTAAAAAAAGACTGTGATTAGTTGGATAGCTTTGAAGTTAGTGTGTGACTCATATGTCATTATGTCGTATCAGAAAGGTTCTTTCATAAGGATTTTATCTAGATACACCGCTTCTGTCTCTATTTTTATGAAGGGCGGTCATAATTCTACATATTTTATACTTTTACCTTTCTTAAGTGTGTTTGAGTTTGACTCCTTTCTACTTTACTGGATTTATTGTCACATCAATCAATTTCATTGAAGTCTGTTTTCTTTTATTTATTATCTATAAAATGTATTTTAAGTATCTTTTATATTTTTAAAAAAATATTATTAAGTTGTTTTTTATAAGTGTAAATTTGATTTTATTTTCAGGTAAGTGAAGTTATTGTAAGAAATTAACATCACAATGTATATGTTAAAAAAATGTGAAATTATAAAACTCTAATACAAACACTAAGTTTTTACTAACCTTTTATTCTCTATCTTTTTTGTTTTTATTTTATTTACTTTAGTTTTCTTTCCTTTCCATTTTTTTACTACTTTTATTGTATAACTTTATCTTAAATGTTAATTACTAATTTTATTTTATTTATAAAATGTAAGTTATATTTATAGATTTAAATTTATAATATATACATTTTTATTTGTTCAATTTAGTCATTTACTTTTCCAATAATACCAATAAAACTTAAAGAACTTAAAATACATTTCTCGCGTTTATATATATGTTAAACTTTGTTACTTAAAATAATTCTACTAATTTTTATGTAATTGTTATCCAAAATCAAACATCACAGTGCGTCATCCCCGTAATCTACATCTTGGAGTCTCTGGTTAATGATTTCAACATGACATAATTGACTACCACACTAGCTATATTATGTGCGGATCAGAGGTAAACCTCGAAATCATATTTCTATAAAACATTTTTTTTGGGTTTCAAGCATAAAAAAAATTGAATCCTTATAGATACGCTGCTAATGCAATATAATAACTGTTAAATATGTATGAATATACAACTGATAGATATATGTATTTGTCCGCATAAATCAAATGAAAACTCTTGAATTTTGCAAAAACTCTGAGAACTAATGAAAAACAATTATCTTATTTTAATCATAGTACCAACATTATTACTAAAATATAATATCATTAGTTAGTTTACATGTGAAAATTTACATGTATTTATATATTTTAAAAACTTACATGTGTAAATGGTAAAAACTTACATATGTATTAATGGTAAGCTTACACGTGTAAAATTTTAATATGCAAATACATATAAATTAACACTTTTAAGTTCTAAACACAGTAGGTGAGTTTTGAATATTGGTTCTATTATTTATCAAGAGAAACCATGAGGCTATTTCTACTAATACATGGAAGTTTAGAAGCATGTAACTAACTCAACCTAACTCAACTAACTCAACCTAACTCAACTAACTCAATTGAGCACATGTCAAATATCTCGAACTAACTCCTTAATAAGCATGACTAATATAACCCTTCAAGCTAAACAAGTAGGAGTCACGTGCAGCTTGGACTCTAGAATATCAAATCGAGAGGATGACAATCCTTTGATCAACAAATCAGCTGAGAAGCAATAGGAACATATCAAACACAAAACATCCATGTCAAAACCATATCTCGAATAAAATGCAAGTCGATCTCAATATGTTTTGTACGCTGATGGAACACATGATTTACAGCCAAATAGGTAGCACTAATATTATCAAACCGCAAAGTAGGCAGATGCAGTTGTGGAATATGTAAATCCCGTGGCAAAGACATAATCCAACGAAGCTTAGTGGCAGCATGCGTAAGGGTATGATACTCAGCCTCATACTAGAACGAGCAATAGTATGTTGCTTCTTGGAACTCCACCTAATGAGGTTGGGACCAAGAAATACACAAAACCCAGTAATAGAATGACGATCATCTGGGCACCCAGCCTAATCTACATCAGAATATCCATGAAGATCAAAACTATCAGTCCATCGGATAGTCAAATCATGGGAGGTAGATCCACGAAGATATCATAATACACACTTAACTGTAACCTAGTAACGATCAGTAGATGTCTGCAGAAATTGAGACACCTTTCTGTAGACACCTTGTTGACAGATACTGTAAAGCATCAACGGTACTACGATACAATGTAGGGTCCTTCAATAGAACGACTGAATAATGAGAAAGCTGGCGGCCAGAAGCAATTGAGTGGATAACGGGCGACACTGAGCTAAACCAGTACGCTGTAATAAATCAAGTAAGTAACACTGCTTACATAGATGTAGGCTATCATTAGTAAACGAAGCCTCAACACTAAATAAATAGGATAGAGTAATGAAATCCTTGAGTGCAAACTAAGAGTGTAAACGAGTAATCAGAGTAGACACAAACTCTAAAGAATTGCTAGTAATAATGATGTGATCCACATATACTAAAATATAACAAGAATTGCCATCACGCTGATAGACAAACAACGAAGTATCTGAAATACACTGAGAAAACCCACTAGCAAGAAGAGACAGGGAGAGCTTGGAAAACCAAGCTCGAGGGGCCTGCTTGAGGCTATAAAGAGCCTTTCGGAGAAGAGAAACATGATGAGGACGAGTAGTGTCAACAAATCCAGGTGGTTGAGACACATAAACAGTCTCTGATAAGTCACCATGAAGAAAGTCATTATTAACATCAACTTGGAAAATAATCCATCCACGGGAAAAGGCAACAGATAAAACAAGACTAATATTAATGGGTTTAACCATAGGGCTAAAAGTCTTAGTATAATCAACCTTCTTAGTTTGATGAAAGCCCTTAGCAATAAGATGGGCTTTATAACAACTAACCAGACCATTAGGATTATGCTTAATCCTGTAAGCTCACTTACAACCAACAATGTTGGCAGAAGTAGGAGGAACAATAAGATCCCACGTACGGTTAGAATGCAGTGCATCAATATTAGTACGCATACCATCCCAAATAAAGTAATGCTGAGCCTGAGAGAAAGTGTAAGGCTCAGTAGTAGGAGCAGTAGTGGCATGAAAAAAACATGATCTGGGATTGTCTAGGCTGGCGAGTATGATCATGAGAACGAGTGACCATTGGATGAGAAGGACGAGGAGGAGAAGAAGAGGGAATAAAATATGAAGATGACATAGGAGATGGGGAAGATGAAGGAACTAAACTGGGAGAAATAGGATAAGATGGAGGTGGAATAAAGAAGTCATATAAAGGAGAGGAAGAAGAGGAGGAACGAAACTAAATGAAGAAGAAATGGGAATGTCAAATACTACATCATGAAATACAACATGATGAGAGGTATAGTGCGAGCAGTAACATGATCATAATAGAGATGTTGGAACGGGTTGGTCTAAACTAAATAAAACTTCTTCTTGATCAATAGATAGCAAATGCGGAATCTAAGTTAACTACTTACTATCACCACACACATACTTTGAGGAAGGACAAACACATAAGAAATTCTTTTAAAGATTCACTTGATTAGTCGTTAGAGTACAAATGATAGAATCGACAGATACAATCAAGTGGCTTAAAAGCTTGCCTCACCTATAAACGTGTGATGACTTTTATACTATGAAATCTAAACAATAAGAATAAACTATTCTATGTTCAGAGTCTACAGCAAAACAGATAATCTGTGTATCAGAGTTGGCAGCTTCAGTACTATGTTGTCTCCAAAAGGTGAAACAAGGTAGCCGTCAGCACAAGCATTCTTGTTTTGAGTAGCAGTTGTTCAGAAGATGTTGGAGTTCTCTGTTGATAAGCAACGATCGGTCAACAACTTATCAGTAGACTACTAATCGGAAGTTGCTTCAGTATATGCTGATTGACAATCACTCAGCATATGCTGTTGGCAGTGAATTCAACACCTGACTTGATTCGGCAATTGACGTCCATTGCTAAAATCCTAATTTTTTGGTAGTTTTATCCTTCATAGCTCAATGAAGATAACCACTATAAAGAGGTGCAAAACCAACAAAAATACAATGAGTAGACTTAGGTGAAAGTTTATCCGCTCTGGCATCACCAAGAAATGGGTAGCATAAGCACCCAAAGGTACAAAGAATAGAATAGTCAGGAGAAGTGCATGACCGTTTGAGGGTGGTCAATACAATCAGTTTCATAATGAGGAGAGAGTTAAAACACTTAACAGATCAAATAGGGAACCTGGTTTAAGTTAAAGATGCTATGAACACAAGTAAGTATGAGAGAAAACAAAGAACAAGAACAAGATAAGTATGGTTTTTTAGAATGTTGTATATTGCTCTCAAGTTCTATTACAAGTGTTACACAACATCAAGATAAATACAAGAACCTGAGATACTTTATACCACATCCTACAGCCGACTATACTTTGAAAGCTAGTTGAAAATACTAATCTAGAGAACAAGATCAATATAGAGTCAAAAGGCAGATTGTCTTTTGACTTATGACTATGACATGCCATAGCTCACATCCTAATATATTATAAAAAAGATAAAAGGTACAAAGTAGAAATTTACAAGCCAATGACTATAATCTATAGTTGATAAAAGCATGGACCTTTTCACCAACTTATCTAAGTTGGTGAGTCTTCACAGTGGCAGCGGAAAGTTGTTCAGCTTTTTGTTAAAAGGTGATCAGAGAAAACATGTCTTCTCTATCTTTAGAAGAAATCAGTCTTTAGCTTCGAAAGACTTTATCTCTGAAGCTTCAAAGGCTTCATCTTTGGCTTCAGAAAATTTGGTCTTTAGCTTCGGAAGATTTTACACTTAGTATATTTTCTTTACGTTGTGTAAAACTTCTGAAGTAATTTTACTCTGCACTTCATGCATGCATGCTGAGAGCTTTTTGGTTGCTTTAGTTGCATCCTCCTTTAAGTATAAACCTTACAAACTCCTTCTAGGCTGATGCTACCAAAATAGAGGAGGTTACTCAGATATTGACAGTCCTCATTAGGATCAAGAACATTCCTTTCTTCATCATTTGGTTAGGATCTCTCATACTCTCATAGCATCTTCTCATGTCATAGAGATCATGTAGAGGAAGATCAAGCATGTCTTTCCAGAAGTAGACATCTTGACCTCCTTGATCTCTAATGACATACCATATGTCTGGATTTGCAGCAAAAGTCCAAGACAGGATGGGTCTCCCAGCTGTAAGAGAATTTTTATATGTGTTAGACTTGGTTGAGCAGCCTCTTCTTGAGCTAACTCAGGATGCTCTGACTCATCCTTAGCTGTAGAGGCGGATGCCTTGGACTTCTTCTTCTTTTTTTGACTGTCCTTCTTCATGGCCATCCTTTTCTTCCTCTTTCCATATTTCAACTGAGAAGACTAGCCTTCAGCACTAGGTTGTTCTTATGTCTCTTTCTCAGTTGGGTCCTCTTCCCTTACAGGTTTAGAAGGAGTGGTATCAAGATCCTGTTGTGGATCATAAGATGATGTTGGCTGTGGTTTAGCACTAGGTCCAGGCTGTGTTGTCACTTGGGGTTCAACCTTGGCCTCAACATCAGGTGGAGCTTGACTTGGTGGAGATTGAAAGTCAACAAGCTCACCCTTTTTAATCTTCTGCTGATCACCCTAATGTACTCATCCATATTGGATAGAGACATTGGACCAAGAATCCTTTTAGAGAATCCATACAACTTCAGGAAGGTCATCATCCTCTGCCTATTAGCAAACTTCTTTTGGATCTTTTGGATGATGGCTCTTGACTTTGCAGCTTCTTCCCTCATCTTCTTCTTAGCAGCTTTTGTTCTTTTATTACTTGTTGCTCAAGCTGCTTAATGTAGTTAAATTCTATATTTTCATAAGATAAGGGAAGAAGTGCAGATACCTGATAGAGGCCTGTGACACTCAGGTCGCTAATCATTTTTTGTCTGTCTGCTTCCTTATCTACTAAGGTTGTTGCTTAGTTGTCACAACCTCTGTCTCAGGACTTTCTTAAACTGGAGAGATGGTATGAGGATGTTTGTAGAGTCTTTTCTTCCTCCTTTCTTCCTTTATTTTAAGGAGCAGTTATGCATCCTCTACCTCCTTCCTCTCCTTTGATAACTCAGTGTCAGCCAGTTCATTGAGTTCTTCTAAGGGAAGAGAGATGAGTTCATCAATGTTGTAGTTCCCGCTCCCCAAATATTTCAATCTGCCTGCCATTAAATTATCATCCTGAGTGTTTGGCCAGGGCAGCCCTGATTGCAGCTTCCATGAAGCCTAGGGACCCGCTTGAACTTTCTCCTCACAGCTTCCTCTTCCTCTCTCTCTCTCCTTCCTATTCGTCAATCTCCTCAGGGGTTGGTTTCCTTTTCCCTTTGTCACTCATAGGCCTTGGTGACTTAGGGTGGAGAGAGCTTTGGCCTTCATTGCTTGGTTCAGCACTTAAGCTCTGGCTAGAGAGAGGTTATGAAGCACCTTCACCAGTTGGTGCCTCATTAAGGGTAGTGGGTGCTGAAGATGTTCCTGTCTTAAGGTTTACAGGCTCAACTACTGGGCCTTCAGTCAAGGTTTCCTCTTGAAGCTTATCTTGGGGTCCAACTCAACATCCAGGTGACTAACAATCTTGCCTGCTAGCCTCTGTCTATATAGTCTGGATCTCATCTTAAACTCTTCTAGCACCCTGTATTAAATCCTATCTGCTAATCTTGCAGCTTGCTTGTTTTGACTTGGATTGGCAAGTGGAAGATCAATCAGATAGGTGCCCTTATAGAATCTCAGGTTGGAAAAGTTGAAGATTTTCTGTTGCCCCTGAGATCTAGAGATTACCAAGGCTATTCTATCAATGTCATACCTCCATCCCATAATTGGATTCTCAATGTGATGAGATGGGGTAGGCATAACCCTTGTTATACCTCCTCAAACAAACTTTGTATGAGTGAGTCCACATCAATGTGAACTTGAGGAGCTTATTGAGTATGGACAATTGCAAGTGAGGTTGGCGAGTCCTCAATGTCCATACTCTGAGAAGAATTCCTAGGTTCCGTGATTGCTAGGACTTTCTCCTCCTTTTTGGTAGCATCACTCTCTTAGATAGGTGACCTGGAGGTTAGGTCCACCATATCCACAAGTTCTTGTGGACCTGGTTGAGTCCTTATAAGTTGTCTCTCAGCTAACTTGCCTTTGAGATTAATGATCTCAAGTTGCTGGTCATTGACCCTCTTTGTAAGGTAGTCACATGAGATTCCAGGTGACTAACCTTTGAGACTAAATAGGTGCATGTTTTAGTCAAATTTTGCACCTTTAGTTTCAGACTCCCCTCATCTTCATCAGAAGACTCACGGGGGGATGAGAGAATATGATCAAAGTCTTCTTCCTCATCACCAATATTATGTTCTTGGCTGCTGTATTTCCCCTGCACCATGACAGCTTCAGTTAAAGTGTTAATGGGCTGGGTTTAGATGGTTAAGGTTTTAATGATGTAATCACTTGCTGAAGTGAGAGCCTCTTCCATATGGACCTCCTGAACTTGTTCAGGGAGATCCAACTCAGTAGTGGGTGGATGATATGAGATATACATAGGTGATTCAGGAGCACTTATCTCTCCTTGAGCAGGGGTGGAGAAGAGAGACTTATGGTACTCACTGAATCCCATGTCTTTATCATCATTAAATTCTATGTTGGGTATGGGTTGATTAGCTTTCCCATGAGGGTTGTTCACTAGAGTTTTTAGACTCTGAGTGAAGGCTTAAGGTGGTTAGGGTTGTGACCTTATCAGGTTGAGCATGAGGAACCTCAGAAATGATCGTTGATAAGATGGGAGTGGTTTGCTCCCCAAGGGAAGTGGGAGCTTTAGTGTCCACTTCCTCCTGCATGGGCGAGGATATGGGGGCCTGCATAACCTGAGTAGTTTATGCAGGGGGTTCGTTTGGATTTTCTTATGTAGGTGATGGTTATTTGAGGCTGTTTAGGTGGATGAGAAGTAGAAGGTGTGGGTTTAACCCTAGCTGGTGCTGCTAGGTTGTCACCTTGAGCAATGAGCTCTAATATTTTTAGGACAAGGGATGTTTCTACCCCTGATAAACCCACAGTAGATTTTCTCATTGTTTTGAAGATGTTGGGCTTCTTCTGTCCCATTTTTATAATATTACATGCTCCCCTTAATTGTGAGCCCAGTTCACAGTGAAGAATGTACTGGACATATCTAGGGAATATATAATATTCTAAAGAGTCTAAGTTAGCAAGTAGATTTGTATATACAAACTGAGAGTAGCTGAACTTGACCCCCTGAACCATCCCATGACCTATGTAGGAAAGATCTTCTGGAATTTGATCCTATCCTCCATGCTTATTAGATAGACAATGGATGACTACATGGAGAAGGTACTTCCAATAGGAGGAGACCTTTTCTTTTCTGAAGGTTTTTACAGAGTAATCACTTTCATAGCCATATGCCTGAAGGACTGGTTGACAGTAGACTTTGGGAAGGACAAATATTCTTCTACATCATCCAGCCTTAGATGAGTGTTAATAGAGGCTGGAGTGATGAAAATTGTCCTCCCCTATACTGTGGTAGATAGTTCCTTCTCCCCATCCATGGTGGCCTCTTAACAGGTTCTCTAAAACACCAATAGTTGATCTTTATATAGTGGAGGATCTATGGTGAGGGAGGTGAAATAGTTGGATAGAGTCAAGAATCGGTAAATCTCTGAGAAACCAGGATCTTTCTCAGAGTTTAACAGAGCAACCTGATTGTGTTGCCTGTGTAAATGCATGGAAAAATTGGGTTGGTTTCTAGGATCAGGGTTGGCCATTTATGAATAGCTTTATGGTGAAAAAAGGTAAGAACAAAGGCGGTTTGTAAAAGAATTTAGGTTAGAGAATTTTGCAGATGAAGAGGAAAGTGAAAGAGTGGGAACCGTTGAGTATGTATATATAGAAATAGATTTAGACAAACTTAATGCAAAATGATAAACTTTGAAATCTTGATGTCGGTCCCACATTTGAAAAAGCGCCCAAAATGGTAGTTTTCTTAGAGTCGAAAATATTCCGAATGTAATTTGTCTTTGGAAGATTTATAAAAAATTCCGAAGCCAATTTGACTTCGGTATATATTATTGAGCTTTGTAAAAATTTTGCTTTAGAAGAAAAACACTTTGAGTATTTTCACTTCTGAGACATATTTGATTTCGGAAGATATTAAAACTAAGAAGTTGTATTCATCAAAGAATAAATTTCCGAGGCTTAATTGCTTTCGGAAGAAAATTGTCTTCTAAAAACATATAAGTACTTAGAAGCATATTTAAGTTTTAGAAGATATATCAGAATTTCTTCCGAAGGTTCTTCCGAAGATAAATTTCTTATAAGTAGTTATTAGATTTGAAGACATAATGTTCTTCCGAAGACAACTTAAAATCTTCCGAGAGAAAATATGTCTAAAATTTCCAAAATTCTAAGAAATATCATTTGAAAAGTTTTCTTCCAAACTAAACTAGCCTTATGTAGGTGATAATATAGACAACTTAGGACACACATATTTTAGAAATGGGCTTGAGTTAAGTTTAAGAAAATATACTCAAAACTAATCATCCTAATAGCTGATACAAGATATTTAAATCTCTGTTCATCAAAGGCCTTTATGAACACATCAGCATATTGTTTATTTATGTTAACTTTGACTAGTTTTATCAATCCCTTTTCAAAATTATCTCTAATTAAATGATACCGGATGTTGATGTGTTTTGTCCTTGAGTTTATTACAGGATTCTCTATGATAGAGATAGCACTGTTGTTGTCTATGTGGATTGGAGTCTCTTTGAAGTTGATTCCATAGTCCAACATCTGATTCTGAGTTCAAAGCACTTAAGCATAGCAGCTAACAACAACAATGCATTCGGCTTCTGCAGTTGATGCAGACACACAAGATTGTTTCTTGTATCGCCATGAGACTATCCTTCCACTAAGGAATTGACATCCCCCATATGTAGACTTTACAGTCATATTACAGCCACCATAGTCACTATCTGTATAGGCATACAAATTGAAGTCAGAATTCTTTGAATACCAAAAACATAGTTTAGGAGCTCGTTTATGATATCTATGAATCCTCTTGATAGCAATTAGGTGTGACATGGGATTGGCTTGATATCTTGCACATATGCATGTAGCAAACATGATTTCAGGCCTGTTGACTGTGTGATACATAAGAGACCTAATCATAGCTTTATAGAGATGTTTATTTGCACACTCCCCCTCAAGATCAGGTCCAAGGGAGCGGTTTCTTGCTATGGGTGTCTTTACAACCTTACATTCAGTCATGTTGAATCTTGTAAGTATGTCATGTACATACTTTGACTGACTAATGAAGATGCCATTGTCAACCTGCTTCACTTGAATTCATAAATTGAAATTGAGTTCCCCCATAGCACTCATTTCAAATCTATTCTTCATCAGCTTCTCAAAGTCTTTATAGAGCTTTATATTAGGTGACCCAAAGATAATGTCATCTACATAAAATTAAACCATCATCATGTCATTCCCTATTCCTTTGATGAAGAGTGTTCCATCTATAGTACGTCTCTTATAGCCATACTGATAGAGATACTAAGATAATGTCTCATACCACTTCCTTAGAGCTTGGTGCAACCCGTAAAGAGCTTTATCAAGCTTGCAGACATAATGAAGATGATCTACGTCTGCAAAGGCAGGTGGTTGTTTAACATAAACTTCCTCATCAATCACCCCATATAAAAAAGCACACTTGACATCAAGTTAGTAGAACTTGAAATTCTTGGATGCAGTGAATGCAGGGAATATCCTAACAGCTTCAAGTCTTGCCACTGAAGCAAAAACATCTGTGTAGTCTATCCCCTCTTCTTATGGGTACCCTTGGATAACTAGTCTAACCTTGTTCCATATGACAAGTCCTCTATTATCTTTTTATTCCTAAACACCTATTTGGTACCTACGGTAGTCTTCCTTTAAGGAAGAGGACATAAGTTCTAAACCTTTTGTCTTTTGAATTAAATCTACTCCTCTTACATTGCTCCAATCCAACTACCATCCTTTAAAGCCTTATTAAATTTCTTTGTCTCTATCTGTGACAAGAAGCTAGAATATTGACAAATATTTTTTTCAAGGGTTTGCCCTCTTATTCTTACCCATGTGTCAACATATCCAATGATGTTTTTAATGGGGTGTGACTTGTGGATCCTAAGTTGAGGAATCATAACAAGTTGATTGGACAAATCCAAATTTATAAAGTTTAGATCTGAAAATGGAGTGTCACTTACCACATCAGCACATTTATCAAGAGAAGCTTGATCCAATGAGTGTGTGACATCATTAATATTGTCTTTCATGGAGTGGTTATCAACATCAAGAAATTCTTGATCATTATCACCACCATTATTTCCTCTAACATTTACAGCTCCTTTATTTTAGTTTTGTGCCTATGAGCTAGAATTTATAGGCACCTAAGATGTATCAGCTGAATTTGTCATGGTTGTGCTGATAGGAACCCTATCTGCAGGGTTAGTTACCATTGGAGCTGAAGTTGTTTTCTTGCTTGGTCTTCTCAGCTCAAATCTTAGGTCAGGATCTCATGTTGATAAGTTACCTGTAGATCCTGAGACATTCTCATAAGATTTGTTAAAATAGTTAGTAATTAAATCCAGATCAAATAGCCAATTAGGACTAAGAACCTTTCACACTGAGAGTGTGCTCATTGAATGTCATATTGGTTGACTCCTCAACTACTTTAGTTATGAGATTGTATACTCTATAAGCCTTAACTTAAGAAGAGTATCCAATGACGTGTCCATCATCTGATGACAGGATCTAAGCCTCTAGTTTGATCAATTAGGTTGTATTCGCAGCGGATTTAGTACAAGAATTAGAACAAACAAGCAAGAACACAATAGATTTAACAATAAAACAGTAAGTTATAGAGAAAGATGGAAGTTCTGCAAAAGAGAATATTTCATTCAAAACATGCTTCGACTGCGGCTGTGATTAGCAGCGGCTACAATTAGGTCATCTTCCTTATATAGGGAAGAATAACCTAATGCTGATGTCACTTGACAGTGACATCAACTGTTATTAACAAACTACTGATAACAGACTAAACTACTGAAGATGTCACAACAGCTGACATCTTCTTACAAAATGCTAAGTGTCAAATTATTACAAGAATTGAAAAGAAACTACTGAAAAGGTACAACGACTGAAGAACAAGCTCTTCAGCCGTTTACAAACTACTGAACTATAACAGCTGAAGAACAAACTCTTCAGCTGTTGTACAAACTACTGAAAAGGAAAAATACAAACTACTGAAAAAGAAAAACCATCACAACAACTGAAGATAACTTCTTCAGCTTTTGTGACAAACTCTGAAGCTTCAGCACTTGGTCTTCAGACTTTGATCTTCAGATGTTTCATCAGCTGATGACTTCAGTAGTTGTCATCAGCTGATGTCTTCAGTCTTTGTCTTCAGACTTTGTGCATCAGTTATTGATCTTCAGTTCTTTAGTTCTTCAGCTGTTGATCTTCAGCACTTGAGTCATCAGTACTTGAAGTCTTCAGTACTTGCATTCTTCAGTACTTCAGACTTCAGTACTTGTGGTCTTCAGTACTTTAGATCTTCAGCTGTTGTTCTTCAGTTCTTTGATCTTCAGCTGTTGAGTCTTCAGTCTTTGTCAAACTGCTGATGAAGCCTTCAGCAGTTGTTATGATGTCATGTGGGACTTAGAGGTTTTCCTGATCTTGACTCATTGGTTCTTTTGGTCCATCAAACTCCCCCTGAACCAATACAGCCAAAACCTCTAAGCAATTTATTTTCCCGTTATTGTTGACAGAAAAGTTGGTCTATTTCCTTCTGGATCAGATCAGAAGTTGACCCTGATAAGCACTGGCCTGGGAAGAGGTCTCTAAGGTTTGATTGGCTTAGTATGGATGGGAGCCCTGTCTTGGGGAACTGGACACAGGGCTGTTGTCCCATCTATGAGACCTATTTCCCACGTACGAGCCTGTAGGATTCTCTGGTGTAGGCTCGAAGGAATGTCATTTGTTCTTCTTTGGATAGGTCCTCAGCCTCACCTTCGAATAATCCTTCACGGCCGTACAGCTCTGAGACAAACTTGGCCTGTTTGCCATTCTTGAGCTCAACAGTTGTGATCTGCCTATAGGCGAATTCATCAGGATGTCTGCCTTCTAGTAGCAGGTTGAGCTCATCCTTTCAGAAGTTCTCAAGCCTCTTATAGACTAAGCCTTTCCTAACCACCCTATTCTCCAACATCGTTTGGGGTGATTGCTTAGTCTTATAGGCTTTCTCAAACTCATCTACAATCTCCCAGGGTGTTATTAGAAGAGCCACTGTGATCACTTCATCTACGATCTTCTTCACTTGGCTCTTGTATCTCACAGGAATGTCTTTCTTAATGATCCTGTGAGCCACCCTAGGATCAGGTCAATTCCTCACTCTCTCTTTATCATATTGGAAAGTTTGTTTGAGAGTGAAGAGTCTTAGAGCTTCCTTCTTCATGTTCATTATAGAAGAAGAAGCAGCATAAGCTTGGTCTATGCTTTTCAGCGTCTCCTCATCATGACGTTTCTGCTGCTCTTCTTCTTCTATCTTGACCCTCACAGCATCCATTTGTGAGGTGGGAGTGATGGGTTTAGGATTGGCTTTAGGTAAGGATATGACTGCAGAAAGAGGCAGTCTATCCTCCTCATCCTCCTCTTCTTCTTCCTCTTGCAGCCTCAACACCCTTCTCTTCTTCTGCAAGGATGGATCATCGGCAATAGGTTTTGATGGTGAAGGGGTTGGTTTTGTGGGTTGTGTTTGGGTTATTGGTGTGGGAATTTGGGCAGGCTTTGCTAGCAATCTAGAGATGAGGGTAGGTTTAGTCTGTTTGACTAGCAAAGTCCTGTTTCCAGCACCGGCTTCTGATAGGGCTTCTGCGACCAGTCACTTGGTAAAATCACCAGCCGAACAGATCTTGGTGGCTATAGCCAAGATTCTGTCCCTTGTCCAAGCCTTCACATCTAGGACTGGTCTCCCCAGATACTTCGAAATAAACCTACTCATAGCCTCGAGTCTCTTTCTTTCCTCTTGGCTATAAGTGGTCCATCGGTATTCTATCTCCTTTACCTCCATCTTCCTAATTTCCTGATCTAGCATGGTAGTGTCCATGTCAAAGCCTTGCCTGAACAGCTGATCAACGACAGAGTCCATTGATCGGCTATGCTCAGCATCAGTCTCCTTGACTAGGACTGCTAGATCAGTATCCACCTTCTCTACCTTCTCTCCTTCCTTCTCTCCTCTCTTCTTTTTATAAGTGATACTGAAATCTTTTTGGATTTCAGCCACTTCTATCTGTTCAGCTCTCTCCTCCCTCACCTTCTCCTTCCCCTTCACCTTCATAGTCTCCTCAATCCTCTCCCTCTTATTTTCCTCCTCTCTCCCTACTTCTTTCTCCTCCTCTACCCTCTTCCTCTTGGCTTGCACTGATGTCTCCCCCTTTTTGGGTGCATTGGTTGGGGTTTGACTATCAGCAAGCGTCTTAGCTACATCAACCTCCACCATGGGTTGTATTTGTGAGGGAAGCCTCTCATCAAGGGTTTTCATCACAATGTCTGTGATTATTGGTGTGATGAGAGGCAGGGTTTTTTAGAAGATAGCAACTAGTTGCTCAGGAGGGTTCTGTTCCTGAGAACTAGTGCCAGAAGCAGAGGCAGGTGGCTGAGTTTGTGGGAGTGGCTGAGTATTTGTGAGACCTTCAGGTGAAGGTGCCATCTGTGGGTTAATGGTGGCAGATGGACTTAAATCCTGAGACATTTTGGCCAGCAGCTCTTTGAGTCTGCCAACCTCATCCTCTAGGATGGTATTCTGAGCAACTACATCATAGAAGAAGCTCAGGTCATCATCAGTTTGCACTGTATCACCTGACCTCCTGACATTGTCAGGATGTACATGCACTGAGTGTGGCTCAGTAGTTGCATGTGCCCCTTTGTCTTGGTTCTGGGGACTTCCAGCCTCCGGATTGAATCCATCATCGGCAGTTGCCTCTGGTGAGGTCCTATTGATGTTACCAGCTTCTTCCCGCTCATATGCTGATGCAGGGGAAGTGGTAGCCTCACCAGAATATCCTATCTCCCTAGCCACACTAAGAGATGAGACATGTGATTCTTTGTGTTGTGGGCTCCCATCAACACTTGTGTCCACCCTCTCTTTGGTTGGAGTTTTCCCAGTTGTGATTGGTTTCTGGGTAGAGGATGGAGTGTTAAGATGAGTCAACACTTCTGCAATTATTAATGTAGGGCTTTTAGGGGCGGTTACAGTGGGAGATGGGGTAGAAGCAGTATGCACCAGGGGAGATTGGTGCTTTTCAATGGCAACCTCCTTAATTGAGAGAGGTTCCAGATGTGTAGCAGCCCCAGAATTGGTTGCATCAGGCTCCTGTAAAGAGGAAACCTGTGCGGTTGTGGTAGGTGGAGTCGTGGTGACTGCTGGGAGAATCTGGCCAGCAGTCACTTCCTGCATTTGTGTTGCAGGGGCATCCTCAGGGGACTCATCTCCCTGAGTAGCCTTTTTGGGTTTTCTTTTGGGTTTGGGTTTGGTGGGGACTTTGGATTGTGAGGTGGAGGCTGTGGGTTCCAGCTGCGTGGGTTTTCGCAGCTTGGCAGCTTTTTAAGGGTTTGGTCGGTGTTGTGCCTGGAGTATACCTAAGCTAAAACAGCCATGATAGGGACCCCAGTGCTAACAAGTCCCTCAGGATTAAGCTGGCTCTCTATCATGGCCATTATGAACTGTGGATATAAAATCCAACGGTTTGTAAAAGGTTTTGTAGCCATGTCTTGAGTTCCAAGAAAATTAGTTCAGAGAAGTTTAGTGGTTGTTTCTCAAGGATAGAGTATAATACCTGCTGCCACCTTGTGAACATTTGATCCCATGATGATGTCTTCGGGGCTAAGCAAACATTTACCATGTCAAAAATGAGACGTTCAGCGTCATGGAAATGTTTCTTCAGCAGGGTTGAGGCAGATAGGTCACCCTGATAATGATGATGTGCAAAAGAAAGATCAGTAGTGCCTTTGGGGTATTCGGTGGGGAAGGTGGCATCATCCAATTTTAGGGTTTGTCTAATGATTGCGGGATTGATGACCACCTTATGGGTATTGACGAATGACTGGAGAGAGACCTCGGCGTCGTTCTCTCCAGTTTGTACGGTGACGTTCGTCCAGAACTGGGTAAGCGACGGATTTATGAGAAATGCCGTTTGGAAAGGAGAATCGATCATAAGATCGATGGCGTGATGGAACTTTGTCCAGAAAGGCGATTTTGTGAGGTATGCGACACAGTTGTGTCGAGGCTTGAGTTGCATGGTCGCCATTAATGATGTATAGGAAGTTTCAGAGGTTTTTGAAATTTAGGTCAAGTGAGAATGAAAAGCTCTGAAGGTTGGGTATTTATAGGGTATGGCAAAGGCTGAAAAAAACTACAGAAGGTTTTAGTGTCAGTCATCAGTTGTTGAAACTACTGATGACGTGGTTTGAACCTTCAGTGGTTGTAACATCTGAGGACTTGGTATTAGTCTTCAGTAGTTAAAACTACTGAAGACCTTGGTTTTGTCCTTCAGATGTTGTAAAAGGCTGAAGACTTTTTGTTAGTCATCAGTAGTTATAACCTACTAAAGACATGGTTTTCATCTTCAGACGTTGTAACAACTGAAGACTTGGTGTTAGCCTTCAGTAGTTGTAAACTACTGACATCAGTAGTTATTAACTACTGAAGACATGGTTTTGCTTCAGTCGTTGTAAACAACTGAGGACTTGGTGTTAATCATCAGTAGTTGTGAAACTACTGAAGACATGGTTTTGTCCTTCAGTTGTATGGGTATGAAACCGCAGATGTAGGTATCAGCTGAAGAGTAAAGTTACTCATCAGCTGTTTTCGTCAATTCAGTTGTTTTAGTCTAACCTCCACATTTAATCATCAGCTCTTTGGCTGACTTTCAGATGTTTCATTGGCCCTTCAGCTCTTGTAAATATTTTATTCCCTAGCTCTTATGATCAGATGTTCATAAGTGCTGATAAATTATTCCAAGCTGGTAAACAAATTGTCTTCAGTACTTATATGTAAGATTACACATAAGTAGTTATGACCAAAATTTGTTTTTCAGTACTTATTTGTATGAAAATTATACATCAGTAGTTATAACCACATCAGTAGTTGTAACTACATCAGCTGTTTTCAACAAATAATGTACTTCAGTACTTTGAATTGTTTTAGTCTTCAGTAGTCGTGAAAATGCTGAAGACTAAATAATTCATCAGTACTTATATTTGACCTTTGCATACTAATGCTCATCAGTACTTGTGAGCTGAGAACATAAGTATTAGTCAAATTATTCTAGCTGCAGCATACCAAGCCTTAGTACCAAATTTTGGAATGTGGCACTATCTAAAGGCTTAGTGAAGATGTCTGCAAGCTCATCAGCACTAGGCACAAACTTTGGATCAATCAGACCTTTTTCATAGCAATCTCTTATAAAATGATGTCTGATCTCTATATGTTTGGTCCTAGAGTGCTGGACTGGATTTTTAACAATACAAAGAGCTGAAGCACTATCCATTAGTAATGGAGTCTTAGTCTCTGTAATGCCATAATCCAAGAGTTGGTTCTGAAGCCAGAGTACCTGAGAAGTACAACTTGCAGCAGCAATGTACTCAGCTTCAGCAGTGGATGTAGTAATTGATGTTTGTTTCTTACTCTGCCAAGAAACTAAACAATTGCCTAGGAATTGGCAACCACTAGAAGTGGATTTTCTGGTGACTTTGCATCCTGCATAGTCACTATCAGAGAAAGAAACTAATTTGCAAGAATGCCCAGTTGAATACCAAAGACCTAGTGATTGGGTGCCCTGCAGATACCTAAAGATCCTTTTGACTGCAATCAAATGGGATTCTTTAGGTGCAGCCTGAAATCTAGCACATGCACATGTTGCAAATATGATGTCTGGTCTAGAAGCTGTAAGGTACATCAAGGACCCAATCATACATCTGTAAAGGGTTTCATCAACCGCTTTACCTTTCTGATCAACATCCAGTTGTGTGATGCTGCTCATGGGAGTAGAACAGGGCTTACAGGTTTGTAAATCAAACTTATTCAACAACTCTTTTGTGTATTTGGACTGATGAATAAAGATTCCATCAGCCCTTTGTTTGATTTGCAAACCTAGAAAGAACTGTAATTCCCACATAGCACTCATTTCAAACTTTTGCTTCATGAGCTTTGTAAAGTCATCACACAATTGTGGATCAGAGGATGCAAAAATTATGTCATCTACATAAATTTGAATAAGGAGCTTATGCTGTCCTACAGTCTTTATGAATAAGGTTTTATCAATGGTGCCTCTAGTGAACTTATTCTCCAGAAGAAAAGTTGATAGTGTCTCATACCAGGCTCTAGGAGCTTGTTTCAGCCCATAAAGAGCCTTATCAAGCTTATATACCCAATCAGGATGTTTATTGTCCTCAAAGCCTGGTGGTTGACACACATAAACTTCCTATTTTATTTTACCATATAAGAAGGCACTTTTGAGATCCATTTGATAAACCTTAAGACTATGAAAGGCAGCATAAGCTAAGAACAATCGAATTGCCTCCAGTCTGGCTACAGGGGCAAAGGTCTCATCATAATCGATGCCTTCCTCTTGTGCAAACCCCTGGACAACCAGCCTGGCCTTGTTCTTGACAATTTGACCCTTTTCATCGGTTTTGTTCCTAAACACCCACTTAGTGCCTATTGCACACTTACCTTGGGGTAAAGGAACAAGCTCCCACACTTGCTGTTTTCTGAACCGAAGAAGCTCAAGCTGCATTGCTTCAACCCATCCATTGTCTCTTAATGCAACATGATAGTTCTTTGGCTCTTGCTGACTGATGAAGAGAGCATAGAAGCAGAAATTGGACAATTGATTCCTGGTAGAAACTCCAGCATTGATATCACCAATGATTTGAGATGTGGGGTGATTCTTCAGCTCTTGATAGACTATAATATCAGTGCAAGTGTTTGTAGGACTTTCAGCAGCAACAGATAGTGATGAAGATTCTTGAAACCATGTAGAAGATGGCAGCTCAAATGAAGTGGAGCATGCAGAAATCTCATCAGCATTTATTGTGGATGGGGCTGCTGAAGCTACAGGAGCATCAGGTTTAGTGGACTCAGGCAGGTTGTCACTAAACCTGAAAAGGTGAGTACTGGCTACATCATCATCAGTACCACCAGGTGGAGAACTGTTGACAGGCACAACAGCTGGAGGTTGATAAGGAACATATTGCAGTATGTCCAGATCAAACAACTCCACAGGGTTTTGTGGAATCTTGTCCTTTGGAGATTCATTAAAATTGACATGTAGAGTTTCTTCAACCATCTTTGTCCTACAGTTGAAAACTCTGTATGCCTTGCAAGTTGATGAATAACCAACAAAATACCCTGCATCCACCTTACTAGCAAACTTCTGGAGTGGATTGCTAGTGTTGAGAATGAAACAAGGACACCCAAAGGCTCTAAAGAAGGAAATCAAAGGGGCCAAATGATGAAGTACTTCATAGGGAGTCTTCATCAACCTTTGATTCACTAAGGCTCTATTCTGCACATAGCAAGCTGTGTTTACTGCTTCAGCCCAAAAGGTCAGTGGCAAACCTGAGTCAGCCAGCATTGACCTTGAAGCTTCAATGAGAGTCCTGTTCTTTCTCTCAACCACTCCATTCTGTTCAGGAGTTCTAGGAATACTAAACTGCCTTTTAATTCCCTTTGACAGGTAGAAGTCATCAAGTGTGTGGTTCCTAAACTCTGTTCCATTGTCATTCCTCACACACTTGACCTGCAGGGAATACTGCTTCTCTACAAATAACACAAAGTTCATTATAGCCTTGGCAGCTTCATCCTTGGAGTGCAAGAAGAAAGTCCATACAAACCTGGAGTAATCATCCACAATTACCAGGCTGTATTTCTTCTTTGCCATGCTTATCACTCTGACAGGACCAAAGAGATCCATGTGCAGGAGCTGCAAGCAGGCAGTGGACTTTGGTTCTTTTATTGAAGGGAATGAAACTTTGTGTTGTTTTCCCTTTAAGCAAGCAGTGCAGTTGTCTTCACACTTGAACTCCTTCAAAGGCAATCCTCTTACTAAACCATGGTTTATCAGCTGATTCATGTTCTTGAGATTAACATGACCCAACCTTCTATGCCATAGAGTAGACTCTTGAGGAGAGGCCTTGGAGAATAAGCAAGGATGGCCTTTTAGATCTATCTTTTTGGAAAGATCTAAGGCATATACTCTTCCTGTCCTGTTGGCCTTCAGGAGAGTATGTTCATCCAACACCTTGTCAATCAAATTTAGAACTTTGGATGACAGAATCCGACAGTTCTGGCTTGTAAAAAGGGCAAGATGGCCTTTATCACACATTTGACTGACACTCAAGAGTTTATACTTGAGATTCTCCACATGGTTGACATCATCAAACCTTATTTCTCCATTGGAAACAAAGCCTTTTCCGATGATGTAACCCTTTGCATCATTGCCAAAGGAGACAAATCCCTTCCTTCCTTGAGAGTAGTCATTAAGAAGGGAACTGCTTCCTGTCATATGCATGGATCCTCCACTGTCTACATACCAGATGCTTCTTTGGCATGTTGAAGAACCCTGCAATCATAACAACAAGTTAGTTAGTTTTAGAGACCCAAACCTTTTTGGTTTTGGGTCTGTTCTCAACAACAGGTGCAACACTAACAGGTGTGTTATGTGTGACAGCCTGAGGTGAAGGTGATGGTGTAGACGAGGAACCATTTGGCTTGGATTTCCTTTTCTGTGGTTTCAACACAGGAGCATCTAATTGGTTGACTCTTCCCATTAGGTGCTGAACCATCATCACAAGTTGTGTCTGACTTTGTGATAAAGCTTTCAGCTCTTCAGACACACTGGGACTTGCTGATGATGGATTCATGTGTTGCACCATCTTCTTTTGAGCAACCTCAGCTGTTACCTGAGCAACCCCTACCTTCTTTTTGGATTTGCTTTTGGGCTTAGGGGTTTCAGGCTTTGATGTTGCTAGTACAAACTTGGTTTCAAACTCATTTTTCATTGTATTCATTTGCTCTTTAATTTTCTCCTTTTGTTTGAGTTTGGAACCCCTTTTGTACCAGCAGTCATCAGTAAGATGATTAAACAAGCCACATATCTCACATGGCTTCTTCTTCATCTTATGTTGATCATCTATTGAAGAAGATAAAACTGCTGAAGACTTGTTCTTCAGCTGTTCGCTGTCAGTATTTGCAGTTTTCTTCCTTGTAGTACCTGCTTTCCTGACATCCTCTTCATTAGGCTTCAAACCCTTTCTACTAGCAATTTTCTTCTCTTCAGTACTGGCAGTAGTTGGGGTTTGAAATTCAAGTGTTATCACTTGCTCTCCAGTACATTCAGTACTTCTAGAGATAACACCTGAGTTGCTCAACTCTTTGATCATGTGACAGTTAGCATTTGAACCATCAGCTGTTATAGCATCAGCTGATTGGTTTTGGGAGTCAATGCTGACCTCTACCTCTGATGATGCTGTATCAGATAGTAGGTCACATGATGAGAAGGATTGGTTATTGCTCTCTCCATCAGATTCAACTTCTGCTCCTGAAGTGAAATCTGTAGGAGGAGCAGTGTGATTATAACCAATGCCAAACTTCACATTGGAAGCTGATTGCTTACTAAGAAGCATTTCAAAACCCTTGCAGGATTGCACCCGTCGATCACACTCTACTTGGGTGGTTGCAAGAGTTTCCTTAAGGTCTCTGTACTTCTCTAGAAGTACATCTTCCCTAGCCTTATCATCTTTTATTTGGCATTTAAGCTTATAAATCTCATCATTTTTATTATTAAGTACAGCCTCAAATTCAGCTTTCTTTTTGGAAATGGTTTGCTCTAGCTCAAGGTTTTTATCAATTAAAGCCACATTTGCTTCTCTAATAGAAGCAAATGCTGCTATGCATGAATCAGAACAAAGCTTGGCTTTAGCCTCAAAAGATACCTGTGATGATGGCCCATCAGCAGACTCCAGGGTCATGAGAGCAAGGTTCCCAAAAGGATGATCACCACCATGTTGACCAGCACCTTGGAATACTTGTTCTTGACCAGATAAATCATCTGGTAAACTACTCCAGTCAACAATTCCTGGGGTGAAGAAGCTATGTTGTTGAGGTTGGGGTTGATGATGAGATTGGGAAGATTGAGGCTCAGGGAGAGCATGTGGTTGCTGAGCAGGGGGTGCTTGAACTTGACTTGGCTGAGGCATGTAGTAGCAGGGGTATGGGTATGGCATATGACCCTGAGGCACAAAGTATGCAGGTGATGCCTGTGCTGGTGATGGATGACTGGAACTGGTGGAGTGTTGCCCTCTGTGCTGTGAGCTGTTGCTTGGAAAGGTCACAAAGGGTGCAGAGGAGTTAGATCCAGATGATCTACACTCTCTAGCAAAGTGTCCAAGCCTCTGGCACTTGTGACACCTCAACTTGCTCTTGTCAAAACCAACTTTGGTTTTGCCAGAGAGACCAGGAAATTTCCTCCCAATTCTCTTGTAGAACTTTTGAGATTTGATATTTATCATAGCCATTTGACTCAAAATATCCATCTCTTCCAGATCATCATCTGGAATGTTTTTCAAGTCCTCCATCAAAAAGCACAAGTTATCACTGCTACCTCCTGAACTACTATCAACACCAACACAAGCATGTTCAGAATTGCTAGAGAAAACAATATGCTCATCATAGGCATTCTCAGATGTAGCATATTCTGACTCTTGACCTATTAAGGCAGCATTGCCTGAGACAAAGTCATCAGTGAGCTTGCCAGATGATGACAACTTCCTTTTCTGTTCTATCTCTCTTTCAAATGTAAGCAGTTTCCCATGAAGTTGGGTGAGAGATAGAGTGTCCAGATTTGCACTGGAGCGTAGGACAATGGTATAAGTGTCCCATCTCTCAGGCAGGGATCTAAGAAAACGGTTGTTCATCTGACTACTGGAATACTCTTGTTTAACCATTTTCAGCTCAGAAATAAGACAAGAGAATCGCTCATACTGTTGAGTCAGTGTCTCATCCTTCCTATGAGAGAATGTCTCATATTGTTGGGCGAGGATTTCCCTAGTATTTGCTAAGACCTCATTGGTTCCTCCGAATTGTTCCTTCAGAGCAACCCAGAGATCATGAGCAGTTTCATGATGCAAAAGTCCTGAATAGATCTCATTTGGAATAGCCATAGCCAAAATTCCATGGGCTTTAGCATCAATCTCGAACAGCTTAAGATCTTCGTCCGAATAAAGATCAGGTTTCTTCGGAACCTGCTCATTTGATTCAGGAACGCTCACCATAGGCTTGTATGGTCCATGCACCACTGACTTCCAACAACCAGCATTGTTGACAGACAAGTGGTGGAGCATATGACGTTGCCATATGTTATACTCACTCCTCACAAGCATCGGAGGCTTTGTTGAGGAGCCAGTATTGTGAGGATCGTTAGTTAGTGTTATCATTTCAGATTTCAGTCAAATTCAAGGTAAACAAAACAAATGTAGCTCAAAAACCACGAGAACCTCAAGTTTAACAGTCAGAAGCAGCAGAAAATCAATCTCTATAACTAATTTTTGCAAATTGCTAATTCGATCAAACGTAGATGTCAAAAGAGCAGTTTCAAATGATCAATTGTTAAATCGATCAATGATTAACCAGCTCTGATACCATTTGACAGGATCTAAGCCTCTAGTTTGATCAATTAGGTTGTATTCGCAGCGGATTTAGTACAAGAATTAGAACAAACAAGCAAGAACACAATAGATTTAACAATAAAACAGTAAGTTATAGAGAAAGATGGAAGTTCTACAAAAGAGAATATTTCATTCAAACATGCTTCGACTGCGGCTGTGATTAGCAGCGGCTACAATTAGGTCATCTTCCTTATATAGGGAAGAATAACCTAATGCTGATGTCACTTGACAGTGACATCAACTGTTATTAACAAACTACTGATAACAGACTAAACTACTGAAGATGTCACAACAGCTGACATCTTCTTACAAAATGCTGTGTCAAATTATTACAAGAATTGAAAAGAAACTACTGAAAAGGTACAACGACTGAAGAACAAGCTCTTCAGTCGTTTACAAACTACTGAACTATAACAGCTAAAGAACAAACTCTTCAGCTGTTGTACAAACTACTTAAAAGGAAAAATACAAACTACTGAAAAAGAAAAACCATCACAACAACTGAAGATAACTTTTTCAGCTGTTGTGACAAACTCTGAAGCTTCAGCACTTGGTCTTCAGACTTTGATCTTCAGATGTTTCATCAGCTGATGACTTCAGTAGTTGTCCAGCTGATGTCTTCAGTCTTTATCTTCAGACTTTGTGAATCAGTTGTTGATCTTCAGTTCTTCAGTTCTTCAGCTGTTGATCTTCAGCACTTGAGTCATCAGTACTTGAAGTCTTCAGTACTTGTATTCTTCAGTACTTCAGACTTCAGTACTTGTGGTCTTCAGTACTTTAGATCTTCAGCTGTTGTTCATCAGTTCTTTGATCTTCAGCTGTTGAGTCTTCAGTCTTTGTCAAACTGCTGATGAAGCCTTCAGCAGTTGTTGTGGTGTCATGTGGGACTTAGAGGTTTTCCTGATCTTGGCTCATTGGTTCTTTTGGTCCAACATCTGATTTCTCAGCAAACTTGGCTACTTGATCATTGGTATTCAAGATGGTGCCAGGATATCCAAATGATCTGAGGAAACCAATAAAAGAAATTGTAATAAATTCAAGAGTTAATTTCTATTTTCCGCATACAAAATATAATACCGCATAAAAAATCGAATGTAACAAATAACACAGTTTACACGAATTGTAATAAATTCAAGAGTTAATTTCAATTTTCCTCCCTAAGGTTTGATAAAAGTAACTATTTCTCTCCAAAAGATTAATAATATCCATTTACCTCAAAATTTTCATAATTTGTTTTAATTTCAAGTCATAAAATTTATTTTTTGGATTTAAATTGAAATAATAATTATATTTTTGCAGTGAAATTGAAACAACTTATAAAGCTTTTGAAGGTAAATTGATTGTTTCTAATTTTTTGGAGGAAAATTGGTATTTTTATCAAATCTTAGAGAGCAAAACCGAATTAACTCTAAATTCAAACATAGTCTTAAGAAGGAACTTGAAGAAAGCTTTGTTTACTTGAATCTTAGACAAACCAAAGGTTTGAGTGCTGGTTGAGGCATGTATTCCATATGATTATCTTAAAACAAATTTCACGTCTTTTCTTAAACAAACACGTCTGTCTCTCAAGGTATAACAACCAAAACAATATGCGTATAACTGGAGATCTCCTTGCACCCAATGTTATATAGGATATGACGGTGACTAGAAAGAGATGGAAACGATGAAGATGATGATGTTAGAAAATAGAAGCAGGAGCATTTCCTTTGGTTTCTAAAGTGGTGTGCTTTTTAATTAACAAAATTTTCTTCTTAACAAGGTACATAACCATGTATATAATACCAGTGACGACTTCAAGAGAGTTATATCAATGGTCATCACGTTAACACTGGGTTAAGTCTAAAATTATTAACCATATAATGCTGAAACGCTTACATAATTTACTTTTGTAGCTGCTGAAATATGCGTTTCAGTAGATAAAAATCAAAAGAAGCAGCAAGTGAAAACTGCCATTCGGCAGATGCCATTTAGTAGGTATGTATCAGCAGTAGCAAGCACACCTGCTGATCAGTAGATGGACTCACCAACACACAACTACTAATCAACAACACTAAACTATACGACTGTTGAACCCTCACCTGATACCTCAAAAAACTAACGTTGCTCTCAAGTGGCTCACAACGATGCAAGTGTTCAAAGTATGCCATCAATGGGTCATATTACGTCAGCAGCCCGCACCCGCACCCACACCCACACCCTTAACCAATCCTGTGCCCGGGTGCAAGACTCATTTGGTAGCCATTGCATGTCTCTAGTCATATAGGAATACATTCCCATAAAAACTCTCACTTATAAATCCAATTTAAGATTTATAAGCCTTCCAATGTGTGACAAGAATCCTTATATGATAAACCACTTCACGGTTTATTTTTTCAGTCCACTAATGTGGACAAAATAACCATCTCCACTTATTATATCAACTTTGAGCATCGAATTCTAATTTATTTTACCTTTGTTTTGAACACGATTTCATTTATTGTGATCTTCTCACATAAAAGAATACAAACGCACTAACAAATATCATTTTATTAACATATATAAATAATTGTTAATGTCCAAAACAAGTGAAATCCATATTATTTACTAAAAGTTCCAAAAACTGACAAACATTCCATTCTCTTTAATTTGAGTATGTTATTGCTACATAGTATAGTTTTTATTAAAAAAATGACATATTGTGTTTCCTGTCGTATTATGCAGCCACCCCTCTAGCATGTATATACATGTGTAAATATTTAATTATACAAGTTTACAAAATAGGATATATATTTTTTTATGAAAGATCACCTCAAAGAATAGGCACGTGAGGTAAATAGTGGGAAGACAGGTATAGAATCATTAGATTTCAGTTCTTAATAGGCTTGCTTTTCCTTGCACGCCACACTACATCCATCCCACTAAACATACACCTTTTTGTCACTTGCTTCCAAACTAGAATTAATTTTCTAAATTATTCACCACAAAAGACCTTCCAAACATGCGCAAAGTGTAAATGGTACGACTCATTTTAAAAAATAACGCAAGGGTCTCCCAACTCTTGCTTGTAAGTTGAACTTAAATATATATATATATATATATATATATATATATATATATATATATGTATGTATGTATGATATATATGTATACATATGTATGTATATATATGTATGTATATATATGTATGTATATATATATGTATGTATATATATGTATGTATACATATATATATATATGTATGTACATATATATGTATGTATATATATATGTATGTATATATATATATGTATGTATATATATATGTATGTATATATATATGTATGTATGTATGTATATATATATATATATATATAAACAAACAAACAAAAACAAACATACCCAGTATATCCCACTCAAGAGTAGGGTTTGGGAGGGGTAGGTGGTGGCGAGTCTTTCCTCTACCTTGGGGGTAGAGAGACCGCTTCCAAAGAGACCCCCGACTCGAAAGCAAAAGCAATAGCAATAGCAAACAAAAGCAGGCATATTATATAGCATACAACACATACGTATAAGACACATAGAATTTAGGAAAAAAAACATACAACAAAAAACGGCATGTTGCACCTATAAAGGGCAGGTGAGGAATACGTACACAAACAAGGCTACATTTACCCTTCCTACCCACAAATCACACTAAAAGTCCTTAATTTTAATTCTGCGCCTCCACATACTCCTATCCTCGATCATGTGATCAGAGAGGTGCAAGTCTACCATATCTTGTCTAATTACCTCGTCCCAAGTCAACCTAGGTCTTCCTCTACTCCTCCTACCCTCTACGTTGATATTCTCTACTGCTCTAACCGGAGCTGCCATCTGTCTCCTCTTCACGTGCCCGAACCATCTTAGTCTTCCCTCTCTTATTTTATCTGTGATACAAGCGATCTCTAGTCTTTTTCAAAACACCTCGTTTCTTATCCGATCCGTCTTGTCTGCCCACACATCCACCTCAGCATTCGCATTTCTGCGACCTCTATTTGTCTCTCGTGCGATTTCCTTATTGCCCAGCAGTCTGTTCCGTATAGCATAGCTGGGCGTACTGCCACTCTATATAGTTTTCCCTTTTTTTTCCGGAAACCTCTTATCACACAAAATCCCTGATGCTGCTCTCCATTTGCACCATCCTTCTTGAACGCGGTGAGCTACATCGCTGTGTATCTCTCCATCTTCCTGTACGTACGAGCCCAGGTATTTGAACCTAGATGTCTGTGGGACCGTCATACCCTGGATACTAATTTGGTTGTCCTCTTCAGCCTCACCACTAAAGTTACAATGCATGTATTCCGTCGTAGAGCGACTTATCCTTAATCCTTTACGCTCTAGTGCTGCTCTCCACTGTTCTAGCCTCTCGTTAAGCACCCTTTTTGATTCTGATATTAAGACAATATCATCCGTAAACAGCATGCACCACGGGACTGGCTCTTATATAGACCTGGTCATCTCATCCAACACTATTATGAAGAGAAACGGGCTCAATGCCGAACCCTGATGGAGTCCCACTTCCACCGGGAAGAAGTGCGTGTCTCCGACTGGTGATCGCACACATGTTTTTGCCCCGTCATACATATCGTTGATTATTTTGATATACTTCTCTGGTATCCTTTTAAGTCGTAGACTTTCCCAAATGAGTTTACGCAGGACACTGTCACAGGCTTTTTCTAGATCAATGAATACCATATGGAGGTCCCTTTTCCTTTCTCTATATTTCTCCATTATCCTCCTTATGACGTGTATGGCTTTTGTTGTAGAGCGTCCTGACATAAATCCAAATTGATTTATCGCTATCTGAGTTTCGCGTCTAATTCTCGTGTCAATAACTCTCTCCCATAGTTTCATTGTGTGACTTAATAGCTTTATTCCCCTGTAGTTTGCGCAACATTGGACATCTCCTTTTTTCTTATATATGGGGACTATGACACTGTTTCTCCACTGCTTTAGCATCTTCCCGGTTCTAAAGATAATGTTGAATAAGTCTGTTAGCCATTTCAGGCCCTCATCTCCCATGCACTTCCATACTTCAATCGGTATGTTTTCTGGCCCCACCGCCTTAGCTATTCCCATTTTCTTTAGAGCTCTCGTAACTTCGTCGGTTGTGATGCTTCTACAATAACATTTGTTTTGTTGTGTTGTTTGCGTTGTTTTATCAATCTCGCTCTGTTGATTAGGGTTCCTTATGTTGAAAAGGTTATGGAAGTAGGTTTTCCATCTCCCCTTGATGTCTTTCTCCTTTACCAAGACCTTTCCATCCCCAGCCTTTATAAACTTCACCATTCTCAAGTCCTGTCTTCTACTTTCTCTTACGTTGGCAATCTTAAACATGTCATGTTCTCCATCTTTCGTCTCTAGTCGCTTATACATCCTCTCATATATTGT
>CM044004.1:59450792-59615792 GCA_024085815.1 Flaveria linearis | reverse complement strand
GGTTATGAGGCCTAAAGTATTTATATACGTTGATACACTAACTACTTGTTGGATCTAGATTGTATAGGACTAGATCATTTTTGTATAGGCTTAGTACTTGTATCAAGTTTTGTAATTAATATTTGTAACAGTCAAAATATATATATATGTGTTTTGAATCTATAGGTTAACCCCATATATATGTGTGTTGATTTGTGACTTGACAGGGAAAAACAATATACTTGGATGGATTCCTGAAATTGACCAAGTGTAAGAAACATCTACGGATGAACATTATTGTTGATCCTTAGCTATGTTTCTTACAAGATCAAATGACCAAGTGAATGTTCCTGCGGATGATCAAAGGACCATGAAGTGAAGACTCCTACGGAAGAAGGATTTCCTACGGAAGAACAACACTTCTGCGGACGACAAAGCTTCAGCGGAAGAACATTATACTTGTGCGATTGCAAATACCAAGAAGTCAAACAAGTCAACACAATTAATAACAAATCCCAAGAGATTCGGTGTTTCCTTAGCCGACTCAAACCATCTATAAATACGAGTCCTAGGTTTCACATCTCGGAGAACACAATCAATCAATATTACGGCTGTCGAGTTACATCATTGTGCAACCCTAACCGCCGTCACATCAACATCAACATTATTCGATTCACTGAATTCGTTGTTCATAGTCATTCATTATTATTCTTTTGTAATCATTACTTTATAGTTAATGAAATACGTTTGAATAATTATTGATTTCGCATTTATTGTGTTTCTGTGGTTGTGTTCATCATTAATCATTAAACCAATTAAACATCAATTAGTGATAATTCCAGGATCATTAAATTGATTTATTTTAATACTGATAATTTCTGAATTGAGATCGTAGGATTCGCAGGTGGTATCAGAGCCATTGGTGCTCATTGATTTAGATCAATTGATCTATCAGTATTAAAATTGTTTAATTGATTTTCAAACAATTAAATCAACGACTTGTCATTCAGCAACCACTCTCTCATTGCTTGTTTGATTTAGATCTATATTCAAATCAATTGAATACTAGATCTGCGTCTTTGATAGATTTGTCAATTTTAGCATTTAAGTTTTGATTCATCCTTTTGCATTATACATGAGTACTTTTGGTGGAGGATCTTATCAACCGCCAAAGTTGGAAACCAAAGCTGATTTTAAATCCTGGAAGATCAAGTTCAGGAATCATGTGAACTACATAGATTCTGACTTGTGGGAGTCCATCACTCAAGGTCCTTATATTCCACCCACTCTTGGGCCGGATTATAATGACAAGAATCAGCCAATCAGCACTAAGGACTTGCCACCTGATGATGTCAAGAAGGTCAAAGTTGATATTAAAGCATACAACTTGCTTAGTATGGCTTTGCCAGAAGAAATCTTGATCAGGTGTGAGAATTAAAGACAGCAAATTCCCTGTGGAAGATACTTCACACTCTCTGTGAAGGGAGTGATGAGATCCGAAGCATAAGGAAAGACACCCTTAGATCACAATATGAAACTTTTCATCATATTGAGGGTGAATCAATTCCTCAGCAACTCCATAGATTTATGAAACTTGTTACTGAGATGAACATCTTGGAGTTAAAATATACCACTGAGGAACTGAACAAGAAGATGCTCCACACTTTGCCTGAAAGTTGGAAGCAAACAGTCTCCATGTTCAAGAACACCATAGATCTCAAGACAATTGGCCTAGATACATTGGTTGCTAAGGTTGAAGCACTTGAACTGGATGAACAATCAAGAAACAAGAGTGTGAGAACTCATGTCTCACCTTATCACTTCAAGGAAACCAAAAATGCTGGAAGTGCATTTATCTCTAATAATGAAGGTGATAACTCTTGTACTTTGAGTGACGATGAAGAGGAAGTAAGTTTTTATGCATCCAAACCCACTAAGAAATCATCTCAAAGTAAAAATCAAAAGGAAAAGGGAAGATCTGCAGAGAAAAGAGAGACATCAGCAACTGCAAACTCTTCTCAACATAACAAACAGTCAGAACCAATAACTGTGATATTGGATTCTGAAGAACAAAAAGCAGCCTTTGCAGCTTTTAGTTCTAGCTTTCAAGCATATCTTGGAAGTTCACTTACATCAGCAAACATCTGTCAGCAAGACTTGGAGGAACTCCCTCCTGATGTAGTAGAAGAGATGGATCTACAATGGCAGATGGCAATGATTGCTTACAGAGCTAAGCAATATCTGCGGAGAAATAAAAATCTGGCAGCAGCAAGTAAAACATCAAAGATTGGTGTTGATAAGTCAAAAGTCAGATGTTTCAAGTGCAATCTCTATGGTCACTTCTCTAGAGAATGCAACCAACAATCATCTTCGCAGTATCAGCAGCCACAACAACAAAATCAGCAGCAACAACAATATCAGAATCAGCAATCAAACTCTCTAAGATCTCTACAACGACAACCTCAGCTAACATCCCCACCAGCCACAAATACATCAGCAGGACCAAGCAACTCTAAGGAGTCAGGACTGATCATACTTCAGGATGGAACATGTGACTGGAGTTTGTATGAGAAGGAAGTGATAGAGGAGAATCAAGCATTAATGGCGTATATGGAAAACAAAGTTCCTCCTATGGCCAGAGAGGTAAAAGACAGGTTATGTTCATCATCATGTGTTGAGGAAGTTGAACGATATAGAGTCCATGCTCAACAATTGGCTGATAAAGGAAACTATAATTTTGAATGAATCACACTTAAGAGAACAAAAATTATATCAAATCAAAATCAGTACTTTACAAAAAGATTTAGAAAAATATGTTTCTGAAAACTACAGCCTAAAAGCCCAAGTTGAGCATCTGACCACTTCCTTAACAAAATCCATGGCTGATCATGCATCCACTGAAGTGAAACTTCAGAAGTTTCAATTATCATCTCAGCAATATGAGAAGTTGCTAAACTCTCATATTGAATCAAAGAACAGGTCCGGGTTGAGTTATAATGTTGTTGCACCACCTATTAATGATAACTACACACCTTTACCTGATACACACCTTTACCTGAAACAATGACTAACAATTTGTCAAATCATTTTGTGTAAAGCACCAAAATTGACATAAAAAACAGTCATACAAACAATAATGAAACTGAGATGAGTGAAACTGAATCTACTGAATCAGAATCACTTAAACATAATGAATCAGATTTTGATAAATATGATGACTTGGATGATTCTGATGAACATGATACTGATCAATTGAATATTGGTAAGAATGTTCAAGTTGAAACTGGTCTTCCACGAGTTCTTGAAGAATCAAAGTTGCAGTACCCTCCAAAGCAACGAAACATGCTGAAGACTATTTGCAAGAGGATTGCTGAACTGAATGAAGGACTACAAGAACTGAATCTTCACAAGATTGATAGCTGCGGATCAAGTACTGAAGTACCTTTATCATCTTCAGATAAAGGTAAGAAACAAATACCAAACAAGAATCCTCGGAAAGCACAAACTGAGGAATCCGTAGAGCATCTGCGGAAAAAGAATTCTGAAGAATCCGTAGAACATCTGCGGAAAAGAAATCAGAAGAATCCGTAGAACTTCTGTCGAAAAAGAATTCTGAAGAATCCGTAGAACATCTGCGGAAAGCAAAAATTGCCAAGTCCGTAGATCATCTGCGGAAGGCAAAAACTACTGAATCCGCAGAAAAGCAACGGAAGAGAGAAACTGATTCTACGGACGAGGTAAAAAGAGAGACAAACAAACATGCACAGAAAAAGCTAAATATCAAGCAACAAAAGGCAGCCAAAGACAAACAAGCAACAGCTAATGATGCCCCCAACAAAAACAAAAAGAAATCAACTGATGCTTCAGCAAGTGAGAAAAAGAACAATAAAAAGAAGGTTGAATCTGAAGAAAATTTTCAGAAAAATATTGCAAATGGTGTGATATGAAGAATCACAATACTGATGAATGCTATTTCAGCAGCTATTGTTCCATTTGTAATATGAACAATCACATGACTGATGATTGTTTCTTCAACAAACACTGTGCCATATGTGACAAAAATAACCATTCCACTCAGGAATGTTATTTTAATAAGAAGAACAAGAAAAAGAGCAAAAAGAAGTCACAAGTTGCATCATCCGAATCAGATTCTCAATCCTCAGTAAGTGACAAAGAGACAAAGATTCAGAAAGATCAACAAAAGTCAAAGAAAGGCTCATCTGTTGCGGACAAGACTGTGAGGAAGAAAACACCAACACAGGCTAAGACACCTCACAAAAAGGTGGATCTGTCTGATAAACAGACTGAAGTAATTGATGGTTTCTTTGACAACTTTGCAAAAGGAACTCCTATGTCTCAATCAAAGCAGAAAGATGAAGAAACTTTCAAAACTACAGGATCCTCTTCAAAGTTAAGATACCAACCAAAACAAGCCACGTTGAAGAAAGACTCAGATAATCATGAAAACATCCAGAAACCTGAATCATCTTCGACAGAATCATCCTCACCACCATCAGATCAAAAAGAAACAACTAATACTGAAACTTCAAGATTAGTTCATGAAGGAGTAACTATTGTTGACACATCTGGCAAACCCAGGACAATTAAGCCTTGGGTTGTCAATTCTAACTAATTTCCCTTTGTGTGCAGGAACAATCATGGAGAGCTGACAACAAGTGGTATGTTGACAGTGGTTGTTCCAGACATATGACAGGCAACTGTGGACTTCTCCATGACTTCAAACATAAACATGCCTCTTATGTGGCATTTGGTGGGGATAAGAAGGGAGGTAAAATTGTTGGTGAGGGAATGGTAACTAATGGTGTTTTAACATTTGAAAAAGTAAATTACTGTGAAAATTTGCAGTATAATTTACTTAGTGTTTCCCAAATTTGTGATCAAAATTACTTAACACTATTTGATAACACTAACTGTTACATTCTTAAGCCAGGTTTTACAGTTCCAGCAGACTGGATAATTCTTAAAGCATCAAGAAAAGGCAACACATATATCTTGGATATGAACAACACAACACTCACAAATCATGAGACATGCCTGCTGTCTAAATCTTCCGAAGATGAATCTCAACTGTGGCATAGAAGGCTTGTCCATTCCAACATGAAGAACATGAATAAATTGGTGAAAAATGACTTAGTCATTGGATTACCAAAGAAAGAATTTCATTGTTCCAATCATTGTTCTTCATGTTATAAAGGAAAACAACACAGAGTGTCTCATAAATCCAAAACAATCAACACTAACACTACACCACTCAAATTGCTTCACATGGACCTCTTTGGTCCAACCAATGTGCTGAGCATTGGAAAAAGGCAATATTATTTAGTGATAGTTGATGATTTCACTAGATTCACATGGGTCTTTTTCTTAAAACATAAGAGTGAAACATCTGAAACATTAATGGACTTTGTGATCAAGATTGAGAATCAACTTGATTTAAAAGTTAAAATTTTTAGGAGTGATAATGGAACTGAATTTGTTAATGCTGATCTGGATTCTTTCTGCAGGACTAAAGGAATAGCTAGACAATTCAGTGCCCCAAGAACTCCACAACAAAGTGGAGTGGCTGAAAGAAGAAATAGAACACTCATAGAAGCAGCCAGAACAATGCTAGCTGATTCTCAGTTGCCCATTACCTTCTGGGCAGAAGCTGTGAATACAGCTTGCAATGTTCAAAATAGAACATTAATTGTCAAAGAACATAATAAAACACCTTATGAACTCTTATTTGAAAGAAAACCTTTTATAGGATATCTTAGAGCTTTTGGGTGTCATGTGTCTGTTTTGAATACTAAAGAACAATTGGGAAAATTTTCTAAAAAAGCCTATGATGGTTTCTTTGTTGGATATTCCTCCACTTCTAAATCATATAGGGTCTATATTCCAGAAGATAACATAGTTGAAGAGACTCCCAATGTTTCTTTTGATGAATCCATGTTTACTACAAATGTAAAAGGATCATCTTGGTTATTTGATATAGATGCATTAACTGAACCATTTAACACTGGTTATCTGATCAATGCAGGTGCTGCGGATACATGCTATCCATTTGTGCCTCCAAGTTTGAATGAAGTGCCCCTGACAGCTGACCCACCACGGGCACAACTTTCAACTGCACCTCAGCAAGAATCAAGTCAGCAGCATGAAGTTACATCAGTAAATACATCCGCAGATGCATCAGTATCCGCAGATGTAAGTCCTGCCTCAGCTGCTGAACTAAGGGATAAAGAGGTGTTGAATCAACATTCCATGCCTGCAACACAACAATGTTCATCCGTGGATGGTGATGTATCTTCTACGGAAGTACAAAATGCCTCCGTAGATGTTGCAGTTACTCCTGCGGAAGAACAAAATGCTGCTTCCGTAGAACTTCCTGCGGAAGAAGACAATCTAGCAGCAACTGACTCACAAGCCGATCCTAATGACCATGAGCCTTTTGATTACTTCATAGACTCAACTTCTCCGCTGACTCCATCTGCTTCCATAGGATTCTCAAACTTAGAATCCTCAGTTCCAATTGATGCTGTTTCAACAAGAAGAATACACAAGTCTCATCCAACAGACAATATCATTGGAGACATGCATGCTAGAACCACAAGGAGTAAAGGAGGTGTGGCAAACATTTGTTTGTTCACCTGCTTTCTGTCCCAAACAGTTCCTGCAAACATCACAGCTGCTCTAAAGGACAACAGTTGGATCGAGGCTATGCAAGAAGAACTTCAACAATTCAGAAAACAGAAGGTGTGGACTCTTGTAGACTTGCCTAAAGGTCAACATCCAATTGGAACAAGGTGGCTCTTCAAAAACAAGCTGGATGACAGGGGTATAATCGTGAGAAACAAAGCTAGGCTTATTGCTCAATGGTATACTCAGGAAGAGGGGATCGACTATGATGAAGTCTTTGCTCCAGTTGCAAGGATTGAAGCCATACGAGTCTTCCTAGCTTATGCCTCATTCAAGAAGTTCACAGTCTATCAGATGGATGTGAAGTGTGCTTTCCTTTATGAGAAAATTGATGAAGAAGTCTATGTGGCTCAACCCCTGGATTTGAAGATCCTGATTATCCACAAAGAGTATACAAGCTTGATAAAGCTTTGTATGTGTCAAGCTTGTATGGTCTTCATCAAGCACCAAGAAAGTGGTAGACACACTGTCATCCTTCCTGCTGAAGAATGGCTACAAGAGAGGAACAATTGATCAGACACTGTTCCTTAAACATGAACATCAAGATCTTTTGGTGGTTCAAATATATGTTGATGACATAATATTTGGATCAACCAACAAGAAGCTATGTCAAAGCTTTGAAGACTTAATGAAATATGAATTTCAGATGAGCTCCATGGGAGAATTGACATTCTTCCTTGGCTTACAAGTTCATCAGAAACCAGATGGCATTTTCATCAATCAAGAAAAGTACATTCATCAAATTTTGAAGAAGTACAATCTTGCTGATTCCACTTCATGCAAGACACCAGCATCAACAATAGACAAGATTGTGCCTGACCCTGCTGGAAAATCCGTAGATCAAATATTGTATAGATCAATGATAGGTTCTTTAATGTACTTAACTGCCAGTAGACCTGACATAATGTTTGTTGTTTGTGTCTGTGCCAGGTATCAATCAGACCCAAAGGAGTCCCATCTGAATGCTGTGAAGAGAATTTTCAGATATCTGAAAGGCAAACCTGCATTAGGACTTTGGTATCCCAAAGATGGAGATTTTAGCCTCTACTCCTATTCAGATAGTGACTATGGAGGGTGCAATAACAACAGAAAATCCACAACTGGTGGATGTCAGTTTCTAGGACCACGACTTGTTTCTTGGCAGTGCAAGAAGCAAACAAATGTATCTGTATCCACAGCTGAAGCAGAGTACATAGCTGCTTCAGCCGGTTGCTCTCAAGTACTTTGGTTGCAAAACCAATTACTTGATTATGGTTACAATTTCCTTCACACACCAATTCATATTGATAATTCAGCTGCTATGTTTATAACTGCTAATCCAGTTCAACATAGTAAAACTAAACACATCGAAATTAGATACCATTTTCTGAGAGACTGCTCAGAAAAGGGTCTAATCAAGTTAGTCAAAGTAGACACAACCAATCAGCTTGCTGATTTGTTCACTAAAGCATTTGATTCTGTTAGATTTAATTTTCTGATAAAATCTTTAGGGATGATTAACTTAGAATAAATCAATAAAAGCATATGATTGACTTTGTGTAGAGTAATAGTTAGGGATAATTTAAGTGTCTGATAGACCATCGGTGCATGCATTATATATGGGAAATGATAGTAAACTATGCTTGGTTTTTAAACAAAAACTCAAACTGACTTATATCATACTGATATGTGAGTAGGTTCATCTTGAGTGAAAACAAAGCTAGGAACATGCAAACTAAAAGATTCCGGTAATTGTCTGTGGGGATTCCATTTGAGAATCAGGAAGGTATGCTCTCTCCTGCTATGATCAAATCACTTACACAAGCACACTATGTAAAATACTTTATAATCTTCTATCTTTGCAAAGTCATATTCCCTCTGTTTTATGTAAACAAAGACCTGGGGATATGCTCCAAGAGTATGATCTTCATTCTCCCTCTGTTTTGTGTAAACAAATGTCACACCCCAACCTTGACGGCGGAATCGTCGAGGTGTGAGGGATAAGATTGTTCACAGCCACATAACGCTATGTTTAAATGTAAATAATCAAATTAATAGTTTCGACAGGAATTACAAACATAAGTCTCAATCACGAAATACATTCAAACAATAATCAAAACATAACATAACATTTCATTTATTTATCTAGGTCCACGTCCTAGTTTTATTGCAAGCTTCAAAAGACCACTTTAAACTTGGGGGTTACCTGAAACATGATAAAAATAAAAGGTCAACTAAAAATAGTTGGTGAGTTTCCAATGTTTTCATACATAATATGAAAAAATTATAAGTTGCAATTCGTGTCATAGGTTATAAGCTAGTAAGGTTATAGAACACATATCTTCACAATTAAACCTCGACTTGATTACAAGTATATAAGATTGACTAAGTGTATTTGGTTCCCTAGTGCACAAGCATACGGCTCCTAGGAGTCGGCAATACATCGACTTTAGCACCAAATAGGCTTGTCAGGCCCAAAGATCTAAGACGTCGCCAGGCTAGCAATAGTTAATGATTGTAACAAACTATGTATCTCATATAATCGCTTACAACATACAAATAACCATGACAAGATATAAAGATGAATTGCAAGTGCTTTACAAGTCTCAAACGTTTATAAGTGTGTAATGTATAAATATCATGTTTCACCCCAAAATGGTGTGAAATAAAGTAAAAGGGGGCAAGGAAAACTCACTTGTCAAATAAGTATATAATGACGATTAATAAGAATAATAGTAGGCGTCGTTCCAACGTGAATCGTTACAAAGCACCTAAATATGTAAATATATATTCACAAGGTTAAGTCTTAATAATAAGCTTTAATGTTTTAACGTGAACTAGGGTTTCAATTTGGAATTGTGAGGTTTTGTCGAGTAATTAAATTTATAAAGTAATTATTCGCGTTTCGATCCATTAGGAGAATTTCATATATGTGTTTTAGTATTTTAAGAATGAATTTTAAGTATAAAAATTGATAAGGTTTAATATATAAAACTTTATAATTATTTAAGATTAATTGGAATAACGTTTTGATTAATAACGAATTATTAATCTAACCTTTAGTTAGTATATTTTATAAGAGAATAATATTTTAGAATGATTTATGAAATTATAAAATATATAATTTCTACAAACTTTTATTATTTATTATTTAAGACAAATAATTATTTATTATTTGAAACAATAATAATTAATAACTAAAACATGAAAATACTCCAATTGTAATGTTTTGTTAAGATAAACAAATTTTAAAGTCTATTTTATAAGTTATTTAACTAGTTTTATTATTTGTTTTAATAAAATAAAATCAAATATTAATATATTTTAAGAAATAAATTTGCAGAAATCAGTTTGATGTAAAGAAAAATATTTAAAGTTTATAAAATTTATTTTTATAATTTTTAAGGATTTTTCTGAAATTTTAAGAGGTTTAAAAGGCATTAAAAAAATAGTTGGAGGTAGCCGGGTTCGAACCCGGGACCTCCAACACATACACATACCCAACTACCAGTGAACCAAAGGCCGTGGCTGCATTAGTTCATGGTTTTTAAATCCTTTAGACAGGTTTCAAGGAACTCCCCCCAAATCCAAGAACCCTAGAAACGATTTGGGTCAAATTGACCCTTGATTTGATGTTGTTAACGAATATAACCATAGGGCTTTTGTTCCCTATGGTTAAACGAACAAGATGATTATCAAATTACCTACTGTTTCAATGGAATTTGATGGTTGTAGGTCGAAGGTGGTCGCGACTGAGTTGAAACCGATTCGAGATGCAAACGATGATAATAATCGAATTAACTTGGCAGGAAGCTTCGTGTGATGACCTCAATGCAAAGCCCTCTGCCAATTTGGTCTCAAGTTTCTTGAAAGATGGTCCTCGACTACTTGTAGGTTCGCGGCAGGGGAGTCGATCGAAGGGAGTGTTTTCAATTGTTTTGAACGAAATTGAAGTCACAGGAGCGTTATAATAGATCTTAAGTGTGTTAGTGCGATTTCAATTTGATTATTAAAGTTCATAATGCGATCTGAGCTCTGTAAAAGTTGTCGACATCGCGTGGAGAGGAACAGAGGTTGAATCGCACTTAGATTTCAAATTAAACTATAGTCACGCGTTCGAATCTTGCACATGAGGCTGTCAGGGTGTTTGTTTTGATTTAAAATAGGGTAAATTGGCCGCTGCGGGCTCGCCGGAGTTCGGTGGCCGGCGGCGAGTGTCCGGCGGGGGAAAGGGGGATGTTTGAATGATTTACAAAATGGTCCCTGCACTTTCAATCTCTTATCATTTTATGTTATAACTCTTTATTCAAGTTTTCAAAATTACAATACGACCCCCTACACTTTAATTCTAAGTTTTAGTATTATTATTATTATTATTATTATTATTATTATTATTATTATTATTATTATTATTATTATTATTATTATTATTATTATTTTATTATTATATTCCATTAACATTATGGTTACTATTTTTATAATTACATTAGTATTATTATTACTATTATTATTATTATTGTTATTATTAGTTACTATTATTATTATTATTATTATTTGTAATTAGCTATCAATATTTTATATATTATTATTATTATTATTATTATTATTATTATTATTATTAATTATTATTATTTATTATTAGCAAAACTAACTTTAAATCAATTCAAAATTACAAGATGTTACAGTCTCCCCAACTTGAAAGAATTTCGTCCCGAAATTAAAAATAAAACTATGCGAATAGATACGGGTATTTCTTCTTCATGTGCTCCTCACGTTCCCAAGTAAATTCAGCGCCACGCTTATTCTCCCAACGAACCTTGACGATTGGGGTTGTGGTGGTTCTAGTCTTCTTCATAATGCGATCCATAACTTCAACGAGTTTCTCGACAAAGTGTAATGACTCGTCGATCTGGATGTCATCCAACAGGACATGCAGACCTTCGTCAGCCAGACACTTCCTCAAATTCGAAACATGGAACACAGGATGAATTCCACTAAGGTCGGAAGGTAATTCCAGTTTGTAAGCCACTTTCCCAATCCTTTTCAGAATTTTGAAAGGTCCTACAAATCTTGGAGCAAGTTTACCCTTTCTTCCAAAGCGAACAACACCCTTCCACGGTGAAACCTTAAGAAGAACCATCTCCCCAACTTGGAATTCCAATGGCTTACGTCGCTTATCAGCATAGCTCTTTTGTCGACTTCTTGCCACTTCAAGGTTCTTTCGGATGATAGAAACTTTATCGGTCGTCTCTTGTATGAGTTCAGGACCAGTGATGAGGTTTTCACCAATGTCGGTCCAGCAGATCGGTGAACGACATTTTCGACCATAAAGTGCCTCGAATGGTGCCATCTTGATACTCGAGTGATAACTATTGTTATACGAAAATTCCGCAAGCGATAGATGCGTATCCCAATCACCACCAAAGTCAAGGACACACATGCGTAGCAAATCCTCCAGGGTTTGGATCGTCCGCTCGGTTTGACCATCAGTTTGAGGATGGTAAGCCGTGCTTAGATCTAGTTGTGTACCCAAGAGTTCTTGCATAGACGTCCAAAAATGCGAAGTGAAACGAGCGTCACGGTCGGATATGATGTGAAGAGGCACCCCATGACGACTTATAATTTCATCAACGTATATACGAGCCAACCTTGATGTCTTGTAAGTGTCACGTATGGGTATAAAATGTGCCGATTTGGTCAATCGGTCAACGATCACCCATATGCTATCATGTCCTCGAGAGGTTCGGGGTAGTTTAGTTATGAAGTCCATGGATATGTGTTCCCACTTCCACATAGGAATCTCGGGTTGTTCAAGTAACCCACTTGGACGTTGATGTTCGGCTTTAACCTTCGTACACGTGAGGCACTTAGCTACATAGGTCGCTATGTCTTTCTTCATTCCAGGCCACCAATATTGACCACGCAGGTCCATGTACATTTTATCGGAGCCAGGATGAATAGAATAACGAGTTTGATGAGCTTCGTCCATGACAAGGGTACGAAGATTATCACGATTTGGAACCCAAATTCGATTCGCGGAGTACAGCAACCCATTAGGTTTCGTCTCCAGTTGAGTTAGAAGGTTATGCTCCAGTTCATCCTTCATCCTTCCTTCTTGTTGAGTCATTTGTTGAGCCTCCAAGATACTAGACTCGATGTCACTATCTATTCTCAAATTTTGTAGCAGTACGGTAGCCTTGTTGACATCTAGTCGAATTTCAGTATCGAATCTTCTCAAAGCATCAAACCACTGTCGTCGATCGCGAATCTCTTGAAACGAGGTCATCTTGTTATGGACTTTACGACTTAGTGCATCGGCTATGACATTTGCCTTCCCAGGGTGGTAACGAATGTCACAGTCATAATCATTAATCAACTCAACCCAACGACGTTGTCTCATATTGAGATCTTTTTGAGTAAAAACGTGTTGAAGGCTTTTGTGATCGGTGTAGACTATACATTTCGTACCATAAAGGTAATGCCTCCAGATCTTCAAGGCAAAAACAACAGCACCAAGCTCGAGATCGTGGGTTGTGTAATTCACCTCGTGAACCTTCAATTGTCTTGATGCATATGCTATGACCTTTCCTCGTTGCATAAGAACGCAACCAAGGCCTTGTTTTGATGCATCACAATATACGGTGAAATCTTCGTTTCCATCGGTAGGGTCAAGATAGGGGCATTGCACAGTTTGTGTTTTAACGCTTCAAAAGCTTCTTCTTGTTCGGGCCCCCACTCGAATGGTTTATTCTTTTGTGTCAAGGAAGTGAGTGGCTTCGCGATCCTTGGAAAGTTGGCGATGAATCGCCGGTAATAACCAGCAAGACCAAGGAAAGAACGAATCTCGGTCGGAGTCGTGGGAGCACACCAATTCTTCACAGCTTCCACCTTTGCAGGGTCAACGTGAATTCCTTGGCTATTCACCACGTGTCCTAGAAATTGAACTTCCTCGAGCCAGAAATCACACCTAGAGAACTTCGCGTACAGTTGTTCATTCTTCAACAGATCGAGGATTTGACGGAGATGAAGTTCATGATCGGAACGGGACTTGGAATAAATGAGAATGTCGTCGATGAAAACGATGACAAATTTGTCTAGGTATGGATTGCACACCCGGTTCATAAGATCCATGAAGACCGCAGGAGCATTTGTTAAGCCGAAAGGCATAACCGTAAACTCGTAGTGTCCATAACGAGTACGAAACGCGGTCTTTGGGATGTCATCGTCATGGACTCGTAATTGATGATATCCAGAACGTAGATCAATCTTCGAGAATATAGCAGCTTCTTGAAGTTGATCGAACAGGTCGTCGATACGAGGAAGAGGATACCGGTTCTTGATGGTCAACTTGTTGAGCTCCCGGTAATCGATACACATACGGAATGACCCATCTTTCTTCTTTACAAATAAGACAGATGCACCCCAAGGAGAAGAACTAGGGCGAATGAAACCTTTATCAGTCAATTCTTGAAGTTGACTAGAGAGTTCTTGCATTTCCGATGGTGCAAGCCGATATGGTGACTTAGCCACGGGGTTTGCTCCCGGTATCAAGTCAATTTTAAACTCGACTTCACGTACGGGAGGTAAACCGCTAAGGTCATCGGGAAATACTTCAGGAAAGTCTCGTACGATAGGGACATCCTTAAGTTCTTTCCCTTTGACTTTTGTGTTGACCACGTAAGCTAAGAAGGCCATATATTTCTTGGTTAAGCACTTTCGGGCTTGAGTGCAAGACATGAGTTTAAGTCTTTGGGATGGTTTCTCGCCAAACACTTTCAAAGTATCCCTAGATGGTAACGGTATACGGATACACTTCTCAAAGCAAACGATCTCGGCATGGTGTTTGGCTAGCCAATCCATACCAATGATGACATCGAAGCTTCCAAGTTCCATAGGAATAAGATCAATAGAGAATTCGTGTTTGTTAAGGCTTATGATGCAATCACGTATTATGGCGTCAACGACAATAGATTTCCCATCGGCGACTTCGACCGTGTAGGGTCTTTTCAGATTAATACATGGTTTAGAAAGTATGGGCTCGAATTCTAACGACACGAAACTCTTATCCGCACCCGAATCAAATAATACAGATGCATAATGATCATTCACAAGATACATACCTGTTTGGTAAAAATTCTATTATTGAATACGTTGAATACAAAGATAGAAACATCAATAGTACAAGAAATGATTTAAACGGGGTTCAACGTCGTACCATTCACAACGTCATTGCTGACTTGTGCTTGGTTAGCGTTGATATTGAAAGCACGTCCTCGAGCTGGTGGCACATTACCCACAGGGCGAGGGCATTGTGGACGGAAATGACCAGGTTCTCCACAATTGTAGCAAACACGGTTGTGACCATGGCGGCGTTGTTAGGCGCACGGTGACAAGTTGCCACCCAGTGACCATATTTACCACATAAGGTACAGATACGGCATGGTTGATTCCCCGGATGATGATATCTACACGTGTTGCACATAGGTTGCGGGCCAGCATAGGCTCTAGCCCCAGGCACTTGTGCCACAGGTGCAGCGGTAGGTACAAGTTGTTTTTGGGGTTGTTTGGTTGCAGCCACAGCATAGTTGTGTGCCGGTGTAAACTTGCGCTTCTTGTTGTTGTTGTTGTTGTTGGACGGTTCAGCTTTGGTCTCCTTAATGTCCTCACTAGCCATCTTTTCCACCTTCTTTGCACCTTTCACAGACATGGTGCCTGCTCGAATATGGTTCTCGGTGAGTTGAGCGGTGATAGTAATGGCTTCTTCTAAAGTTGTGGGTTGGCTACCCACTACAGCATCTTGAAATTTGGGTGGTACACCCTTAATGAATTTCTCGATGTTGCGGGGAACGGTATCGACCATGTGAGGCAGTAATAAACTCAACTCATGATGCCTAGTTGAGTAGGCCAAATGATCACCATCGTTTTGCTTCAAATTCCAGAATTTTTCTTCCAGCTTTTGCAATTCACTTCTCGGGCAGAACTTCGCGATGGCGATGTTCTTGAACTCATCCCAAGAGAGTGCCAAAATAGCATCCGCCCCTCGGTTTCTTTTCTCGCTATTCCACCAGGTAAGTGCCCTTTGTTGAAGCATACTAGTGGCATAACGGACTTTGAGTGCTTCGGGACACTCACAATTGGCAAAGGTGTTTTCCATGCTTTCGAACCATTCAAGAAGACCAGTGGCTCCTTCCTTGCCACTAAAGCTAGTGGGCTTGCAAGAGCTAAAGTGCTTGAAAGTGCAAGTTTGGTTGTTGCGCACTTTGTTTGCACTATTCTCTCCTTGACCATTTCCATTGTTGCTAGAGTTGGTCATCAAAGTGCTATTGAGTTCAGCAACCATGGTCGAAATGACAACAGCCATCTGTCGAGCAATCATGGCGGCTAGCTTACGATCGGAACTTCTACGCCTTCCAAGTTGACGAGACATGCTGGACATACTAAAAGTGAGTTAGTTACGGGAATGAGGGTAACAAGGATAGTAGTTTAGACAAAGGCAAGCTAAAGTTTGTAAGGTACACGGAATGGTTCCATTTGGTAACGCATTACCATTTGGAACCGTGGACACGTCAAGGTAAATTGACTCATTTGCCTTAGAGATTTGTGTATTTTGACCATAGTTTATCACTCATCCCAGAAATCCCCAGGTAGCGTAACGGGCCCTTCAATGAGATTTATACGAATACGCTTTCCTTAGCCCGAAGGCTTTTTGCCAGGAAATCCAGAATACAGGTGTCTATGTGTCACACAATATTTCTTAGGTTCATGAAATCAAAACCTCGATGAGATTTATATAGATTAGACATAACGTCTAAAGATCCAAGTCATAAGCATAAGTATACGATTCCACGTGTCGTCGAGAATAAGATTAAGAAGTTTCATGTTCGGGGAGAGTCTAAGAGTCAAATGTAAGTTTTGGGAGACATGTAGAAATGTTTAGGCAATCCTATGCTAAGGCATCAAATTGCACATAAGGGAACATAACATTATGTAGCATGCAAACCATATACTTTAAAAGATAGAAATATAACTCTATATGGTTCATGCATATGCTATAGTCTAGGTCACCATTTCTAATAACCTAATTCCCTATAGTTACGGGCTCTGATACCAATCTGTCACACCCCAACCTTGACGGCGGAATCGTCGAGGTGTGAGGGATAAGATTGTTCACAGCCACATAACGCTATGTTTAAATGTAAATAATCAAATTAGTAGTTTCGACTGGAATTACAAACATAAGTCTCAATCACGAAATACATTCAAACAATAATCAAAACATAACATAACATTTCATTTATTTATCTAGGTCCACGTCCTAGTTTTATTGCAAGCTTCAAAAGACCACTTTAAACTTGGGGGTTACCTGAAACATGATAAAAATAAAAGGTCAACTAAAAATAGTTGGTGAGTTTCCAATGTTTTCATACATAATATGAAAAAAATTATAAGTTGCAATTCGTGTCATAGGTTATAAGCTAGTAAGGTTATAGAACACATATCTTCACAATCAAACCTTGACTTGATTACAAGTATATAAGATTGGCTAAGTGTATTTGGTTCCCTAGTGCACAAGCATACGGCTCCTAGGAGTCGGCAATACATCGACTTTAGCACCAAATAGGCTTGTCAGGCCCAAAGATCTAAGACGTCGCCAGGCTAGCAATAGTTAATGATTGTAACAAACTATGTATCTCATATAATCGCTTACAACATACAAATAACCATGACAAGATATAAAGATGAATTGCAAGTGCTTTACAAGTCTCAAACGTTTATAAGTGTGTAATGTATAAATATCATGTTTCACCCCAAAATGGTGTGAAATAAAGTAAAAGGGGGCAAGGAAAACTCACTTGTCAAATAAGTATATAATGACGATTAATAAGAATAATAGTAGGCGTCGTTCCAACGTGAATCGTTACAAAGCACCTAAATATGTAAATATATATTCACAAGGTTAAAGTCTTAATAATAAGCTTTAATGTTTTAACGTGAACTAGGGTTTTAATTTGGAATTGTGAGGTTTTGTCGAGTAATTAAATTTATAAAGTAATTATTCGCGTTTCGATCCATTAGGAGAATTTCAAATATGTGTTTTAGTATTTTAAGAATGAATTTTAAGTATAAAAATTGATAAGGTTTAATATATATAAAACTTTATAATTTTTAAGATTAATTGGAATAACGTTTTGATTAATAACGAATTATTAATCTAACCTTTAGTTAGTATATTTTATAAGAGAATAATATTTTAGAATGATTTATGAAATTATAAAATATATAATTTCTACAAACTTTTATTATTTATTATTTAAGACAAATAATTATTTATTATTTGAAACAATAATAATTAATAACTAAAACATGAAATACTCCAATTGTAATGTTTTGTTAAGATAAACAAATTTTAAAGTCTATTTTATAAGTTATTTAACTAGTTTTATTATTTGTTTTAATAAAATAAAATCAAATATTAATATATTTTAAGAAATAAATTTGCAGAAATCGGTTTGATGTAAAGAAAAATATTTAAAGTTTATAAAATTTATTTTTATAATTTTTAAGGATTTTTCTGAAATTTTAAGAGGTTTAAAAGGCATTAAAAAAAATAGTTGGAGGTAGCCGGGTTCGAACCCGGGACCTCCAACACATACACATACCCAACTACCAGTGAACCAAAGGCCGTGGCCGTATTAGTTCATGGTTTTTAAATCCTTTAGACAGGTTTCAAGGAACTCCCCCCCAAATCCAAGAACCCTAGAAACGATTTGGGTCAAATTGACCCTTGATTTGATGTTGTTAACGAATATAACCATAGGGCTTTTGTTCCCTATGGTTAAACGAACAAGATGATTATCAAATTACCTACTGTTTTAATGGAATTTGATGGTTGTAGGTCGAAGGTGGTCGCGACTGAGTTGAAACCGATTCGAGATGCAAACGATGATAATAATCGAATTAACTTGGCAGGAAGCTTCGTGTGATGACCTCAATGCAAAGCCCTCTGCCAATTTGGTCTCAAGTTTCTTGAAAGATGGTCCTCGACTACTTGCAGGTTCGCGGCAGGGGAGTCGATCGAAGGGAGTGTTTTCAATTGTTTTGAACGAAATTGAAGTCACAGGAGCGTTATAATAGATCTTAAGTGTGTTAGTGCGATTTCAATTTGATTATTAAAGTTCATAATGCGATCTGAGCTCTGTAAAAGTTGTCGACATCGCTTGGAGAGGAACAGAGGTTGAATCGCACTTAGATTTCAAATTAAACTATAGTCACGCGTTCGAATCTTGCACATGAGGCTGTCAGGGTGTTTGTTTTGATTTAAAATAGGGTAAATTGGCCGCTGCGGGCTCGCCGGAGTTCGGTGGCCGCGGCGAGTGTCCGGCGGGGGAAAGGGGGGATGTTTGAATGATTTACAAAATGGTCCCTGCACTTTCAATCTCTTATCATTTTATGTTATAACTCTTTATTCAAGTTTTCAAAATTACAATACGACCCCCTGCACTTTAATTCTAAGTTTTATTATTATTATTATTATTATTATTATTATTATTATTATTATTATTATTATTATTATTATCATTATTTGTATTATTATTTCCATTAACATTATGGTTACTATTTTTATAATTACATTAGTATTATTATTACTATTATTATTAGTTATTATTGTTATTATTATTAGTTACTATTATTATTATTATTATTATTATTTGTAATTAGCTATCAATATTTTTATTATTATTTTTATTATTATTATTATTATTATTATTATTATTATTAATTTATTATTTATTATTAGCAAAACTAACTTTAAATCAATTCAAAATTACAAGATGTTACAACAAAGACCTGGGTTAAGTTCACCTCTGTTTTACGAAAGTAAAGACCTGGTGACTATGAAGATCATATCTCAGCTCTAAAAAGAATCACTTGTGCTTAATTGTACATCAATTCAAAGAGCTTCAACATCAAAGCATTCATGAGATAGTAATATGTCTCAAGATAGAACTTATAACTTAATGTACATAGTCATTAAGTGTGAAAGGTAGTGATTTGCCTCACCTACGGAAGACATACTCTAATGAAAATTGACTGTGGAACTCATGATAGTTACTGATTAACAAAGTTCACAACATGATAAGTAGCATGCCTAGTTGATACATTACTCATGTATGAATTTAAGTGGATCTATATACTTACAATCAAGTGTGTACTGAATCAACTATTTAACATCAGCAGAAGCCAAATCATAGTATGATCCCTTTCTATATATATGCATGCATGTAATTGTTTTAGCCAGATGTTTAAATTGTCCTCTTAACTGATTTTCTCTCACTTAGACTGTCATATGCCTGTCATGCCTGTTTACAATTATGATAAATGCAACAGTCTAACATTTCTCACAAATTTAGGGGGAGTAGTTCATGCATGAAAAACAATAAAAAGCTGACAATTGATTTAATTTACTTTGAAGGAATTGGAACTTGAGCACTAACTTGAATGCAGGAAACAAGACACTTGCTTTCTTGTACTTAATTGCCATGCAAATGAAGTCAATAATGTCCAACATCAACAATTGAGTCTATTCAGTAGACATCATACATTTAAAGTTTTTAAAACTTTATGTTCCGAAGAAGTTTCAGTAATACTTCTCATCCGTTGAAGTAACAGTGAAATTTCTGCATCCGCAGAAGTCTCAGTAATACCTCTCATCCGTAGAAGTATTATGTGATTTCTGATTCAGCAGCAAAACAAATGGTGTTTGAACTTATACATCCACAGTTGTTAAGACATCCGCAGATGTTAAGGTTCCGCAGATGTTAGGACATCCGCAGATGTTAAGGTTCCGCAGATGTTCTGCGGAAGAAGTAATGCACTCTAAACTTGGTATGCGGAAAGGAATAAATGTGAGCGGGCCCAACATAATTAATAAAAGAAATTAATGTGTTCGCCTATAAATAAGGTTTCTGACTCTTAGAGCTCATTTTTATAGAGCACTTTTACACTTTTAACCTAGAAAATCGCCCACTTTCCCTCTCTTTCAAACTTTCAAAAAATAAAAATCCGTTCCAAGAAAAATCTATCAACATTATCCAGTAATCGATTACCGTTACTGCGAAGGTAAATCATGTCCTAAACAACAGTACGGAACTGGTTAATCGGTTATTGCCATTAAAACGATTCAACTGCATGTATGCTAACTCGATTTTCTTTACAGATGGCAAACAGATTCGCAAAAGAGCACAACGTGTGCGTGTTCTTAAACGCTGATGATCCTGCAGTGGAAGGATGTCGAGATATCATAAGATATCTTCGACGATCCAGGCTCTTCTACGCCTTGACGGCCGAGCCTGTGATCCATCAGGCTCACATAATCGACTTCTGGAACTCAGCACGGGTCGAACAACAAGGTGATGATGAAGTGATTGCCGCTGAGATTCTGAATGAGCGTGTTAGAATCACTGAAAGCACATTCCGAAGATGTCTGGAATTGGGTGATAGAGAGATAGGGCACCCCGATGTATTCGAGAATGAATACATTGAGAAGGTATTCAACCTGATGGGGTACGATGGTGATTACGAGAAAGGGGAGATCAAAAAGGGTAGGCTGTGCAAACCGTACAGATTCTTATGCCATACCTACCTAAAGTGCATGTCAAATAGGAAGTCGGGGCTCGATAGATTTTCTCGGCACATATCATCTGCAATCATTGGGATATTCGAGGGGAGAACTTATAACTACGCCAAATACATCTTCAACTGTCTGAGTGAACAAGTCAAACTTCAGAAGAATGACAAGATGTATATGTTCCCAAGATTCCTACAACTTGTGATCAACTCAGAACTTCCAAGGTTGGACAGAGTTGGCGATGTGTTTGTGCAAGCACACTTGGGCAAATCTGTGCTGAACAAACTTAGTGGGAAGTACTAGGGTGAAGACATGCCAATGTTCGCCCACGTAGTGGATGCCCAAGCAGACCTGCCACAAGAGTTGATTTGGGCAGATGAATCAGAGTCATCTGCTGATTCTGCACAAGCGTCACATTCACCACTCAAAACACCACCACACCAACACCACTCACCTATCCAAACTCCACCACTCCATCATCAATCACCTATCCAAACACCCCCTCATCAATCACAATCACCAGCAAGCATCAACACCCAACCGATATCCCCAATTCACCACCATGAATCACCTCTGCTGATATCCTCATCTTCTACCAAAAACACTCAGCCAATATCTCCCTACCAACAACAATCACCATCACAGTCTCATTCATCATCACATCACACACAACCTTTCTCTCCACTACAAATTCAATCCCCTGTACAACCCCCACCAGAATCACAAAACACCTATCACCGGAAAGTGCTAGCACTGAACCTTGTGAGATAACTGAGTCTGTACACTCTGTACACTCAGGAGACACTGAGATATTATCTCAAGCTAGCACTGTTCCTTTCTTACCCACACACACAGAAGAACAAGTGTCATCAGCACATACTGAGCCCATAACTTCATTGAAAGATGATCAAACTGCTGATGAGCACGGGGAAGTACAAGGATCTGCTGAGGATGTCATTGCATACCATGAAGATGACTTAAGTGACAAAGACATTCCTGTCAGCAAAAGCTTTTTGGTTGCTGAGTACAACAAGTTAGTACTCAAATCAAATAAGCGAAAACAAAGGATACAAGAGCTGAAAGGTATAATTCAAGAGAAAGATGAAGAGTTAATGAAGAGAGATGCAAGGCTGAAAAGGCTGAGAGAGGATGCTCTAAGCAACAATGAAGTGATTGATGCATTGTTGAAAAGAGAACAAGAGTTGGAGGCATCTTTAAAAACTGAGCAAAATGATAAAGCTAAACTGATCAAACAGAAAGATGTAGAAATAGAAGAGCTGAAAAAGAAGATATCTGCTCTAAAAACAAAAGAGGCCCCTAATGTTGATCAATCAAAACAGTCAGCTGAAGCCTCTAAGCAACTGATTTCATAGTCCCGGAAAAGAAAATACTTTGGAGCAATCAGAAAGAAACCAGAAGATGAAAGCTCACCAAAAAGACAAAAACTTCCATCCCCTGCACCTACACCTTCAGTAGATGTGTCTACTGTGAAGGTATCATCCGGAGATGATGATGATAGTGAGAAAGAGTGGGAGGAGCTGACAAGAATGGAGTCCCCCACTGGTGAAAAGGGAGGAAAGGCTGATGATCTTCTAACAACAGCAGACATCATGGAAGAGAGGCCTGATTCTAGCATGTTCATGACCCTCATCAACCATGGTTTTCCATATGACATTGTTGAGAGGATGAACACATCTGAAATGAAGAATGCACTGAAAGAGTTTGAGTTTGCAAGGTTCATAATCCCAAACTGTGATTATGAAGCCTTTACTGTATTTCAGTCATTGGAGAAGATTAAAAAGGATCTGGGCCACTGTGACACAGCCAAACTTACCAAGTACAATATGACTTGCTGGTTACAGGGCCACAACTACAAACCGCATGAGCTTAAAGGCAGAACCACTGGAGAATTGCAGAGGATGATGGAGTATGTGATGAAGGTGGAATTAGAAACTGGTGTCAAGTTCAGAACCACTGCTCCACATCCAAAAGAACAACAAAGTAAACTTGCTGCTGATCCAATAACAGTTGAACCAAAGGATCAGCACAAGGAAAAAGAAACACTGATCAGAGAGCCAAGGGCAGTGATCCCCGGAAAAGTATGGCCTCTGGGAATAACTGTTCGAGAGATTACAGAGAAGAAATCAACTCTCATAGAGCTGTATGATCATATCACAACTCCCAGTTCTGTGGAAGAACATAGGATTATGGCCTGGAAATATGATCCAGACTGGGATTGTGCAGTAATAAAGAGGACATCTAGAAGGATTCAATACTTCCATGATGTGGAAGTTCTGCTTAGCCTTCCGGAGCAAGATATCAGGGATTTGCAAAGCATCCCAATATCCAACTATCCAATCCATCTTAGGGGGAGAGACTTCTTTGGAGCTATAAATGGTATGAAGACCAGATTCATTAATGATGTGCTGACACAAGCAAAAAAAGATGATAAGGAGCACAACAGAATCAAACTAAGTAAGAAAAGAAGAACAGCTGAAGTCTCATCCCTTGTAGATGAAGACACGCTAAAGAGAGTTGGATGTGATAAAAACTCAGATACCATCAAAGGCATAAAAGGAAATCAATTCACTTATCCTATCACAGAATGGGGATATGTTGAAAAGACTAAAGAGATGGTATTGCTGAGAAATGCTGATGGGAAGAAGGCTGATAAGATCAGGATCTTTGATCCAATAGAGATAAAGATGCTGCATCCTAGCTACACATCATACCTTCACGACAAATTCTTCCCAAAGCTAACAGATGAAAAAGCTCAGAATGATCTCTGCCTGTATGTACATATGATACAAGTTGTAGATAAACTGAATGCAAAGGCACACAAGAGAAGGAAGCATGAAGCTGGGCTACTAAAAGGAACAACAATAGCTGAAGTGTCTGAGCTCCGAATCTCAGAAGAAGATGAGTTGGAAATTGTACATAACGACAGTGTAGTGGAAACACTTACAACTGAAGAGGATATTTTGGGACTGAGTTATGACACTCTGAAAAAGATAAGCAGGATGAAGATCAAGTACAAGTACGATGATCAGAAGACTGCTGTATCTTACTTTTACAATAAGATGATAGCAAGAGTCAAGGAGCTTGCAGTTTTGAAGGACTGATTACAAGGAGCTAAGCCTAAGGGGGAGTATTGTTGGATCTAGATTGTATAGGACTAGATCATTTTTGTATAGGCTTAGTACTTGTATCAAGTTTTGTAATTAATATTTGTAACAGTCAAAATATATATATATATATGTGTTTTGAATCTATAGGTTAACCCCATATATATGTGTGTTGATTTGTAACTTGACAGGGAAAAACAATATACTTGGACGGATTCCTGAAATTGACCAAGTGTAAGAAACATCTACGGATGAACATTATTGTTGATCCGTAGATATGTTTCTTACAAGATCAAATGACCAAGTGAATATTCCTGCGGATGATCAAAGGACCATGAAGTGAAGACTCCTACGGAAGAAGGATTTCCTACGGAAGAACAACACTCCTACGGAAGAACAAATCATCTATGGAAGAACAAATCATCTACGGAAGAACAAAAGTTCTGCGGACGACAAAGCTTCAGCGGAAGAACATTATACTTGTGCGATTGCAAATACCAAGAAGTCAAACAAGTCAACACAATCAATAACAAATCCCAAGAGATTCGGTGTTTCCTTAGCCGACTCAAACCATCTATAAATACGAGTCCTAGGTTTCACATCTCGGAGAACACAATCAATCAATATTACGGCTGTCGAGTTACATCATTGTGCAACCCTAACCGCCGTCACATCAACATCAACATTATTCGATTCACTGAATTCGTTGTTCATAGTCATTCATTATTATTCTTTTGTAATCATTACTTTATAGTTAATGAAATACGTTTGAATAATTATTGATTTCGCATTTATTGTGTTTCTGTGGTTGTGTTCATCATTAATCATTAAACCAATTAAACGTCAATTAGTGATAATTCCGTGATCATTAAATTGATTTATTTTAATACTGATAATTCCTGAATTGAGATCCTAGGATTCACACTACTAAATCACTTAACTAATGCAATCAATTAACTAACCATTGAAAAATTATCTTTAATACTCTTTACGGCTATTAACGGTGAAACAAATTTAGAGATAAATCACATACATATTGTGGCAGATTACTAACAAACATTGACATCGAGCTCGGTGGGCACGAATCATCTGTCATGCTTCAAACATGGTGATTAAGAAGGTTCATGACTGAGATTAAGGACCTACATGTCAATTAGAAGTATGTTACCTTAAGGTCGACTCAAGTGTCAAGCCCATGTCATAAGATAAACATAAAGTATACTAATATTCGCAAGCAATATGCACTTAAACTTTATACGATGATGCATTAAAGATGGAATATTCAAATTTACATGCAACATATATACGCAAGGAATATCGAGGACATGAATAAAGATGGCTTTTTTGGAGTTATTCCAATAGTTTTTGGATTGGAGTGGGTGTCTTTGAGGCTTTTTTAGGTTGTTGTAGAAGAATATTATTAACTCGGATTGAAGTGGGTGTCTTCTAGGGTCCAGGTTTGTTATTAAAACCGACAATGTTGCCACTAGTTATTTTCAAACGCAAAAGAAGTTAAGCCCAAAGCAAGCTAGGTGGCAAGGTTTCCTCGCCGAATTTGTTTATGTCTTGGATTACAAACCGGGGAAAGCTAATGTCACGACCCTCCTAAATTCAAGTCGCGTTACTCGGATTCCGGAAGTTTCCTGACACATAAAAATGCACTTAGAGCTGCCTGGAAGTCTCCGGAACAGCCCACACGACTCCGGAACAAAGTAGCAACATTTGAGCACTCGGGAGCAGCCCTAAAATGGCCAAGAAAGGCCTAGAAGTATCAAGCCCTAGAGCTGCCAAGAGGGCTCTAGAAAAGCCTTGAAAGATCCATAGAAATATCATAGATATTTGTTATAGAAATATCTAGATATTACCTTGTAAATATCTAAGATACTTAGTTGTTAGAAGTCTCTAGATCATGAATGATCTAGATACAATAGACAAGTATAAATAGGTGGTGTTAGGGCCATTTGTACTCACCCAAAAACTCATACAAGTCTTGTGTAAACACACGTGTAAACCACTCTTGTACTAACCTTGTAAGCAATACAAAGCCATTTGTATTACGAGCTTGCAAACGCTTCCGTATCGTAACCTAAATTGTTACATCGTTTGGGTCACAAAGGCTGAACTTAGAGCAAGTCTAAGTGCCGCACGAGAGTCGAAGAAATCACTCCGTGACAAGTGGTATCAGAGCAACGTCGATCGCCAGGGATGGCAACCGAAGCAAGCAAACTTCCAGCTGTTGAGGATAAAAGGGGACGAGATGAATCCCAGAAGGGATCAAAGAAGGAACTAGGTACATCCAAGGACCGTACCTTGGAAAAACGAGTCAGTGAGATGGAGACAGGTCTTGTCGAGATAGGATCTCAAGTAGACTTGTGCTTCCAAAGACTAGATGTGATAGAATCTAACTTCACAGAGCTTAGAGATGGACTCAAGGCTGCTGTGGAACTACTTCGTGATAAAGTAAGATTTATGATCAAAGAAGCAATCAAAGACGTAACTGCCAAGCTGCAAAAGGACATGGCGAGCTGTCAAGCGACATGCATCGAAGTTTACTCGGCTTGGAAGCAATGGTAGTTGATTGCAACAAGACAATGGTCACGACTGGAGGTAATGTCGTGAACTTTACACCGAGAGTTGAAATTCCCAAACCATCACCGTTTTTGGGCAAACGAGAAGCTCGGGCGGTCGATGACTTTATCTGGGAAATGGAGCAGTACCTAGGAGGAGTTCAAATCCTGGACGACGCCACCAAAATCAAGACAGCCATTATGTATCTCAAGGATACAGCTGCACTATGGTGGAGACGTCGAAGCATGGACATCAAACGAGGTACGTGCATAATTAAAACTTCGGCTGAGTTCATCCAAGAACTCAAAAGACAATTTTATCCGGTAAATGCTGAGCACGAAGCAAGAAGTCGACTTCGTAAGCTCAAGCAAACCGGGACAATCAAGGACTATGTTAAAGAGTTTACAACACTTGTTCTTGAGATACCGGATTTATTGGATAAAGACTCCCTTTTCTACTTCCTCGATGGATTACAATCATGGGCCACACTAGAATTAGAACGAAGAAATGTTCAAGATCTTGCTTCAGCCATTGCGATAGCTGAAAGCTTGATCGATCATAAGGAGAAACGACCATATAGGCCCATGAATGAGGAAAGTGACGACGAGAACGGTGGGGGAGTAAAGCCCAATCACGATCGGAAGGTGGAAACAAGGAAGCCACCAAGATATGACAATGAAAAACATCCTCCAAAGTTCTGTTTTATATGCGATGGACCGCATAATGCTCGGGACTGCCCGAAGAAACAAAGTCTGCAAGCCATGGTGGCCAGGACTGATGATGCATCCCACGAAGACAAGGAGGTTCGTCTCGGGGCAATGCAACTACAAGTATTGATTGCTTTAACGACACATGAGGGGAAACCGTTAAAAATGTTTAAGTCCTGCCCGGCAGAGCACAAGGGCAACATCACGAGCGCGGAGGCAAAAGGACTTCGGTTTGTGAACTTGGAAATAAATGGACAACTTGCAAAGGCACTGATCGACACTGGAGCAAGTCACAACTTTATGACACGAGAAGAGGCTAAAAGACTCGGCCTAAGGATATCCACACGAGATGGATTTCTCAGAGATGCTAATGGGAACACTAAGGCGATCGAGAGAATGTCATGGGCTGTCAAGACAAAGATCGGGACATGGCAAGGAAAACTTGACTTCTCGATAGCACCATTGGACAACTACAAGATCGTGCTCGGGATGGACTTTTTCTGAAAAGCAAAAGCCATTCCAGCAACATTTCTAAACACTTTATACATCGTCAAAGGCGATCAAGTACACACCGCAACAATGGAGTCTAGCCATCAAGACAAAACGCTATCCGTCTTGCGACTCACGAGAACAAGCCGAGGGTCATGCAAGAAACATGACGAGGACGCCGTGGGTTTAGGTGGGGGAGAATGTCACGACCCCCCTAAATTCAAGTCGCGTTACTCGGATTCCGGAAGTTTCCGGACACATAAAAATGCACTTAGAGCTGCCCGGAAGTCTCCGGAACAGCCCACACGACTCCGGAACAAAGTAGCAACATTTGAGCACTCGGGAGCAGCCCTAAAATGGCCAAGAAAGGCCTAGAAGTATCAAGCCCTAGAGCTGCCAAGAGGGCTCTAGAAAAGCCTTGAAAGATCCATAGAAATATCATAGATATTTATTATAGAAATATCTAGATATTACCTTGTAAATATCTAAGATACTTAGTTGTTAGAAGTCTCTAGATCATGAATGATCTAGATACAATAGACAAGTATAAATAGGTGGTGTTAGGGCCATTTGTACTCACCCAAAAACTCATACAAGTCTTGTGTAAACACACGTGTAAACCACTCTTGTACTAACCTTGTAAGCAATACAAAGCCATTTGTATTATGAGCTTGCAAACGCTTCCGCATCGAAACCTAAATTGTTACATCGTTTGGGTCACAAAAGGCTGAACTTAGAGCAAGTCTAAGTGCCGCACGAGAGTCGAAGAAATCACTCCGTGACATTAAGGTCGACTCAAGTGTCAAGCCTATGTCATAAGATAAACATAAAGTATACTAATATTCGCAAGCAATATGCACTTAAACTTTATATGATGATGCATTAAAGATGGAATATTCAAATTTACATGCAACATATATACGCAAGGAATATCGAGGACATGAATAAAGATGGCTTTTTTGAGTTATTCCAATAGTTTTTGGATTGGAGTGGGTGTCTTTTGAGGCTTTTTTAGGTTGTTGTAGAAGAATATTATTAACTTTTTGCTTTAAGTTTTATGCCTCATACAAAGAATAATGGCCTTCTTGAATACACACCAGACAAATATCATTAGCTGTTTAGAATGCTTTTGAATCAGGATTGTGTTCGACCAGATCCTGTTACGTGAACACCATCCAAATACTTGTTTTGAATTTATGATTAGTTTATTTTACAAATTGTATTTTTGCTACAAAGTATATTTTTACTACAAAGTGTAAGAAAACGCAATGAGGCTAAAAAGTCACAAAAAATTATATCTCACAATCTAAATAGAATTTCAAAAAAGTAGTTTGGAGTCCCCGTTCCTCGCGTCATCCTCTTTCAGAAAAAAAAATAAAATTAAATAAAAAAATTCATTGTGTCGTTTTATGACACAATGACGTCATTGTGTCACAATGACGTCATGTGTCTTTCATTGACACAATAGAAAAACGTTAATTTTTTTATTTTTTATTTTTTTTCTTAGTGAAGACGGCTAGGAGAATAAAAGCTCGGAATTAATTTTTTGAAATTCAATTTAGATTCTAAGATATAATATTTGTTTGTGACTTTTTTTGACTCATTGTGTCTTCTCACACTTTATAGCAAAAATACACTTTGTATTTGAAACTTTTTCTTAAATTTATTATTGGATCGACTCTACATCCGAATAAACTAATACTTATATTGTTTATATTCTTTTATCAATACAATTTTTTTTTACTAGCGATCATGCACTCTCTATCCTACACCTAATATATCTAGTTTTAAATCATCACACTTACATTCTACAATATTAGAACCCACAACCTTTTACTATGGAGTATGCCGCTTTATCATCAAGATGAGTGGTTTACAGCACACCCGGTTGTGTGATCTGTTCGTTTCGTGGTTTCAAAATTATTTACGCAGTAAAATATTTATTTATTTAAATTCATTTCTCGTAAAATGTGAAACATCGGTGACAAGCTTCGATATCTCCAACCAAAATAACTTACCATGCACATAGACATTTTTCTTTATCCACATTAACTTCCTCTTCGACCATATTAACTTCAACACTTGTACATTTCCAACTAGAACAACTTATCACTCACCATTTGAATTGTTATGCATGATCCTTTTAGGGTCCAACAACTACCTCAAGAATAGCCTAAGATCAACCTAAATGAGTAGAGGGGTTGGAATGGTGAGAATTAGAGAGACTTTTCAAAATTTTGATGTGAAAATGAATTTATCTAAGGGTTCCTTTTATAGTTGGGTTTTCTGGCGGCCCATGCGCCCTGCATCGGAAATCTGTTGTGCCACGCATTATGTTGATGCCTTGGATGAGTAACACATGCTGCAACTCATTGCCTCGATCCCCGTTTTATGATGCATCCATGTCGAAATTGTGTTATCAAAAAATTTGATGCACCCTACATCAAAGTACGCATGTCATTTCTTGTCCGTTAGTTATCAGACACGTGTCAACGCGAGATTGTTTGCTTTGGAAGGTTGATGGGCCCTACATCACAATTTGGATGCACCCCGCGTCACGATGAGATTTTTATTTTTACATTTTCAACTTCCTCTCATTGAGATACCCAAAATTCTTATATTATGACTTTCGTGATTCATTTTCTAGTTCAAGATATGATGATTTTAAGTTTCAAAATCTTTCTTGTCATATTTTGACTTAAATTTTCTCATATTTTGATTTCTAGTCCTTAAGACTTTCTTAACTGACATCTTAGGCAAGAAAATTTCATGGGTGTCACACTTGACGACTTTTGATCAATACGTAAAAGTAACTTCATATATATGACATGTGAAAGGTTTTTAATTAATAGTCTACTTTATAGGGTTGTGATGTAAAGATAAAGCTCTAACACTCAGAGATCTCCATTGATAAGTTTTTGTAAGTCTTAAGACAAGAGAGATGAAGAGGTGGTGGAAAAAGTTCTTGCCTATGAACATGAAAAAACGGGTATATGATAGGGGATGGAAGAGAGAGGAGCGAGGAGAGTGAGTGTATTTTTATGGTTTATGGGTGGGTAAGATAAAGAAAGTAAGGGACATATGACACCTCACTCACGTTTTACACCTTCTGATGCTCCGAAATTTGTCGAATGTAAATACATGTGTTCAAGCAATCTAACACCGTTAAACTTAATTTAAATAAAAAAATAACATAACCAATATAAGACCTTTTATATTTGAAGATATTCAATACATGAAACAAATCCCTTTCACTAAAATAGAATGTGAAAGGATGCAAATTAGATACAATATCTAAATATAAATAAGAAAACAAATAAACACGAATCAGAAAAGGCAAACACGTCAATACATACTCATAAATGGCCTTAACATGGCTACTAAAAGCTAGACGGTCGGAACATATCTCTTGATTAAAGAATCAACAAGCTGAAGTATAGCACAAACATAACAAATTATTAGACGTTATTCTAGCACCATATCTTTAATAGATGCATATTAATCTTGAGATGTTTTGTACATTAATGTTACATTGGATTGGATGCTAAATATAATAAACCAATTTTATCACACCATAATGTATAGGGATAAAATATAGAAATATGTACCTTATAAAGCAAAGACATAATCTTACAAACCACATTAGTTGCATGCACCTATTGCTTGACAATCAATAATATGATGTTTTTTGAAACTCTAGCTGATGCGGGTTGTTAGACCTTTGAAAGGGTTGATGCTCATTAAAATGACATTTTCCTATTTGGAAAGTTTGAATAATTTTGCTAAGTATAATCACATGTAGAGGCTTTAATCTACTAGCTGAGTTTTACATTTTGACTAAGTGTTGGTACTTACGAAGACCCTTATGGATGTACTTACTAAGTGATTGCAATTGTGTTAAAATATTGCTTAGTATGGACACCTACGGACGGCTTGTAGAGTTATATCAAGAATATGCCTAAGTTACATCACTTACAAAGTCACTTACCGAGAAAAGCTGCTTTGAAGGTTGAACAGGTTGCGAAATCAATTTAGTTACGGTGAATGTTTGTCAATTTAAATGCTGTGTATTTTCAGCGTTAAACAAGACCCGATGTAGGTTACACAGGGGGTGCAGCTTACGCCGGTAATGTCTTTTAGGGTTTCAATTTAGTTTTGGATGCATATTAAACCCCTAACCTAGGTTTTGAGAGGAGGTCATCCCTTAGGGTAGAAGAACTGAAAAGGATAAATTAAGATTAGCAAGTGAAAGATGATCTTTGACTCTTCCAATATGATCTATCCTCTACATGCCTCATTCCAACCATATATGTGAACCCCCGGTCACTCAATCCCTTTTGTTTTCTAGTGTTGATTATGCTCACACCCTGTTGCCACTATGACCACACAAAATGCATCTTGACTCTTCCACCACTTCTCCGCACCTACCTCTTCCAACCCCTCTTATCATTGATCTCGTTATGGAGAAATGTTATAAAGAAAATCAAAGGACAATTTCAAAAGAAGCGATAACTGTTGTAGAAAGCCTTGACCATGCTTTCTTTTGTTGCAATAAACAAAGAAGGTTGCAAAAGGTACCACGACCGTTATTGGATGTTTGTCGAATCTAGCAATTATTGATTGCCATCAAGGACGGGTTGTAAGTGAAGAAAATTATTATTTAGGGATGGATGAAGATAATGTTCAGGTAATAGGATATTTATTATTCCATTTATTATTATTTAGTAGAAAACAGATGGGTCCATCACTAATTTAATATTTTCTTTTTGAAATAATATACATAAGTATACTAATTTATTTGCACTCTCAATGTTATCTTATGGGATAATAGTAGATTATTAAATGAATTGAACTAATCAAGATCCATTGTTTTAATGATTACCGGACATTATATCGTATGATATTAAGGTGACAATTGAGAATGTGTATATATAACAAGAATATATATATATATAAATATATATATATATATATATATATATATATATATATATATATATATATATATATATATATATATATATATATATATATATATATATCCAATATATCCTATATATCCTATATATCCTATATATCCTATATATCCTATATATGACATATGACATTTAACATATATTCAAACATCAAGTATGTAGACAAAGTCTAATTCACACACAAAAAACACGATGAAGCATCCAAGTTCCAAACCATCAACAATACATCAAGGTTAAATGTTAAATCATATATAGGAATTATGAGATACTTAAACCAAAGTTTAAATTTATAAGGCCGTATTTCTAGGCAACCTTACTATTTGGATTTTAACATCATAAGCACATAATTCTTAAACTTCAAACATTCAATAACATAGCAGCAGAAAAAAGAATATCATTACAGGATCTCTGTCTAAAACAATTACATCTAAATAACAAATCTATGCCTATCAAAATGTAGTCTTGCCCAAAATCAAGTAACTTCACATCCATACCAAGCTTTCATTCATTATCCTGTCTTTCAATTTTACCTGTGAAGTTAATATGCATAAAAAATTAGCGTCACTAAGTGAGTTATAGTTTTAAAAACTATAAGGAACTCTTTTGCATAATAGTAATTTAAAAACCTTTCATTTTATTTCTTCAAAACATTATACTTTAGCATCATTAACATCTTTCATACTTTCATAAGTATACATACTATATACTTTATCATAGACTTTAACTTTATTATTTCGCTTTAACTTTGAGCTTAGCACAAGTGTTTAGCCCCTTTATCAGGTGCGCATATATAAGGTATAACTCCTTTATCGGGTGAGAATGCACAAGACAGATCTCTTTTATCAGGTGAGAATGCACAAGGCAAATCTCATTTATCAAGTGAGAATGTGTTGGATCATATTAGGCTGGTACAATCAAAACAACACAAAAGATTTTGATGTACAATTGAAGTGGTCTTCCGAAGACAAAGCTGCTCTTTCGAAGACAAGTCAAAGATCTTCCGAAGCTCAAGTATGAAGAACTTCTAAAGGTAGAAATCAGTCTTCCAAGAAGAACTTTGGAAGGTAGAACTCAGTCTTCCAAGACTAAGTAGCTCTCCTTCCGAAGTATACAAACTTAGAAGATCCAAGGCAAAGTCTTCCGAAGAATAAAGTCATGAAGATTTGCAGAAGACTCAGAAGAAGTTGATTCTTCCGAAGTATAAATGGCCTCGGAAGAACTTATTCTTCTGAAGGCATTTAGCTTCGAAAGAACCAACTATGAACCAGTGGACATAAGTATGGTCTGTCTGACATCTACTTCAACCTCTGATATACTGCATGGCGTTTTCCCACGCTCATATAGTTGACCATACTTTAATACACTGTTCACTCATTATCAATTAGTATAGGTGCCATATTTAGTTGGTGATAAAAAGTAAGTCATCGACTTGTCATGACTACCTAATCTAGGATAATATTTTATCTTAGATGCTTTACTTCTAGCAATGTAGTATTTGTCTAGTTGTAAATTCTATCTGGTTACCCAAGTATAACCGGCTGTAGATAGTTGTATATATTGTTTCTCACTATAACTCTATAACTATGCTTGTAAGAGTCTTGTGAACTGAGTTGAGAAATAATATATACAAGCATCTTGAACAACTATTCTTGTGTTCATTAACTTATTATATTACTTATAAACTTAGTTAGAGAAAATGCTTCATCAAACCAAGTAAGATTAAGTGAGCTTGTGAGATAATCTTGTATTGTGAGACCAACACCGATCCTGGAATTGGTATAAGAGGTTTTTAGGCTCTTGATATGAGATCTAACCATCCTAAATTACCCTTGTTTCTTCACACTTACTCACTTCACTAAAACAGCTCTTAACCAGATATTTTCTGAGTTTGAGCTGGGAACCATGACCAAGACAACTGTATGTGGAGATCAGTTATTTATGGTCCTTACAAACCAAAGGTGGAATCCAAGCTATTAATGGTATCGTGATTGAGAAGGCCATTGAAGACTACTCTGATGAGGACTTCAAGAAGATAGACATCGACTGCAAAGCTATGACTATGTTGTTTACAGCTATACCAAACTCCATAATGGTAGGCTTTCAGCAATGCGAGATTTCTAAAGAGCTATTTGATGCCTTGACATTGACATACTCTAGTTCTACTGAATCCAAGGAGTCTAAGAAAGATGTGCTGAAGCAGAAGTTTAAGACCTTCACATACATTGTTGGTGAGTCCTTGAGTTAACAATACTTTGGGTACATGGACCTGATCACCTCTCTTCAGTCTATGGGAGTGGTTCTTCAGAAAATAGACATATTGAGAAAATTCATGAGTGCACTTCCTCATGAGTGAACTTTTTACTATGTCTCAATCAAGACAACTGAGAATCTCAACACTCTAACTATGACTGAACTATACAGAATCCTTGATAGATACCGTATGGAGATGGAAACTCAAAAAGGCCATCAAATGAACAGACACTCAAACCTTCCCATCAGTAATGCTCTACATGTGAGAGGGTTCAAGAACTCCTCAGCCCCAGTTGTACTTGAACTACTCCCCAGTAGCCATCATCCTCTTATGGGCCTTATATCACATTTCCTGAGACACCCAGGTCTTAACATGCTTAACAAAATCCTTTCCAGGATAGTTGTGCTTTCGTTTCAGGGAATGAGCACTCTAGAGATTTTCAATTTTGTTTTGATGATCTCAAGTGTTTCAACCCTGATGATATGGAGTACATGGACATTGTACAGTAGATGGCTATCCTGACCCATAGAGCAAAGAAGTACTTCAAGAGAACTGGAAGGCAATTCCCTCAGAACCCAGCCAATAACAAATTTGGGTTTGATAAGTCAAAGACCAAATGCTATAACTACAACCAACTTGGTCACTTTGCAAGGGAATGCAAGGATTCTAGATCCAATCCTAAGCAACTCAAGCCTCCCAATATACTGCTACCCTAAAAGTTACAGCCAAACCCACTGAACAACAGACTACTGTTGTTGCTCAAGAAGTTGATTGGAGCTTTATTGTGCAAGATGTCACTCCTGCTCAAGCTCTTATGGCTGGAACTGAAGACAGTAAGGTAAATGAACATCTTTGTACTCCAACCTGTATTGCTAAGGTCAAATTATATCAGGACTACAACATAGAAATTAAATCTGATATTGAGTCCTTAAACATATTAAAATCTGATTTTAGGAGAGCAGAATCTGACTACAAACTGAAAACTGAAAAGTTAGAGAAAACTGTATCCTCTTTAAAACATGAACATTCAAACTACAGGGCTCAAATAAAAGATTTAATCTCCAAGTAGACTAAGGCTCAAAGCCAGCTAGTAATAGCTGAGGCTAAAGCAAAGAAGTATGCCATTGAAGAGCATAACTTTAACACCATCATTGCATCATCCTCCCAGTAAAAGGTGTGTTATAAAAACAAAAGTGGGTTGGGAACCAATGAAATTGCTCGACCACATTCTTATGTGTATGTTAAACAACCAAGATGTGGTACTGAGGAGCAAGAGGTTACAACTGCTGACCCACTACCCAATAAGCAGAATAATGATGTAACAATGGCAACCACCACAGGGAAGATAAGGTAGAAAATCTCATCCCCACCACTGATGATCAACCCTTAACCACCAAAGCCAGAAAGAACAAAATCTGGGCAACAAGAAAAACTGCCAAGAAGGTGGCTGAGTCAAAGTTGAAGATAGACTCAAGGTAAAAGGGTGTATTCATCTTAATAGGATTCCAAGTGGTTGGCAGTTCTGATTCAGAAAATAAGTGTAGTACCAACACTCCCATCCAACTGAAGGATTAGAAATTGAAAGGAACGATATTGAAGAAGAAAAAAAGTGAAAGAAACAACAGCCCTTATACCCTATCAAGAATAATATTGAGTGCATAATCTATGGTCTGCATAACCACATGGCTAAAGATTGTTACTACAATCCAGCAAGCACACATTATGCACTCAATGTTAAGAAAGGAGTCAAGGACGGTTTCACATTTGGACCTTACTATATGATCCAAGTGTTAAGGAAAGGAAAGCTTGTTTCTAAAGCTAAGTTACTTCCGGAAGAAACTCATTCTTCCGAAAGGAAAATAGCTTCGGAAGACAAAAGAAAGAATAAACAAAGGAACAAAAAGAATCCTATGAAACCTTCCAAAAAGAAGACTTCTTCGGAATAAAAAGTGGTGACAACTTCTTCCGAGAAGAAAGAAGCCTCAGAAGCAAGTCATGCTGCTCAAGCCTCCTCAGGCTCATCTACACTGATCATGATCAACCATAGGATGAAATAAAAGATAAAAAAAGATGTTGCAGCCTAAACCTCTTCTTCACATACCATAGTTAAACCCCTATGCATACATTTGGTTAATTATCTCATCTATATTAGAATAGCCAAAGACTAACATAGCTTGGGTTTTCAATAGTAACTAATCATTTCACCTTATATGTAGGGACATCCACATGATAAGAATGGAATGTATGGATTGTGGACAGTGTATGCTCCAGGAGCATGAGAGGGACATAGATCTCTCCTACAACAGTTTGAAAATTTTGATGGAGGTCTTGTTTAGTTTGGAGGTGAAGCTAGAGAATACATTTCTAGTAGAGGTAGTGTATCCAATGGTAAGTTAAAATTTAACAAAGTAAACTTTGTCAAATAGCTAGAACACAATCTCTTTAGTGTTTCTCATTTCTATGATCAAAAGCACCGGATGCTTTTCATAGAACATGAGTGCATTATCCTTAAACCCGGGATGATAATTCCTTAGGAATTGGTGCTTCTTGGATCTCCCAGCAGAGGGGATATGTACAAGCTAGATATGAACAATGCTTCCCCACTGGGTGAAGTATCATGCTTTATTTTCAATGCTAATGGTGATGACTCAATTCTTTGGCATAAAAGAATGTGCCATGCTAATTTTAAAACCATGAATAAACTGATTAAAAATAATTTGGTACATGGTGTGCTTAAAAAGGAGTGTTTATGTAAAGATTACTGTGTTGCTGTGAAGTCGCTGGATCGATAGACATCCGAGCGTGTTCTTGACGGAAGGTGATAAACCAAAAGATGAATAATAGTACAAACAATAATCGAATGATTTCATTGATAAAACCTAAGGATTACAAGCTCGTTACAACATAAGAATCAAGACTTTTGGCAAGGGGAGATCGGGCATGATCTCCCCTCTCATCCGGCAGCGCCTGGGCGCCGGGCACACTATCAAAACCCTCCAGTTTCTACATATTGAAACTGGTATATATATAGGCCTCGGCCCATATTAGATACGACTGGGCCCATTCCGTCTAGAACACGCTCGGATGTCTATCGATCTAGTGACTTCACAATTGGTATCAGAGCCAGTTACTGCTGGAATGATCTAACAATCATTCTAGCAACCCGAGCTCTTGATTTCTGGATCAAAGTTCAGATCTTGATGTTAAACCCACTTCGTGTTCTTCGTGTTTTACTCAGATCTGGGTACGAGTGGTGTTTCTAAGTTAAAATCGAATTCGAAACCACGTTCCCATCACCCTTGCGAATCTGATGATGTCTATCTTGATTCGGTTCACGTAAAATTCGTCAGATTAGGGTTTTGGGCAGCCCTGGCAGCTGCAGATCTGAAAATCTACGTGCAGACCCGTTCATGCGACTGGGCCATGCAAATGGACCATTCGTACGACTGGACCATGCGAATGGACCATTCGTACGACTAGACCAGTCGTATGTTCAATCGTGCGACTGGACCAGTCGTATGTTCAATCGCCCGAATCAGCCATCTGCATTGACTCATCCGCATTTGTTCCAAACCAAAAAAAAAGAGTCTGGAACAACTTCTTGCATGAATTTTTCCCTAAACCATTTTTATTAGTCGGGAAGCCTTCTGAAAAAGTTTGGTAAAATAAATTTTTTTTGTTCGGGTCATGTATAGTTTGTCTTCGGGTCAATTGTGAAGATTTTCCTGGAGAGTCTATGTAAGAGTTGAGGATGAGCAAAGGACATTCACCCTGAGGTTCTTATGTCAAACAAGTTCGATGGATACCCCATTATTCATTGGACTACCAGAATAGGTGAATGTTGATAGAACACGAAAGTGAGAAGAGAAGATGTCAGCTGTCGGTGCTGATTTTGTGGGGTAGTCAGGAGCATCTAACTATTTATGGGCCAATCAAGTTATATTTATCCGCACAGAGAGGATTCTCATTCTTAAGGGAATCCGTGTATAGAGAAATTGAAGACGCAATAAGAAAGTGATGATGTGAGCAGGTTTCTGATAATGAATCTACGTGCATGCTGATTTGTTTGATATTGTCAGCTGTGGATTGGAACCTTCAACCTTTTGCCCAATACACCATATGAAGACGCCAGGAGAGCATAATGTTTATATATTGGGATATGTTGAATGTGAAGGGGAATCTCTGCAGTTGTTAATGTTAATCAGGTTAGCCTGTGTGAAGATTGGAGTAATGGAAAGCTATTCATGTCATTGTCTGGAAAAATCAGTCATATGGGGAATCTTGCTGCTATGATGGTGTTCTGCAAAGTAAACGAAAGCTATTGTGCCTAAATTCATTTTCAGGGATATTGTAGTAACTTGACAGATCGGCAATGTTGGCTAATATGGTTGTTCATTTGATTCTATTGGAAACCAGAGCAAAGATTGACTGAAGATTGTAAGAGGTGTTATCTACAATTCGTAAGCAACGTCTAAGGGGGAATTTGTTGGAGCATATATTGTCATATATAGTGTGTCCGTTGCTTGACGAATAGTCTAGGCTTAATGTTATACACCTTGTAAATACATGAAACTGGGTCATTCGCAGGAGCGTGTTCTTGACGGAAGGTGATAAACCAAAAGATGAATAATAGTACAAACAATAATCGAATGATTTCATTGATAAAACCTAACGATTACAAGCTCGTTACAACATAAGAATCAAGACTTTTGGCAAGGGGAGATCAAGACTGAGTCTCATTCGCATATGCTCCTGCGAATGACCCAGTTTCATGTGTTTACAAGGTGTATAACATTAAGCCTAGACTATTCGTCAAGCGACGGACACACTATATATGACAATATATGCTCCAACAGTTGCTTTTCTGAAAGGGAAGCAATACAAGGTCTCTCATAAATCCAAAGAGGTTAACTCTATCACCACCCTATTACACTTATAGCACATGGATCTTTTTGGTCCAACAAGTATAATGATCATTGGAATGAAATCATATTGCCTTGTGATTGTTGATGATTTTACAAGATTTACATGGGTATTCTTTTTAAGAACTAAAGATGAAACTGCTAAAACTTTAAAATCTTTTATTCTTAAAATTGAAAATCAAGTTGATACAAGGTAAAATCATTAGAATTGATCAAAGGACTGAGTTTAAGAATTAAGTTCTTGACTCTTTCCGTAACTCAAAAGGGATTGCTAGACAATATAGTGCTTCTATTACTCCTCAATAGAATGGTGTTGCTGAGAGGAGGAACTATGCTAGCTGATTCAAAGCTGCCTCTAACATTCTACATAGAGGTAGGCAGCACTACATGTTTTGTGCAAAACAGGGTTCTCATTGTTAAGCCCCATAGAAAGTCCCCTTATGAGTTATGGAACAATAGGCCACCGTTCATTTGCTTTCTTAGGTCCTTTGGAAGCAGGTGCACCATACTTAACATAAAGACAATTTAGCAAAATTTGCTAAAAAGTTGGATGATGCTATCTTTGTTGGGTATTCCTCAAACTCTATTGATTATAAAGTATATTACTCAAAAACCAAAAATTTAAGGAATCATCCAACATTGTTATTAATGAGCACACTCTTTGTGTAAGACCCCGTTCCCGGAGACCTCACAGTTAGACAATCATAGCATTATTATATAAAACAATACATATTTCATAAAATGTTGCAGCGGAATTAAGTTAACAAAAACCATTCATTTCATCAATAACCAATGTTGTTAAGAAATGCATCATTGTTTCATAAGTTACAAAAGGATCTTTAAATTGCATTAAAAAACAACAATATCATTAAGCATGAATGGATTGCTAGTCTTGTCCTGCCGAGTAGCTTCACCCCCGTGCCACCCTCAGCATCAATTACCTGCCAACTAAAAATGCATAAAAGTCGGCGTTGCTGAGTGAGTTGTAGTTTTTAAGCGTTTAAAATACCTTGTATACTTTATATACGAAAAAACCCTTTTTAACAAAACACTTCCTTTACTTTTATACATGAAAATTCATCGTACATACATCAAATTATAAGCTCATTATCTTTTATTATCGTACGCATTCGTTCGTTTCGTACTTTTTCATTATATTTCACTATATCTAGATACTGTCATAACTATACCCTATCATTGGGCACAAAGCCACGTCAGCCTCGGGGTTAAGCGATAAGGATCCTGTTTCGTAGTGTGGATCAATCACCAAGACTGATCCCCTGTGTGTGAACCCTTATGGGTTAGCCAAAATCGCACGCTATAATCATACAGTTGAGCTGACAACCCTCAATGGGTGTGAACCTCCTTAACTTTTGCTTGCAAGACTTTTCATTCATTTATTATGTTCCACTTTGCATTAATCATTAATCTTTCACTTTCTTTAATGTTAATACTTTATGTGTACGAGTATATTCACACAACGTAAAGTCACATAATAGATACATAATAGGGAACATAAAACAGGCCTTGAACATGCATGAAATAAACAAATATAAACTTTAAAACAATCCATGTTCAAATCCTAAAATTTCCATTTTTTCAAAAATTCAGAAATTTTTCTGAGTGTTCTAAGCGCATGAGCACTATGTAGGCGCTTGAGCACTATGCGGGCACATGGATACTTAGGCGCATGGGAAATTCCAGGCGCATGGGCATTGCTTGGGCACATGAGCCCAACACCTAGGCATTTAACCAATGGGCGCATGGGAACTTGGGCGCATGAGGTATTGTTCACGAGCATGACCTACGCTTATATTTTTCTAAGGCAAATTTCAGGTGCATGGGGACTATTAGGGGCACATGGTTACTTTTAGGCTTTCTATGTCAAATTTTTAGACGCTTGAGCTGGTACTTAGTATATTTTGGCAAAAATCTCAGGCGCATGACGACTCTTGGGGCGCATGAGTTACACTTAGTCTTTCTAAGCTAAATTTTTAGGCGCATGAGCCCTATTTGGGCGCATGACTAATAGTTATGCATATTTTAAAACCATTTTTAGTCCTAATCTGCTTCCAATCATAGTTACAACATAAATATAGCATTCTAAACATTAAAAACAACTTTACAACCATAAAACATAAACATTCAAACATACATACATACAGGTTCATACATAAATCATTTAAAAATATTTTAACATGCATTTTCAGCTCGAAAGAAGTGTAAAAACACATAAAACCGGGGTCTAGAACTCACCTAGTGTAGCTTTCGAGTAACATATCTTCAAACTTGAGCTCACAAGGAGTTCTAACACCTAAACACACTAAAACACACAACTGTACACATATAAACACATAAGAACGTGTAAAACTCGGTCCCGAAGCTAAAAACTCATCTGAAACCGAACAAAAAGCATTAAAAACTCACCTTTAAGCCAATTCTTCTTCTTTGATGAACTATGCTGTCCTCTCTCTCTAAAACCGAAGCAGTTGATGGAACATCATAATGGGCGGCCATGCCCTCCTTTTTAAACATAATAATATTAAAGTTTGCCTATTGGGCAACTTTAATCCCTTGAGTTGGATTGTTTCCCTTTTCTTTCATTATTCTTTTCTTCTATAAATTTCCGAGTGTTACAAGTCCCCCCTATATCGGTTTCATCCTTGAAACCTGCCACTCCTTGAACAGTTGTGGGTAATGCTGTCTTATTTTCTCCCCTATCTCCCATGTATACTCGGATCCCTTCCTGTGCCTCCACTGTACTCACACCAGTGGAACCACCTTATTCTGTAATCTCTTCTCTTTTCGGTCAATGATTGCAACTGGTTGATCTACATAATTGAACCCTTCATCCACGTCGATATTCTCCAGTGGTATAATCATGGCTTTATCAATTAAGTACTTTCTCAGATGAGATATGTGGAATGTTAGATGAATTCCACTTAACTTATCAGGCAGTTCTAACGATAGGCTACTTCTCCTACTTGTGCGATGATTCGGAAAGGTCCTATGTATCTCATGCTTAGCTTACCCCGTTTCATGAACCGGATGATCCCTTTCCAAGGTGAGACCTTTAACATGACTCTATCACCCATGTTGAACTCGATTGGTCTATGCCTTTTATCAGATACGACTTCTGTCTATCCTTTGCCACCTTCATAAAGGCTTTGATCTTTTCTAATATTTCCGCCGTAGCCTCGATCGCCTCGATACTTCCTAACTCCTTCTGCCCAATGTCTCCCCAACATACGAGCGTTCTACACCTTCTACCGTATAGCATCTCATACGGTGGCATACCAATGCTGGCATGATAACTGTTGTTGTATGAGAATTCTGCTAATGGTAAGTGATCATCCTAACTTCTTCCAAAGTCGATCACGCATGCTTGGACCATATCTTTGAGTGTTTGAATTGTCCTTTCAGACTGACCATCTGTCTAAGGATGGTAAGCCGTGCTAATGTGTAGCCTCGTCCCTATCGCATCATGGAATCTTTTTTGAAACTTGGATGTGAAACGAGTGTCACGGTCCGACACGATAGACACCGCACACCATGACGAGCTATAATCTCCTTGATGAACATATCCGCCATCCTCTTAGATGAGTATGTCTCATGGATCGGTAGGAAGTGAGCACTCTTTGTCAGACGATCAACTATCACCCAAATGGTATCGTAACCCCTCTCCGTATGAGGTAGCTTCGTTATGAAGTCCATGGTGATGTGCTTCCACTTCCACTCGGGTATATCCAGTGGTTGGATCTTCCCGTATGGAATCTCGTGCTCTGCCTTCACTTGCAAGCAAGTAAGGCACTTACTCACATACTCCACTACATCGCTCTTCATTCCCGGCCACCGGTAATCTTCCTTCATATCATGATACATCTTTGTAGCACCTGGATGAATGGATTATCGAGTCTTATGAGCCACATCCATAATCCGCCCCCGTAAGTCTCCGTGACGAGGGATCCACATTCGACCGAAGCGAGTTCTAGCTCCATGGGTATTTTCTCCCAACTCCATGACTAGAGATCTCATTATTTAGGAGTTAAGGCGATCATCTTTCAATAAATCATTTTGAAATTCTTTAACCTGGGTCATCACGTCCGAGGTCATCACTAGTTGATAAGCTTTCACCCGGATCGGCTCAGGTATCTCCTTTCGGCTGAGGGCATCAGCCACTACATTGGCTTTACCCGGATGGTAGTGGATCACATAATCATAATCCTTGATCAACTCTAACCACCTCCTCTGCCTCATGTTAAGATCCTTTTGCTTGAAGAAATACTTTAAGCTTTTACGGTCCGTGAAGATTGTGCACTTTGCTCCATACATGTAGTGCCTCTAAATCTTTAATTCGAAAACCACATCCGCTATTTCTAAATCATGGGTGGGATAATTGACCTCGTGGGTTTTCAGCTGTTGGGACGCGTAGGCTATTACCCCATCCACGTTGCATCAACACGCAACCTAGTCCCGAGTAAGTAGCATCCGAATATACCACTAAGTTCTCACTCCCTTCGAGTAATGTCAAGACAGGAGCTTGAGTTGAACTCGTCTTAAACTCCTCGAAGGCATTCTCTTACGCATGATCCCATATGAACTTCACATCCTTGCGATTCAATTTAGTCAAAGGTGAGGATATCTTGGAAAAGTCTTGAATAAATCTTCTGTAATAGCCCTCCAATCCGAAGAAACTTCGAGTCTCGAATGGCGTCTTTGGAGACTTCCATTGCATCACTGCCTCAACCTTCGCCGAGCCTACCATAATTCCTTCAGAATTCACCATGTGACCCAAAAATTGAACTTCGCGCAACCAGAACGCGCACTTGGAGAACTTAGCATACAATTTCTCCATTCTAAGCGTTTTTAATACCTCGCGATTGTGACCGGCATGTTCCTCCTTGCTCCTTGAATAAACCAGGATGTCATCGATAAACACAATCACTGATTTATCCAACATCGGCCAACACATTCAGTTCATTAAATCTATAAAGGCAGCTGGTGCGTTAGTTAAACTGAAAGACATAATGAGAAATTTGTAGTGTCCATAACGCGTGCGAAAAACTGTCTTAGGAATATCTTGCTCCTTCAACTTCAATTAATGGTAGCCAGATCGGAGATCTATCCTCGAGAAGCAACTAGCAGCTTGGATCTGATCAAACAAGTCATCAATCCTTGGTAATGGATACCGATTCTTTACCGTCAACTTGTTCAGCTCTCAGTAGTCGATGCACATCCACATACTACCGTCCTTCTTTACATATAAGACCGGAGCACTCCATGGAGAGATACTCGATCGAATGAATCCCTTATCTAGTAGCTCTTACAACTGAGCCATCAGTTCCTTCATTTTAGAAGGAGCTAATCGGTACGGTTCTTTGGTAACGGGTTGAGCACCGGATATTAAATCAATCTAAAACTCGATCTCACTGTTCGGTGGCACACCCGATAAATCTTCTTGGAACACGTCAAGAATGTCATGCACAACTGGTAGATCAGAAAATTATGGTACTAACGCGTTCATATCCTTCACATAAGCCAGGTAGGCATTACATCCATGTTTCATGCATTTCTCTGCCACCGCCATCGAAATCACCTTCAGAACCATAGTGACGCGATCGCCGTAAACCATCACCGATCTTCCAACGGGTGCAATTAATCGAATCATCTTCTAATGACACATGATATTCCCTCATATGCTGCTAACCAATCCATTCCTAGTACTACATCAAATCAGCCTAGGGGCATCACAAATAGTTTAGCCGAAAACCTATGGCCTTCTAGTTCTTTGTTGCAGTCTTCTATCATATCCGAAATTCTAGTAGACTTACCAATAGCAGTTTCTACATCAAATGGATCATCAATACTTCTACTACTAACAGGCCACTTAGCATAGAAACAGTAGAAATGAAACTCCTACTAGCACCAGAATCAAATAATACAGAGGCACGATTTTGGTTTACTAGAAACATACCTAACATGATATTGGGACCCTCCCTGGTCTCCTTCATGGTCATAGTTCAGGCTCTAGCACTTGCCCTCTACCCTCCTTCTTCCTTCCTCTTCTTTATCCTAGAACTTTCGGCCCTTGCTTCTTGCAATCCTTGCTCAGATGGCCTTCCTCGCCACAATTATAACACCGTATAACTCCACACACCTTTGCCATGTGATCGGGCTTTCCACACTTGAAGCACACATTCACCCCCCAATTACATTCACCTGTGTGCTCCTTTCCACATCTACCACACCTCTTCATTCCCGTGCTTGATGACACCACCCTACGGTCATCCACCCTTATCCTCTTGTTGTTTGGGTTGAAACCGCCACACCCAAACCGTTTACTGCTCCAGTTCCTGTCACCACCACCCGTCTTCTTCACCTCAACCACCGCTACCTCTCTCTCATCATATAGCCTCCCAGCCAAATCCATTGCCGACCTAAAAGTCCTTGGTTAGGCAGTAATCAAATGCCTACAGATATCAGCTAGCAGTCCCTACATATACCTCTTAATCTTCCTCGACACCGGCCTAACCTGATCTGGCACCAGCCTCGCAATTTCATTGAACTTGGTGGTGTATTGCTGGTGGGTCATGGTTCCCGCCTCAAGGTGTAGGAACTCTCTCTCTATCTTTTCTAGTTCCCTGTGAAGACAAAATTCCTCAATCACCATATTCTTTATCTCTCCCTACCTTATCTTCCTGATGGCCCTTCTTGGACAATATGGTCCCACCAACACAGAGCCGAGTCAACGAAAGAGTGAGTGACAAACTTTACCTTTTGGTCCTCCCTGCACTCACTAATCTCTAGCATCGCTTCAATTTCTCTTACCCAGCGGTGAGCAGTGGCAGTATTATCGTTGCCATCAAAAGTCGGGGGTTTACACCATTGGAAGGCCCCGTAGCTACACCCCTTCATGGTTTCCCGCACCACTACCTCCTCCTCATCGCTGGAGGCCGCCTTCTTCGCATTCAATTCCTCTTCTTCATCATGACCCCACTCATTCCCCCTTCTTCCAGCTCTAGTCCTTCTCTCTTCCTCCTTCTCCTTCCTCTTATCTTCCCTCACAGCCCGGATGACTTTAGTCACTTCAGACAGTAGGATCATCTACATGACTTGGTGAACCTCCTCCACTACTGCCTCTTTCACCGAGGCCCTCAAGTTCACACATTCATCACCACCTTCCTGGTGAAGGATCCCGGGCCTTTTATGTGCCGTTTCAGCAGCTCTAGCCCTGTTCTTTATGACATGCGGTCCAACACCACATCCACCACGTACTCCACCTCGTGAGGCCTTTGATGATCTACCACCGACAATCTCTAAACACTATAAGATTCAAACACTAACACGGCCATTCTAGGTAATACCTCAGTTTATGTTAAGCACAGTAAGTCCCTAATTATAGTGGCCAGTTGTGATTAGACACTTACTTTACTTTTCATCCCCTGAGCATTTCCTATTCCGACTACGTTAGTAATCAAATCTACTAAAAGCACATAAATCATATAGCACACGCACATAATACCGGTTAACAATAAGAAAATAAATACATGATGGCACCTGGCTACTCGGACTGACATCACTCCCTTCTCCCATTTTCAGTTTAGGTTTTTGAAAATATTTACCCATTTCTCATAAACTTTGACTATGATACCAACTTGTAAGGCCCCGTTCCCAGAGACTCACAGTTAGACAATCATAGCAATATTATATAAAACAATACATATTTCATAAAATGTTGCAGCAAAATTAAGTTAACAAAAACCATTCATTTCATTAATAGCCAATGTCGTTAAGCAATACATCATTGTTTCATAAGTTACAAAAGGATCTTTAAATTGCATTATAAAACAACAATATCATTAAGCATGAATGGATTGCCAGTCTTGTTCTACCGAGTAGCTTCACCCACGTGCCACCCTCAACATCAATTACTTGCTAACTGAAAATACATAAAAGTCAGTGTTGCTAAGTGAGTTCTAGTTTTTAAGCGTTTAAAATACCTTGTATACTTTATATACGAAAATACACTTTTTAACAAAACACTTCTTTTACTTTCGTACATGAGCATTCATCTTCCATACACCAAAGTACAGGCTCATTATGTTTTATTATCATACGCATTTGTTTGTTTCGTACTTTTTCATTATCTTTCACTATTTCTAAATCTTGTCATAACTATACCTCATCGTTGGGCTCAAAGCCACCTCAGCCTCGGGGTTAACTAACTAGGATCCTGTTTTATACAGTGGATCAATCACCAAGACTGACCCCCCTGTGTGTGAACCCTCTTGGGTTAGCCAAGATCGCACGCTATAAGACACACAGTTGAGCTAACAACCCTGAACCTCCTTAAATTTTGCTTGCAAGAATTTTCATTCATTTATTATGTTCCTTTTTGCATTAATCATTAGTCTTTCACTTTCTTTAATGATAATACTTTACGTATACGAGTATATTCACACCACGTAAAGTCATATAGTAGATATATAATAGGAAACATAAAACTAGCCTTGAACATGCATGAAATAAACAAATATAAACTTTAAAACAATCTAGGGTCAAATACTAAAATTTCTATTTTTCAAAAAATTCAGGAATTTTTCGAAGTGTTCTAGACTCATGAGCACTACGTAGGCACCTGAGCACTATGCAAGCGCATGGATACTTACGCTCATAGGAAAGTTAGGCGCATGGGAAAGTTAGGCGCATGGGAAAGTTAGGCGCATGGGAAAGTTAGGCGCATGGGAAAGTTAGGCGCATTGGGAAGTTAGGCGCATGGGAAAGTTAGGCGCATGGGAAAGTTAGGCGCATGGGAAAGTTAGGCGCATGGGAAATTCTAGGCGCATGGGAAATTCCAGGCGCATAGGCACTGCTTGGGCGCATGTGCCCAACACTTAGGCGTTTGAGTAGTGGGTGCATGTGAACTTGGGCGCATGAGGTACTATTCAGGTGCATGACCTACACTTATATTTTTCTAAGGCAAATTTCAGGCGCATGGGGACTATTGGGGTGCATGAGTTACACTTTGGATTTCTAAGTCAAATTTTCAGGTGTATGAGCTAATATTTGGTATATTTTCGCAAAAATCTTAGGCGCATGAGGACTATTGAGGCGCATAAGTTACACTTAGGCTTTCTAGGCCAAATTTTCAGGCGCATGCGCCCTATTTGGGCGCATGACTAACAGTTATGCATATTTATAAACCATTTTCAGTCCCAATCTGCTTCCAATCATACTTATAACACAAATCTAGCATTCTAAACATTAAAAACAACTTTACAACCATAAAACATAAACATTCAAACATACATACATACGGGTCATACATAAAATCATTTCAAAACATTTTAACATGTATTTTAAGCCTTAAAGAAGTTTAAAAATACATAAACCGGGGTCTAGAACTCATCTAGTGCAGCTTTTGAGTAACACTTCTTCAAACTTGAGCTCACAAGGAGTTCTAATACCTAAACACACTAAAACACACAACCGAACACATATAAACACATAAGAACGTGTAAAACTCTATTCCGAAGCTGAAAACTCAGCTGAAACCAAACAAAACGCATGAAAAACTCACCTTTAAGCCAATTCTTCTTCTTTCTCCCTCTAAAACCGATGAACCCTGCTGTCCTCTCTCTCTAAAACCGAAGCAGTTGATGGAAGAGCATAATGGGTGGCTATGCCCTCCGTTTTAAACATAATAATATTAAAGTTTACCTATTGGGCAATTTTAACCCCTTGACTTGGATTATTTCACTTTTCTTTCTTTATTCTTTTCTTTTATAAATTTCCGGGTGTTACACCTTGTATTAAGGGAAATGGTCCTGATCATATCTTCAATTTAGAATTGTTTCCAAACTATTCTAAACCATCTTGTGAGAAAGTTTTAGCTGGAACAGAAACTCAAAGTGACCCTTATGAAAATCAACAGTTTGAGTTATCTAGACCTATTCCAATTTCTTCAAAAAGTCATGAATATTGCTCCCACTATTAGAAGTCCTAAAAGCTTGAACATCTCAAGAAACAATGGAGATTTAATAAGTTGTAGCCAACTGATCCTCAAAACTCATCAGCTGACAACTCCAGCATTCAACACCATGCTGATGAAGACAGTGATATGGAGGAATAGGAAACTGTTGATGCTACTTCACTGCAAAATACCATTGATGCTATCACACATTAATTTACTCAATTCTTATTGAATGAGTGTGAGACATCAGCTGGTGATGGTGTTCAAAATCCTGAGCAAAACTTCTCCAACTTAGATATATCTATGCAACTAGATGTTATTCCCAGGCTCAAGATACATAATACTCATCCAGTAGAGACATCATTGGGATGTCTCAAAAGGTATGAAACAAGAAATCAGACCCCTAATAGGAATGTCTTCTTGTACTCATGCTTTCTCTCTTAGATGGAACCAAAGAATGTGGAAGAAGCCATCAAGGACAATAATTAGGTTGAAGCAATACAAGAGGAGTTGGTTCAGTTCTACAGCAAAAGTTATGGAACCTGTGTCCATTACCACCTAGCCAAGTCCCTATTGGCACTAAGTGGGTGTTTAGAAAAAAAGAGACGATAGGGGTTTGATCATTAAGAATAAAGCTTGTGGTTCAAGAATACACATAGGTTGAAGGCATAGATTACACTTCTGTCTTTGCACTTGTTGCAAGACTTGAGGCTGATGAATCTTCCTTCTTTTTGTAGCATCCAAAAACTTTACAGTCCATCAGCTTGAAATTCTTTTACACTAGAATTTTATGAGTGCACAAGGATGGATTGATTCCCTTGATGTCCATAATTTTCCAAGCAATTACATTTTTATGCGCCTTAAGTATATTATGCAACCTATTATTCTCATCATTTGATTAGGTGAATGAGATGATGACATCAAACTAAGATGTGTTTTCAATAAAGGTGTATTCGAGATGAAATGGAAGTTCTTTAAGCTCTAGAACTGGAGGATATTCGATAGACTGTTTGGCTTTAGTTTCTAGTTCTTGTCCAGTTATCTCAAATGCTTTTTGATGATATGATGTTTCATCAACTTCTGGTTCTGGAATGGTTTGATCTTCACAAATGGGTTCGGGTATTTAGACTTCTATTAATTGAGTGTTGCAAGCTTCATTTTCAAGGGCTTCCCTTAAATGAAAGCTTATGATTGAATCATATACATGAATGTAATAGAGTGAGTGATCATGCTATTGAGGATGTTTCATACATCATCCTATGTCAAATGTTACTTCCTCCTCCTCCACTCGAAGCGTAAGTCTGTTGGTGCAAATAGCAACAAGAGCTTGAGTGGTTGCTAAGAAAGGTCGACCTAGGATAAGAGGAACATTCTTGTACTCATCCATGTCAAAGATCACAAAATCAATGGGAAATACGAAATTTTCGATTTTAACTAAAAGGTTTTCAACGATGCCTCTCGGATATTTAAAGGAACGATCAGCTAACTGGATACTCATACGGGTCGGTCTAGGTTCACCTAAGTTTAACTTCTCGAAAACCACATAAGGCATAGGTTGATGCTAGCACATAAGTCAGCTAAGGCATTACTTACAGATAGCTTTCCTATTAGGCAAAGTATGGTAAAGCTCATTGAATCAGTCATCTTTTGAGGAAGTTTGTTTTAAAGAACTGCAGAGCATTCCTCATTCAAAAGTACATGTGAGAAATCTTCCAGTTTCTTTCTATTTGACAATACACTTTTCAAGAACATAATGTAATTTGCAATAATGCTTTGTTGCTTTTGATGTCAGCTTTGTTTCTTTGTAAATTCTCCTTGTTTCTTTGATCAAATTTCCGGATGTATTCATCTTTGGCTTGTGCGGTTATCAATAAATACTATCATAAATCTTCCATTGATAATATTCCACGGTCTTGGTTACTACTGTTTGGACCTTGATATGGTGGTTTCTATTGTTGGTAGGGTGGTCTTCGGTTGAATCAAGAGGATGATTGGTTGTTGCAAGTTTCTCTGTAATTCGAATTACTTCTCCAATTTGAGTTGTGGTTATATGAATTGCATGGGCCTCCTACGCAATCAGCATCTTCAACCATCATCATGCTTTGTGGGCATTTATTGGTCTTATGTGAATCTTCGCATATGTTGCATCGTGTTGGAGTTTTCTTCAGCTTGGCTTGAAATTGTTTAAATCGTTCGGTTAGGGCTTCTAATTAGGCTACAACAACTAGGTTTTTAAAGGGATTGTAAGAAAAGCTCTTCTTAGTTGCATTTTCCAGGGCTTGGTAAGCTTCGATTGGTGTGACACTTCTAAAATCTCTTCCCGCACTTTGATTGACAGCTTGTTTGTGTGCTCCGCTGATTGCATCGTAAAAGGTTTGATGCTGCAACCATAAATCAAGTCTGTGATATGGGCATCTCCAAAGGAGACCATTGTATCTCTCCCATGCTACGTGTAATGATTTATCATCGACTTGGCGAAAGCTTGTGTGGCTGCTTCTCCGTTTGGTAGTGCGAGCGGGTGGAAAGTATTTCAAAAGAAATTGTTCAGCCAATTCTACCCATGTGGTGATGGAACTAAAAGGAAGCGAACCAAGCCAATCAATGGCTCGGCCTCAAAGTGAAAATGAAAAAAGTCTTAGTCTAATTGGAATGTCTGAACAATTGCTGATTTTGAAAGTTGCACATATACGAAGGAATCGTGAGATGTGAGCGTTAGGGTCTTCATTTTGCAATCTGTGGAACTGAACAGAGTTTTCTACGAGTTGGATAATACTAGACTTAATCTCGAAATTGTTGGCCGCTATTACTAGTTGGACAACGCTAGGCTTATAACCGTCAATCGACTGTGTGGTATAGTGTGTCATCTTCACTTCCTCATCTTGGATAGCCATGTCTTCTTCAGATGGTGTACCTTCCAAAATATCTTCTTTAGATGGTGTACCTTCTAAAACATCTTCTTTCGATGATTGTTGTTGTTTGTCATGGTCTTTCACATAACCTTTGATGAAAAAGTCATTCGGGTTCCAAAAGAGGCGAAACAAGTTCAGTACTAGACGAGTCAAATATACACTAACTTAAGGAAGCATATTCTAACTAAGGCTTAAAATGAATTAGGCAAATGTTAGTAAACTAACTAACTAAGGCAAACTAACTAACTAAGGAAAACTAACTAATAAGATAAAAAATTGAACAAAAAGTATTAACAAGATAGAAACAAGATAGTCAAAGATTAAGATTGTCATTCAAAACTATCATGCATCCCCGACAATGGCGCCAAAAACTTGATGCGTGTGAAATGTGTATATAGTTTTATAAGGATTTTTCACACAGATTTAGTTTTAAATAGTCTTTACTTCTACTAAAATACACACACAAAAGGCAAGTGTACCTTTCGTGTGGTAATATAGTGTTAGTAAGAATCGAGTATCAATCCTTGGACACATCGAGCCTACTCAACATTTTTACAATTGACTATCAAATTGGGTGTTGTTTTGGGGAAAATGATAAGTTGCATTACCCCTAACTTCTAGAGTTTAAGAACAATAACTAAAATAAAAGTAAAAGTAAAATTGACACTTTTGGGTTTTAAAACAGTGAATTAAGGCTATCATCCTAATTAGATTACATTTATGTAACTCTGATGAATATCATGGTCTGACTAAAGATATAAGTTTGAGTAATTATGTTAATGTTTATAAATGTGAGCCAACACGGATTTCTCATCTACCAGCTCCGTAGTGACAAGAACACCAACATCGAGTAACTTATAATGTTGATCAGTCCAATCCACTAGTAATGTAGGTAGATCTCGTGTAACCTTTCAACATACGATTTCTAAAAACATAATTAATATTAGAAAAAGAATTGATTAAGTTCCTTTTTAACATACCATTAATTTTAGAAAACCATAATAATTACTGTAGATTTCTCAGACTAATAAAAGAGAACCTACAAATGACCAGAAACTAAAGTTATATAATTTCTAGTAACAATTTTTAGTTCATTAGCCATAGATTTGTTATGAAGACCCATTTCATGATAAAAGCTAGTTCATACGTTTTTCAACCTTGTACGACATTCACAATTATAAACCATAAGTCTATAACTGTCCATTCAAATGTAGATGCAATCCATCAAAATTTTACCCAAGATTACTGTTGGATCATATGAGGCTGGTGCAACCAAAACAACACTTAGAAGAATTTTGAAGTACAATTAAAGTGGTCTTCCAAAGACTAAGTTGCTCTTCCGAAGACTTGAAGACCTTCCAAAGCTTAACTATGCAGAACTTCCTAAGGTAAAACTCAGTCTTTCGAGACCAAGTAGTTTTCGTTCCGAAGTATATGAAGAACTTTGAAGTCAGAACTAAGTCTCCCGAGACTAAGAAGTTCCACTTACAAAGTATTTACACTTAGAAGATCCAAGGCAAAGTCTTTCAAAGACGAAAGCTATGAAGACTTGCAGAAGACTCGAAAGAAGTTAATTCTTCCAAAGTATAAATGGCCTCGGAAGAACTTATTCTTCCGAAGCCATTTACCTTTGGAAGAACAAACTATGAACCAGTGGATATAAGTATGGGTTGTCTAACATCCGCTACAACCTCTGATATACTGCATGGCGCTTTCCCACGCCCATGTAGTTGACCATACTTTAATACACTGTTCACCTTTATCAATTAGTACAGTTGCCACTTTTGGTTGTTAACAAAAGGTAAGTCATGGACCTCTTATGACTACCTAATCTAGGATAGTATTTTATCTTAGATGCTTTACTTCTAGCAATGTAGTATTTTTCTTGTTGTAGATTCCAGCTGGTTATCCAAGTATAACTGGCTGTAGATAATAGTATTTCTAGTTTCTTATTGTAAATCACCAAACCATGCTTGTAAAAGTCTTTTAATATAGAGTTGAGAAGTAATATATACAAGTATCTTAAAAACCAATCCTTGTATTCTTTCATGTTTTCATTAACTTATTATATTACATGTGAACTTAGTTAGAGATTTTGCTCATCAAACCGAGTGAGATTTAGTGAGTTTGTGAGATAAACCTATGTTATGAGACCAACAACGATCCTGCAATTGGTATCAGAGCATTTTAGGCACTTGATTGTGAGATCTAACCATCCCAAATCACCCTTGTTTCTTCACACTTACCCACTTCACTCAAATGGCTCTTAACCAGAGATTTTTGGATTCTGAGATGGTAACCATGACCAAGGCCCTTTTCATCACTCCTGATGATTTTAGAGCCAGGTGCAAACGTATTAAAGGCTTTATCAAGTATCAAGACAGCTGCATGTTGAGATCAGTTACTCATGGTCCTTACAAGCCAATGGTGGAATCCATAATCGATAATGGTTCCATGACAAAGAAGGATGTTGAAGACTACTCTGATGAAGACTTCAAGAAGATGGACATCAATAGCAAAGCTATGACTCTATTGCTTACAACCATACTAAACTCCATAATAGTAGGCTTTCAGCAATATGAGACTGGAAAAGAATTATTTGATTCTTTGAAGTTGATGTACTTTGGTTCTGCTAAATCCAAGGAATCCAAGAAAGATGTGCTGAAGTAGAAGTTTGGAAACTTCACATATATCATTGGTGAGACCTTCATCAAACAATACTTGATACATTGTTAGTTACACCTTGAGCCAACTATACTCCAGGTACATGGACTTCATCACATCTTTTCAGTCTCTGCGAACGGTTCTTGATAAAAGACACATAGTGAGAAAATTCATGAGTGCACTTCCTCATGAGTGGGCTTTCTACTGTGTCTGAATCAAGACAACTGAGAATCTCAACAGTCACACCATGACTAAACTATATGGGATCCTTGATGGGTACCGTATGGTGATGGAAACTCGGAAAGGCCAGCAGATGAACAGACACTAAAACCTTCCGGTCAGCAATTCTCTTACATGTTGTAGAGGGTTCAAGAACTCCCCGGCCCCAGTTGTACCTGAACTACCCCCAGCAGCCATCATCCTCTTCTGGACCTTATATCATATTTCTTGAGACACCCCGGTTTCAAAAGACTCAAAAAAAAAATCCTTTCCAGGATAGTTGTGCTTTTGTTTCAGGAAATGAGCATTCTAGAGATTTTTAATTCTGTTTTGATGATCTGGAGTGTTTTAGCCCATATGATGTGGAGTATATGGACATTGTCTAGCAGATGGCTTTCCTGTCCTACAGAGCAAAGAAGTTCTTCAAGAGAACTGGAAGGAAATTCCCTTATAACCTAACCAATAGCAAATTTGGGTTTGACAAGTCAAAGGCCAAGTGCTAGAACTACAACCAACTTGGCAACTTTTCAAGGGAATGCAAGGCTCCTAGATCCAATCATGGAGCAACTCAAGCCTCCTAATATCCTGCTACCCTAAAAGTTACAACCTAACCCACTGAATAACAGACTGCAGCTATTGCTCAAGAAGTTGATTGGAGCTTTATATTGCAAGATGTTATTCCTGCTCAAGCTCTCATGGCTGGAACTGAAGACCATAAGGTATATGAACATCTCTGCACTCCAGCCTGTATTGCTAAGGTCAAATTGTATCAGGACTATAACATGGAAATTAAATATGATATTAAGTCCTTAAACATATTAAAATATGATTTTAAGAGGGCAGGGTCTAACTATAAACTCAATATTAAAGAGTTAGAGAAAACTGTATTCTCTTTAAGACATGAACATTCAAACTACAGTTTTCAAATAAAAGATTTAACTTCATAACTGAGGCTCAAGCCCAGCTAGTAATAGCTGAGGCTAAAGTAAAGAAGTATGCTATTCAAGAGCATAACTTCAACACCATTGCATTATCCTCCTACTCAAAGGTGTGTTATCAAAACCAATATGGGTTGGGAACCAATGAAATTGCTCCACCACACTCTTATGTGACTTTTAGACAACCAAGATGTGGTCCTGATGAGCAAAAGGTTCCAATTGTAGACCTACTTTCCAATGAGCCGAAGAATGATGCAACTATGGTAGCCACCGCAGGAAAGGATAAGGTAGAAAACCTCATCCATACCGCTGATGATCAACCCCTAATACCAAAGATAGAAAGAACAAAATCAAGGCAGCAAGAAAAATGGCTAAGAAGGTGGCTGAGTCAAGGCTAAAGATAGACCCTAGGCAAAAGGGTTTATTCATCCCAGCCAGATCCTAAGTGGTTGGAAACTCTGATTCAGGAAAGAAGTGTAGTACCAGCATTCCTATCTAGCTGAAGGATTAGAAGTTAACTAGGAAGGCTGTTGAAGAAGAAAAGAAGTACAAGAAATAACAACCCTCATGCCCAAGCAAGAATAACATGTGCATAATCTATGGTCTGCATAACCACATGGCTAAAGATTGTTACTACAATCCAGCAAGATACACATTATGCAACCAATGTTAAGAATGAAGGAGTCAAGGATGGTTTCACATTTTGACCTTATCATATGGTCAAAATGTTAAGGATATGAAAGCTTGTTTCTGAAGCCATGTTGCTTTTAGAAGAAACTTATTCTTCTAAAAGGAAAATAGCTTCAGAAGACAAGCCAAAGAATAAACAAAGAAACAAAAGAAATCCTTTGAAATCTTTCGAGAATAAGACTACTTCAGAAAAAAAGGTGGTGACAACTTCTTTCGAGAAGAAAGAAGCCTCGGAAGCAAGTCATGCTGTTCAAACCTCATCAGGATCATCTACATTGATCAACTATATGATAGAATGTAAGATCAGAAAAGCTACAGTAGCTCAAACCTCTTCTCCACAAACCATAGTTAAACCCCCATACATACATTTTCGTTCAATTATGTCATCTACATTGGAAGAGCCCAAAACAAACAAGGATTGGGTTTCCAATAGTAACTAATCATTTCACCATATGTGTAGGGACATCTACATGATAAGAATGGAAATGTATGGAATATAGACAGTGGATGCTCCAGGCACATGTCAGGGAACTGATCTCTCCTACAATAGTTTGAACATTTTGGTGGAGGTCCTGTTCAGTTTGGAGGTGAAGGTAAAGGATACATTTCTGGTAGAGGTAGTGTATCCAATGGTAAGTTGAAAATTAACAAAGAAAACTTTTTCAAACAACTTGAACACAATTTCTTTAGTGTTTTTTAATTCTGTGATAAGAAACACTAGATTTTCACAAAACATGAGTGCATTATCCACAAACATGGGATGACAGTTCCTCAATAATTGTTGCTTCTTGGATCTCCCAGGAGAGGGGATATCTACAAGCTGGATATTAACAATGCTTCCTCACTGGGAGAAGTATCATGCTTTCTTTCCAAAGCTAATAGTGATGAGTCAACTCTTTGGCATAAAAGAATGTGTCATGTAAATTTTAAAACCATGAACTAACTGGTTAAAAATAACTTAGTACATGGTGTTCCTAAAAAGAAATTATTCTGTAAAGATAACTGTGTTGCTTGTCTGAAAAAGAAACACCACAAGGTATCTCACAAATCTAAAGAGGTTAACTCTATCACCACTGCATTACACTTATTGCGCATGGATCTATTTGGTCCCATATGTATAATGAGCATTGGAAGGAGATCATATTAGCTTGTGATTGTTGATAATTTTATAAGATTTACATGGGAATTCTTTATAAAAACTAAATATGAAACTAGTGAAACTTTAAAATGTTTTATTCTTAAAATTGAAAATCAAATTGATCACAAAGTAGAAATCATTAGAAGTGATCAAGGGATTGAGTTTAAGAATTAAATTCTTGACTCATTCTGTAATACAAAAGGGATTGCTAGACAACACAGTGCACCTAGAACTCCACAATAGAATGGTGTTGCTAAGAGGATGAACATGACACTTAGTGAGGCTGTAATAACTAGGTTAGCTGATTCAAAGATGCCTCTAACTTTCTATGCAGAGGCAGTCAACACTAAATGTTATGTGCAGAACAGGGTTCTCATTGTTAAGCCACATGGAAAGACCTCTTATGAGTTATGGACCAAGAGGCCACCATTCATTGGCTTTCTTAGGTCCTTTGGCAACAGGTGCACCATACTCAACACAAAAGAAAATTTAGCAAAATTTGCTGAAAAGTTAGATGATGCTATCTTTGTTGGGTATTCTTCAAACTCCATTGGTTATAGAGTATATAGCATCAACAATCAATAATTTGAGGAATCATCCATCATTTTTTCAGTGAGCACACTCCTTGTGCTAAGAGAAATGGTCCTGATCATATCTTTGAATTAGAATTATTTCCAAACTATTCAAAACCATCTTGTGAGAATATTTCAGCTGGAACAGGAACTCAAAATGATCTCTATAAAGATCAAATGTTTGAGTTACCCAGACCTATTCTAATTTCTCCAAGAAATCCTGAAGATCAAGCTCCTACTACTGGAAGTCCTAAAAGTTTAAACATCTCAAGAAACAATGGAGCTTCAACTAGTTATCAGTCAACTGAGCCTCAAAACTCAATAGCTAACAAATCCAACATTTATCACAAAGTTGATGAGGACAGTGATGTAGAGGAACATGCAACTGTTGATAGTGCTTAACAACAAAATACCATTGATGCTGTCACACATTCATTCAATCAGTCTTTATTGAATGAGTGTGAGATATCAGCTGGTGATGTTCAAAATCTTGAGCACAATTTCTCTAACTTGGGTCTATCTATGCAACTAGATATGATTCCTAGGCTCAGGATACACAATACTCATCTAGCTAAGAATATCATTATGAATGTCACAGAAGGTGTGAAAACAAGAAGTCAGATCCACAATGGAAATGTCTGCTGGTACTCATGCTTTCTCTCTTAGATGGAACCAAAGAAGGAGGAAGAAGCCCTTAAGGATAACAACTAGGTTGAAGCAATGCAAGATGAATTGCTTCAGTTGAAAAGGCAAAAGGTATGGAACCTATGTCCATTACTAACTGGCCCAGTTCCCGTTAGCACTAATTAGGTGTTTAGAAACAAAAGAGATGAAAGAGGTTTGATCATCAAGAACAAAGCAAGAGTTGTGGTTCAAGGATACACACATGAGGAAGGCATAGATTACACTGACATCTTTGCACCTGTTGTAAGACTTGAGGATATGCAAATCTTCCTTTCTTTTACAACATCTAAGAACTTCACGGTCTATTAACTTGATGTCAATTGGGCATTTTGGTATGGGATATCGATAAAGAAGTCTATGTGTGCTAGCCACCTAGATTTGAAGACCCACAGCACCCCAACTATGTGTGCAAACTGGATAAAGCTCTTTATGGGTTTCATTAGGCACCTAGGCTATGGTATGGGACACTGTCTCACTTTCTTCTGAAGAATGGCTATACCAGATGCAGCATGGACAAGACATTATTCATAAAGAAGTCTGGGAAGGATATGTTGCTTGTACAAGTCTATGTTGATGGTATCATATTTGGTTCCTCAAATGACTAAATGTGCAAAGACTTTGAAAGCATCATGAGAAAGAAGTTTGAGATGAGTTCCATGGGAAAGATGGATTTCTTCCTTGGGATTCAAGTGAAGCAGATGGAAGAAGGGTTCTTCATAAATCAATCTAAGTATGTTAAGGACATTTTAGAAAGATTTGAGATGGAAGATTGTAAACCAGCCAAGACACTTATACCCAGGAATCACAATCTTTGTCTTGATTCTGAGGGGAAGGATATTGATCAACATCAGTACAGGGAAATTATTGGATCTCTAATGTATCTCACTACAAGTAGGCCTGATATCATGTTTGCAACTTGAATTTATGCAAGATATCAGGCTGCTCCTAAGGTGTCACACCTAATTGCTATCAAGAGAATTCTTAGATACCTCAAAGGAGCTCCCAAACTGGGTCTTTAGTATCCTAAGATTAAGGATTTCAATCTCTATGGTTATACTGATAGTGATTATGGTGACTGCAACATTAACAAGAAATCCATATCAGGAGGATGTCAATTTCTTAGTGTAAGTATCATCTCCTGGCAATGCAAGAAGCAATCATGTGTCTCTACATCAACTGCTGAAGCTGAATACATTATTGCTGCAAGCTGCTGTGCTCAACTACTATGGATTCAAAATCAGATGTTAGACTATGGTTTCAACTTTAAGGAGACTCCTATCCACATAGATAATAAGAGTTCTATTTCTATCATAGAAAATCCAGTCAAGCACTCCAAGACAATATATATTGACATCATATACCATTTCATTCGAGATATTCATGAGAAAATTTTAATCAAACTAGTCAAAGTCAATTCAAATGAACCATATGCTGACTTGTTCACCAAAGCCTTTGATGAACAAAGATTTAAGTATTTAATCACAATTTATTGGGATGATTAACATTGACTAGTCAATCTCTTTTGAAAATCTTTTAAAAATGTGTCGTGTGTGTTGTATTTATAGAATCTAAGCCCTGTTACAAAAGAAATTCTTCCGAAGAGAAATTTACCCCCGGAAGAGATCTTTATCTATCTTCTGAAGGCAAATTCCAAAGCACAAGTATTCTATTCTGAAAAATTTTAGCCTCGAAAGAAAATTTGATCATAGATCAAATCTACTTTCGAAGCTTACTAACTTCGTTTCTCGGAAGAACACTTTACACTCAAAAGCAAACTTGTCTTTGAGATGTGGTTTTCCTTTGGAAATAAAAGTGGCTTCGAAAGACAATATGAGAAACACAAGTGTTTTTTCTCAGAAGCAATTTTACGCTTGGAAGAAAACTTTTACTGTGTAATGGAAATCTTTAGGACCCACTCTATAAAAGTAAGATTTTATTGATGATTGTCAGAATATTTTAAATGGTTTATCTTGCCACCCAAGTCAAACTGAAACCTAAACCGTCCTTTCACCTATCCTTTCACATTATCCATTTGGACTTTTACCCCCTATTTAAAACTTCCAACTCTCTTTCTTTACTTTCTTTACAACTGCTAAAGCCCCAAAATTCCATCATCTTCACCATTCACTCTTAATTCCTTCAATCAAATAGTACTTTCAGGATAATGGCTTTTAATCCCCAACACAACCAAGTCGCCATTCTTGATTATTCAAGGGATGTAGATTTTGCCCCTATTGTTGAATTTCTATCACAGTTAACATACTTCACTGCCCTTATTGTTAACCCCATATCTACTTGTAGAAGACTAATCAAGGATCGGCAAAACATTTGAAGATTGAACAAAGACGAAGTCCGAAAACAGACTGCATGTGCGAAAGCTTCTGTCACGCGAGAAGCAGATCTCATGCGAAGAAGGTCTCCACGCGAGAGATTATTGTCGTGCGAAAGCTTGTTCCACGCGAAAAGCGTGTCGTGTGAGAACTCAATGTTTAGTATAAATAGCTTAGTTTCATTTTGTAATTAAGCTTTTCGTTCATTTTATCATTCTGTACTGTGCGAAATCGCACAAGACCTTTCATAGGTTGTTTGATTCAATCAAAGAAGCATTTCTTGTTCAATTCAATCTTCTTTTCTATCCAATCATGTTTACATTCCGCATTGACATGATTGAGATCGTGTGTTATTGATTTCTGGGAGAATTTCAAGGTTTTACAATAACACACGATCTCAATCACGTGAATGCGGAATATAAACATGATTGGATAGAAAAGAAGATTGAATTGAACACGAAATGCTTCTTTGATTGAATGAAACAACCTATGAAAGGTCTTGTGCGATTTCGCACAGTACAGAATGATAAAATGAACGAAAAGCTTAATTACAAAACGAAACTAAGCTATTTATACTAAACATTGAGTTCTCGCGCGACACGCTTTTTGCGTGGAACAAGCTTTCGTGCGGCAATAATCTCTCGCGTGGAGACCTTCTTCGCGTGAGATCTGCTTCTCGCGTGACAGAAGCTTTCGCACATGCAGTCTGTTTTCAGACTTCGTCTTCGTTCAATCTTCAAATGTTTTTCCGAGCCTTGATTAGTCTTCTACAATCTCCCCCTAGGCTCGGTGAAACATGATCAATCAAAATCAACGTTTGCTTTCTTGTACGTTCCTGCATATGCGTACCATTTGTTCCTAAGGATTCGGTCAGTCATCCACACATACTGGCAAGATAGAAAATAAACGGACTCATCAGCTGTAATAGGGCAGTGTAAAAGCTCGAGTAAGTCGTCTTTGCCAAACTTCATCAAGTCTGCTGGATCAATGATTCGAAATGACTTGTCAGTACATCTGATCACAGCGTGACCGGAATCCTTCTCACATCTCCATGATAGTAATTGCTTTAAAGAGTTGGGAGGAACTGGAGCATGCACGGGGACTTTTCTGATAAATTTAGGATGTTGATAGACTCGTATTTTCATTGGAGCTTTAGTCTTTTCATCAATTCTTGTTGAGTCATCAATCACCTTTGATTTGGCAGTCTTAAAATCCTTGAAGTTTGTGCGCATCTCCCTTCGTATCATAGATCTCATCAGTTCAGCTTCACTGTAATTGCTTTCATTAAAGAATGGAGCTTTGCCCATTGAGTAGAGATCAGCAGCACGTAGAGTATGGAAGTCTTGTGTGCTTTTCAGATAATCAATTTCTCCATTCTTTCTTTTTATTACATATAGCCTTTTCTCGCCATCATAACCCCAGCTAATGACATGAGACATTTCACCATACTTCTGCTTAGGCTTAGAAATGAATAGAAAATGAGCTTCAGTAGGTGGTGGTGGTGCTTTGAACATCAATCCTCCTCTAGCGAATAAAGCAATCTGACCAGTAGAATCTTTCTTTGTAGCAACAGCAGGAGTTTCACCACTCACAGTCTCAGTTGGGATTTCTCCTTCTTCAAGATCAATGTCTTTAAATAACTCTTGAAGGTTGTTCCCAAAAATGTCAGTATATTCATTCTGATCATCCAAATCATCAAACACATCAAGTTCTTCTTCAACAACTCCTGATGAAGATTGTTGAAAAGAATACAATTCCTTTTCATAAACACTCTCAGTGGCAGGGTCAAGTGGATCATATCCTTCTGGATCACTAACACTTGGTCGATCGACATTATCAGTGTTAGTATCTCCAGTTGGACTCGAAGAGAAACCTGTAGCATTACCTCCATCATTATTATCACCATCATTTCCACCAACATCTCCTCCATCATCATTATCACCATCATTTCCACCATCATCTCCACCATCATCATCATCATTTTCATCATCATCTTCATCATCATCCTCATCATCATCAGAATCAGCATAATCAACCAACTCTTCATCCTCCTGTTCATGAACAATAGGTAAAGTGAACATGTGCTCTGGTTCAACGAAAGCTGTAGATGTGTAAGCTTCGGTGATAGGTACTTCAGATGAAATAGGAACATCCTCAGTAGTGCTAACACTTGGCTGTTCAGTAGAGGTATGAGCTTCGTTGACCACTTCCTTTTCTGGAACATTCTCAGTGGGAGGAGGGCTTGGAGATCGTCTACTAGATTCACCAATCACAGTTGTAGACCTTATGATTGGTGGCTGATGAAAGTAAGTCTGTGAAATGAATTCTCTGAGCTCATTCAGTTGTCTTTCCAGCCCTGAAAAATAATCAAACATGTTTTTCATCTGTTGTTCTAGAGAAGCTATTCTTGTATCTTTGATTGCAGAATCCAGATGAATCATGGTAATCTGACTCGATTTTTCTTCATTTTCCTTCTTCAGCTCAGCAATCATCTTAACATTTTCAAAACTCTCTTTTTCCAAGTTTTTAACTCTTTCTTCTAGAGTTATAGAATGAGGAGTGCTAGTTGATTCCTCTCTCCTTTGAAACTCTGGAGGAGTATTCAAAAACGAGTCAACGTCAAACTCTAAGTTTTGCTGCCTTGGAGGTGTAGAAAAGCCAGACTCAGAGATATTGGCTGCTCCAGAAACAGGAACTGTTTCTGTCTCAGGAGCAGAAGAAGTCACATTGGTTTTCTGATCTTGCTCAGTCTCAGTGACAACCACATGTGTTCGTGGTCTCCCGGGTACAATTCCTCGACCTCTCTTTCTTGTTGGAAAATCTCTCCTTATAGCCATACGTTTTCTCCTTGAAGACGTACTAGGAGACTCCTCAGGAATATAGTCAGTATCCCTGTCTTCATCATTCGGTCTTGAAGATGTTGGAGTAGTAGGAGCTCGATTTGTTTGAAGAACATAAGGAACATTACCAATTTGGTCACTATCAGTCTCAGAACTAGAAGCCGAGTGCACTTCACCTTCCATTCTTCCTTCATGTACAGGCTCATCTTCAAACAATTTCTCAATCTCTTCGTCCAAATTATCTCTAGCAGTAGAAGTAGAAGCACTAGTCTGAGCTTCATCTGTGTTTTCTTCTCCTTCCACATTCCCTGTACTACCATCTATCTTAGAAAAACGACCAATCTTAGCAAAGCTTTCTCCTGAGCACTTGTTTCCACGTGCTCCAGTGAGATGAGTAAAGATGTCTTTCTTGATGACATGAACAACATACTTTGAAGACTTCAAAGTGGCAAACTCTGGATAAGCATCATTGATGATAAGTTGCACGAATCTCGGGTACATAATAAACTTTCTCCCTAGATTAGCTGTAACATTCTTCTGCATCTCTTGAAATATAACACAAGAAATACTGAATGGAATATCATCCACCAGAGAAACCAATAAAGATCCAAACACAGCACTTAGACTATCCATGCCAGCCTTCAAATTACTCAGACAGTGAATTACCACATGAAATAAATATTTCCAGTAAGGTGGTAACCACTTCTTTTCCAAACTTGGATATCTATATTCGTATCCCATCCGAGATAGACAATCCATAACTACATCATCATCCAGTCTTGTTGGTGCTCCCTCTTGGTCATTAAACATAAGAACTCTGTTTAGTATGGCTTGAGAAACTATCACCCTTTTATCTTTTACAGTGGCTGTGATAATTTGATTTCCAGCTTGGTCTTTTTCTAGAGCAGCAGTGCTCCAGAAAGAATCTATCAACTCGGAATAGATGGCTGGATCAGCAGAAATAGCATAAACAATCCTTGAGTTCTTCAGCCCCTTAATCATAGAATTGAACAGCTCTTTTCCTTCAGGAACCTCATCTAAGTAAGCTATACAGTTGTGACTAGCTTTGAACATCATATTAGCCATCTGCATTGTAAGACAAACTCAAGATCAGAACACTTTTAATATAACTTAATTATGCATTTAGAAGTTTAGCACTTAGAAAATTTTAACTTTTGAAGTTTCACACTTAGACAATTTTATCACTTTTATCATTTCAAAGCTTAGTAATATGTGAATACATATACTACACTTAAAGTTTTAGCAACAAAAGATTTATCATTCGAAAATTAATTGTAAGTGATAAGTCCATTTGAGACAACACCATCAACACTTAGAAAAATATTTTCAAAATCTTTCTGTCATGCGAAACCCAACACATGCGAAAATGAACACTGTGCGACATTTGTAATTCAAGCTACAACAGTCACGCGAAACCACGCGAAATTACTTTGCGAAAACTAGGTTTAAGCAAAATTTGTATTTTCACCCGAAACCAAAGCTCACGCGAGAACCAGGTTCATACGACAACCCCTTTTCGCATCCGTTCATTTCTTTTGTGCGATTCGCACAATACACATGTCAAATTAACATATCAAAACGTGTTTTTAATCCATGAAATCCAGATCATTGCTGTCGCCTAAGTCTATTAGGTGTATTTCATCGTTCAATTTCAACTTTAAAGTCCATTTTTAAGATTTTAATGTCAAGATGTTAAGTTCCCCTTAGCATTGTATTGCTACAGTAACCAAATCAAACCAGATATACCGTTAAAATCACACTATGAGTGTAATGAAAGCACACTATGAATCAAAATCTCAAGCAAGAACGAACTGATTTGAGTGTTGATGTAAGCGAAATGAAATTTCGGATGGTATGCGAGAGTGGTTTTCGGGTGTGATTTAGGCGAAAAGTGATTTCGTCTAGGACACTGTGCTACTTATACCCCTGATGATTCACGCGACAGAAACTTTCGCAAGACCTTTTCTTTCGCGTGACTTTCCCTTTCGCGCGAGAAACAGTGTTTTTCAAAAATTTTCAACTTTTAAAATCTTTCTTATTTTTACACAACTTTCAATCTTTTTATTTTCAATGAATTAAGTCAACATAAAATGTTATTTACCAAGTGACCAATTAATTTAATGAATCTTCAATTTTCAAAAATTCTCTTGTTATTTATTTGTCTTAAAAATGAAACACTATAAAAATGAAATAAAAACAAACACTTACATACAAAATAACAAAAGAATGAAAACAATTAAAGAATCAAGATCGGATTTGCTTGTTTTTGTATAAGAATTTTCATAATGAGATCATATAGTTCTTTGTCAAGTTAAGACTCTGTCCGGCTTTATTTAAAATAACTGGTTAAGTTGATTGTCAATATAATTTGTCCTTTTAAACTTATACTTCAGGTTTTACTCAGAAACATAATGAGTGATATATATATCATGTTTTGTGTTTATTTAATATAAGTCAGTGGATCCCACAATCAGAACTTCTGTAAAGTAATTATTATCCTTCAAGACACTATCGAGAATTTCAAGTCACCCCAATTTGACTTAAACCATGCATTGATGATCAGTGATACCATTTATTGTATTCCTAAATATAACTATTTGAGCATAACTAGCCTGAGAAATATTTCTTAACCCGGAATATTAACAAGTTTAAGGACTTACTGACAGCCATCCGGACTTACGTCTGCCCTCTCAAGATGTTTAGGACTTACAAGCCATCCGGACTTACATGCCCCATCTTTCGATTTTGCCTTCCAAAGTTAAAAAATATTCTCAAAATAGAAAATATATACCATATAGTATGTATGTCTTTTAGACATATCTTTTGATTTGTTGTGCTTCTTGGCATCTTATATCCTATATGGCCTTTTCCTGTTTGGCATCTTTTTGCTCAATTATTTCCTTTTTGTTTCTTTTTGTATTTTTATCTTTTATATATATATATAGTTATGATAATCACTGAATCAATCACATACAGGCTTGAGTATGACAAGATTATATCTCTCAGTCTGTGTTAGAACATTTTTGGCACATAATCCTGATATGTTCCCCACTAAATCATATTTCTTTAATTCAAGTGTAATCACTCAATTATGATCTTTTCAGTTCTGAAAGCAAAGCCTATCGACATATCAAACATAATCCAAGTCTATTCGTATTTAAGCCTTTGAAAGTACTTAGACTCTGTAGAACTTTGTTATATCATTTCTCATGTATTTATGAAAATATCTTTTTTTGATTTTGGCAATCCATTGATCTTAACTCCCCCTAAGACCAAAAATATTTTTCAGAACTTGTTTTTCTAATTTTCTCCCCCTAAAATTGTGATTGTCCTTTTAAGAAAAAGAAACAATTGCAATTTTATTCTTTATTAAAAAAAATGAAAAATCTTTATGTGAAGATTCATTAAACCAATTTATCCAAAGTTAATCATTCCCAATGATTGCACAAGGAAATCAAATCGAGAATGATCAAATGCCTTGGTAAATAAATCAGTGATATTTTCAGTTGACGGCACTTGTTTTAGATGAATAAGTTTTCGATCAAAACAGTCGCGGATAAAATGGATGCGGATGTCAATGTGTTTAGTTTTTGAGTGTTGAATGGGATTTTTCACGATGTTTAGAACTGCCGTGTTATCACACCAAATTGGTGTGTCATAAATGTTGAGACCATAATCGAGAAGTTGTTGCTGAGTCCAGACAAGCTGGGAACAACAACTCGAAGCAGCCACATATTCAGCTTCGGCAGTGGATGTGGAGACAGTGTTCTGCTTCTTACACTGCCAAGAAATAAGACGATTACCCAAAAATTGACATCCTCCTGTGGTCGATTTCCTGTCTAAGTTACAACCACCATAATCACTGTCAGTATAAGCAAATAAATTGAAATTGGAATTTCGAGGATACCAAAGACCAAGTTTGGGTTGACCCTTGAGATACTTGAAAATCCGCTTGACAGCTTTCATGTGTGATTCCTTTGGATCACTTTGATAACGGGCACACTGACAAACAGGGAACATGACATCCGGCCTGCTTGCAGTGAGATACATAAGGGAACCAATCATCGATCTGTAAAGATGTTGATCAACTGATTCTCGTAATGGATCTGGAGTAAGAGTAGGACGAGAAGCCATTGGAGTTGGAGCTACTTTGGAATCTTGAAACTTGTATTTCTCAAGAATAGTCTGAACATACTTTTCTTGATGGATGAGAATACCAGTCTCAGATTGAGTAACTTGAATACCCAAGAAAAAGGAAATTTCTCCAAGGGAACTCATCTCAAATTTCTTCTTCATCACTGCTTCAAACTCCGTGCACATACTTTCATTTGTAGAACCAAAAATGATATCATCGACATATATTTGAACCAAAATAATATCATCGCCTGATTTTCGTAGGAGTAAGGTTTGATCAATTGCACCTCTTGAATAACCATTTGCAAGCAAATGTTCAGTCAGAGTTGCATACCAAGCACGAGGTGCTTGATGTAATCCATATAGTGCCTTATCCAACTTGTATACATAATCAGGATGATCTGGGTCTTCAAATCCTGGAGGCTGACAAACATAGGTTTCTTCCTTCATTTCTCCGTATAAAAATGCAGTCTTAACATCCATCTGGTACACCTTGAAGTTCATGTATGAAGCAAAGGCTAGGAATATGCGTATTGCTTCTAGTCTTGCAACTGGAGCATACACTTCTTCATAATCCAATCCTTCAACTTGATAAAATCCCTGCACCACAAGACGTGCTTTATTCCGAACTATAACACCTTTTTCATCCGTCTTGTTTCGAAAAATCCACTTTGTTCCAATCGGAAGCTTATCCTTTGGAAGTTCAACAAGATGCCAAACATTGAGCTTCTTGAATTGCATCAACTCATCTTGCATTGCTTCTATCCAACTATTTTCTTTGAGTGCCATATCCACATTCTTGGGCACTATTTATGATAAAAAGCAAGCATACAGACATGTGTTGATTGTCCCTGATCGACTTCTGGTAATTACACCTTCATGCAAAGGACCAATGATTGCTTCAGTTGGATGAGTTTTATGTATTCTTAATTGAGGAATCTCATCTGCAAGCATTCCATCTTCCAAATTGGTAATATGTTCAACATTATCAATAACCTCTTCAGAATGTTGAGATTGATACACAATAGTTTCTTCAAGTGTGTCATCTGAAATAGGAGTTTCAGAAGCAGTAGGCACATTTGGAGATTCTTCAAATGGAACTTGAATGATTTCTATCGGTGTATGTATAGTTTCTGAAGAAGATGAAGAGAATGGAGAACTCAACGATTCTTCCAGCTCCTGAGTAGGAATTTGTTCTGAAGGAACATCTAATGACTCAGAACAGGCAGATACTGGTACAGAAGCTGTAGGAATATCTTTGGATGATGAAGCAATAGCAGAATCATCAGATATCAAAGATGGAAGTTCCTCAATTATTTTGTTTTCCAAGGAGATTGCTTGAGAAGTAGAATCTGCAGATGAAGGTTTAGAAATTTTAAAATTTATGAACAAAGATTCATAATCATAAACCCATGAAGGAGCTGAACCTGCATCAGTTATGTTAAGCTCGTGCCAATCAATGTTAAATGACTCGATTATTTGTCTAGTTCTTTTATTATAAACACGATATGCAACTTTATTGGCAGCATATCCCACAAAGTAACATTCATCAGCCTTTTCAGAAAATTTTGAACTAGATTCAGTTGTATGCAACAAAGTGCAACAACAACCAAAGGCTTTAAATATTTAACTTTGGGTTTGTGTTTATAAAATATTTCATTAGGAGTCTTATTTAATCTTTTGTTGATTAAAGCACGATTCTGAACATAACATGCAGTATTTACTGCTTCAGCCCAAAAGAACAAAGGTAATTTGGCAGCAGATATCATTGTTCTAGCAGCTTCAATCAATGTTCTATTCCTTCTTTCTGCAACTCCATTCTGTTGTGGAGTGCCAGCAGCACTGAATTGTCTGGCAATTCCCTTGGATTCACAAAACTCATTCAGAGTTTGATTGCAAAACTCTGTCCCATTATCACTTCTGATGCATTTTACCTTTTTCTCTGTCTGATTCTCCACCAAAGTAATGAACTTGATCAAAAGGTGTGGAGTTTCATCCTTAGATGCTAAGAAAAACACCCAAGTAAATCTAGAAAAATCATCAGTAACAACCAGACAGTAAGATCTTCGACCCAAACTTAAAACACTTACTGGACCAAAAAGATCCATGTGTAAGAGTTGTAAGATTGATTCGACTGAGTTGTGTGCAACTGGTTTGTGAGGAAGTTTATGTTGTTTACCCTTTGAACATGACAAACAATGTTCATTCAATTGAAATTCTTTTTAGGTAAACCAATAACATGATTTCCACGTACAAGTTTATTCATGTTTTTAAGATTGACATGTCCTAATCGACGATGCCATAACATGGAATCATTCTCCGAGGCTTTGGATAGTAAGCAAGAAGCTGTTACCAAAGAATTAGGACAATGCATATCAAGAAGATATGTGTCATTGTCTCTCGGAGTCCTCATCAAAATCCATTCATCTGGAACAACAAAACCTGGTTTTAAGATTAAGCATTCTTTGTTAGTAAAGTGTGTAGAATATTGTTTATCACAGATTTGAGACACACTTAACAGGTTATGTTTTAATTCCTCAACAAAATTAACATTCTCAAAGCTAAGGACGCCGTTTGTAACTGTACCACGTTTTGTTATACGTCCTCCTTTGTCTCCCGTGAAAATCACTCTTCCTCCGTTATATGACTGAACACCTTGTAGTAATGATAAATTACCAGTCATATGTCTTGAACAACCGCTATCTACATGCCATAGACTTTCAGTAGCCTTTTGCGGTTGTCCCTGCATTAGTAACAAAATTACTTAGCTTTTGGTACCCAAGTCAAACATGACTTGAGCACATTATGTGTTGCAGCAAGACAAAATGATTTGATATTATTATATTTGGTTTGCACATCATTCTTTTCATTTATGCTTTTAAGCTTGACATTTTCCTTTACATCATTAGTCAAATTCTTATCCCGTTTGACAGTAAAATCATTAACAACCTTTGATTTCATATTATTTGAAAATTTTCCACGAGTGAAAAACAGTTTTCTATTATGTGAAATAGAATTATGAAATCTTTGTTTACTTAATGATTTTTGTCGAAAAGGACAATTGTTTGCCAAATGATTTGTGTTTCCACACCGATAACATCTCTTTTGTTGTGTGTGAAAAACAAACTGTGGATGACAATTATGAAAATTGTCATAAAAACCAAAGTCAGATTGACTAGGTTTAACTTTCTCCACAGTCTCTCGAATCTTTGCCACGTTTGACAATCGCAAATTCATCTTTTGCAGATTCGAGGAAATCGAAGAATTATGACCACTTTGGATTGGAGATTTGGCTGTTTTGACTTTTGGAATTGGTGGTGTTGGAATAGGAACAGTCTTTGATTCTGCTGGAGTAGGACCAGACTTTGAATTTGCTGGATGAGGACCAGGCTTAGATATACGGATTGGTGCTGGAGAAGGACCAGGCTTTTGAATTTTCAGATTGAATGCAGAAGAATCATTCACTTGCAAATCTGGGCTACAAACATCTTGATTCACAAGGTTAGCATTATAATGAAGTTTATTTTTAAAGAATCGAGAATTCGTTTCTTTAAAAATATGTTCTTCATTTTCAATTAAACCTTTTGAAACAAATCTACTTTTAAAATCCTTTTCAATTCTTTCTTTCTGATTTACCCTTTGATTTGCATTCAAATTATATTTGCTATTAGATTTAATCTCATTCAAATTAACCAACTTTTCATTTCCATACAAAGTTTGTTTACAATCAGATTGTAAAACTTTTACATTCTTATTTTTCAAATTTTCTCTCTCATTTTCTCCTTCACTATCACTCTCCCATTCTTCAACCAACCCATCCACCTTCAATTTATCTGCACAAAAGTTTTTAGTTGATTGTTTAGATTTGGGTACTATGATAGGATCAACAGATAAATTTACTTTGACTGAAGGTTTTAAGTCTTGAGATGGAGAGAAACCAATCCCATAGACCATATCAGAATCACAAATGTTATCAGATGAAGGTAAACATGAATAATCATGATTAATTGGAGGAGCAATGTTAGAAAACCCAACACCACATTTTCCTCCTTTAATCTTCTGAGTCATTTGTGACTTGATTATTCCTTCAACCATTGTTGATGAAAGTTCAAATTTCTCAACAGTTAATTTAGCCATGGCTAATTCACTGTTAAGTCTATTAATTTCTAAAGCGAGTTCATTATTTCTATTTGTCAAGTCATTATTGGTACATTCTTTATCATGAAGATTTAATTTTAAATTATATATTGTTTTGTTTAAACCTTCAAGTTTTTCTTTAAAAATCTTTTCATTTGACTTGTGTTTGCAAGCTTGATACTGAAGTTTTTCAACTTCCATTATCAGGCTCTCATTGTGAACTCTGTATTTTTGAACTTTCTCAACACATGAATTTTTGCACAAACCATCATATACCTTGGGTTCAGAAGTTTCCCCTTCTATTTCCTCAAGCTTCTTTACCATGAATGCTTTCAATTTAGCAGCTGGTTCTTCCACTGGAGCAACATCAACAGTCTTTGGATCAACACATGGGCTTTTGACTGGAGGCTCGACAGTGTACTCTTCAATCACACTCTTTTCTTCAGCAACCTTGTCAACCTGATCTTTCTTCTCAACTGTCTCCTTTTCTTCAACTTTCTCAACCTCTTGTTTAGTATTCACTTTCTCTACTTCAACTTTCTCCTTCTCTTCTTCCACTTTAGCAAACAAACCCTCCAACAAATCATCAGACACGAATTCAGCAAACAGATTTTCTTCTTCTTCTGGTTCTGGAACAATCTTTGCAATAAATGCAGTAGACAAAGTTAGATCAAGGGCTTCCATTTGATCCGACCAATCATATTCAGCATTAGTTTGAGAAACTAATGCTTTAGGACCACCAGAAGTACTTGCTTTGTCTTTCTTCGGCTCAATCTCCACAGTCACCATCTTCTTGGGGCCTTCATTTTGACCAGTCTTTGGTTCAGTACACTCTCTAGCGAAATGACCTGGTTTGTCACAGTTGTAACACCTCAGATTAGGCTTGTCAAAACCGATTTTGTTAGAGTTGTTAACGCCAAACATTTTCCTCCCAGTTCATCTGGCAAAATTCTTCGCCCTGTAAACTACCATGGCCATTTGATACTTGATATCATTCTCTTCAATATCATCAGGATTGACTTGTTGAAAATCATCAACCAATACATTTGGAGCAGTAAGTCTTCCAGCCATGAAAGCTTCATAACTTGACATGAAAGTGGTGAAAAGAGCAAGATGCTCCTCAGCAATCTGAACAGTCTGCTTTGATGGACTAGTGGTAGCAACATAAGCATGTTGACCACTATGAGAATCTTGAGATTGAGAGACTTGTTGATGGATGATGGGGGAATAGTGTTGAGCAGCTGGAACATGAACTTGCTTGTTTACTGCTGGTTGCATATAAGAAGATGCTGTACTTCCAGATTGTTGTTGCTGACACATTTGTGTATAACTGACATAGTAATTCGGATTACTAGCCATCTTTGCATAGAGAGCAGTTCCTTCAGCACCCAGAGAACTGAGATGATTAGCAGCTCGCTGCTTATCGTCCATAGCATAAGACTTGATAGTTGAAATGAGATCAGTCAACTGAAGAGTATACAAGTCTTTGGTTCTCTTGATCAATGTACAGTTGTTGTTCCAACTGTAAGGAAGTGAATTTAACAACTTCTTGTTCACAGTGATGGGTTCCAGAGTAATACCCGCACTTTTCATTTTTGTTACCAGTCTAACAAACCTGGCCATCTGAGCTTCCAACTCTTCACCAACAATATAATTGAACATGTTGAATTCTTGATTCAACATATCCTTTTTGCTCTCTCTCATGTCTTTGTTGCCCATAATCTGAGACTCCAGAGCATCCCATAATACCTTAGCACCCCTGAACTCTTGAAACTTTTGTGAAATCTCAGTAGTAAGTGCCATAGTGATGGCAACATAAGCTTTATCATCCAGTTCCAACCTCTTGATATCATCTTCTTCCCACAAGTGTTCAGGTTTCTGAACCATCTCTCCTTTATCATTTTTATACAACAGAATGTAAGGACCATATTGGATTGATCTCCACATCTTCGGTTCCGTGTAAATAACATATCTCTCAAATCGGAAAGCCCAATCAGTATAATCGTCTTCACAAAGAAGTCTCGGTGGCTTGTTACCAGTACCAATTTCCGTGTCTAGATGAAGTGAAGCAGTAAGATGCTTCAAACTCGGTGTTGTTGAAGCCATAATGATCAGAAAGTCAAAAATCAGGTTTCGTGCGAAATAAGAAGTCGTGCAAAAACAGATTTCGCGCGGCCAAACTTTTCGCGCGAGAGAGCGGTTCGTGCGAATTTCCAAATTACCTTTTCACGCGAAATCGCACAAAAAGGTGATATAACTGTCTGAGCGAAAACACCCCTTTTTCGCACGCGAAAACTTACAGATCAAGCGAAAATCGTCAATTTCGTGCAGAATCGAATCTCCAACAGTTCATTCAAGCGAGAACCACCTCCAAACCAATGAATATGTCTGATTGAACCCATTTTAGTCCAAATTTAATGAATTTAGTTCAATTTTATGTATAATTTTGATTAAAATTCAACTAAAGTCCACTAATTTAGTTCAAATCGGTCCAAATCAGTCCAAATCCTCCAAAATCGAGCAGAATAACATCTCCATATCAGAATCTAAAGTGATCAATGATGAATTTCTTCAAATACGTGTAAAACACAATCCAAATCTCTTCCAAATCGTGGTTCTAGAGCCTAATGCTCTGATACCAATTATAAAACCTTGAAATACTCCCAGAAATCAATAACACACGATCTCAATCACGTGAATGCGGAATGTAAACATGATTGGATAGAAAAGAAGATTGAATTAAACACGAAATGCTTCTTTGATTGAATCAAACAACCTATGAAAGGTCTTGTGCGATTTCGCACAGTACAGAATGATAAAATGAACGAAAAGCTTAATTACAAAACGAAACTAAGCTATTTATACTAAACATTGAGTTCTCGCGCGACACGCTTTTCGCGTGGAACAAGCTTTCGCACGGCAATAATCTCTCGCGTGGAGACCTTCTTCGCGTGAGATCTGCTTCTCGCGTGACAGAAGCTTTCGCACATGCAGTCTGTTTTCGTACTTCGTCTTCGTTCAATCTTCAAATGTTTTGCCGAGCCTTGATTAGTCTTCTACACTACTCAAACCATATGGCTGATTTTTGGGCCAATGGTCGAAGTGAGACGATCAATTATGAAAGAGTCATTAGATCAAGGATCTGCGGACAAGAGATCATCATCGGTGAAACAACCGTCAGGGAGCATCTAGAACTCTATGATGTAGGAGCCCCCACTGAATTTCCAAAGTCTGATTTCGAGGATACTTACACCCAAATAGGATATAGTGGAGATGTGAGCAAATCTACGGTCTATAAGTTCAATTTCTCCTACAACTGGAAGTTCTTGCTACATATTGTCCTATACAGCCTATGCAACAAGTCAGGAGATGGGATCAAATCCGTATGATCTGGGCTTCCTAGTCCATGGGTTGGTAAAAGGTCTCTGCTTTAAGTACTCATGATTTATGATGAACAATCTAAGAGGTAATCTTACCAAGGATCCATTCTATATGTACCCCCAGTTCATTCAGCACATGATCAAATGTGATCTTGAACAGGACAAACTTCTATTTGCTCATGTCTTTCTGGTCCCTCACATGAAGCCGGGCATGGTCAAGACTTTGAAGAAGGTGTCCACCAACTTCACTTGAAGGCTCACCGATCTCTTTCTAGGTATGCTTGAGCCAATTGCTCCTGGTGACATTCCTACAGACCTAGCAGGTGATAAACCGACACCAGATACCACTACTAGAATGCCATCCACTTCTTCTCACCTAATCAAAATCATATACAAAAGACGCCCTAAATGAACCCTTGATCAATTTACTCTAATTGATCAAGTCCACTCTGTTCCAACCAAAAAGGCTAGAGTGGAATCAAGGGCTCCCACTCAGCTAGAGGTCCAACCATCCTCCTCAATTTACCTTGATATTAGTGTTTTGTTTCCGCAGTCTCAACCTGTAAGCCCATTACCCAAGCCATAAGCCCTTAGGGTGAGTCTCAATGCTCCCCTGAGCAGCCAAAAGGGATAGCCACATCATTGGCTCATTTACTCTTGCAGAAAAGCCATTAGGTGCTGACTAAGATCCCAGGTCATTAGATATAACCTCTGTATCCTTTCTTGACCTTTTAACCTAACCTGCTATGGATATCATGTTTCATTAGGGCCATGATGTTGATCTACCTCACCCCTTTCCAGATCAACTGAGCCCCAGGGAACCTCTGATGTCTAGCCCACATCAGCTAGACCAAACTAAGGTGAGTTCAACCGGAGTGGAGGTGACTCATGTAGACGCAGCTGCCACTATTGAGAGTGTTTTAATAGCCTCTCAGGTTAGTGTAACATCAATCAGACTATATCTACAAAAACCTTGCCCATTGATGACTCTAAAAGATACATCAGTACGCAAGGGTATCTAGGTCGCCAAAAAAACCATAACTGGTGATGAGGATGAACATACTAGGTATGTTATCTCATCTCCCATTGATTCTTCAAAAGAAGATGGGGTAGTCTGCAACTCACTATCAGATACTTACTTCTTAAAGCCTCAAACCTTGAATCAAAGGTTAAGACTTTAGAGGATAGGTCACCCACTCAGCAACTTGAAATAGAAAATCTCAAGGCTCAACTAGATGAGAAACAGATTGAGAAGTCTGTTAGGCATATATATAATCAAGTTTCTTTGATTTCTTCATCTAACTCATCTATTTCTCAAGATGATGCAACCAAAAACGGGGAGAATTTAGAGAAACAAAGACATGATGAGGAGATATCTGCTCACTCTTTAGAGCAAATATAAACTCAAGTTGAACCCAACCTTGCTATTACAACTTCCCTTGATGTCATCTCTTCTTTCTATCCCACACAGCAACACCCTACAACCATCTTCCCTTAACCACCTCCTATTACCATTCAAGTGGACCCAAGGATGCTTATTAACCTTAACAGATTCTTAACCAAAATTCTGATAAGCTCCTCCCTTGAACAACCCTCCCTTGATGTAGTCGTTACCTATTTTGGAGTTGAAGAGCTTCAAAGACTAATTGCACCACCTACCTCTAAGGAGGAAGTTGGTCAACCTAAGGTCTCTATTGATGAGATTAACTTCGATGGGGAAATACAGATTGATGGCCCAGAAACCAACTTAGAAGGGACATGTAATACAGTTCCAATTACTTTCGAAGCAGAGATCCAAGCTACATAAGCAATAATTGAACTATCTTCCTTGTATGATGACTTGTTAATCACAGAGGCCATTCTTGATCTACCTCTGAGGTAAACAGTGAGGACTTCTTTAAAACTCCTATATCTCATACACCATAAGTTCAACCCCACTCTCCCCACCCTGAATTATCTAAAGGCTGAATCTTCCTCTAATCCTAAGGGGAAGAGGAATCTCATTATTGAAGAGCTTTTAGAGGAGGCAAGGCTAGAAAAGCTAAAGAATAAGGGAAGAATTGATACTAGGAAGTTGTTGGTTGCAAGAAGCAAAGAAACAACAACGGCTCAAGAAAGTATTAACAACCAAAGGAGAGTAGAGGTCATAGACAGGCTCATCAGCCTGGGAGTAGACAATGAAGAAATAGTTCTACTCCCACTTGATGAACTTGTGAAGATGGAGAAGGCAACCTTGCTGAGAAAAGAAAAGGAGGAGGCAAAAAGGTTAGCCAAAAAGGAGAAAAAAAGAAGAAAGAGGGAGGTTGTAATGGAGAAGGAGAGGATGGAGAGGATAGCCTTTCTCTGTAATAGAGGCAATTTTAGAAGGAGCTAGCACCTCATGATCATGATACGATCTTGTTTCTTTTTTTAAAGAGCAAGATCAAATCATCAAACAAAGGAAGAAGGTTTTAAGGGAGAAGATGAAAGAGAAGAAGAAGATGGAGGAAGAGGCACAACTTGTTGCTGCAAAGAAGGTGGGAGATAAAGATTGGATGAAAGCTTATATCAAAGCACATGGTTTCACCGCCATGCAAATGGGTCCCATGTCTAAGAAGACCCTGTAGTGACATGTCAGTGAAATCAAGGTTGACATTCACATAGGAAGAAGGAAGGAGGTACCTCAAAGACAAAGTGTTTAGAGGATGGCACCTAAACCAACGCCCATGCCCGAACCAGCACCTAAACCACAATCTATACCCACACCGTCTCCCTGCCCCATCAAAACTGAACGAACAACTGAACCTTACACCTCTTAACCCACACCATCAGCCTTACCTACACCCTTACCCACTGCTTCTCAACATCCTTAAACCCTAAACACAGCCTCAAACCCAATCACTACCCAAACCATCTTCTGAACTGTGACATCCGGTGATTTTTCCGTTACGAAACTCCGTTAGTTTCGTTAGGTCTTGCATACACGTGTTGTGACACACACTAGTTGTCATTGAATGTTGGTGACCTAATAACAATTATGTATGATAATTAGATAATGATTTAACTAATAATGTTGATTATTAGTTTCGGTTTATGTGATTTATGAATTTATGTATTTTAAATATTATTTGAGAATTTTACGTGATAACGTGACTACGTGTAATGTATATTCCATGTGTTTTGTGAATGATTGATAATGTATATGGTTATTATTATTATTCATTAATAATGTTTGTATTTTGTAGTTGAAATTATTTAAAATGTTAGAAAGACTAGTTTTTATAACGTATAAACACAAGGGGTTAAGTGTAATTACCTAAAATTAAAACTTAACAAAATAAACTCAACCCTAATCCCCTCCCTACTCCTTTTTGCATAGCCGAACACCGATCCCCCCTATCATTATTCCATTTTGATCAAAGAACAAGTTCCAAGCTTTGATTTTGGTTGAATCCAAGTTGTACAAGTTGAACACAAGTGCTAATCATCACCCTTACATACCTAAAGGTTAGATTTTAGTGGTTTTTCATGGGTTTTTGATGTTGGCCGAACCCTAGTTTGATTCTTGTCCTAATGTCAAATTTTTTATTGTTTGTTGATTGTATGATGTTAGTTAGATAGTATTGATGATAGTTTCCATGGATTGTACAAGAAATTTGTGATTTTGATACGTGGATCACACCTTACTAATAATAGTAACTTTGGGGGATGAACTTGATGATTTGATGATGAATTGATGATGTTAGGATGTTAATGATGTTGTATGAAATTTGGAATTATGATAATTATGCTTGAAATCCAAGAATTGATCATGTAGTTCATACCTTGCTAAAAGTAGAAACTTTTGAATATGGGATTGGTGAATTATGATGTTTTGATAATGTTGAATACGTCTAAATGATAGTTATGAGCTAGAATAGGTATTGTGTTCATGAATTCATGATTGAATTGAGTGTTAGATCGACTTTGGGATGTTACTTTCCTAAAAGGGAAACTTTATTTGGGTAAACTCTTGGATATGGTGAATTGGGCATGTTCATGATATTAGGGTCATGTTAGAATGTTTACTGATAGTATCTAATATGATAGGATGTGTTAATTGAGTTGTGTGGATACTTGATTGGTCAATTGGGAAATTTAGACTTTTATGGATTGTACATGATGATGGAGTTGGTTAGGAAATTGTAGAATCATGTTTAGGATTATAATAGATCATTATTAAGCATGTTGATTGGTATGAATGTTTTTGTATGATAGAATAAGGTTCTTAGATGATATGGGTAGAACAAGAGGTTGAAGATGTGACCTGCGTGAACAACTTGTATGAATGGCATGTATGATGAATTTCTACACTTGATAAAATAAAATTTAAATTAATATGTCACCAATGGGTCAAACGGGTCAAATAGGTCAAATGAGTGTTGTTTTTCAAAACCTTGGGTCAACGTGTTTATTGAGAACCTAGGGTTGTTAAGTTTTTCTGAGTACACGTACTTATGTCCTTGTGTGTTCTAGGTAACCTCTGAAGGTTGTCTTTCTAGTCACTGTTAGCCTTTATTATCGTTCTTTGCACATCAGGTGAGTTCATGCCCCACTTTTAAACACTCTTTCTTTAGGAGGAGATAGGATACTTGTTTAAAAATGCAAAACTGTTTTAAGTTATGTATAGTGTAACATAGTGTAATTTACCTTCAAAGTCCTCACACTTTCGGATCGTTATAGCGGGAGATGTTGGGTAGTAATACTGGGCCTGACAAGCCACACCTGTGCGACTCGAGGTCAAATGGGTGCAATATTGTCCTAAACACAAACATCATTACAACTTGGTAGTTTGTGATGGAAGGCAAACAAACAAAACACATGTCAACTTCGATCACGAAATCACTATTGTTATTACTTGTGAATCTAGATTAGCTATCTATTTCAATGCACCTGTTTTGTTTTATAACTACTACTGTTTATGTTAAATGCAAACTATTGAACTCACCAACCATTGTGTTGACTCTTTTAGTATGCTACTCTCAGGTCGACCACTCTGCTTGCCAGTAGGAGAAAATCACAGTTTAGCATGCTTTCTAAAAGTTCTTATTATGTCAAGACATTTATTTTATTACTTATATGTTTTAAATAATGGTTTGGCGTGTGTTTTTACCAATGTTACATTTCAAGTACTTGGGTTTGATTTACTTACAAATGCTTCCACACAGTTTTCAGTTTTAAACTCTGATTTCATTTTATTTAAATGTTGCATATGGTGTCATTCTAAGTAACTAATGACTGGGATCCTTGTTTGTTCACACGCCTCATGGTAAAACTCCACACGTGGATTTTATGGGTGTGACAGATTGTTATAAGAGCCATTAGTTAGTTACTTGTTCTTTATTCCCCTACTGTATACTCATTGGCATACACATCATGTACACTACAGTATGGTATCATCTTCACGAGTTGCGGGTAAGAGACCAGCAGGTTCTAAATCCTCAACACATTTTGATTCCCCTCCTTCTCCTCCTATACCTGACCGAACACTTGAGTGGCCTTGACTTGACTACCCTCGTGGAGAGATGAATTGGGATCAACCGTTCGCGCTAATGAAACATGATGCCCTATGGGATTGGAGCTTTTATCCTAAATATATAGACCACATGATGTATAGGAAGTGCGTGCCTACCAAGAGGCCAAGGACTAGGAACAGTTCTGAGCAGTCTACACTTTCCTTCCCTCTGATAGAACAATCTACCGAGCAGATGATTGCATCTTTGGTTGCTGCCTTGGACACAAAGAAACTACGTACTCAGTGGCTTATTGGGTTGGTCGTCGAACTACGACATCAGATGCGAGAGACAAAGAAAGAAGTGGTTTAGGTGAAAGATCTATAATACAAGTTCTATCAATATCAATGCACTTTGGCTGACAGAACGGCTCAGACGACTCACCGATCAGAGGCTCGAGACGACACCATACATGATCATGGGGTGAGACTTGCTGCCTTGGAGGCACAGTTCATAGCGATGCACATAGTTGAACCTGAGGCGGAGCCTGAATAAGAAGAAGACTCTGAAGAAGAACCGGAGGAAGCTCCAGAAAAAGAGGAAGAAAAAGACCCCAAGGAAGAACCAGAGGAAGCCCTGACAGAGGAAGAAGAGCCCGATGAGATGGAGGAAGACAGTGATGGATCCGATGTCCTAGACTGATCTTCATTTTCATTTGACTTTGACTACGTAGTGTTTTTTATTTGAAAACCTATATGGGAAGGATTGTTTCCCACCCAACTAAAAAACTAAAGATATTGACATTGATTGAATATTTTGTGAAATGGTTATAATTGATGTCTATGGTTATTATTTTGGTTATAAATGTAGTGGTTGATATACTGCTTTATTTTCTTACTATCTGTTATGCTTTAATGAGATGAATATTTTGCATGTTGCTCATTTTTGGTGTTTGTGAATGTAAAGTGAAAATGGAAGTCGGTGGTAGAGGACGTGGTCATGGACATGGCGCTAGACGTGGCGCTGGACGTGGTGCGGTGCGGGAGGGTTAACATGACCCCCACAGAACTGGCTGCTCTGGTCATTGAGCATGTGCATGTGATAGTGGCTGTAGTGCACACTACATAAATGCATGCTGCATAGCCAGCAGGTAAATGATACAAGTGACTTGACAAACACTCTAGTTACTTGTTTAAACAGTTAAACTAAACAATTTTGATTTGTTGAAACATGACCCACACCCTGCACTTATAAGACTTTTCTTGATTGTAAGCCCCACACCTACAGTGGAGCTAAAGGTGCTGTTGGATTGGTTAGGTAGTTTGAGAAGACTGAATCAGTCTTTTCCAAATGCAACTGCCCGCCTATTGACCAAGTAAAGTACGTGACCGGGACTCTAGAGGGCGCGACAGTTTCTTGGTGGAACGCCCTGGTCCAATTGTTAGGTCAGGCGATGGCCAACGACTTACCCTGGGATGAGTTTAAAGTGATGATGATCGAGGAGTATTTCCCTCATGATGAGGTGCAAAAACTGGAAATGGAGTTGTGGCAGCTGAAGATGTAAGTTTTTGAGATTGGGCCTACACTACTAGGTCTCACGAGTTGACAACATTGTGCCCCGGATGGTGACCTCGATGCATAAAAGAATAGAGTTATATCTATGTGGTTTTGGTTCCTAAAATCCAAAGCATGGTCACTGCCTCCAACCCCACCACCATTCAAAAAACGATTAGGTTGGCTCACAAGTTGACCGACCAGTCAGTGGAACAAGGTAAACTGCCACAATAGGGTACGGTAGCTAGTGTACTAGCGGTGGCGAGTGTACTAGACAATAAACATAAGTAGGATGGTCCAAACAACAAGGGATCAACTTCAGGCAACCAGTAGAAACAACAACATCAGCAACAACCGAGGTAGTTTGATAACAACCGAGGTTTCAACCAGACTGCCACTACCAACCAAGGATAAGGAGGATACGTGGGTAGATATCCTAAGTGTAATCGCTACAGTTATCATCATGCTGGCAGGTGTGATAGCTTCAAATGCCAAAGGTGCGGAAAGTTGGGACACGCGGCAAAGGATTGTCATAGCAAGATGATGAAGAAGCCCCAACAATCACAGGAGACCCCTAAGGGTTGTTTCGAGTGTAAGAAAGAAAGGCACTATAAGAGGATTTGCCCTCAGCTAAGGAAAAATGGAAATAATACGGGAAGCAACGGGAACAACAACAACAATGCAGGGAATGGTGGAAACAATGGTGGCAATAATGGTGGAGCCAAAGGGAGAGCGTTCATTATGGGTTCAGGTGAGGCTCTAAATGACCCTACGATAGTTACTGGTAAATTCTCTGTAAATGGTCGATATCCTACTATATTATTTGACACTGGAGCGATAGGAGTATTATTTCCACTAAATTCAGTAGTCTTATGAATGATATGTCTTCTACCTTGGATATCTTCTATACCGTAGAGCTAGCTGATGGTAAACAAATTCACATCACACACGCTCACAAGGGTTGTAAGATAGAACTGGTCGGACATGTTTTTGACATAGATCTTATGCCCATTACACTCGGGAGCTTTGATACGGTTATGGGAATGGATTGGCTATCCGAGAAGCAGGCAAAGGTAGTGTGTCATGAGAAGATTGTATGCATTCTTCTCGAGAATGGAGAAATTCTTTCCGTTAAGGGCGAAAGGAAAGGTGCTGTGATAGCTATCATATCAATCATAAAAGCGCAGAAGATGCTATGTAAAGGTCGACTAGCTATACTGGCCTTGGTAACTGACAAGCAAAAAGAGGAAAGGAAGATGGAGGATATTCCAGTGGTTCATGACTTTCCAGAGGTGTTTCCAGAAGACCTGCCTAGATTGCCACCTCATCGCCAAATGGATTTTCAGATTGAGTTAGACTCCCGGTGCAGCCCTAATCGCTAGAGCACCTTATCAATTGGCATCAAATGAATTACAGGAGTTGGTGGCATAACTTTAGGAGCTGCTAGATAAGGGCTTTATCCAACCTAGCTCATCATATTGGGGAGCTCCTATCCTTTATATTAAGAAGAAGGATGGAACCTTTCAAATGTGCATTGACTATAGGGAGTTGAACAAGGTCACAGTCAAGAACCGGTACCCCTTACCTCGTATTGATGATCTATTCAATCAACTTTAGGAATCCAGTTACTAGTCTAAGATTGACTTACGATATGGTTATCATCAGTTGCGAGTTCGAGAAGAAGACATCTCGAAGACGGCATTCAGGACTCGTTACGGCCACTATGAATTCTTGGTCATGTTGTTTGGGTTAACTAACGCACCAGCGGTGTTCATGGATCTCATGAACCGCGTGTGCAAACCCTACCTTGATCAGTTTGTTATTGTGTTTATCGATGACATATTGATCTATTCCAAGACCAAGGATGAACACGAAGAGCATCTACGATTGATCCTAGAACTGCTAAAGACGGAACAACTATATGCTAAATTCTCTAAGCGTGACTTCTGGATACTAGAGGTGCAGTTTCTAGGTCATATTATGAAGGGGAATGGAATCCATGTAGATCCTGCAAAGGTGGAAGCAATTAAGAATTGGACGGTTCCTAAGACACCTAGTGAAATACTTTAATTCCTTGAATTGGTAGGATATTATCGACGCTTCATTGAGGGATTTTCCAAGATTGCCCAACCCCTCACTGCCTTGACACATAAAGGTACAACGTTTAAATAGGGAAAAGTCAAGAATCAGCCTTCCAGCTGTTGAAACAAAAACTTTGCAGCGCACGGATACTAGCACTACTGAAAGGGACGGATGATTTTATGGTGTACTGTGATGCATCCATACAAGGAATGGGTTGTGTCCTGATGCAGCGAGATAAGGTGATAGCCTACACCTCGATGCAACTGAATTTAGATAGTGATTTAACTAATAATGTTGATTATTAGTTTGGGTTTATGTGATTTATGAATTTGTGGATTTTAAATATTATCTGTGAACTTTACGCGATAACTTGACTACGTGTAATATATATTCCATGTGTTTTGTGACTAATTAATAATGTACATGGTTATTATTATTGGTTAATAATGTTTGTATTTTGTAGTTAAAATTATTTAAAAACGTTAGAAAGACTAGTTTTTATAAAGTACAAACATAAGGGGTTAAGTGTAATTACCTAAAACTAAAACTTAACAAAATAAAGTCAATCCTAATCACCTCCCTACTCCTTTTTGCATGGCTGAACACCCATCCCCCCTATCATCATTTGATTTAGATCAAAGAACAAGTTCTAAGCTTTGATTTTGGTTGAATCCAAGTTGTACAAATTGAATACAAGTGCTAATCATCACCCTTACATACATAAAGGTTAGATTTTAGTGGTTTTTCATGGGTTTTTGATGTTGGCTGAACCCTAGTTCGATTCTTGTTCAAAATGACAAATTTTTGATTGTTTGTTTATTGTATGATGTTAGTTAGATAGTATTGATGATAGTTTGCGTGGATTGTACAAGAAATTCGTGATTTTGGTACGTGGATCATACCTTACTAATAATAGTAACTTTTGTGCATGAACTTGATGATTTGATGATGATATGATGATGTTAGGATGTAGATGTTGTATGAATGTTGGAATTATGATAATTATGCTATCAATAATTGATCATGTAGTTCATGCCTTCTTAAAAGTAGAAACTTTTGAATATGAGATTGGTGAATTATGATGTTTTGATAATGTTAAACATGTCTAAATGATAGTTGTGAGCTTGAATAGGTATTGTGTTGATGAATTCATGATTGAATTGAGTGTTAGATTGACTTTGGGATGTGCAGGATCGTTAAAAGTCACTCAACACAATGATTCTCTCTTAAACTCACTTAAAATCACTAAGATGATGATAACAGAATGCTATAAGAGTTGATAGCAATATATTAAGAAAGCAAGACACAAAGATAAGTTTTCAAGATACTTTTATATATTAATTCTTAACTCATAGATTACAAGACTCTGTCTTAGCGCTTGTTCTTATGAGCTTACAAGTAGAACTATATATACTACTTTCTACAGGCAGTTAGACTTGAAAAACCAGCTAGAAAATACAACTAAACAAAATACTACAGTTGCTAGAAGTATGTTAACTAAGATAAAGTATTATCCTAGATGTTAGGATCGTGTACGACGGAGTACTAACTGATTCAAACGTGAAACCAGATCAATAGTGCGGAATCCTATTTGATTGGCGATCCAATCAGGGAGAACGTTAATCCGATCAAAACTAACGATAAGAATACGTTAAGAATTGATTAGAATCGATTAGAAACGTTCTGTGAAGTTGGAAAGGACTCTCTGGACGAACAAGCATGGATAGGGTTGAGAATATTCGAATTGTCCTGTTTTTTCACAAATTAAGTGGTATTTATAGGTTACAGCTCTCATTCGTACGATTGAGCCAAGCGACTGGCTCAGTCGTGTGACTGAGTCATACGATTGGTTCATTCGGACGACTGAGTCAGTCTTATGACTCAATCGTACGATTGACTCAATCACCTGGTTCAGTCGTGCGAGTGGCCCATTCGTATGGTCTAGTCGTGCGACTGAATCAGGATACTTAGTTAAACACATTCTTCAACCTTCAATGGTTCAGAACTATGTCTAACAACTGTAAACCTATATAACATTGTCATGCATGCGTGTAACAATAAATAATATAAATAGATATAACATTAAACAACCAACAAACATATATAGAAGAGATTCTCATTATATTGATTAAACATTGCATATGTGTTATAAGAAGAATTTCTATTACATTTAAGCTCACTAGACTAGAACTGGGGACATGTGTACCAACAAACTCCCGCTTGGACCTAGTTCTATCTAGACTTTGACTTCTTTCTTGAACTCTTCAAATCTCTTCAGTCTCTCCTCTTTAGAAACCCCAGCATGGATATTAAGTGCAAAGCATAGACGTATGATATGCTAAAACTGTAGTGCTTGCACTATATCCTGCGTGTCAAAAACCAGTGGCCACTTATACAGCGTATAAACATCTGACGCCGACAGGTTGATAAGCCACATGGGGTCAAACACCCTTATTGTGTCCATTGTGCCTCCCTTTCCAAAACAATGACGGCCTCTCCCGAGCGTCAGTCATAGTACCACCACTTAAAGTGTGGGATAAAGTCCTGTGGCATCTCCCTCAGTGGAATTCGGGACATTGTGCGTGGAGGTCGCCACTTCAGGACTATCTTCGGTTGACCTGTGATGGGACTCATCTCAGACCTTTTGAGGTACCTCGTAGCCTGCTGAGGCTTGAAGTTTACCCATCTAGTCCTGTACTCCCTTTTCAGGGCAGCCTTAAACCAGCCAGACATCTTCTTAGGGTCAGCATATAGAAGCTTTAGTCGGGCCAGCTGGTTGAGCTCAAAACTGGGGAGAGTCTTCAGATCATGAGGGAATCTAAAGTACTCGATTCCCCTCTCCCTTTTCACCGCATACACGCCAAAGTCACCAAAATGAGCCCAAGCAATGATCTTCCCTGATACCTTCATGTTCTTCTTAACTTTGTATAGCTTGGTGTAGGTGCTCTGAGTTGCTGTAGCATGTTGGGCTGGAACCTCGGCAAAGCAAGCCGCCCATTCAGCCTTTCGAATATCAACATCAGCATTCGAGGCTTGGGCTTGGCTTCTTGAGGCTTCTGCTCCTTTCTCCTTTTCACTGAGTTTACCCATAATGTCACTGTCGAGAGTGTTTGCCAAATCTGGAAACACGTTTCCCTCTCGATCGGTGTATTCTAGGTAGTGCTGATCTGTGATGTCTTCAATTTCGATTTCTTCAACGTCGTTGAGCTCGACATCATCAGTATCATCAAAAGTTGGAGCATCCTTAACAATTTCGTCTGGATTCAGCCGAAATATTTCAGCAAGCTGCTCATCAGTAAGGTCGTGAATTATTTCTCTTTCTTCAGGAGTATAACTCACTGACCTTTTGACGATCCCCTGCAGATCAAGAATCATTGTGAGTTGAGACTTGATCTGTTGGAGGGGAGCAACATCATGTTCATCTTGCTGAAATCCCTTATCTGTTTAATATCAACATGCAGAGTAGCAATCATTAGTATAAACTCAAGTTAAATAAACATTAATCATTAAATATTTACATGAGTTTCATATACATCAAAAGAAGAATCAAGTACAAAAGTTTAAAAATAAAATATCTAATCAATACTTTTGTCTTGGATCTGCTCGTGAGTTTCTGTAGTAGGTGATGATGGAGGAGCTGCTGTAGATCCATGGTCTTGTCTTCTTTTTGTACGTTGTTCCCGACCAGAATCAGCAACATTTGAAGCAGAATCATCATCATCATCATCATCTTGCCCCTCCTTGGCTTGATCATCACCACTATCGTTATCATCCTCATCATTCTCATCATCCTCATCATCATCTTCATCACCATCATCACCGTCTCCTTCCTTTATCTTCAAGGGATCAGCTTGGGACCCCTTCAGCTTCAGTAGAATCTTCTTGTTAGCAGACTCCAGCTCCTCAATCTTCTGCGTAGACAGGACGTTGTGCTCTTGGAGTTGGGAGATCTGCTCAGCTTGCTGAGAAATCTGCTCAGCTTGCTGAGAAATAAGCTGAGCTTGAGAAGCATTTTGCTCCTCAAGCTGAAGTAGTCTCGCTGCCTTCTCTTCATCCGCAGCTAGCAGCTTCAGCACCATTCTGTTCAGAGCTGCTAGCTGTTCCTCCACTCTAATAGGAGGGAGGGATGAACCTGTTAGGAAGGAGGATGGACCCGCTCGGTGGCTAGTGGTGGTAGCTGTGGTGGTGGTGAATATTGGTGGTGGAATGTGAGTGGGTTGTGAAGTGGGATGAATGGTAGTGGTGGGTTGTATGGTGGTGGTGGGATGTATGGTGGTGACAGGTGGTGGTATAGGTGTAGTGGTGGCTGTGGTAGTTTGGGTGGTTGAGGTAGTGGAAGTGGATATGGTGGTGGTGAGTAGTGTCAGCCTTTGGCGCTTGGGATTCTTCCCGTGGGGCTGAGCCATCCTTTTGAGTCTGGATCCTTTAGATCCGGATGCTCCCCCTTGGCTGCTGGAGTGTCTGGGGTGTATGATGGGTCAGCTGTAGAACCCCCAGACCCTCCCGAGCGTCCACTAACCTCCCTCATGCCGTGCTCAGTAGCAACGACCTTGCTACCCACTCTCCGGGTGAGAGGCTCTTCATCTGATACTTCTTCCTCATCAGGCATAAAGTCCTGATGGAATCCCGCCGTCTCTAAACCCTCGCGTAGGGATGGTGGAGATATAACATTAGCAGCTGTAGTAGTGGTCTCCGGACCCGTATCTCCACCATCACCTCCATCATCATCGGAGTCGTCGATCGGAACTGCTATCGTCTCCGTGTCAGACTCACTATCATCGTGACGCCACTTTTTCCTAGCTGGCACCACGTAATCCTCTTAGGCCAGGTGCCCGAACAATCTTCTAACCGGGGGTTTAACCTGCTTTCCCCGGTAGACCTTCATCCTTCCAAGTGTTGTATCATCCATAATCTCCAACGCTACTGCATCGTCTTGAGCTTTAGGCAGTTGGGGAAGTTTCTGGTCAATCATCATCTCTAGGAACCGGGGATACATGCAAAATCCTTCTTTCCCCTTAGCCTCGATGGTCTCCACCATGTATGTGAAGATCATCCGAGAGAAACCAAAAGGATGGTTCAGCACCAGAGCAACATATGCATTTTGCATCTGGTCTGAGAGCTCATCAAATCTGCCTTTCCTTGAGGCAATGCAGCGTAGAAGTACGTGTGCCAAGTACTTAAACTGGGGGCACAAGTTGCTCTTGTTGAGCATGCTTATGTTGATATCCCCAGAGTACTTGGCTCTCATGAAGCAGCCACGGACGGTCAGGGGATGAAGTCTGGTCGGGCAGTCTGCGCCATCGCCGAACTCAAGGACCGTCCGAATATCCTCCTCAGTGATGTGGATAGCCTCCCCAAATATCGAGCTCTTGATGGAGTGGAGATCAGTGGACCTATCTACCGTAACATTCTCCCAGAATGCCTTCTGTATCGAGAGATAGGAGTGCACGGTGCTGAGATAGCACGGTAAATCCTCGATCGTCGTAAGAAAGTGATAATCCCATCAAACTCAGCAGAGTTGCAGGATGTCAACTCTAGATAAGCACAAATATTGTGCTTAGTACTCATTGGTCATCTGCTCGCCATCTGTGACATAAAACAAGTAACCGTTAGAACATGTTGAGGATAGTTAATTTTAGTCAAAGAACTTTAACTTCGGTTTAATCGTGCGACTGAACAAACGACTGAGTTCCAGTCGTGCGATTGAACTGTGCGACTGAGATCTAGTCGTATGATTGAGTTCATGCGTACGACTGAGTCATGCGATTGGACTCAGTCGCATGTCTTCTCATACGTGTATCTCAATCGTGCATCTGAACTCATTCGAAAGGTTCAGTCGTACGATTGAGTCATTCGTCCATCTCAGTCGTACGATTGAGACAATCGGATAGCTCAGTCGTACGATTGAAGTTCATCAGCATGTCCAGTCGTTCATTCGACTGTTTGTCCATTCGAATTTGTGTTTTGAGCTATACTTGATGTCAAACGTTGAACTTAGGCTCAATACACTCGGAAACAGCCGACTAAGCATCTTTTACCATTAATTTGATCTTTAAGTTCAGTTTAAATGGTTTATTTGTCGGTTTAAGTCTCGGTTACTGTTAGGTCAAAATGTGGGTGATTCTCGATGTCTGTTCCCAGTTTAAACGTTGATGCAACTTTATTATTGCCAGTATAATTAATAACCACCGTTAGAAAGCAGTAATATCAGTTAAATCGGGATTTTAGAAGTTGGGCAGAGTCTCGACGTTTCATACGAATTAGGGGCGTTTTGGGAGAATGGACGACTGAGGCTGATTCGACCTGTATATATACTAGGGCAACTCCCAGTCGTGCGACTGAGCCCTGTCATATATGTCAATCATGCGACTGAGCTTCAGTCGTACGATTCACCCAATCGCTTACCTTCAATTGTACGATTGAGGTTCATTCAGACGTTTGACACAGTCGGTCACCTCCAATCGTGTGCTTGGGTCCAATCGTACGATTTGACTCATTCGTATTATCCAATCGTACGACTGGACCATACTTATGGTTCAATCGTTCGAATGGGCAATACTTGTGACATTCTGACCATTTTACCATTACGACCCTCAGTTCGGTTTAACCATAGATAAACATTATGAGCAATTTGATCATCTCAGACATGATCCATTTATTCACCTGATCATCTCAGACCTGATCCATTTATCCACCCGATCATCTCAGACATGATCCATTTATTCACCCGATCATCTTAGACATGATCCATTTATCCACCCGATCATCTAAGACATGATCCATTTATCTACCGATCATCTCAGACATGATCCTTTTACCTTTTCAGAAACAATTCATTATAGAATAAACGTTAAGTTCATTTAGTGACATTTTTTGCAATGAGTAGCATAGCACAGTCCAACACTGAAACTCTTAACAGATAAAATAAAATACTAAACTAAATAACAAAACAAAATGTTTTTGTGATTTTGTTAGGGTAGGGTAGATAAGCCTCTTAGCATTAACATCCTTTTCAAGATAGATTCATCCGGAATCAGACAGGCATAAACTAAATTACTTGGAACCTTTTATATTTAAATTAAAGGAATCAACATATTTACATATCACAGTGTTCCATTAATCTAGGACTTCTAAGTTCTAACTGGGAATCATGCTTGATATGATACGTAACTCACTTTGATAATCAAACTCAGTCGGTGCATCCACGACGATTGTCAGTATACTTGTCCCTTTAAATCCATACACAGACTTTTGACACACATTGGTGATGGATTACGTTATATTATTTCAACCAACATTTGTGGATCCCACGCTTATATGGTAATCAACATTCCTCAGGAGACTTTTGAGCGGTCTACGGGTATTTTGACAAGAAGTGACTATTCTTAGAGCTTTCAAAGAGAAGCCAAGCCTCAAGTCAGTGCCATCACACAGCAGAGAGGCGGCAAACAACAATGAATTCTAGAATATGTAGGTTATGCTTATCCTCAGGTCTGTGCCATCGCACAGCAGAGAGGCACACAACCTATCTCCTTGTAAGAGCATTTCTTATTTTCTTTTTCACATAACGCACCAACAACATAAGTTATCAGCTTGATTGCGCTTGCATTCCTTTTTTTTCATACTTTGCTCCTTTTGTGGTCACACGCACACCTTTGGTGGCATTTATTTGCTTGTTATCCCTTATTGGAAATAACTGATTGTGTTAACCAGTGATAAGACGGGACCCCACAGTCGGTTGAACCATTTAGTTTAGATTGAGTTCACCAATGACGTCTACTCGTCTATTGTGTTGAACCTACCAACATATCGAATAGTGAACTAGCACCTCCCTAGATCAACTTTCTCCGTGTAATTACAGTAACACACAAGCGTACTATCATTTTCCCAATCTTATTAGACTTAGAATCCTCTGACTAACAATTTTCTGTGATTTAATGAAAATAAAATTCTAAACAATGTAAAATCTTTTTGGTGTTCCAAGTAGCTAGATGCCTGTGTACTATCATTTTCCATTGTCGAATTACAATCTTGCCTATTTTGTTTTTGCCTTTTAGATTATCTGCCTTTCCCCTTTTTACCTTTTTTTTTTGAGTAAATAAATACTGAAATTAACCTAGTCTCCCGCTAAAATTCTAAAACAGAAAATCTTCTTGTGTTTTTAGATTTTTATAAAGCAAGGAAATTAAAAAAAATAAAATAAACGAAAGACAGAACTAGTGTCAGACTATGCATCTGTGTCTTCAGAGATAATGTCACTTTGCTTTTTCACGCCGTTGACCTCTAACAAGTAGAAAAATCTAGGTTTATCAAACGGTTTAGTGTAGAGGTCAGCGTGTTGAAAATCCATGTTTATTTTTACCACATCAATTAATTGTTTTTCATAGCAGTCGCGTATGAAATGATACTTTATGCCGATGTGTTTAGTCTTAGGGTGTTGAACCGGATTTTTAGTTACAGCTATGGCAGTAGAGTTATCAACATAAATAGGGGTGTTAGAAAATTTCAAACCGTAGTCCTGCATTTGCTGTTGGATCCAGATAATCTGAGAGCAGCAGCTTGCAGCAGCAACATATTCAGCTTCGCAAGTTGATAAGGCAACCGAGGTCTGCTTCTTGCATTGCCATGTGACTAAACGCCTTCCAAAAAATTGACACCCTGCTGATGTAGACTTGAAATTCATTTTGCAGCCACCATAGTCTGAGTCACTATATGCAGTGAGCTCAAAGTCATCGTCATGAGGATACCACAACCCCAGTATCGGTTTACCCTTCAGATAACAGAAGATTCGTTTCACCCCAATCAGATGATTTACTTTTGGTTTTGCTTGATATCTGGAGCATAAACATGTGGCGTACATGATATCTGGACGGGAGGCAGTGAGGTACATTAGAGATCCGATCATCCCATGATACATAGTGGCATCCACCAAATCCCCATTCTCATCAGGAACCACATCATGATTTGTGGCAAGAGGGGTACCGGCAGCTGTGACATTTTCCATATCAAAGCGACGAAGAATGTCTCCAAAATACTTAGTCTGATGCAGAAAAATACCGGTAGGTGTCTGGTCTACCTGTAATCCTAGGAAGAACTTCATTTCTCCCATGGCACTAATTTCAAACTCTGCCTTCATCACAGATTCAAATTCTTTGCATAACTTTTCGTTTTGGAACCGAAGATGATGTCATCCACATAGATCTGCACCAAAAGTAAATCACCATCCTTTTCTTTAATGAACAACGTGCAGTCAATCACACCCATGCGAAATCCGTGTTTCCCCAGATGGGTGGAGAGCTTCTCATACGAGGCTCGAGGAGCCTGATGTAGCCCATACAGAGCCTTGTCTAACTTGTAGACTCTGTCCCGATGATAAGGATCCTCGAATCCCTCGGGTTGACTGACGTATACTTCCTCACGGATTTCCCCATGAAGGAATACACTCTTCACATCCAGTTGATAAACTTTGATCTTCAAGTATGATGCGTAGGCAAGAAATATCTGAATTGCTTCCATTCGTGGCACTGGTGCAAACACTTCATTGTAGTCGACGCCCTTGACTTGTCTGAATCCTTGAACAACCAAACGTGCCTTGTTTCTGATAACAACACCTTGGTCGTCTTTCTTGCACTTCAGTACCCATTTGGTACCAATCACTTTCACGCCTTTTGGCCTGTCAACCAATGTCCACACTCCAAGCTTCTTGAACTGTAGTAGCTCCTCTTGCATAGCATTGACCCAGGCCTCATCCTTCAGGGCATCACTTACGTGTTTGGGTTCAATTTGAGAAACGAAACATCTGAAAGCCCCATCATTCACGTATCCCTTTTCCATTATTGCAGCATAGTCAGCAGAATATAACCGTTTTCTTGTCTGCACGCCGGAGTGGAGATCACCAATGATAGCATCCGGCGGATGATTCGTACTGATCCTATTCATGGTTGTTGTAGGAACAACAACTTCAGAATCTAGATTGGTGACTGGAGGTTCAGTATCCGTATTTCCAGATGTGTGTTCAGCAGCTGAAGAGCTTCCGTCTTGATCAACATTTGGTGCTTGGCCTGTTTTAGTTGCTTCTTCATCATCTGATGAGTCATCACTTTCGTCTTGTTCAGCTGTGGCAGATCCCGATGAAACACTCGCATGTGTTGTATTGCTAGTATCCAGATTCCGTGTGTTTAGAACATCGTGCATCATCTGAGTAGCAATATCTTCATCCGAATATAACTGAGGAAGATTGAATGATTTGAAAAAGCCATCGTAGTCAAAGAATGATGATGGACCTTTTCCAGCAAGGGGGATGGTGAAACATTGAACGTCAACATTGCACCATACTTCTACCTGACCAGTAGAGTTGTTGTAAACTCGTTTGTCTGGTATACTGTATCCCAGAAAGATCCCCTGATATGCCTTTTCATTAAACTTGCCCTCTTGAGTTTTCTTCAGTAGCGTACAAGCGCCGAATGGTTCCAGATACTCCAGATTAGGTTTACGCTTCTGTAGCAACTCATAGCAAGTCTTCCCATGCTTCTTCACTACTGACACACGATTGAGTGTGTAGCATGCATTGGCAACAGCTTCATTCTAGAACTGCACTGGCAACTTTGAATCTGCCAACATAGTCCGGGCGGTCTCGATCAAGCTCCTGTTTTTCCGCTCAGCAACTCCATTCATCTGTGGTGTATATGCAGAAGTGAATTAATGAACAATTCCCTTTTCCTTGCAGAAAGCATCCATCCACTGATTCTTAAACTCTATTCCATTGTCTGAGCGAATCTTCCTAACCTTCAGCTTGTATAGGGACTCCAGTGTTGTCACGAGTAGCTTGAATGTCTCAAAGGTTTCTGACTTTGCTTTCAGAAACATCACCCAGGAGAACCGTGAGTAGTCATCAGTGACTACAAAGCAGTACCAGTCTCCGGTGATACTCTTCGTGCTGACTGGACCGAATAGGTCCATGTGCAATAGCTCCAGGGGCATCTCGATAGAATTGAATTGCTTGGTCTTATGAGATTTCCTGGTCTGCTTTCCCTTCTTGCATGAGACACAAAAATCAGGAAGTCTGAAGTTCTTTACAGGAACTCCATCAACTAAGTTGTTATGAATCAGATGATTCATCTTCCTGTGATTAATGTGTCCCATTCTCCTATGCCAAGAGATGGAGTCCTTCTCTGTAGCTTTAGACAAGAAACATTGAACAGTAGAAGCACTAGTAGAAGCATTAGACATATCTAGAACATACAAGTCATTATATCTAGATGCTGACATTAATACCTGCTCCTCTGGGATTTCCATCTCTTTCTTTAGAATGTAACAATTTCGATTGTCAAACATAACTTTGAAGCCCTTGTCACAAATCTGAGACACAAAAAGAAGATTGTTTTCTAATTGCTGAACAAAATTGACTTTGTCGAACCTTACCTTTGCATTACCTACTTCTCCCTGAGCGGTAATATATCCTCCTTTGTTTCCAGCAAAAGAAACATGTCCCCCTTTAATTTGTTTGACATTGTAAAGGAGGGACTGATTTCCCGTCATGTGCCTGGAAGCTCTGCTATCTACTATCCAACTATGGTAGAAGCACTATAGCGGACACCCTGCACATAATAGAAAATGATTAGTTAAGGAGGGGGACCCAAGCCTTGACTGGCTTGGGTTTCCCAGAGGCATCAACCATCATGAACTCGACCCACTAACCTTTCTTAGTAGGTGGTACATCAACTTTCAACTTGTCCTTGCTCTCAGACACATCAGTTGTTTTGGCTTTCCACAAACCATCCCTGTGAAAGGATTGTTTATGGTAAACCGTAGACTGATTTACAGTTTGAACTTTTGGTTTAGTTTCAAAAACAGGTTTTACCTCAGGCATCACAGACTTGCCAGTGGCTTGTCTGTGTTGCTTTTGGCGCGGAGGAGATGGAAACGACCTAGAAGGTGTTTTAGACCTAATAGGAGTTTTTGATCTAATGGGAGTCTTAGATCTTTGTTTTGAAACTTGTTTGACTTCGTTGTTTAGCTCAATTTTAATCTTTGGTGTCTGATAGCGAGGACAATTTGAAGAGATGTGACCGCGCTGTCCCCAAGTATAGCAGGACCTCCTTTCAACAGGACTAGAAGATCTCTTGTGGGGCAGTGAGTAAACTTCGGGTACTTCCTTTTTGGTCTCACTTCTAAGATTTTCACATTCCTTGACAAATTTAACTTGTTTAACATTATGTGTGTTTTGTCTTAGAAGATGGTGGTTATCTTGCTTAATCGGTTTAGTTAGAGTGGTTTTGGAAATCTTGGATTGTGTGGTTGCAGATTTTGGACCCAACCCAAGAGATGTTTGAACATTCTCTTCCAATCAGCGCCAACTGGCATAGTGTAACCTGCTTGCATAGTGTACGAAATTGAGAACCACTTGTTAGGATCGTGGACCTGCTTTTTTAGGACGTTGTGCTCCAGGAGTTGGGAGATCTGCTCAGCTTGCATAGCGCTGATGGAATGCTCTGATACCACTTGTTAGGACCATGTACAACGGAGTACTAACTGATTCAAACGTGAAACCAGATCAAATAGTGTGGAATCCTATTTGATTGGTGATCCAATCAGGGAGAACATTAATCCGATCAAAACTAACGAGAAGAATACGTTAAGAATTGATTACAATCGATCAGAAACGTTCTGTGAAGTTGGAAAGGACTCTCTGGACGAACAAGCACGGCTAGGGTTGAGAATATTCAAAGTGTCCTATTTTTCCATGAATTAAGTGGTATTTATAGGTTACAACTCTCAGTCGTACGACTGAGCCAAGCGACTGGCTCAGTCGTGCGACTGAGTCATACGATTGGTTCATTCGGACGACTGAGTCAGTCTTATGACTCAATCGTACGATTGACTCAATCACCTGGTTCAGTCGTGCGATTGGCCCATTCGTATGGTCCAGTCATGCGACTGAATCAGGATACTTAGTTAAACACATTCTTCAACCTTCAATGGTTCAGAACTATGTCTAACAACTGTAAACCTATATAACATTGTCATGCATGCGTGTAACAATAAATAATATAAATAGATATAACATTAAACAACCAACAAACATATATAGAAGAGATTCTCATTATATTGATTAAACATTGCATATGTGTTACAAGAAGAAGTTCTATTACATTTCAGCTCACTAGACTAGAACTGGGGACATGTGTACCAACAAACTCCCGCTTGGACCTAGTTCTATCTAGACTTTGACTTTTTTCTTGAACTCTTCAAATCTCTTCAGTCTCTCCTCTTTAGAAACCCCATCATGGATATTAAGTGCAAAGCATAGACGTATGATATGCTGAAACTGTAGTGCTTGCACTATATCCTGTGTGTCAAAAAACAGTGGCCACTTGTACAGCGTATAAACATCTGACACCGACAAGTTGATAAGCCACATGGGGTCAAACACCCTTATTGTGTCCATTGTGCCTTCCCTTTCCAAAACGATGACGGCCTCTCCCGAGCGCCAGTCATAGTACCACCACTTAAAGTATGGGGAAAAGTCCTGTGGCATCTCCCTCAGTGGAATTCAGGACACTGTGCGCGGAGGTCGCCACTTCAAGACTATCTTCGGTTGACCTGTGATGGGACTCACCTCAGACCTTCTGAGTACCTCGTAGCCTGCTGAGGCTTGAAGTTTACCCATCTAGTCCTGTACTCCCTTTTCAGGGCAGCCTCAAACCAGCCAGACATCTTCTTAGGGTCAGCATATAGAAGCTTTAGTCGGGCCAACTGGTTGAGCTCAAAACCGGGGAGAGTCTTCAGATCATGAGGGAATCTGCAGTACTCGATTCCCCTCTTTGTTTTCACCGCATACACGCCAAGGTCATCAAAATGAGCCCAAGCAATGATATTCCCTGACACCTTCATGTTCTTCTTGACTTTGTATAGTTGGTGTAGGTACTCTGAGTTGCTGTTGCACGTTGGGCTCGGACCTCGGCGAAGCAAGCCGCCCATTCAGCCTTTCGAATATCAACATCAGCGTCCGAGGCTTGGGCTTGGCGTGTTGAGACTTCTGCTCCTTTCTCCTTTTCACTGAGTTTACCCAGAATGTCACTGTCAAGAGTGTTTATCAAATCTGGAAACACGTTTCCCTCTCGATCAGTGTATTCTGGGTAGTGCTGATCTGTGATGTCTTCAATTTCGATTTCTTCAACGTCGTTGAGCTCGACATCATCAGCATCATCAAAATTTGGAGCATCCTTAACAATTTTGTCTGGATTCAGATGAAATATTTCAGCAAGCTGCTCATCAGTAAGGTCGTGAATTATTTCTCCTTCTTCAGGAGTATAACTCACTGACCTTCTGACGATCCCTTGTAGATGAAGAATCATTGTGCGTTGAGACTTGATCTGTTGGAGGGGAGCAACATCATGCTCATCTTGCTAAAATCCCTTATCTGTTTAATATCAACATGCAGAGTAGCAATCATTAGTATAAACTCAAGTTAAATAAACATTAATCATTAAATATTTACACGAGTTTCATATACATCAAAAGAAGAATCAAGTACAAAAGTTTAAAAATAAAACATCTAATCAATACTTTTGTCTTGGATCTGCTCGTGAGTTTCTATAGTAGGTGATGATGGAGGAGCTGCTGTAGATCCATGGTCTTGTCTTCTTTTTGTATGTTTTTCCCGACCAGAATCAACTGCATTTGAAGCAGAATCATCATCATCATCATCATCTTGCCCCTCCTTGGCTTGATCATCACCACTATCGTCATCATCCTCATCACTCTCATCATCCTCATCATCATCTTCACCACCATCATCACCGTCTCCTTCCTTTATCTTCAAGGGATCAGCTTGGGACCCCTTTAGCTTTAGCAAAATCTTCTTGTTAGCAGACTCCAGCTCCTCAATCTTCTGCGTAGACAGGACGTTGTGCTCCTGGAGTTGGGAGATCTGCTCAGCTTGCTGAGAAATCGCCAAGCAAAGGTTTGTGCTTGAACATGGACCTACTTGCTGCTGTGGTTCATTCCTATGATGGTTTGGTTGTTGAGCAGATAGGGAACTGCCACTTGGCTGATGAAGATTATGAGCAGGTGGATGAGAATGAGTTGGAGAGGATGGATATTTTGTGGGCTCTCGCGAGCGCTGTGCGACGAGCAAAGAAATTTGTGAAGAAAACTGGTCAAAATCTGGTGGCTACAAAATATACTACTTTTGGTTTCGACAAGTCAAAAGTCACCTGTTTCAACTGTGGGGAGAAAGGACACTTCGAGCGGGTCCATGTGTTCCGTGGCCACTTCAACAGTAACTTTTCCCAAGTTCTCTGTTACTAAATTTGTCGATTGAGCTTCAGTAACACTGTGTTGAGCTCCTGAAGAGACCGTTGACTCACCAACAGACGATGAGCTTTGTCCAGATGCAGAAGTATTAGAAACAAAAGCAGTCTGCAAAGGAGCATTGGAAGATTTTGCAATTGGAGTGGGAGTCACATTGTAGAGAGTTGGATCCTGAGCATATGAACCCTTCTTAGCCTTTTACTTGTGTCTCACTTCCTCTTCTCGTAGTTTCAAGATGAAGTCGTTTATATCCAAGGTCTCGAGTACAGAATTGTATCTCAAAATGGAAATAAATGAATCCCACTTCTCTGGAAGCCCGTCAGCCAAGCTTGACACCTTTTCTTCTTTAGACGTTGTAACACCATGAGTGTGAAGTTCACTCATTAGATGATAGAAGCGGTCAATAATGTCATCCAAGCTTTCTTTCCCGATGGCCGAGAAATTATCAAACTCCTTCTTTAATGCTTTGGCCTTCAAGGACTTAAGAGTTGAGCTCCCTTCATACCTTTTCTCAAGAGCTTTCCAGAAGTTTTTACTTTGCTTGTGCTCTGAATACTGATGGAAGATTTCTTTAGGAATGGACTGAGTTAACATCGCATAGGCTTTCTTTTCAGCATTGTAAGCAATCTTTTGAGCATCAGTCAATCCACTCAACGTTAAGGGTATACCATCAGCGCCAACTGGCATAGTGTAACCAGTCTCAATAGCAATCCAGAGATTAGTGTCCACGGCATTGAGATGAATCTCAAACCTTTGCTTCCACTGTGGAAACTCATTAATCGAGAGAAGTTTAGGTGGGTTGTTATGGTTAGCAATCTCATTCTCCAGTAGAAGTAAGTTCTGCATCCTTGAGTCTTTACCAGCTGAGAATGCAAAGTTCTCTGCGTCCATGATGAAATAGAATTAGACTTGACAAACATAATGTTTAGGCGACTGGGATGGATGACTGGGGAACGACTGAAACACAATCGTGCGATTGAGCTTAGTCGTACGACTGGAGAGGCGATTAGGGTTGTTGTGCGAATGGACAGACCGACTGAGTCAATCGTGCGATTGAGCTAGCGATTGAGTTTAGTCGTACGATTGGACAGGCGAATGGACTTCAGTTGTGCGATTGAGATAATCGTGCGACTGAGATTGCTGAAATCGAAATTTTTCACACACTTTGACCTAAAACACAATCTTTTACACCCTTGACAGCTGAAACTCGAAAAGAACTCAATTTTCAGAACATGCACACGCAAAAACTTGATTTTTGAGCAGAAAGAACGGATCTTTTAGCTAAAAACATAAACTTTTTCACAAAAACGATTGAATCCACGAAGAATCAAGAGCCAAAGCTCTGATACCACTTGTTAGGACCGTGTATGACGGAGTACTAACTGATTCAAACGTGAAACCAGATCAAATAGTGCGGAATCCTATTTGATTGGCGATCCAATCAGGGAGAACGTTAATCCGATCAAAACTAACGATAAGAATACGTTAAGAATTGATTAGAATCGATCAGAAACATTCTGTGAAGTAGGAAAAGACTCTCTGGACGAACAAGCACGGCTAGGGTTGAGAATATTCGAAGTGTCCTGTTTTTTCACGAATTAAGTGGTATTTATAGGTTACAGCTCTCATTCGTACGACTGAGCCAAGCGACTGGCTCAGTCATGCGACTGAGTCATACGATTGGTTCATTCGGACGACTGAGTCAGTCTTATGACTCAATCATACGATTGACTCAATCACCTGGTTCAGTCGTGCGATTGGCCCATTCGTATTGTCCAGTCGTGCGACTGAATCAGGATACTTAGTTAAACACATTCTTCAACCTTCAATGGTTTAGAACTATGTCTAACAACTGTAAACCTATATAACATTGTCATGCATGCGTGTAACAATAAATAATATAAATAGATATAACATTAAACAACCAACAAACATATATAGAAGAGATTTTCATTATATTAATTAAACATTACATATGTGTTACAAGAGGAAGTTCTATTACATTTAAGCTCACTAGACTAGAACTGGGGACATGTGTACCAACACTAGAATTAGATAGTCATGACAAGTCCACGACTTACCTTTTGTCACCAACTAAGTATGGTGACTGTACTAATCTAAGATGGATGAACAGCGGATAAAGTAAGGTCAAACATACCCGCATGAAGAAGCTCCATGCAGTTTGTCATTAAAGTAGGTGTCTATACTGTCAGGTACCTTACTTTTGTCCATTAGTCATAGTTGGTTCTTCCGAAGGTAATTCCGAAGTTACTTTGGCTTCATAAGAAACAAATTCTTTAGAATCAGCGGCTTCCTATCTTGGTCTTCATGGTACTTCCGAATATTAACTCTCTTCGGAAGTTCTTCTTTCTTGGCTTCGGAAGGCTTTTGACTTGGCTTCGAAAATGCAGTATTGTCTTTGGAAGTGCATTGTAGATGTACCAAAATAAAGCTAAGTATTGGGTTTTGGTTGCACCAGCCTCATCAGACCCAACAATCTCCCCCTAGGCTGATGCTACCAAAACACTACTTATCTTTCTTCTCCTGTGCCTTTCTTATCAGAGCCATAATCTTCACATCTTTCTCTCGGTTCTCCTTGGTAGATGTGAGTAGCATCTGGAACAAGTCTGTCCTGGTTAAGACATCCATTCTGTCACCATGAATGACATGAATCTGTTGGCTATTTCCTCTGTATAAAGTAAGCTGATGGGTGTTGGAGTCATATACCCCTCGAGCTATAGCCTCCAAAGCTGGGTCTTGAACCATCTGGAGAAAGGCTTGACCTTTTACAGAGGCTTCAGCATCAGCATCAACAGCAGCTTGAGCTCTTCTAATCAACTCTGCTTCCCTCATATTGAGTATGTGCTTTCGGATGAGAGATGCAACAGGAGAGTTGGAGGGGTTGGAGAGTGGTAATTCAACTAGATCATTTATGTCAAATTTGCTAGAGTGTAGTAGAGATGATGTATCTAGCTGGTTAGTTTCCCCACTTTCTCTTACCAACTGAAATGCATCTGAAGGCTCATCTAACCTCCACTAGACTATAGGCTCCTTGCCACTAGAGAAGTAGTTAGAAAGTTTTTTATCTTCCTTTTGTCCAGTAGAGTCACCAGTCTTCTTCTCAGCTTCTTTTCCTTATCATTTAGGTCATGTATGTTGAGTGAAAGAAGAGAGAGACACTGGTCCAGGGTTGTTGTGGGGAGATCCAGGAGAGCTTCCCTTGAGAGAAGGTTGGCTGAATTATCAAGATATTTTAGTTCAATCAAGTCTTCATCCTAAGAGAAGGAACTGAACCTAATGCCTTGGTTGAGTCCTTCCTGGATTTCCTCAAATTCCTGTATGGTCAGAGGTCTTGGTAATATCAAGGATGGTTGGGTTGTTGGTTTGGTTTTGGGTATAGTTTTAGGTATCAGAATTGGTAGTGGTGGTGGTGGTTTAGATATTTGTGGTATGAGTTGTGAGCTGGTTGAAGGGGCTGGTTCAGGGGTGAAGGATTCATCTATAGGTTCAGGTTTTATTGGGAAGGGAAAGGGAAAGGGTGTTGGTACACATGTCCCTAGTCCTAGTTCTAGTGTGCTCAAATGTAAATGACTTTTATTTTGTTATATTGATGTAATGTATTGATATATGTAATGAAAACTCTTTATTGAATGATTATTGGTTATTGAATGTCATGTCTATTTATATTATTGCTTATTACATGGTTGTATGAACATGTTATATGGGCTTACTATTGTTAGACATAGTTCTGTATCATTAAAGGTTCATAAATGTGTTTATCTAAGGCTTATGATCCAGTCGCAGGACTATACCATGCTAATGGGCCAGTCACACGACTGAACCATGTGATTGAGCCAAACGCACGATTGAGTCATAAGACTGACTCAGTCGTACGAATGAATCAATCGTGTGGGTCAGTCGTACGAGTGAATGGATCGTATGACTCAGTCGCACGACTGAGCCATACGCATGGCTCAGTCGTACGAATGAAGACTGTAACCTATAAATACCACTTAATTCGTGGAAAAATATAACATTTTGAGAATTCACAACCCTAGCCGTCCCAGAGCATCCAATTTGTCCCTTCCAACTTCATAGAGCGTTCCTGATAAGTGCTAATCAATTCTTAATGTTTTCTAATCGTTAGTTTTGCTTGGATTAACGTTCTCCCAGATTGGATCGCCAATCAAATAGGATTCCGCACTATTTGATCTGGTTTCACGTAGTTTTGGATAGTAGCAGTTCGTACTCGGTCCTAACAAGTGGTATCAGAGCTTTGGCTCTCAATTCTATGTGGATTCAATCACGTTTTTGCAAATGTCAACATTTTTCAATCAAAAATCCGTTCTGTTTGCATTAAAAATTCGATTTTTACGAGTGCATGTGTTCAAAAGTTAGTATTTTTTGAGTTCTAGCCAACTAGGGTTTTCAAAATTGTGTTTTTGGTCGAATAGAGTGAAAATTTTGAGAAATTTCGAAGTTAGACCTCTCAATCGCACGATTGATCCAATCGCACGACTGAACTTCATACGCATAACTCAGTCGCACGATTGGTCCAATCGTCTGTTCATTCACACGTCTAAGAGCCTTCATTCGCACTTCCCAGTCGCATCAGTCAGTCAGTTTGTCAAGTCTTCAGACTAAGTAATTATGGACAAATAGAACTTTGCTTTCTCAGCCGGGAAGGACTCCAGAATTCAGAATTTCCTGCTCTTGGAAAATGAGATCGGAAATCACAACAAACCACCAAAGCTTCTGTCACTTGATGAATATCCTCAATGGAAGCAATGGTTTGAAATTCATCTGAATGGAGTGGACATAAACTTATGGAGCACTATTGAGACTGGATACACTATGCCAGTTGGAGCTGATGGTATTCCACTGAATCTAAGTGGTTTGAATGAGGCACAAAAGGTTGCATACGATGCTGAGAAGAAGGCCTATGCATTGTTGACACAGTCCATTCCAAAAGACATTTTCCATCAGTTCTCAGAACACAAGCAGTGCAAAAAGTTATGGAAGGCTCTTGAGAAGCGTTATGAAGGAAATGCAACGCTTAAGTCTCTAAATGCTAAAGCTTTGAGGAAGGAATTTGATAACTTCTTGTCAATTGGAAATGAGAGTTTGGATGACATTATCGATCGCTTCTATCATTTGATGAGTGAACTGCACACTCATGGAGTCAAAACGTCTATGGAAGATAAAGTTTTAAGTTTGGCTGATGGGTTACCTGATAAGTGGGATTCATTTGTGTCCACCTTAAGACATAATGCTATGCTGGAAACGTTGGATATAAATGATTTTATTCTGAAATTGAGAGAAGAAGAGCTACGACATAATTACAAGTCTAAAAAGGGAACCTACACTTAGAATCCGTCTCTATACAATGTGGCTCCTACTACTACATCTTCTAGTGCACCCTTGCAGACTGCTTTCATGTCTAACACATCTGCAAATGTTCAAAATACATCTTCATGTGGTGAGTCAAGTGTTTCATCAAGTGTTCAACACAGTTCTACAGAAGCTCAACCGATGAAGTTAACGACAGAGAATCTGGGCAACGTAACTGTGGAAGTTGCTAAGGAGCATATTGTTTTACTTGCTGCTGTGGTCCATTCTTATGATGGGTTAGTAGCATGAAAGATTGGTAACTGCTACTTGGCCGATGAAGATTATGAGCAAGTGGATGAAACTGAGCTAGAGAGGATGGATATCATGTGGGCTCTCGCTAGTGCTGTACGTAGAGCAAAGAAGGTTGTTAAGAAGACGGAACAGAACCTGGTGGCTACAAAGGATACAACTTTTGGATTTGACAAGTCAAAATTCACCTGTTTCAACTGTGGTGAGAAAGGCCATTTCAAGAGAGAATGTGTCAAACCTAATAAGACTGGAAATGGCAACCCGTTTTCTTCAAATAACAGGCAAGATAAGGACAAAAAGGTAGCTTCAACCAGCCATGACTCCAAAGCCATGGTAGCACAGGGTGATGAAGGACAAGAATGGTCCTTCCGTTTCTTATCTGATGGTGAAGCTAACATTGCATTGGTTGATGATCTGAATGACGACTCAGCGAGTGAGGGGGAGAACTCAGCTGAGCTTGATACTGCTGATGTGAATGAGACTTTGGCTGTTGTTGATCACCTAGTGGAAGATTAACTGAGTGAAGGATCTGCAACGCACCAAGAACTCCAGGCTGCTTTCATGGTCGGCACCTCTACATCTTCCCAGGTAGACTCGAAAGAAGCTCTCTTTGATAAGCATGCTTGTGTTGATTGTAATAAATTTAGAGAAAGCATAGATTTAAAGTTTACTAGGTTGTCAGATCATAATGACAATTTGGTAAAAGACTTAAAACTGTGTACTGAGGCTAATCGGGTGTTAAAACACAATGAGAGCAGTTATAAAGAGAAAATCGAAGTTTTGCGAAAACAACTAAGGGAAACCGAAGTTGTAGCATTTAACCAAGAAAATGACATAAAGTTTTAAATAAAAACAATTGAGGAAACTAAAATGAGAAGAGTTGTTTTACAAGTTGAAAATGAGTCCTTAAAGCAAAAACAACATAGTTTAGGTAGTTCCTCTCACATCTTGAAAAACATGGTTAAAGAAAGAAACAATGGGGAAGGGCTGGATTATAAGTTGTGCCCCCACCACATGAGATCCTTCTAAACACCAAACAGTGACCTATTAATAATAACCCTATCAAGGACCATGTGGTTACTACTCCTCTGGTCAGTGATCCGGCCTCTGCAGTTAAACCTGCACCTCCGGTTACTGATCAGAAGGCTTCAACATCGGGCACAAAGAATAAAATCATCATTGAGGACAGGGTGGAAGAGGATGATAATGTACCTCTTGGGTTGGGTTCACAATCTGCTGTCACACAACCAAAGACTTCAAAACCTACTCAGTCCAAACCGGTTAAGCAAGATCTCAACCACTTTAAAAGACAAAGTAATCATAACCTTAAACAAATCAAATTTGTCAAAGAAGGTGAAAAACCAAAGGTTGAGACCAAAAAGCCCATGCCTGAGTTGTACTCCCCACCCCATAAGAGATCTCCTAGTCCTGTTGAGAGGAGATCATGCTATACTTGTGGACAAAGAGGCCATATTTCTTCACACTGTCCTGGCTATCAGACACCTAGGCATAAAGTTGAAGTAGATCAGGAAGTTAAACCGTTTTCTTCAAAACAGAGATCTAAAACACCTGCTAGGTCTAAAACACCTGCTAGGTCTTACACTCCTCCCCAACACCATAGACAACACAGACAAGCCACTGGCAAGTCTGTGATGCCTAAGGTAAAACCAGTTTTTGAAAATAGACCTAAAGTTCAAACTGTCAATCAGTCATTGTTTTACCACAAACAAGCCTTACACAAGGATGATCTGTGGAAAGCTAAAACATCTAATGTTTCTGATAGTGGTGATAAGCAAAAGAATGAGGTTTCTTAAAATCCAAATGGACAGTGGGTAGAGTTTGTGATGTGGGATGCCTTTGGGAAACCAAGCCAGTAAAGGCTTGGGTCCCCCTCCTTAACTAATTATTTTCTATTGTGTGCAGGTTGTCCGCTATAGTGCTTCTACCAACACATGGATTGTAGATAGCGGAGCATCCATGCACATGATGGGAAATCAGTCTCTCCTTTTCAACGTCAAAAAAATAAAGGGGGACATGTTTTGTTCGCTGGAAACAAAGGAGGCTACATTACTGCGCAAGGAGAAGTAGACAATGGAAAGGTAAAGTTTGATAAAGTAAATTATGTTCAGCAGTTAGAAAATGATTTACTTTCAGTTTCTCATATATGTGACTAGGGTTTCAAAGTAATGTTTGACAATAGGAAGTGTTACATTTCGAAGAAGAAGATGGATATTCCTGAGGAGCAGGTATTAATGTCAGCATCAAGGTACAACGATTTGTACGTCTTGGACATGTCCCAGGAAGATGAATCATCTGATTCACAACAACCTAGATGAAGGAGTTACTGTCAAGAACTTCAAACTTCTAGATTTTTGTGTCTCGTGCAAGAAAGGAAAGTAGACCAGGAAGTCTCACAAGTCTAAGCACATTAACTCTATCGAGATGCCCCTGGAGCTTCTGCATATGGATCTTTTTGGTCCTGTCAGCACGAAGAGTATCGCAGGAGGCTAGTATTGCTTTGTAGTCATGGATGACTACTCACGTTTCTCTTGGGTGATGTTTTTGAAAGCTAAGTCAGAAACATTTGAATCGTTCAAGGTGCTCGTCACAACACTGGAGTCTCTTTACAATCTGAAGGTCAGGAAGGTTCGTTCAGACAATGGAACTGAATTTAAGAATCAATGGATGGATGCTTTCTGCAGAGACAATGGAATTCTTCATCAGTTCTACTCTACATACACGCCATAGATGAATGGAGTGGCTAAACGCAAAAATAGGAGCTTGATCGAGACTGCAAGGACTATGTTGGCAGATTCAAAGCTGCCAGTACAGTTCTGGAATGAAGGAGTTGCTAATGCATGCTACACGCTTAATCGTGTGTTAGTAGTCAAGCAGCATGGGAAGACTTGCTATGAGTTACTTCAGAAGCACAAACCAAACCTGGAGTATCTGGAACCATTCGAAGCTCCATGCATGTTATTGAAGAAAACTACGGAGGGCAAGTTAAGCGAGAAAGCAGATCAGGGGATCATTCTCAGATACAGCATACCAGACAAACAGGTTTATAACAACTCGACAGGTCAGGTAGAAGTGTGGTGCAATGTAAATGTGCAAAGATACACCACCCCCCTTGCTGGAAAAGGTCTGTCATCATTCTTCGATTACGATGGCTTTTTCAAATCATTCAACCTTCCTCAGACATGTTCAGATGATGAGATTGCTGCTCAGATGATGTTCGATGTCTTAAGTACACTGAATCTAAATATCAGCAATATGACACCAGCCAGTGGTGCTTTGGGATCTTCAGCAGCTGCTCAGGATGAGAGTGATGATTTATCAGACGATGAAGAAGAAGTTGAGACAATCAATGAGCATAATATTAATCAAGATGGAAGCTCAACAGATGCTGAGAATGCATCAGGGAATCCAGATACTGAACCTGCCATCACAAATCTAGATACTGAAGTTGTCGTTCCTACGACACCTGTGACTTGGATCAGTGTGAATCATCCCCCGGAGACTATCATTGGGGATCTTCAATCCGGTGTGCAGACGAGAAATCAGCTATACTCTACTGATTATGCTGCGATTATGGAAAAGGGCTACGTGAATGATGGGGCTTTTAAATGTTTTGCTTCTCAAGTCGAGCCCAAACACGTAAGTGATGCCCTGAAGGATGATGCCTGGGACAATGCTATGTAGGAAGAGCTGCTACAGTTCAAGAAGCTTGGAGTGTGGACACTCATTGACAGGCCCAAAGGAGTGAGAGTAATAGGAACCAAATGGGTGCTACGCTGCAAGAAGGACGACCAAGGTGTCGTAATTAGAAACAAGGCAAGATTGATCGTTCAAGGCTTCAGACAAGTTGAGGGAGTCGACTACAATGAAGTGTTTGCACCAGTGGCAAGAATGGAATCTATTCACATTTTTCTGGCCTATGCATCCTACATGAAGATCAAGGTTTATCAGCTGGATGTTAAAAGTGCTTTCCTTCATAGGGAAATCCGTGAAAAAGTCTACGTCAGTCAACCCGAAGGATTTGAGGATCCTTACCATCGGGACAGAGTCTACAAGCTGGACAAGGCTCTGTACGGGCTACACCTAGCTCCTTGAGCTTGGTATGAGAAGCTTTCCACCCATCTGTTAAAGCATGGTTTTCATAGGGGTGTGATTGATTGCACGTTGTTTACCAAAGTGAAAGATGGATATTTACTAATGGTGCAGATTTATGAGGATAACATAATCTTCGATTCTCGAAACGAAGAATTATGTAAAGAATTCGAATCTGTGATGAAGGCAGAATTTGAAATGAGTGCAATGGGAGAGATGAAGTTCTTCCTTGGTTTACAGGTGGATCAGACACCTACCGGTATTTTTCTGCATCAGACTAAGTATGTTGGAGACATTCTAAGTCAATTTGATATGGAAAATGTCACTGTTGCCGGTACCCCTCTTGCCACAAACCATGATGTGGCACCAGATGATAATGGGGATTTGGTGGATGCACTATGTATCGTGGGATGATCGGATCTCTCACGTATCTCACTGCCTCGCGTCTAGATATCATGTACGCCACATGTCTATGCTCCAGGTATCAAGCCAAACCAAAAGTAAATCATCTCATAAGGGTGAAAAGGATTTTTTGTTATCTGAAGGGTACTCCAACACTGGGGTTGCGGTATTCTCATGATGATGACTTTGAGCTAACTGGTTATAGTGATTCAGACTACGGTGGTTGCAAGATGAACTTTAAGTCAACACAGCAGGGTGTTAGTTTTTTGGAAGGCGTTTAGTCGCCTAGCAATGCAAGAAGAAGACATCTGTTTTCTTGTCAACATGTGAAGCTGAATACGTTGCTGCTGCAAGTTGCTGCTCCCAGATCATTTGGATTCAACAGCAAATGCGGGACTACGGTTTGCAACTTTCTAATACCCCTATTTTTATTGATAATTTTATTGCCATAGCTGTCACTAAAAATCCTATTCAACACCCTAAACCAAAACACATCGGCATAAAGTATCATTTCATACGTGATTGCTATGAAAAATAATTAATTGATGTGGTTAAAATAAACATGAATTTTCAACGCGCCGACCTCTACACTAAACCATTTGATAAACCCATATTTTTATATCTGTTAGAGGTCAACGACGTGAAAAAGAAAAGTGACGTTCTTCCCGAACATACAAATGTTTAGTCTGACACGTGTTTCGTTTCTTTATCTTTTTATTTTTTATTTTCATTTATTTTCTTAGGTTAATTTTCCTGACTTAAAAAAATCAAAAAAACAAAAAAAAATTAAGTTTTAGAATTTTAGGGGGAGATTAGTTTAGTTTCAGTATTTATTTACTTAAAAAAAGGGGCGGGAGGGCAAATAAGCTAAAAGGGCAAAACAACAAATTTAAGAATGTGATTCAACACTATGGAAAGTGATGGTACACAGGCGTCTGGTTACTTGGAACACCAAAAAGATGTTTAATTCTTGCAATTTTAGTTTAATTAAATCACAGAAAACTGTTAGTCAGAAAACTCTAAGTCTAACAAATTGGGAAAATGATAGTACGCTTGGTTGTTACTATAATTACACGGAGAAAGTCGATCTAGGGAGGTGCTAGTTCATTATAAGATGTGTCGGTGGATTTAACACAACAGACTAGTAGACATCATTGGTGATTCAACTTAAAATTAAATCAATCAACAAGTTGTGGGTTCCCATAGTATCCCTGGTATGCACAATCAATCAATTTCCAATAAGGGGTGATGAGCAATTAAATGCCACAAATATGTGCAAAGACCTGAAAAACAGAGCAAAAGATGACAAAAGTCACTGATGAAATGTATATTATAGTATACTGCTCTAAGAAGAAGATAGGTCTTGCGCCTCTCTGCTATGCGATGGCACTGACCTGAGGCCTGGCATAACCTATCCGTTCTAAGAATTCATTGTTGTTTGCGCCTCTCTGCTGTGCGATGGCACTGACCTGAGGGTTAGCATCTCTTTGAAAGCTCTTAGAACCAAAATCTTCTTATTCCGCAGACCGCTAAAAAATCTCTTGTGGAAGATTGATTACCATATACCTGTGGGACACTCAAATACATGTTGATCTAATTTCACCTAATTAATCACTGGTGTGTGTCAAAAATCTGTGTATGGATTTAAGTGGACAAGTATACTGACAATCGTTGTGGCTGCACCGCCTGATGTTCAAAATCAATGTGTGTTACATAACAGATCAAGCATGATTTCCAGTTAGCGCTTAGAAGTCTTAGATAAATGAGAAACTATGATATGTAAATATGTTTGTTACCATTTCAATATATCTATAAAAGTTTCAAGTAATTGCGTTTATGCCTGTCTGATTCCATATGAATCTGTCTTAGAAATGATGTTAATGCTAATAGGCTGGTCTGCTTAGGGGAAGAATCATTTTAAAACGATTGTTAAAGTGTTTTAAACCCTACCCTAACAAAATCACAAAAACATGTTTATTTTTGTTACTTAGGTTACTTTTCTAGTTTTTCAAGTTTTATGTTTAGTGTGTCAGTGTCAGACTGTGCTAGGAGATTCATCTCTGTGAATGTCACAAAATGAACTTAACGTAAATCTTGAATCACTTGTTTCTGAAAAAGTAAAAGGATCACGTCTGAGGTGATCAGGTGGATAAATGGATCACGTCTGAGGTGAGAAGGTGGATAAATGGATCACATCTGAGGTGATCAGGTGGATAAATGGATCACGTCTGAGGTGATCAAAGGTTCTGTAATCCAAAATGGTCATGTCTGAGATGATCAAAATCTCAAAATGTTTTATCAACTGTTAAAAAGGGGCTAAGTGTCAAATGGTCATAAAGTCAAAGTTCATAAGTATGAGCCTTCACAAGACTGGACAATGAATATGGACCAGTCGTACGATTGGACCATAAGTTTAAACCTAATCGCACGATTGGAGGTGACCGACTGTGACAGTCACATGAATGACCCTCAATCGCACGATTGGAGGTGACCGACTGTGACAGTCGCATGAATGACCTTCATTCGCATGATTGGAGGTGACCGAATGGGGTCAGTCGCACGACTGACCCTCAGTCGCATGAATCAAGTATGCGACTAGGTTCAATCGCACGACTGAAGGTCACCCTAGTATATATAGAGGGGGAGTCGGTCAGAGTCGCTCATTCATTTCAATCGCCCTTTCAGACACACGACACACACACCCCTGCCAAAATTTCATTTGATCTATATGGACCTGTGCTTGAAGTTACTGACGATTTGCATAGATTATACAGGTACTGAGAGACAATGTTATACCTTAAAATTAGTAACTACACGACAACATGGTCGAAATAAGACCTAAATACTAATAGAAACTAAGTTTGACCATTAGACCACTAAAACTAAGAGTCTTGATCAAATAACAGTTATTAGGAGTTTAGTCGGACATATGCGAACCTAATGAGCCAATCCACAACGTCTAACATCAAGTTTTGCTCAAAAATTGATTTTGAATGGACAAACCGTCTGTCATGCGAATGGACACCCGGATGAACTTCAATCACACGACTGAGCTATGGGAATGGCTTAATCGGACGACTGAGATAGTCGAATTGCACATTCACACGACTGAACCATACGTATTAGTTCAGTCGCACGACTGAGATAAACGCAAGAAAGATTATACGTCTAAGCCCAATCGCATGACTCAGTCGTACGCATGAGCTTATTCGCACGACTAGATCTCAGTCGCACTGTCTAAGCGCACGACTAGATCTCAGTCGCACAGTTCATTCGCACGACTGAACAAAATTTTCAAGTTCATTGAACCAAACTGTTACTCTCTAACACTTACTAACGTTTATTTACTATGTGTCACAGATGGCAAGTCGGTGGATGATGAGCACAAAGCACAACATTTGTGCTCATCTTGACCTGTCATCCCGCAACGCAGCGGAGTTTGCCAACATCATTACCTTTCTATGGCGATCGAGGATCTTCAGGGCTATCTCGACACCGTGCACACCATATAGATCAGTACAGCAGGCTTTCTGGGAAAGCGCTGCAGTAGACAGGTCCTCTGAGCCCCATCATATCAGGAGCTCCATTTTTGGGGAGGCTATAGAGATCACAGAGGAGGATCTCAGGACTTTCTTAGAGTTCAGGGATGATGCTGATTGCCCCAAACGATTGCATCCCCTTACAGTTCGAGGATGTTTCCCAAAAGCCAAGTACTCTGGGGACATCAATGCAGGTGTGCTCAACAAGAGCAACCAGTGCCCCCAGTTCAAGTACTTGGCCCACGTGTTGCTGAGATGCATCGCCTCTCAGAAGGGAGGCTTTGACGAGCTTTCTGATCAGATGCGGAACACTTACGTGGCGTTGGCGCTGAATCACCCTTTCTGCTTCTCGAGGATGATCTTCACCTATCTGGTGGAGAACATTGAGGCTAAGGGCAAAGAGAGCTTCTACATGTACCCTCGATTCATGCAGATGATCATCGATCAGAAGCTCCCGTCACTGCCCAAGGAGAAGGAGGACGCTGTGGTCCTAGAGGTGATGGATGACACCACCCTCGGGTGGACGAAGGTGTACCGGGGCATGCATGTGAAGCCCCTGGTAAGGAGATTGTTCGGGCATCTGGCCCAGGAAGATTATGTGGCTCTATCTAGGTGAAAGTGGTGCCACGATGACAGTGATTCAGATACCGAGCAGATAGTTCTTCCGGTTGACGACTTAGATGATGATGATAGTGGTGATGGTGGAGATACCGGTTCCTCTCAAACTCGGGCCACTGCTGCTGATGTTACATCTCCACCATCTACCCAAGGAGGTCCAGAGACTGCTGGATTCCATCAGGTGTTTCAGCCTGATGAGGAGGAGGAGTCAGACGAAGAGCCACTGGTACGAACATAGCCACTGAAAGGGGCTTGAGGGCGGTTGGTGGACGCCAGGGTGATTCTGGGGAGACTACTTCTGATCCATCTTACTCCCCAGACCAACCCAGTAGCCAAGGGGGAGCCTCTGTGTTAAAGGGGACATGGAAGAAGAGGATGGCTCAGCCCTACGGCAAGAAGGGGAAGAGGCCGAGATTCACATTGAAAACTACCACCTCTACCACTACAGCCACCACCTCTCCCACTACACAACCCACCACCACCACTTTACCTCCCACCACCACTACCACACCACCCATTACTACTACCACACCTCCACCTTCCACCACTACACCCACTTCTCCACCCTTTTATTCACCACCACCCATATTCACCACAGCTACCACCACTACCACCAGCCACCAAGCCGGCCCCTCTTCACATACCATACGCACCAGTGGATCATCCCTCCCTCCTGTTGGAGTGGAGGAACAGCTGTCAACACTGAACATAATAGTGCTGAAGCTGTTAGCCGCTGATGAAGAAAACACTGCACAGTTACATCAGCTGGTGGAGCTCAATGCTTCCCAAGCTCAGCAGATCTCATAGTAAGCACAGCAGATTGCCCAACTCCAAGAGCATAAGGAGGAATCAGCTAAGAAGTTGGAGGAGTTGGAGGCTGCTAACAAGAAGATCATGCTCAAGCTCAAGGGAACAAAAGATGAGCCTCTGAAGATCAGAGAAAGAGAGGATGAAGATGATGACGATGAAGAGGATAATATTAATGCTGAGGGAAGTGATGAAGAAGAGACAAGAGGTGGGCAGAATGATGAGATGCTAAAGAAGGAGATGCAGCTGCATCTGCCTCTGCTCATGGTCAAGAGCAAAGAACAAATAAAAGGCAAGACCAAGAAGCATCATCGTCTGCCCCACCTACTTCCTCGTCTGCAGAAGACCCGGCCATGATTCAAGGCAAAAGTAAAGCTTAGATGTCTATATGTTATTAAACTTTTGTACTTGAAATCATGTATTAATGTTAATTTAAATAAATAAATGAAAAGTTGAACTGTCATGTGTTATGTGCATAATGTATATTAACTCTTAATGTGTTTGTTTATATCTTTAACAGGTTCAACTAAACCTACTGGTAAGCATGATGTCGTACCCCTTCGACAAATCAAGACTCAGTTGACAATGATTCTTGATTTGCAAGGGATCGTACAACGCTCAGTCAGCTATACACCTGAAGAGGGAGAGATCATCCATGATTTGACAGATGAACAAATTGCCGAGATGTTCAGTCTGAATCGGGATGAATTGGTGAAAGATGCTCCCGAAGTCGATGTAGTCAGTGATAACTACAAGGTTTGATGAAGTGGAGATCGAGGATGTGACTGCTGACCATTATCCCCAGTACACTAACGCTGATGGCGAGGTGCTACCAGATCTGGGAGAAGCATTTGGCAGCAGTGCATTCGATAAGGTTGAAGAAAAATTAGCTAAAAAGGAAGCTACAGAAGAAGTCCCTCAGGCTGATGATGCTGATCTAGCAAACAAAAAGGCTGAGGGGGCAACCTTCCTGGAGGAAATGAGGAAACAGCAGGAGCCTGTAAAGTCTAACACCTACACCAAGCTCCACAAAATAAAGAAGCATCAGAAGGTGTCTGGCAAAATCATAAGCTGGGCGTATTTTGAGGACCTAAATGTATATGTTGTGAAGAGAGAGAAGGGAATATAGTATTTCAGATTCCCACACGATCTGAAAACTCTCCCTGGATTTGAGCTTAACTGTCTTGCTAACTTGAACCTGCTTTATGCAGTTCCTGGAAAGAAATCGGGATGGTTTGAGAAGGCATTGAAAAGGGAATACCATACGAGGTGGGTCAACTTCAAACCTCAACAGCCCAGAGGGTTTATTCATAAGACAGAGGTTGACCCTATCTCAGTAAGACCAAAGGTAGTCTTGAAATGGCACTCTCCGCGCACAATGTCTAGTATACCTTTTAGGGAGATGCCACAAGACTTTACACCCCATTTCAAATGGTGGTACTATGACTGGCGCACTGGAGAAGCCGTCATAGTTTTGGATCGGGAGGGGACTGTGGAGACAATAAGGGTGTTTGACCCAATGTGGCTCACAAACTTGTCAGCAGCTGATGTCTATACATTGTACAAGTGGCCACTGTTTTTTGATACGCAGGATATCGTGCAAGCACTTCAGTTCTAACATGTTATACGCTTATGCTTTGCACTTGATATTCATGTTGGGGTTTCAAAAGAAGAAAGAGTCAAGAGATATGAAGAGTTTACAAAGGAGGTCAAAGAATAGATAGAACTAGGTCCAAGGGTGAGTTTGTTGGTACACATGTCCCTAGTTCTAGTTCTAGTGTGCTTAAATGTAAATGACTTTCATTTTGTTATATTGATGTAATGAATAGATATATATAATGAAAACTCTTTATTAAATGATTATTGGTTACTGAATGTCATGTCTATTTATATTATTGTTTATTACATGGTTGTATGAACACGTTATATGGGTTTACTGTTGTTAGACATAGTCCTGTATCATTAAAGGTTCAGAAATATGTTCGTCTAAGGCTTATGATCCAGTCGCACGACTGGACCATGCTAATGGGCAGTCGCATGACTGAACCATGTGATTGAGCCAAGTGCATGATTGAGTCATAAGACTAACTCAGTCATACGAATGAATCAATCGTGTGGGTCAGTCATACGAGTGAATGGATCGTATGACTCAGTCGCGCGACTGAGCCATACGTATGGCTCAGTCGTACGAATGAAGACTGCAACCTTTAAATACCACTTAATTCGTGGAAAAACATAACACTTTGAGAATTCACAACCCTAGCCATCCCAGAGCATCCAAGTCATCCCTTCCAACTTCATAGAGCATTCCTGATCATTACTAATCCATTCTTAACATTTTCTAATCGTTAGTTTGATCAGATTAACGTTCTCCCTGATTGGATCGCCAATCAAATAGGATTCCACACTATTTGATCTGGTTTCACGTAGTTTTTTTTAGTACCAGTTCGTACTCGGTCTTAACAAAGGGTGTGGGTGATTTAGTGGTTTGTGGGAGTGGTGGTTGTTTGGAAAGAGTAGGTTTTGGTTTGGGTATTTGGAGACCATCCTCTTACTTGCAGTTTTCCATTGAACCTCCTACCAGCTCCCCATTCGAATGTTAGTCTTTATTTCACTGACATGTCATTGGAGAGTCTTTGTAGCCATTGATCCTACTTGCCTAGCTGAGAAGCCTTGAGCTTTCAAATTGGACTTCATTCAGTCCCTATCATCAGCTTGTTTGGTTGCTAGCTCCTCAGCCTTCTCCTTCTTCTTTTCCTTCTCTCTCAGTTTCTCCCTGGCAACCCTCTTCCTTTCCTTCATGATTTTCTCCTGTTCTAGTTTGAAGAAGAACAGGATAGTATCAAACTCATGAAGAGCCAGTTCTTCTTCCTTATATCCCCTAGAGCAGAGAAATGCTATTTTCTTTGCTCTCACCTTGGCTTGAGCCTTGATCTTAGCCTCTTCTTTCTTCTTCCTTCTTTCCTCCTCCTTTGCCAACCTTGCTGCTTCTGCTTTTCGCTTTTACAGCAAGGTTTCCTTCTCCAATTTGACAAGATCCTCATAGGGAAGTAGAAGAATTTCTTCACTTTGGATCCTAAGATTGAGGATCCTATCAATCAGCTCTGCCATTCTTTTATTGGAAAAGTGCTCATGAGCAGCTACTGCTTCGGTTGTTGCCTTTCTACTATCAGCCAGCAGCTTCCCAGAGTCTATTCTTCCTTTCTTCTTTAACTTTTCCAGCCTGCATTCCTCTTCTAGCTCTTCAGCTGTCAGCTTCCTCTTCCCTTTAGGGTCTGAGGCAGCTGATAGCTTAGGAGACTCAGGTTTGGATAGTTCAGGCCGGCTGGGCAGAGGAGATACGGTTGTAGAGAGATTTACTATTACTTCCGCAACTTCAACCTCAGCCTTGGAAGAATTTTCCATGGCTTCGGAAGTAGATTTGATTGCTTTGAAAGTAGATAGTAAACCTTCTTCGGAAGGGATTTCCTTAGCTTCGAAAGGGATTTCCTTAGCCTCGGAAGGAATTTCCATAGGTTCGGAAGAGATTTCCTTAGCCTCGGAAGGAATTTCCTTAGCTTCGGAAGAGATTTCCTTAGCCTCGTAAGGAAGTTCCTTGGCTTCGGAAGAGATTTCCAGAGCCTCGGAAGTAACTTGACTTTCTGGCCCTACTAAGTTAGGTGCTGGGCCATCGGTTTGGGTTTCCCCTTTGAAGTAAATCTTAGGTTCCACACTCCTCTTAGGTTGACCAACACCCTTCCTTGAGGTTGAAGGTCTAGTTATCCTTTGGAGCTCTTCAGCTCTAAAGTAAGTAAGAGTATGATCAGGGAGGGAGTGTTCAGATGGGGACTTTATCAGAAATTGGTCTATGAGATTGATGGAAGTCCTGTGTTCCATCTGAATAGAAGAAATTGGCTCAGGGAGGGTACGTGCAAGGGAGGCTGGAATAGAGGAGGTGACTCCAAGAGGAGGGGTTTTGGTAATGGTAGGCTTATTGAGGGTTGATGCCTGCTCCAAAGAGTGAGCAACCGTCTCCCCCTAAGGTGGTACCTGCTCCAACAAATGAGCAGATACTCCCTCAGCAGATGTTTGATCCTGCAAACTCTCCCCCTTTTTGGTAGCATCATCTTGAGAGTCAGATGAGCTAGAGGAAGAACTTGCAGACACCTAGATTTGTACATGCCTAACAGATAACAGATATCTCTATCTATTTCTTAACTTGTTGGGCCTTGAGAGTGTTAATCTCAAGTTGCTGAGTGGAAGATGTACTTTCTAAAATCCTAACCTGAGATTCCAGGTTCGCGATTTTAGAGGGTAGATACTTGATGGTTAGTTGCATACTACCCTCATCCTCATTGGCGGAATCATCAGGAGATGAGATAACATACCTAGTACGATCATCCTCACCACCTAATGTGGTTTCTTGGCACCCAGGGCTCCTTTGCTGATCCATGTCTTCTTCAGAGACAAGAATGTGCAAAGTTACCGCGGATAGAGTCTGATTGCTGTTACCACTGTCCTGAGGGACTACCCTCAGTAGTGGCAGCTCTATCCATATGAGTCCCCTCCACATCTGTTGGACTCACCTCAGTACTTTGTTCCTAATATGGGCTGAAAATCAAAGGCTGCAAAGAGCTCTGTTGATCAAATGAGTGGTGAGAAGGATCAACTTCACTGCTCTGTTGTAGCATGATAGTCTCATCAGGACGGGTTAAAAGTTCAAGAAAAGATTCAGCAAATAAATCTAATGACCCGGGACCTTGGTCATCACCTAAGGATTCCCCTGCACCACTAGTGGATTCAAAGATGTGGGTGTCCCTTTTTGGCTGCTCAGGAGAGTGTTGTGACTTAACCTGAGGACTGAAGGCTTGGTTAATAGGCTCGTCTGGTTGAGACTGAGGAGACTCAACCATGACATTGAGGTCGATTTGGGAGGAAGTTGAGACCTCAGACTGAGTGGGAGCCCATGTTTCCACTCTAGTCTGTTTAGGTTGAAAGAGGGGACTTGATCAATCAGAGTAGGTTGATTAAGGGTTTGTTTTAGGCGTCTATGATAAGTGAGCTGTATGGGATAATGGATGATGGGTGAGTCTGGTGGGGACTCATCACCTGCTGGGTTGGCAGGGATGTCACCATGAGCCATTGGCTCAAACATACCTTGGGGTAGATCAGTGAACCTGCCAGTGAAATTTGATGAAACCTTCTTCAAAATCTTGAAGACACCAGGCTTCATGTGAAGAACCGATAGTGGTTGACCAAGATGTAATCGGTCCTGATCCAACTCACAGTTTATGAAGTGTTTGATGAACCGGGGATACATGTAGAAAGAATCCCTAGTTAGATTACTGATTAGGTTCATCAGTACAAACTTGGAGTAGTTGAACCTGCGGTTCCTCACCATTCCAATGACCAAGCACTCGAGATCATATGGGATTTGATCCCATCCCCCAGACTTGTTTGATAGGCAATGGAGGACTATGTGCAGAAAAAACTTCCAGTTGAATGAGAAGTTGTATTTATATACAGTTAACCTCTGCACATTTCCGCCATATCCCATTTGAATGTAAGTTTCTTCCAAGTCTGTTTTGGGGAATTCCACAGGGGCACCTACATCATGGAGCTCCAGATGATCTCAAATGGTGGTTTCAGAGATGATCAGCTCTTGGCCGCTTATCATCGACCGAATAACCCGCTGATTATTCAAAAATTCACTCCGTCCATTTGCCTAGAATTCGGCCATATGGTTGGAGTAAACAGTTGGGTTTACGGTGAGGGCGGGGAAGTATGTTGACTGGTTCAGAAATTGGATGATTGGGGCATAGTTGGCGTCCTTGGTGGAATCAACGAGCACGACCTGATTATGTTGGGGATTAAGAGCCACTGTTTCAGAAATTTGGTTGAGTGAAGGAGTGGAAGAAGATGATGTATATTGGGGATTTTTGGGAGGTTTTTCTCTAAAAGGTGGGTATTTTGTAACGGCATGAAAAGTAAGATAGTCGGAGGTTGTGTATAAATGGAGTAAAATCATATCGGATAGGGTGAAAAGATATGAAAAGACAGTTCAGATTTGTGATAAGAGTTAGGCGGCAAGATAAATCCATTTAAATAATCCAATATCATTTCTTTTTGGTGATAAAATTTCACTTTTTATAGAGTGGGGCCCGAAAATGTTTCCGTTACAGTAAATTTTCTTCCGAGGGTTAAATTGCTTCTGAGGACAAACACTTGTGAATTCATCAAAGTGTTCTTCCAAAGCAAATCTTTTCCTCCGAAGGTAAATGATGTCCTAAGACATATTTGCTTTTAAAAGTAAGATTGCTTCCAAGAACATAAGTTAAAGGGCCTCAGAAGAAAATTTTGATACTTGATCAAAAGTCTTCCGAAGGCAAAAACTTATACGGAAGGAGAAACACATAGATGAATTTATCTACGGAAGACTGAGATAAATTCTTCCGCAGCTAAATTTCTCTTCGGAAGAATTTATACTTAGACAATTTTATGAAGAATACTTCTGTAACAGAGCTTAGATTGTAATCAATAGATAAAAAGGCCATGACATATTTAAAAAGGTTTTCAAAAGATATTCAATCAAGGTTGATCATCCCAATAGCTATAATTAAATATTTAAATCTCTGTTCATCAAATGCCTTTGTGAACAGGTCAGCATATTGTTCATTTGTATCAACCTAAACAAGTTTTATGAGACTCTTCTCATGAATATCTCGAATGAAATGATACCTGATGTCAATATGCTTGGTCTTTGAGTGCTTCACTGGATTCTCTGTGATTGAAATGGCACTCTTGTTGTCTATGTGGATAGGAGTCTCTATGAAGTTGAATCCATAGTTTATCATCTGGTTTTGAATCCACAGCAGTTGAGCATAGCAGCTAGCAACAGCAATGTATTCACCCTTAGCAGTTGATGTAGACACATAGGATCGCTTCTTGCACTGCCATGAAATAATCCTTCCACCAAGAAATTGACATCCTCTTGATGTTGATTTCTTGTTGATGTTGCAGCCTCCATAGTCACTGTCAGTGTAACCATAGAGGTTGAAATCCTTATTCATAGGATACCAGAGTCCTAGTTTGGGAGCTCCTTTGATGTATCTAAGGATTCTTTTGACAGCAACCAGGTGGGACACCTTGGGAGCAACTTGATATCTTGCACATATGCATGTAGCAAATATGATATCAAGTCTGCTTGCAGTGAGATACATTAGAGATCCAATAATTGCCTTGTACTGATGCTGATCAGTATCCTCCCCCTCAGAGTCAGGACATAGATCGTGATTTCTAGCTATAGGTATCCTGGCTGGCTTACAATCTTTCATCTCAAATCTCTCTAAGATATCTTTAACATACTTAGATTGATTGATGAAAATCCCTTCATTCATCTGCTTCACTTGAATTCCAAGGAAGAAGTCATCTTGCCCATTGAACTCATTTCAAACTTCTTCCTTATGGTGCTCTCAAAGTCTTTACACATTTGGTCATTTGAGGAACCAATATGATATCATCCATGTAGACTTGTACGAGCAGCATGTCCTTACCAGATTTCTTTATGAACAATGTCTTATCTGTGGTGCCTCTGGTATAGCCATTCTTGAGAAGAAACAAAGACAAAGTCTCATACCATAGCCTAGGTGCTTGATGTAGGCCATAGAGTGCCTTGTTTAGTTTGTACACATAGTAGGTCTTTAAATCCAGGTGGCTAGCACACATAGACTTCCCTATCAATATCTCTATATAGGAATGCACATTTCACATCAAGTTGGTAGATAGTGAAGTTCTTGGATGCTGCAAATATATAGGAATGCACATTTCACATCAAGTTGGTAGATAGTGAAGTTCTTGGATGCTGCAAAAGCAAGGAAAATCCTAACAACCTCAAGTCTTGCAACAGGTGCAAAAACATCTGTGTAGTCAATTCCTTCCTCTTGTGTGTATCCTTGAACAACAAGTCTGGCCTTGTTCTTGATGATCAAACCTCTATCATCCTTTTTGTTCCTAAACACCCATTTGGTACCTATAGGGACTTGGCCTTTCGGTAGAGGACAAAAGTTCCACACCTTTTGCCTCTTGAATTGAAGCAACTCCTCTTGTATTGCTTCAACCTAATTTCTGTCCTTTAAGGCTTCTTCCACTTTCTTGGGCTCAATTTGGGAGAGGAAGCATGAATAAAAGCAGACATTCCCTTGATGGGTTTGACTTTTGTTTTTTACTCCCTCTGTGACATTCCTAATAATGTTCTCAGCTGGATGGATGTTGTGGATCTTGAGCCTAGTTATCATATCTAGTTACAAAGATAGATCCAAGTTAGAGATGTTTTGCTCAGGATTGTGAACATCACCACCAGCTGTTGTTTCACATTCATTCAATGAGGACTGATTCAATGAATGTGTTACATCATTAGTCATGAGTTGCTGTGAGGCAGGATCAACAGTTTCATGTTCATCCAAGTCACTGCCTTCATCAGCTCGGTGCTGATTTCTGAAGTTGTCTGTTGGTGAAGATTAGGGCTCATGTGGATGATAACTTGTTGATGCTCCATTGGTTCTTAAGATGGTGAGACTCTCTCGATTACCAGCTATGGGAGCTTGATATTTATGTCTGCCTGGAGATCATGGAAGAGGTCTTGGCAACTCAAACATTTGTTCTGCATACGGATCTATTTGTCTACCTGTTCCAGCTAAAACAGTCTCACAAGAAAGTTTAGAATTGTTGGGAAACAATTCTAAGTTGAATATATTTAGGGCCATTCCCTTTAACACAAGGAGTGTTCTTATTCACAACAATATTGGATGACTCCTCAAATTGTTGGTTCTTAATGTTATATTGTCTATAAGCTTTGGAGCTTGAAGAGTATCCAACAAAGATAGCATCATCTGACTTTTCAACAGATTTTGCTAAATTGTCCTTTGTGTTAAGTATGGTATACCTGCTACCTAAGGACCTAAGAAAGCCAATGAAAGGTAGTCTCTTATTCCATAGTTCATAAGGGGTTTTACCATGAGGCTTAACTATAAGAACTCTGTTCTGCACATAGCATGCGATGCTGACTGCCTCTGCCTAGAATGTTAGAGGCAGCTTTGAATCATCTAACATAGCCCTAACAGCTTTAATAAGTGTCCTATTTCTCCTCTCAGCAACACCATTCTGTTGAGGAGTTCTAGGAGCATTGTATTGTCTAGTGATTCTCTTAAAATTATAGAATGAGTCAAGAACTTGATTCTTGAATTCAGTCCCTTGGTCACTTCTTAATATTTTTACCTTATGATCTATCTGGTTCTCAATTTTAAGATTAAAAGACTTTAGAGTTTCAGTAGTTTAATCCTTAGTTCTTAAAAAGAAAACCCATGTATATCTAGTAAAATCATCAACAATCATAAGGCAGTATGATTTCCTTCCAAAGCTCATTATACTTGTAGGACCAAAGAGATCCATATGTAACATGTATAATGGAGTGGTGATAGAGTTTATTTCTTTGGATTTATGAGGTACTTTGTGCTGCTTTCCTTTCAGGAAAGCAACACAATTATCCCTACAAATAAATTCCTTCTTTTGCACACCATGTACCAAGTCATTCTTGACCAACTTGTTCATGGTCTTGAATGGACATGGCACATTCTCTTATGCCATAGAGTGGACTCATCATCATTTTCTTTGGAAAGAAAGCATGATACTTCACCTAAAGAAGAAGCATTATTCATGTCCAGCTTATATATATTCCCTCTCCTGGGAGATCTAAGAAGCACCAATTCCTGAGGAATTGTCATCCCAAGTTTGAGAATGATGCACTCATATTCTGTTAAAAGGATCTGGTGCTTTTGATCACAGAATTGAGAAACACTAAGTAAATTATGTTCAAGCTGTTTGACAAAGTTAACTTTGTCAAATTTTAGCTTACCATTGGATACACAACCTCTACCTGATATGTATCTTCCGGCTTCACCTCCAAACTGCACAGGGCCTCCATCAAAATGATCAATTGTCATAGGAGAGCCTTGTTTCTAGTCATGTGCCTTGAGCATCCACTATCCACAATCCACATATTGCCATTTTTGTGATGTGGATGTCCCTGCACATAAGATGAAAGAGTTAGTTTTTGTTGGAAACCCAAGCCTCATTGGTCTTAGGCTGTTCCATTTCAGAAGTAATTGAACCAAAATGAATGCATGATGGTCCAGCTTCGCTGTTTGAAGAAGAGGATTAGGATGTAGCATCATGTTTGATCTTCCACTCCATCCCGTGGTTGATCAATGTTGATAAGCTAGAGCAGGCTTGAGCAGCCAGATTTGCTTCCGAGGCTTCTTTGTATTCGGAAGAAGTCATAACCACCTTTTCTTCCGAAAGAGTTTTCTTCTTGGAAGATTTCAGGGAAAGGTTTTGTTTCTTTGTTTTGCTTCCGAAGCTCCTTTGCCTTTGGAAGAACTTGCTTCCGAGGACATTTTGGCTATGGAAGAAGACTTAGAAATTTTCAACTTGTCTTCCGAAGCTATTTTCCCTTCAGAAGAGTTATCTTTGGAGAGTATCTTGGCTTCAGAGACAAATTTTCCTTTCCTTTTTACTTGAGCCACTTGAAATGGTCCAAATTTGAAGTCCTCCTTGTCTCCTTCCTTCTTGGTATGACATGCATAGTGAGTGCTTGCAGGATTGTAGTAACAATATTTGGCCATATGATTTTGCAAGCCACAAAATATGCATTCAATCTTCTTTTTATTGGGGATAGATGGTTGTTGTTTCTTGCATTTCACAGTCTCACCATCTTTTCCCTTAGCTTTTGATCTCTTTTCTGACGAAGTGAGTTGGTACTACTCACTCCTTAGAGTTAGGATTTCCTACTACCTGGAATACTGCTGAGATGGAAACACCCTTTTGCTTGGGGTCTATCTTCAACTTTGACTATGCTACCTTCTTAGCAGTTCTCCTCGCTGCCTTTGCTCTTCTTTTTCTCTCTTTGGTGGGCAAAAGTTGAGTTTTAGCAGTGTGGGTCAGATATTCTATCTTACCCTTCTTAGTAGTGGTTGAATCATCCTTCCACTCAAAAGGCTGAGGGTCAATAGATGGAACCTCTTGCTCTTCAGTAACACACCTTGGTTGTCTTATAGACACAAATGAGTGTCGTGGAACAATTTCATTGGTTCCCAACCCTTTCTTGTTTTGGTAACAATCCTTAGAGTGGGAGGATGATGCAAGAATGGTCTTGAAGTTATGTTCGTCAATGACATACTTCTATTCTTGAGCCTCAGCTATTACTAGCTTAGCTTGAGCTTCAGTCCATTTGGAAATTAAATCTTTGATCTGAGTCCTGTAGTTAGTGTGTTCATGTTTCAAAACAGAGACTATTTTCTCTAACTCATCAATTTCATTTTATAGTCAGATTCAACCTTTTTGAAATCAGATTTTAGGATATTTAAGGACTCAATATCAGATCTAATTTCCTTGTTATAGTCCTGATACATCTTAACCTTTTCAACATAGGATGGTGTGCAAAGATGCCATATACGTTTGCATCGTCAGTACCAGCCATGAGTGTTTGAGCTGGAGTCACATCCTGCACCATGAAGCTCCAATCTACTTCTTGAGCAACTGCTGTAGATTGCTGCTCAGTAGGCTTTGTTATAGCTTTGGTTGAAGCAGGATGTTGAGTGGACTGTGGGACTCCAGGGTTGGATCTTGGAGCCTTGCATTCCCTAGAAAAGTGTCCGAGTTGGCTACAATTGTAGCACTTTGCCTTGGCTTGTCGAACCCAAACTTGTTGTTAGTTGGGTTCTGAGGGAACTGCCTTTTTGTTCTTTTGAAGAACTTTGTGGCTCTAGAGGTTAAGATGGCCATCTTCTGGACAATGTCCATGTACTCCACATCATCCGGGATAAAGCACTCTAGATCATCACAGCAGAATTGAAAGTCACTAGAGTGATCACTTCCTGAAATAAAGGCACAACTATCCTGGAAGGAATTTTGCTGAGTATACTGAGACTTTGGTGTTTCAGGGAAAGTGATGTATGGCCTAGTGGAAGGAGAAGGTTATTGATGGTAGTTTAGGTATAGCTGGGACTGACTGGATCTTGGTCCTTCAGCAACATGAAGAGCATTGCTAGTGTAAGGACCATATATCTGTTCATCTGATGACCTTTCTGAGTTTCCTCTCTACACAGTATCCATCGAGAATACCGAATAGTTCAGTCATTGTGAGACTATTTAAGTTCTCTGATCTCTTGATAGAGACACAATAGAAAGTCCACTCTTGAGGAAGTGCACTCATGAACTTCCTTGTTAGGTCTCTTTTCTCAAGAGAAATTCCTACAGACTGAAGTGAAGAGATAAGATCCATGTACCTGAAATATTATTGGCTAAGAGTTTCACCATTAATATATGTAAAGTTTTCAAACTGCTGCTTCATGGAATCTTTCTTGGAGTCATTAGAACCAGATTACATCTGAGTCAAAGCATCAAAGAGTTCTTTGGCTGTCTTGCAGTGCTCAAAGCCTACCATGATGGAGTGTGGTATGGTTGTAAGCAATAGAGTCATGGCTTTGCTATCGATGTCTAGCCTCTTGTTGTCTTCATCTGAGTAGTCTTTGACATCCTTTTCTATCATGGCACCTTTCCCATGGGTGATGCCACCTTTGGTATATAAAAACCATAAATGATAGATCTCCATATTTGGTTGTCTTGATACTTGATGAAGCCTTCAATCCAAATCTTCCAGGATCCAAAATTTTCAGGAGTGAAGATAGGAGCTTTAGTCATCGTTCCCATTTCAAATTCTAAAGATTTTTGGTTCATGGGCATTTTGAGTGAGATGAGTGTATGAGTGAAGAGTCAAGATCATTTGGGATGGTAAGATCTCACAATCAAGAACCTGAATGCTCTGATACCAGTTGCAGGATCGTTACAAGTTACTCAACACAATGATTCTCTCTTAAACTCACTTGATATCACTCAGATGATGATAATAGAATACTCTAAGAGTTGATAGTATTATATTAAGCAAGCAAGACACAAAGATAAGTTTTCAAGATACTTGGATGTATTAATTCTCAACTCAAAGATTACAAGACTCTGTCTTAGCACTTGTTCTTATGAGCTTACAAGTAGAAGTATATATACTACCATCTACAGCCAGTTATACTTGCAAAACCAGCTGGAAAATACAACTAGACAAAATACTACAGTTGCTAGAAGTATTTAACTAAAATAAAGTATTATCCAAGAATTAGGTAGTCATGACAAGTCCATAACTTACCTTTTGTCACCAACTAAGTATTGTGACTATACTAATCTAAGATGGATGAATAGTGGATAAAGTAAGGTCAAACATACGTGCATAGAGAAGCTCCATGCAGGCTGTCAGTAAAGTAGTTGACTATACTAACAAGTACCTTACTTTTGTCCACTAGTCACAGTTGGTTCTTCCAAAGGTAAGTGTACTTTGGAAGACAGGAAGTCTTCCGAAGTCACTTTGGCTTCAGAAGAAACAACTTCTTCAGAATCAGCTGCTTCCTATCTTGGTCTTCATGGTACTTCCGAAGAGTAACTCTCTTCGGAAGTTCTTCTTGCTTGGCTTCGGAAGGCTTTTGACTTGGCTTCGGAAATGCAGCATTGTCTTCGAATGTCCATTATAGATGTCCTAAAATAAAGCTAAGTATTTGGTTTTGGTTGCACCAGCCTCATCAGACCAAACAGGATGTTACTTTCCTAAAAGGAAACTTTATTTATGTAGAATATTGGATATGGTGAATTGGGCATGTTCATGATGTTAGGGTCATGTTAGAATGTTTATTGATGGTATCTAATGTGACGGAATGTGTTAATTGAGTTGTATGGATACTTGATTGGTCAATTGAAAATTTAGACTTTTGATGATGGAGTTGGTTATAAAATTGTAGAATCATGTGTAGGATTGTAATAGATCATTGTTAAGCATGTTGATTGGTATGAATCTTGTTATATGATAGAATAAGGTTCTAAGGTAATATTGGTAAACAAGAGGTTGATGATGTGACCTACATGAACAACTTGTATGAATGGCATGTGAGATGGATTACTACACTTGATAAAATAAAATTTAAATTAATATGTCACCAACGGGTCAAACGGGTCAACTAGGTCAAATGAGTGTTGTTTTTCAAAACCTTGGGTCAACGTGTTTTTTGAGCACCTAGGGTTGTTAAGTTTTTCTGAGTACACGTACTTATGTACTTATGTGTTTTAGGTAACCTCTGAAGGTTGTCTTTCCGCTCACTGTTAGCCTTTATTCTCATTCGTTGTGCATGAGGTGAGTTCACGTCCCACTTTTAAACACTCTCTCTTTTGGGAGAGATAGCATACTTGTTTATAAATGCATTACTTTTATAAGTTATGTATAGTATAACATAGTGTAATTTACCTTGAAAGTCCACACACTTTGGATCGTTAATATTGGTAACTAGCAGGAAATGTTGGGTAGTACTACTTGGCCTGACAAGCCCCACCTGTGCGACTCGAGATTTTTTTTTTTTTTTTTTTTAGGGTACAATATTGTCCTAAGCGCAAACATCATTACAACTTGGTAGGTTGTCATGAGAGGCAAACAAACGAAACTCATGTCAGCTTCGATTGCGAAATCACTATTGTTATTACTTGTGAATCTAGATTAGCTATCTAATTCAATGCACTTCTTATGTTTTATAACTACTATTGTTTATGTTAAACGCAAATTCATGAACTCACCAAACATTGTATTGAATATTTTAGTATGCTATTCTCTAGTCGACCACTCTGATTGCCACTAGGAGCACATCACAGTTCAACATGCTTTCCAAAGTTTCTTATTATGTCAAGACATTTATTTTATTACTTATAAGTTTTAAATAATGGTTTGGCGCGTGTTTTTGCTAATGTTACATTTCAAAGTACTTGGGTTTGATTTACTTACAAATGCTTCTGCATAGCTTTCAGTTTTAAACTCTGATTTCATTTTATTTAAATGTTGCATATAGTGTCGTTCTAAGTAACTAATGGCTGGGATCCTGGTTTGTTCACATGCCTTGCGGTAAAACCCCGCACGTGGATTTTTAGGGTATGACATCAACAATCTAAGACCCTGTCCTTAGAAGAGTTCAAGGAGATCAAAAGGAAGCTCACCAACTGTACAACATTGAGCAACATCACTTGTGAGGAAGAGTCTGTTAAGCTAGAATACATAAATGCCTCTTCTTGTTCCCTCATAAAAGATGCATTCCTTGATCTTCCAAGGGGAAAACTAGACCAAGCTCTTCGACTTCCTCTAACCAACTTAGACGTACTTAAAGAAGAAGAGAAGAAGTTGAGAAGGAGACTGGTGACTCTTCTTGACACAAGAAAAGGGGACAAGCTTCCAACTAAGTCCCTCAATCCTTGTAAGGCCCCGTTCCCGGGCACCTCACAGTTGGTCGTCATCACCCATAAAACATACATTTAATATAACTTAATAAAAACCACGCAGCGGAAACTTTGAGTTTACTATAAATGCTTTTGCAAAGTAATACAACACCCATTACAAAATATCGTTTGTTTGCATTACAATACAAAAACATTAACAAAAGAATGCCATCCCAAAAGAGCTGAGTAGCCGCCTTGTGCCATCCTCAGCAACACTACCTGCCAACTGGAAAACACATAAAAGTCAGCGTTGCTGAGTGAGTTCTAGTTTTATAATAAAACATACTTTTACTTATTTAAAAAAATATCCTTTCGTGCATGCGTTCACACATCATACGTACACAGAGATAATATTCGTTATTATCTTCATCATTCGTTATACATCGTTATCTTTAACTTCTCGTATGGATTCTGTCAGGCTTTACCCACTTCATAGCACTTGGCTATGATTTCTGTGGTCGAATGACAAGAATCCCGTTCATAATTACTTGCACATATTGAAAGGTGAATTGTACCAATACCATATGCTACACCCCGATCGTTATTAGCTACCGGGCCGAAGTCAACATATGAACAACAAAACGTATGCCACGGTACTAGAGGTAAGCGGTAGAGGTACCATGACCATGGTCAATCACAGAGAAGGACCAATCGCGTTATTCAATGCTTGCAAGACATAATTCGTTCGTTCATTAATGCATATATTCATCATCATTCTTCTTTTCGTTCATTCGTTAATACATGCATTCATCATCATGTTCCTCTTTCATTATCTTTCACTTTACGTTACATAATACTTCATTAGTTCATTCACGTTATTCGTAAAGTTTCAGAAAGATAAGCATACACAATTACAAGGAACATACACACTCGTCATACATTCATCATCATACATTCATCATCAGACATTCATCATCATGCATAGCATCATACCATACTTAACAATATTTTATTAATAATATTGTTAGCAATAATATTACACTGATAATAATATCAGTAACAATAAGGGTTAATCATAATCATCATTACATGCATGAAACATCATCATTTATTTACCCTAGTCAACCCTGGTCAAAACCTCGAACTTCGGATTTACAGGAAATTTCTGTAAAATTCTAAGTATTCTGGGCGTTTTAGCCCTGTTAGGCGTATAAGCCCTCTGGGCGTATGAGCCCTGTTAGGCGTAAGAGCACTGCTGGACTTTTCATCTTATACTTGGAATTATCTGGTCATACGACCACACTGTTGGTCGTATGAGCACTATTGGTCGTACCATCCCTAGACTTAGAAATATGTTCTGATCATACGACCATACTGTTGGTCGTATGAACACTATTGGACCTTCATCACACTTGGAAAATTATATCACCAGGTCATACGACCACACTGTTGGTCGTATGAGTCCTATTGGGCTTCAACACTTAGAAAAATCTCCTGGTCATACGACTACACTGTTGGTCGTATGACCACTAGTGGACTCATCAACTTGTACTTATCTATTCTAAGTCCAAATTTCAGACATATTAGTAACCTGTTCATGTGTCTAATTCATAGTCCAAGTCCCAAACATCATAATGCCTAGTTCTAATCATATACACATGATTCTAGTCATAAATCTAACATAAACATAAACATACATACATTCATTTCATACGGGTATCAAACCAAAGTTTATAAAAACATACTTATATGCATTTTCTAGCCCCAAAACGTTTAAAAACAAGTAAAAAGGGGTCTAGAACTCACCTTAGTTTGTCTTCGGGTTTTGAATGCCCTTTCTTAACTTCCCAGTCGTTTCTACACCTAAAACACACACACACAGTGCAACCCGAACACAAACACACACATAAGAACATGCATTTCTCGGTTTCTTAGCTCAAACACAACTTAAAAACATCAATTCTTACCTTGAATCCGATTTCTTCTTCTTTCTCTCTCTAAGAATCGAAGTTCCTGCTGTTTCTCTCTCTAAAACCGAATGCAAGGAATTGTGCAGGGGTTATGGGCGACCATGCCTTCCTTTTGTACAAAATAAATAACCACTTTGCCCATTTGGCACTTTTGGTCCCTCCTTTTTAGTTGACTTTTATTTTCTATTCTTTTCTTCCTTTTTCTTTTATTTCTTGCTAAAAATACGGGTGTTACAAGTCCACCCCCCTTATATAGGTTTCGTCCCCGAAACCTGTTATTCCTCAAACAGATGTGGGTAGCGCTGTCTCATTTCTTCTTCAGTCTCCCACGTAGACTCGGATCCCTTCCTGTGCTTCCACTGTACACGCACAAGAGGAACCACTTTATTCCTCAACCTCTTCTCCTTACGATCAATGATTGCCACTGGTTGCTCAACGTAATTGAGTCGTTCGTCTACTTCAATATCCTCCAGTGGTACAACCATGCCTTCATCAGCTAAGCACTTTCTCAGATGGGATACATGGAATGTAGGATGAATTCCACTTAACTCATCTGGCAATTCAAGTCGATAGGCCACCTCTCCTACCCGTGCGACAATCCGGAAACGTCCTATGTATCTCGGGCTTAGCTTACCTCGTTTCCTGAATCTAATGATTCCTCTCCAAGGTGAGACCTTCAACATAACTCGGTCACCAACCTTGAACTCTATCGGTCTCCGCCTCTTGTCAGCATACGACTTTTGCCTATCTTTCGCCGCCTTCATGAAGGCTTTGAGTCTTTTCTAATTTCTCAGTCGTTGCTTCAATCACCTCAACACCTCCCAGTTCCTTCTGCCTAATGTCTCCCCAACATACGGGCGTCCTACATCTCCTACCGTATAGCATCTCGTATGGTGGCATGCCAATACTGGCATGATAGCTATTGTTGTACGAGAATTCTGCTAACGGCAAGTGATCATCCCAACTTCCTCCAAAATCGATCACGCACGCCCGAAGCATGTCTTCGAGTGTTTGGATCATCCTCTCAGACTGACCGTCTGTCTGAGGGTGATATGCTGTACTAATGTGTAGCCTCGTCCCCATTGCATCGTGAAATCTCTTCCAAAACTTGGAGGTAAACCGGGTGTCACGATCAGACACAATAGACACTGGTACACCATGACGAGCTACAATTTCCTTGATGAATAGATCCGCCAATCTTTCAGATGAGTACGTTTCGCGGATCGGTAGGAAGTGGGCACTCTTTGTCAAACGGTCCACTATCACCCATATGGCATCATACCCTTTAGGGGTACGTGGTAATTTCGTGATGAAATCCATGGTGATATGCTCCCACTTCCACTCGGGTATATCCAACGGTTGGATCTTCCCGTAGGGTTTCTGGTGTTCCGCCTTCACTTGTAAACAAGTCAGGCACTTACTCACGTACTCCACTACGTCACGTTTCATACCCGGCCACAGTAATCCTTCTTCATATCGTGGTACATTTTAGTAGCACCGGGTGAATGGAGTATCGGGTCTTATGGTTCTCATCCATGATTCTTCCACGTAGATCCCCGTATCGAGGAATCCACATTCGCCCAAATCGGGTCTTAACACCAAGAGTGTTCTCACCCAATTCCGTAACTAGGCCTCTCATCCTTTCGCAGTTAAGACGATCTTCTTTCAAAGCCTCGCCTTGAAACTCCTTAACCTGTGTCATCACATCGGGGGTCATGATCAGCTGATAAGCCTTCACCCGAATCGGTTCAGGTCGTTCTTTTCGACTAAGGTCATCGGCCACCACGTTGGCCTTGCCCGGGTGGTAATGGATCTCACAATCATAATCCTTTATCAGCTCCAACCACCGCCTCTGCCTCATGTTTAGGTCCTTCTGCTCGAAGAAGTACTTCAAGCTTTTATGGTCAATGAAGATTGTGCACTTCGTCCCGTATAGATAGTGCCGCCAAATCTTCAACGCAAAAACCACCGCGGCTAATTCTAGATCGTGTGTGGGATAGTTGACTTCGTGGGTCTTCAGCTGTCGAGATGCGTAGGCTATCACCTTTCCACGTTGCATCAACACACAACCTAGCCCAGAATAAGATGCATCCGAATAGACCACTAAGTCTTCATTTCCCTCGGGCAAAGTCAAAACAGGAGCTTGTGTTAGTCTTGCCTTCAACTCCTCAAAAGCCATCTCCTGCTCTCGACCCCACACGAATTTCACGCCCTTACGAGTCAATTTTGTCAAAGGTGAGGCGATCTTTCAAAAGTCTTGAATAAATCTCCTATAATAGCCCGCCAATCCCAAGAAGCTACGAATCTCGGATGGCGTCTTTGGTGATTTCCATTGCATCACAGCCTCAACCTTTGCTGGGTCCACCATGATTCCCTCTGCATTTACCACGTGACCCAGAAATTGCACCTCGCGTAGCCAAAAAGCACATTTGGAGAACTTAGCATACAGCTTCTCCCTTCTCAAAGTCTCCAATACTTCCCGAATGTGACCGGCATGCTCTTCTTCGCTCCTCGAATAAATCAGGATATCATCGATGAACACAATCACTGATTTATCTAACATTGGCGACACACTCGGTTCATCAAATCCATAAAAGCAGCTGGCGCGTTAGTTAGACCAAATGACATAACGAGAAACTCATAGTGTCCATAACGCGTACGAAAAGCTGTTTTAGGAATGTCCTGCTCCTTTACTTTCAATTGATGGTAGCCAGATCGAAGATCTATCCTCGAGAACCAACTGGCACCCTGGAGCTAATCGAACAAGTCATCGATTCTCGGTAACGGATACCGATTCTTTATTGTCAACTTGTTCAATTCACGGTAGTCGATACACATTCTCATGCTACCGTCCTTCTTTTTCACAAATAAGATCGGGGCACCCCAAGGAGAGATACTCAGTCTAATGAAGCCCTTGTCAAGCAACTCCTGCAGTTGCTCCATCTACTCCTTCATCTCCGTAGGAGCTAATCGATACGGTGCCTTGGCGACAGGTTGGGCACCGGGTATTAAGTCAATTTGAAATTCAATTTCGCGGTCAGGCGGCAATCCCGATAAGTGTTCTGGGAACACATCTGGAAACTCACACACAACTGGAACGTCGGATAGTTGTGGTGTTGGCGTTTCCACATCCTTCACATAACATAGGTAGGCGTTGCACCCACGCCTCATGCACTTCCCCGCCACCGCCATCGAAATCACCTTCGGAATCACCGTTACCCGATCATCGTATATTGTCACCGGTCTTCCGTCAGTCGCCGTTAGCCTAATCATCTTCTTTCGGCACACGATATTCGCTTCGTAGGTTGCTAACCAATCCATCCCTAACACTACATCAAATCCTCCTAGGGGCATCACATGTAATTTGGCAGCAAACCTATGGCCTTCTAATTCTATGGCACAGTCCTCTATCATATCAGTAACTCTAGTGGACTTACCAATAGCGGTTTCTACTTCAAACAGCTCATCAATGCATTTACAACTAACAGGCAATTTAGCACAGAAAGTAGCAGAAATGAAACTCTTACTAGCACCAGAATCAAATAACACGGAAGCAAGAGTTTGATTTACTAGAAACGTACCTGACACCACATCGGGGTCCGTCCTAGCCTCTTCCTGCGTCATAGTGAAAGCCCTGGCGCTTGCTCTCGGACCTTCACTTCCCGTCTTCTTTACCCCTGAAGCCTCAGCCCTCGGCTTCTTACAGTCCCTGCTCATATGGCCACTTTCTCCACAGTTAAAGCACTTGCCCATCCGGCAATCTTTTGATATGTGCCCTGTCTTCCCTCACTTAAAGCAGAGGTTGGATCCCCATTTGCACTCCCCTGAGTGCTCCTTTCCACACTTACCACACTTCCTCACCCCAGCTCTAGACACGACCACACGGTGGTCATCCACTCTCGCCTTCTTGTTGTTCGTCGAAGTATCACCCCGACCTAATCTCTTCCCCTGCCAGTTCTTCTCTCCACTTCCTTTCTTGCTACCCTCAGCCTTTACCAAGGCAGCCCGTTCATCGAATAACCTTCCCGCCAAATCCACTGCCGACCTGAAAGTGCTTGGTCGGGCAGAAATCAAATACCAACGAATTTCAGCTGGCAGCCCCTGAATATACCGGTTGATCTTTCGAGACATCGGCGTCACCTGCTCCGGCACCAACAGCGCCAATTCGTTAAACTTGGTGGTATATTGTTGGTGGGTCATTGTCCCCGCCTCTAACTGCAGGAACTCTCTCTCAATTCTATCCATTTCCCGACGAGGACTGAATTCCTCGATCACCAGCCTTTTTAACTCAGCCCACTTCATCTTCCCTATAGCCCTGCTACCCTCGGCTTGGACTATATTTTTCCACCAGCATAAAGCCGACCCTGTGAAAGAGTGGGTAGCAAACTTCACCTTCTTGTCCTCCTGGCAATCACTAATATCGAGGACAGCTTCCATTTCCATTACCCACTGGTGAGCATCAGTAGCAGTACCAGAACCATCAAAAGTTGGGGGCTTGCACCTCATGAATGCCCCGTAGTTACAACCCCAGGCTGTCTCCTATAACTGTTCTTCTTCCTCTTCCTCTTCATCACCGGATAATACTGTTTCTGCTTCTGTTTGTTGCTGTCTACCCGAGGACCGATTCCTTCCTTGTCTCTCATCATTACGTACTGCCTTTATCACCTCGGTCACTACAGACGGTAAGATCGTCTGCATGACCTGATGTACTTCCTCAACTACTGCCTCTTTTACCGAGGCTCTCAAATTCGCGCTTTCGTCTGCTTCCTCCTGATGAGGAGTCTCGTTTTCCTCACGAACTACTTTCTCTTTCCTAGGTCTTCCTCGCGTGTTACGCAGTTCATCACCACGTCCACCACCACGGGAAGCTTTAGATGATCTACCACCGACCATTTTCTATCACACTGGAAGATTTAAACACCAACACGGTCATTCAAGGAAATAGCTCAGTTTATGTCAAGTATAGTAAGTCCCTAATTACAGTGGCCAGTTGTGATTAGCCACTTACTCTACTCTTCACACCCCGAGCATTACCTGTCCTGACTACATTAGTATCTAAGTCTAACAGTACACATAAACACATAACTTGCACACGTAACACTGGTTAACTTTCAAGAAAATACCTGATGGCACGCAACTACTCAGATGGCATTCTCTTCCTTTCTGTCCCACTTTCAGTTTAAGTTTAGGTTTATTTTAAAAAAATTTACCCATTTCACTTAAACTTTGGCTCTGATACCAACTTGTAAGGCCCCGTTCCCGGGCACCTCACAGTTGGTCGTCATCACCCATAAAACATACATTTAATATAACTTAATAAAAACCACGCAGTGGAAACTTTGAGTTTACTATAAATGCTTTTGCAAAGTAATACAACACCATTACAAAATATCGTTTGTTTGCATTACAATACAAAAACATTAACAAAAGAATGCCATCCCAAAAGAGCTGAGTAGCCGCCTTGTGCCATCCTCAGCAACACTACCTGCCAACTGGAAAACACATAAAAGTCAGCGTTGCTGAGTGAGTTCTAGTTTTATAATAAAACATACTTTTACTTATTTAAAAAAATATCCTTTCGTGCATGCGTTCACACATCATACGTACACAGAGATAATATTCGTTATTATCTTCATCATTCGTTATACATCGTTATCTTTAACTTCTCGTATGGATTCTGTCAGGCTTTACCCACTTCATAGCACTTGGCTATGATTTCTGTGGTCGAATGACAAGAATCCCGTTCATACTTACTTGCACACATTGAAAGGTGAATTGTACCAATACCATATGCTACACCCCGATCGTTATTAGCTACCGGGCCGAAGTCAACATATGAACAACAAAACGTATGCCACGGTACTAGAGGTAAGCGGTAGAGGTACCATGACCATGGTCAATCACAGAGATGGACCAATCGCGTTATTCAATGCTTTCAAGACATAATTCGTTCGTTCATTAATGCATGTATTCATCATCATTCTTCTTTTCGTTCATTCGTTAATACATGCATTCATCATCATGTTCCTCTTTCATTATCTTTCACTTTACGTTACAAATACTTCATTAGTTCATTCACGTTATTCGTAAAGTTTCAGAAAGATAAGCATACACAATTACAAGGAACATACACACTCGTCATACATTCATCATCATACATTCATCATCAGACATTCATCATCATGCATAGCATCATACCATACTTAACAATATTTTATTAATAATATTGTTAGCAATAATATTACACTGATAATAATATCAGTAACAATAAGGGTTAATCATAATCATCATTACATGCATGAAACATCATCATTTATTTACCCTAGTCAACCCTGGTCAAAACATCGAACTTCGGATTTACAGGAAATTTCTGTAAAATTCTAAGTATTCTGGGCGTTTTAGCCCTGTTGGGCGTATAAGCCCTCTGGGCGTATGAGCCCTGTTAGGCGTAAGAGCACTGCTGGACTTTTCATCTTATACTTGGAATTATCTGGTCATACGACCACACTGTTGGTCGTATGAGCACTATTGGTCGTACCATCCCTAGACTTAGAAATATGTTCTGATCATACGACCACACTGTTGGTCGTATGAACACTAGTGGACTCATCATCATACTTAGAAAAATATCACTTGGTCATACGACCATACTGTTGGTCGTATGAGTCCTATTGGACCTTCAACACACTTGGAAAATTATATCACCTGGTCATACGACCACACTATTGGTCGTATGAGTCCTATTGGGCTTCAACACTTAGAAAAATCTCCTGGTCATACGACTACACTGTTGGTCGTATGACCACTAGTGGACTCATCAACTTGTACTTATCTATTCTAAGTCCAAATTTCAGACATATTAGTAACCTGTTCATGTGTCTAATTCATAGTCCAAGTCCCAAACATCATAATGCCTAGTTCTAATCATATACACATGATTCTAGTCATAAATCTAACATAAACATAAACATACATACATTCATTTCATACGGGTATCAAACCAAAGTTTATAAAACATACTTATATGCATTTTCCAGCCCCAAAATGTTTAAAAACAAGTAAAAAGGGGTCTAGAACTCACCTTAGTTTGTCTTCGGGTTTTGAATGCCCTTTCTTAACTTCCCAGTCGTTTCTACACCTAAAACACACACACACACAGTGCAACCCGAACACAAACACACACATAAGAACATGCATTTCTCGGTTTCTTAGCTCAAACACAACTTAAAAACATCAATTCTTACCTTGAATCCGATTTCTTCTTCTTTCTCTCTCTAAGAATCGAAGTTCCTGCTGTTTCTCTCTCTAAAACCGAATGCAAGGAATTGTGCAGGGGTTATGGGCGACCATGCCTTCCTTTTGTACAAAATAAATAACCACTTTGCCCATTTGGCACTTTTGGTCCCTCCTTTTTAGTTGACTTTTATTTTCTATTCTTTTCTTCCTTTTTCTTTTATTTCTTGCTAAAAATATGGGTGTTACAATCCTAGAAGCCAACTTGTCCAGTAAAGGTTCGATGAAGCTACACACAAGCTTTGCTATAGAAAGGGAGAATAGTCAAGTGAATAGATTTGATACATCGGCTATGCTACACTCTAGAAAATTTGACATTGCTGAGTTCTCATAGAAACCATTCTCCAATCCCACCAACTCTAAATTTGTTGCTCACATCAGGAATCATATGAGCAGTCTTTATCTTGCTGAGCTTACAAAGAAGGACAAGACTGAAGAAGAGTTGAAAAGGAGAGCAAAGGAAGAAGAAAAAGGTGCAACTAGAAAAGGAAGAATATTCCTACAAATGGTTGAGGGTCCAATTTCGGATCCTATTGTTAGATGGGAAAATGACTACAATTTCCATCAACTAACTCTCTTCAAAGGGACGTAGCAAAGGGTACATGTCATTCAGAACAACAAATTGGATTTATTATCTATGAATGACTTATACAAGCTCCTCACCACCACATCAAGGAAGAACAAAGAGATAGACAAATATCTGCTTTCCCTGGTGTTAAAGACTTTAAGGAGTAGAAGGAAGTGAAGTTTTGGTAGCATCAGCCTAGGGAGTTTGTCGGATCATATGAGCCTGGTGCAACAAAAACAACACTTAGAAGATATTGATGTACAATTGAAGTGGTCTTCCGAAGATAAAGCTTCTCTTTCAAAGACAAGTCAAAGATCTTCAAAAGCTCAAGTATGAAGAACTTTTAAAGGTAGAACTAAGTGTTCCAAGACTAAGTGGTTCGCCTTTCAAAGTATACAAACTTAAAAGATCCAAGACAAAGTCTTCCAAAGAATAAAGTCATGAAGACTTGCAGAAGACTTGCAGAAGACTCGAAAGAAGTTGATTCTTCTGAAGTATAAATGGACTCGAAAGAACTTATTCTCCGAAGTCATTTAGCTTCGAAAGAACGAACTATGACACAGTAGACATAAGTATGGTATGTTTGACATCCGTTGCAACCTCTAATATATTGCATGGCGCTTTCCCATGCCCATGTAGTTGATCATACTTTAATCCACTGTTCACCCATTATCTGTTAATACAGTTACCACTTTTAGTTGGTAACAAAAGGTAAGTCATGGACTTGTCATGACTATTAATCTAGGATAGTATATTATCTTAGATGCTTTACTTCTAGCAATATAGTATTTGTCTAGTTGTAAATTCCAACTGGTTATCCAAGTATAACCGGTTGTAGATAGTAGTATATATAGTTTCTCATTGTAACTTTGTAACTATGCTTGTAACAGTCTTGTAGTACTAAGTTGAGAAGTAATATATACAAGTATCCTGAAAAAACTAATCTTGTATTTAACTTATCATATTACTTGTGAACTTAGTTATAGATTCTGCTTCATCAAACCGAATAAGATTAAGTGAGCTTTTGAGATAATCTTGTGTTATGAGACTAACACCAATCCTACAGAATGCATAAGGAAATTCTCTATCAGGTGAGAATGCAACAAATGCAAACTCCTTGATAAGTGATTGCAAGAATTTCTATACATTAGGGCCATTTACTTACTTTAATTGCTAATATCTTTCATCTTTATAACTTTATCATAACAGCAATCAATCATTCATACATTACAATAACCAAGGTTATACTTTATACTATTACACATAGCAACCATCATTTACTTTCCATAGATAATGCATGTCTAAGACTCTTTATAGTAAGAGCAGGTCATCAACACTACACATCTTACATTACTTACCATTCATCATCATACTCTAACAAATACAATCAATGCATACAAACTATGCCAAAAGAGTGCAATAGAACAAATACGAGTAATAGGGTTAGACTAATACGAGTGGTAAAAGAAATATGGGTAATAGTAAATGAAGTTAGTACGTGTTGGGTAAATAATTACCGGTGAACATCTGACTAATGCGGATGATCTAGGTGTCCATCCGTATTTGGTCACTTAGGCTATGTAGGCTTATCATGTGGATAGGAACAAATACGGACAATAGTCAAACAATTACAACTGACTGATCAACTAATGCGAGAGGACTATATGTTCATTCGCATTAGTTATACTTAGGAACAGTACAAGAAATGCGGCAACAGTATTGACTAATGCGAGTTAACTACTTGTTCATCTGTATTAGTATACTTGGGAACCTTTTGAGGAAGTGACTGGCATACTAATGTGATAACAATAACATGTCCACATTTAAGGACAAATGCAGACAACAACAAATCATTTCATCTGCATAAACAAATACGGGATAACAATGCACATCCGCATTTGTACACTTAGTAAATAAGGTACGAATGCGGATTACCATTCAATGAATGCGGATGTTGATGATGCATGATGTTGATAATGCACCCACATTAACTCGTTCACTTATCATACTTTCATGCATACCACCTCGGTTTATTGAACCCACTATTCATTGTATCAACTTTCTATAAATCAGTAAAAATGATAACTTTCACACTATAAAACTTTTAATATTAATCAAAACATGATTCTTACTATGCATACTAGCCTCAAAATACATAAAAACACATAAAAGTGTGGATCTATAACTCACCTTACCAAGAACTCATAGAAAACCCTAACCCGAGAGCTATGAACCGAGATCTAGATAAACATACATCAAGGTGTCAACTTTAACATTCAAAACGATGTTAAAACACCCAAATGACATAGATCTAGCTTAGATCTAGTATTTTATAGGTGAAAGTCCATACCTTTGCTCAAATCCTCGACTCTCTCTCTAGGATAGCAGCTTTCTCACTCTACAGCTCCCTTTGCAAGAATGTTTACATGAAGCTATCACATCTCCTTTTATAAGGGGGTTTTAGGGTGTCAACTTTCGTTTGCCCACCTTTAGGCCCTATACTTCTTTATTTTCTTTATTCCCTCTCGATTTATATATATAAAACCAGGACATTACAAAAATTAAATTACTAATCTCATGAAATGGGATATCAATCAAAGCAAATATGTATTTCTATAATTCATTTTTTTGACAAAACAATAACTAGAAATCTAAACTAAATATTATACTTAGTTTCAAACTAGATTTTTAAAACTAATGAGACTTTGATTTATGACCTATGAAAGTCTGAATTATGCCAAAGTGATAAACATTTTTCTTCTATTGAAAATCCAAAATGTCTTCCAAAGTAATCATGCATAAAAGATGCATATGACCTATGAAAGTCTGAATTATGCCAAAGTGATAAACATTTTTCTTCTATTGAAAATCCAAAAGTTACCATTTTTTGACTAAAACTCTTTTTAATACATACAATATTTCTTAATCTTTTAGAGACTAAAAATATGAAGATAAAATGTCAAAAAGGGTTTAAAAGTGTGAATGTAAGTAAATCTAATGTTCCCAAAACTTGAAATAAGAAAAAGATGAAGTGGCATTAGACAGTCGATCAAGCATTCAAAAATTATCTTAGGATTTTTTTGTTTTCATAATGTAAATAGAAGCCTCCCTAAAAATTATCTAATATTCTTTAAGTATTTTTCTTTATAGTTATTATATTTTTAAACATCATTTGAATTAAAAGTGTGCATAGAACTGAAATAACCGAACCACAACCATAATAACAGAAGCAAGCAAGCAGAAAAAATCAAGCATGAATGAAACGCGATGGCTTGGGTTGAAGTTTTTTCAAAAACCGAGTTTTCGGTTTTGATTAAAACGAAAACAAAAAAACTCCAACCAAACGATATTACGACCAAACCAATCCAAAACTAAAACCGAGCAAAGTAACCGACCAAATGTACTTTAATAATATATTAAATATATCATGATTATATTTTAGAGTAATTGAAAATTATGTTGTTTATTAATATATGAAATTACATTTTGCTTTTTTTAATTTTAATAATTATAAACAATGTCATTTTTTTAAAAAATTTGCACACATATTGTCAATTACATTAACTCTCATTCAAATGTCCCCACTTCTTTGATACTGCAACACTGATCATCTTTTAACACTTCCACCAAAAACCCTTTGAAGTCAAAGAAATGCCAATGATAAGATTCCAATCCCTAATTCGCTTTGTAATTCATTACTCATTGAATTTCTAACTTATGTTGTTTTGCGATTTACGAGCAAATCACAATTTGTTTTCTAGCTTCTGCAACACACAAGCAATTCATAGAATCATAGGTGATCTTCAAATCTGTATTCCTTAATTATCTTTAAGTGTTTGTTGATCTGAATTGTTTATATGAGTTGTTAACGAAGTATTTATGAGTATTTTTTAGTGTTTATTTGATTTTCTAACCTTCTAATTAATTTATAACTTTGATATCTTACGTTAGTAGATGTGTATTTGAGGCTGTTGTGTGACACCCCATATTTTCACGCTAACAACCCGTTGTCTAAACGTTGTTCGTGTTGTTCGCCACTTAATATTATTAAGTCTAACCTATTATTATCATTAATTATTATTATTATTAATTATCACCTTCCATTATTACTTAACCCCAACTTAACATGAACTAACTAAACTACTAAGTTAACTAATGTGAAACTCCTTCAAAGACAAGGGACTAAAGCGGAGAAATTATAAAAATTTACTCAATTATATAACCAACCCACCCAACCCATCGACCCCATCTTCATCCGAGACTTCCATCACCATCCCGAAACCCTAATTTCCGCCTCCACCATCGAAGCCTCCTACCACCGTTAATCTCCTCATCGTACGCGTGTCCCCGGTAACCCCGTTCGTTGTGGCGGTCGCACTCTCGCAGCAGTGCACTCCGGAAACCGCAAACAACTCTATCTCTAGTCCTCACGGTAGCCCCGTTTGATAACTCTCCTCGACGAATCTCTTTCTCTCGACCAAAACCGCAGCCTTCAACGACAGTCTTATACGGTACGTATCTCCATTATTCGTTATGTTACGGTTTCGAGTTATGGTTTTAGACGCGGTTTCGTTCCCGGTGTTTTTCTCATTGTTTTGGCCTCGTCACGTTGTGTGTGGTGTGTCTCGTGTGAACCTTTTTGCGTCATATAGGCGTGCATTGCCTTGCGGGTTTGGTGTATGGGTATATGTGGTTATATATATATGTGTACGTATGTTATTATAGCGTTTTAGGGGGGGCAGCCGCATGAATGGGTATGGTTATATATATATATATATATATATGTGTGTGTGTGTTGGTGGGTGTACATAATGTGTAAGGCCCCGTTCCAGGGCACCTCACAGTTGGTCATTCATCGCACTTCAAACATACAGTTTACATATTCTAAATAGAATAACGCAGCGGAATAGATAAGAAGTACATTCTCATTTCATCATAAAAGCTTTTACAATGCATTACATTGTTGATTACTACAAAATACATACTTTCTATACATTACGTAACTCTACTAGGATTGTTGCGGAAGCATATGAAACCGAGGATTTCTTAAGTAATCCCGTTTATCTGAATACTCAACAATCCCAAAATGGTCATATACAGTGACCTCTAGTACAAATATTTTAAAAACTATATTTAAAGAAGGTTCCTTAGGTAATCCCGTCTATCGGGATCCTCAAGGAACACTTGCATGCAACATAAAATGTGGCAGCATTATCAAAAGGAGAATGCCATCCCAAAAAGCTGAGTAGCCGCCTCATGCCATCCCCAGCAACACTACCTGCCAACTGGAAACACATAAAAAGTCAGCGTTGCTGAGTGAGTTCTAGTTTTATAATAAACATACCTTGCTTTCATTATAACCCAATCTTTTCTTTCATGTGATCATACATCATACGTACACGTAGATAATATATTTATTATCCCTTTATTTAATCATTCTTTCGTTATACATCATTATCTTCCAGTTCTTATTTAGATCCTGTCAGGCTTTACCCACTTCATGGCACGCAGCCATGATTACTATGGTCGAATGACAAGGATCCCGTTACGTTCGTTCGTTACAAAATTTCGTTCATGAACATACATCATATACATATACAGATAATATTTATTATTATCTTCATCATTCATTCGTTACATCTTTATCATTCAGTTCTCATTTAGATCCTGTCAGGCTTTACCCACTTCATAGCACGCAGCCATGATTACTGTGGTCGAATGACAAGGATCCCGTTTCATCTTTCCTTGCACATTGGATATCTTTTGTACCACTACCGTATGCTATACGTCAATCAGTATTAGCTACCGGGCTGAAGTCATTAAATGAACAGCAAAGCGTATGCCACGGTACTAGAGGTAAGCGGTAGAGGCACCATACATTTGGTCAATCACCGAGAAGGACCCGTTCACCTTATCCAATGCCTGCAAGACTTCGTTCGTTCGTTCATTAATGCATGTATTCATCATCATATTTCTCATTTATTCATTCATTCGTTAATACATGCATTCATAGTCGTGTTCCTCTTTCATTATCTTTCACTTTACGTTACATAATACTTCGTTCATTCGTTATCGTAGTACGTAAAGTCATGGAAAGATTTACATATGTTATCATAAGGAACACACACATATCAATCATACCACATCAGGCAAGGCGTTGTACATACGTACCATTCATACATCATCATATAAGGCGTCATACACACATACCGTTCATACATCATCATGCAGAGCGTCATACCCACATATCATACCCTATGTAGAAGCCTGCAACATCATCATCATAGTCAACATAACCCCGAAGGCCTCAACAGTTCTATAAGGGTGACTGAGCATTCTTCAGTCGCATGGCCTCCATGCGACCGAACTTTAGCGATTGGACTACTATGCGACTAGTTCCTCGGTCGTACGATTGACCCTATGCGACAGAGAACATAAGCGACTGGACCCTTAGTCGTATGGTTAGTCGTGCGACTGAACTACAGCCGTACGATTGAGTCCCAGTCGTGCGTATGAACTTTAGTCGTACGAATGAACCTCAGTCGTCCCGAGTCGTACGATTGACCCTCTAGTCGCCTAGCCCTAACTGTGCAGCGACTGGAGTTCATCCCGAACTGCAGCCGCGACACACGGCTCTAAAACCCTTCTAAACTCACCTCAACCCGAATTAGCCCTCCCAAACCTTAGGGATTCATACTAGGACATCATACAAGCTTATACAAGTTCTAATTCGTACTTTAAACACACTAAACATTATTACACCCAAATGGGTCAAACATACACTTTACAAAAATAGGGTTTTATGTGTGATCCAGCCCCAAAATCGTTGAAAACATGTAAATGAGGGGTCCTAGAAACTCACATAAGCAAGTAGAAGGTGAAGAGCGTCGTTTGGACTAGTTGCTTGACAAGTTTCACGCCCGAATCACGCCTTTCTCTCTTTTTACTCTTCTGTCGCCCTTTTCTCTCTTTCTGTCTGCGGTTGTGAGTATGGGAGAGGGTAAGAGCTGCCTTCTCCCTTAAATAACCCCCGTCCAGTCTCCTGAGCTTCAGTCGTGTAGGCAATTTAGTTGCCTGGGCTTCATGCGATTGGACCTTCAGTTGTACGATTGCCATGCGTATGGAGCTCCAGTCGTGCGACTCCATGCGTATGAAGCTTCAGTCGCCTGATATCCATGCGCCTGAGCCTCCTGTCGCATGACATTTCAGAGAAAGAAATTTCCGGGTGTTACAAGTCTACCCCCCTTATTTAGGTTTCGTCCCTGAAACCTGTTATTCCTCAAACAATCGTGGGTAATGCTGCCTCATTTCTTCTTCGGTTTCCCACGTTGACTCGGATCCCTTCTTGTGCTGCCATTGTACACGCACAAGAGGAACCACTTTATTTCTCAACCTTTTCTCTTTTCTATCAATGATCGCCACTGGTTTCTCCACATAATTGAGTCGTTCGTCTACTTCGATATCCTCCAGTGGGACGATCATGTCTTCATCTGCTATACATTTCCTCAGATGAGATACGTGGAAGGTTGGGTGAATTACACTTAACTCATCTAGCAATTCCAACCTATAGGCCACCTCTCCTACACGGGCAATAATTCAGAAAGGGCCTATATACCGCGGGCCTAGTTTGCCCCGCTTTCGGAACCGAAGAATTCCTTTCCAAGGTGAGACCTTCAACATAAGCCAGTCACCCACTTGGAACTGAATCGGTCGGCATCGTTTATCGGCATACGACTTCTGTCTGTCTTTGGCTGCCTTCATATAGGCCTTGATCCTTTCAAGCTTTTCAGTCGTAGCCTCGATCACCACGACGTTTCCCAATTCCTTTTGACCAATATCACCCCAACATACGGGTGTCCTTCATCTCCTACCGTATAGCATTTCATAGGGTGGCATGCCAATACTGGCATGATAGCTGTTGTTTTACGAGAATTCGGCTAACGACAGGTGGTCGTCCCAACTTCCCCCAAAATCAATCACACATGCCGAAGCATGTCTTCCAACGTCTGAATGGTCCATTCTGACTGACCATCAGTCTGGGGATGATAAGCCGTAATAATATGTAATCTCGTCCCCATGGCAGCGTGGAATTTCTTCCAGAATTTAGATGTAAACTGGGTGTCGTGATCAGAAACAATTGACACCGGTACACCATGGAGAGTTACAATCTCTTTGATGAAAAGATCGGCCAACCTCTCGGATGAATATGTCTCGCGCATCGGTAGGAAGTGAGCACTCTTCGTCAAGTGGTCCACAATCACCCATATGGCATCATACCCTTTCGAGGTACGCAGCTTCGTAATGAAATCCATGGTGATGTGCTCCCACTTCCATTCCGGTATATCCAAAGGTTGAACCTTTCCATACGGCTTTTGGTGCTCTGCCTTTACTTGCAAACAAGTGAGGCATTTACTCACGTACTCCACCACATCACGGTTCATTCCTGGCCACCAATAATCTTTCTTCATGTCTTGGTACATCTTGGTAGAACCGGGATGAATGGAGTATCGAGTCTTGTGGGCTTCGTCCATAATCTTCCCTCGTAGATCCCCAAGACGAGGAATCCACATCCGCCCAAAACGGGTTCTAACACCAAACGTGTTTTCACCCAACTCCGCGACCAGACCTCTCATTCGTTCCGAGTTAAGATGATCTTCCTTCAGTGCCTCATCTTGAAACTCTTTGACTTGCTTCATCACATCCGAGGTCATAATCAGCTAGTATGCCTTCACCCGTATCGGCTCAGGCCTCTCTTTTCGGCTAAGGGCATCTGCCACCACGTTGGCTTTGCCCGGATGGTAATGGATCTCACAATCATAATCTTTTATCAGTTCCAACCATCACCTCTGCCTCATGTTTAAATCCTTCTGCTCAAAGAAGTACTTCAAGCTCTTGTGGTCTGTGAAGATGGTGCACTTCGTTCCATAGAGATAGTGCCTCCAAATCCTTAATGCAAAGACCACAACTGCTAGCTCCAAGTCATGAGTGGGGTAATTAACCTCATGAACTTTCAGCTGTCAGGATGCATAGGCGATAACCTTTCCTCTTTGCATTAACATGCACCCCAACCTCGAGTAAGAAGCATCAGAATAAACCACCAAGTCGTCGCTTCCATCGGGTAATGCCAATACAAGAGCTTGGGTCAACCTTGTCTTCAATTCTTCAAACGCCTTCTCTTGAGCCTGACCCCATACAAACTTTACATCCTTTCGGGTCAAATTGGTCAGTGGAGAAGCAATCTTGGAGAAGTCTTGAATGAATCTTCTGTAATAGCCCGCCAAACCCAAGAAACTGCGGATCTCGGATGGCGTCTTTAGAGACTTCCATTGCATCACTGCTTCCACCTTTGCCGGATCAACCATAATTCCCTCCGGATTCACCACGTGACCCAAGAACTGAACTTCACGCAACCAGAATGCGCATTTGGAGAATTTAGCATACAACTTCTCCCTACTCAACGTCTCCAGAACCTCTCGAATGTGACCGGCATGCTCGGCATCGCTCTTCGAATAAATCAAGATATCATCAATGAACACAATCACTGATTTATCCAACATTGGCCGACACACCCGGTTCATCAGGTCCATAAAAGCAACGGGCGCATTGGTCAAACCAAAAGACATGAAAAAAACTCGTAGTGACCGTAGCACGTGCGAAAAGCTGTTTTAGGGATATCCTGTTCCTTCACTTTTAGCTGATGATAGCCCGATCGAAGATATATTCGTGAAAACTAACTGGCGCCTTGAAGCTGATCAAACAGATCATCAATTCTAGGCAAGGGGTATCTGTTCTTCACCGTCAACTTATTCAGCTCGCGGTAGTCGATGCACATCCTCATACGAACAGTACCGGAGAAACCCAAGGTGAGATACTCGGTCTTGTGAACCCCTTATCTAGCAGCTCTTGCAACTGCTCCGTCAACTCTTTCATTTCCGTCGGAGCCAATCGATACGGTGCCTTGGCGACAGGTTGAGCACCCAGTATCAGCACAATCTGGAACTCGATCTCTCGGTCAGGTGGCAATCCTGATAAGTCTTCCGGGAACACGTCTGGAAAATCACACACAACCGGAAAATCGGATAGTTGTGGTGTTGGCGTTTCCACATCTTTCACATAACATAAGTAGGCGCTGCACCCACGCCTCATACACTTTCCCACCATAACCATTGAGATCACTTTCGGAATCGTAGTAACCCGATCACCATAAACCGTTACTGAACTACCGTCGGGAGCTGTCAATTGAATCATCTTCTTGCGACACACAATGTTCGCCTCAAAGTCCGCCAACCAATCCATCCCAAGCACCAAATCAAAACCTCCTAAAGTCATCACAAAGGGTCTAACCGGAAATTTGCGGCCCTCTAATTCCACATCACAACCCTCTATCACCTCGGAAATCTTGGTAGACTTTCCTATTTCGGTTTCTACGTCAAACGGTATGTCGACACGTCTACTTCTAACAGGCAGTTCGGCACAGAAAACAGCAGAAATAAAACTCCTACTGGCACCAGAATCAAATAATACAGAGGCTAAAGTTTGATTCACCAAGAACGTACCGGACACAACATCAGGGTCCGTTCTATCCTCCTCTTGCGTCATCATGAATGCCCTAGCACTTGCCCTCGGCCCTTCACTTCCCATCTTCTTCACCCCTGAACCCCCAGCCCTCAGCTTCTTACAGTCTCTGCTCATATGACCACTTTCCCCACAGTTAAAACATTTGCATGCCCGGCAATCTTTGGCCATATGCCCTGTCTTCCCACACTTGAAACTGATGTTTGACCCCCACTTGCACTCCCCCGAGTGCTCTCTACCACATTTGTCACACTTCCTCAACCCTGCTCCCGTCGTGACCACACGGCGGTCATCCACCCATGCTTTCTTATTACTTGTCGAAGTACCACCTCGACCAAACCTCTTCCCCTGCCACTTTCTTTCATCACTTCCCTTCTTACTACCCTCAGCCTTCACCACCACAGCCCGTTCATCATACAACCTCCCTGCCAAATCCACTGCCGATCTAGAGGTGCTCGGTCGAGCAGAAATCAAATGCCAACGAATTTCAGCTGCCAGCCCCTAAATATATCGGTTAATCTTTCGAGACACCGGCGTCACCTGATCCGGCACCATTCTCGCCATCTCATTAAACTTGGTGGTGTACTGTTGGTGGGTCATTGTCCCTGCCTCCAACTGCATGAACTCTCTCTCAACTTTATCCATTTCCCCGCGAGGACTGAACTCCTCGATCACCATCCTTTTCAGCTCGGCCCACTTCATTCTTTCGATGGCCCTGCCACCCTCGGCTTGGACTATATTGTCCCACCAGCATAAAGCCGAACCCGTGAACGAGTGGGTAGCAAACTTCACCTTTTTGTCCTCCTGGTACTCACTAATATCAAGGACAGCCTCCATTTCTCTCACCCATTGGTGAGCAACAGCAGCGGTACCTGTACCGTCAAAAGTAGGGGGCTTGCACCTCATAAACGCCCCGTAGTTACAACCCCGTGTTGCCTCCTGTACAGGCTCCTCATTCTCTTCCTCTTCATCATCAGAAAGAACCGTTTCCGGCTCTTGTCGCTGCGGTCTCCCCGAGGACTGGTCCTCCCTTGTCTTTCATCTTCTCGTACAGCCTTTATCACCTCGGTCACTACAGACGGTAAAATCGTCTGCATGACCTGGTGTACTTCTTCGACCACTGCCTCTTTTACCGAGGCCCTTAGATCAGTGCTTTCGTCTACCCCCTTCTGATGAGTGGTGTCAGGTTCTTCATGAACCTCCCTCTCCACTCTCGGTCTTCCTCTTGTGGCCCGCGGTTCAGCACCACGTCCACCACCTCGTGACACTTTAGATGATCTACCACCGACCATCCTCTATCACACTGAAAGATTCAAACACCAACACGGTCATTCAAGGAAATAACTCAGTTTATGTTAAGTACAGTAAGTCCCTAACTACAATGGTCAGTTGTGATTAGCCACTTACTTTACTCTTCGTACTCCGAGCATTACCTGTCCTGACTACATTAGTATCTAAGTCTAACAGTACACATAAACACATAACATGCGCACATAATACCAGTTAATCTTTAAGAAAATACCTGATGGCACGCAGCTACTCAGATGGCATTCTTACCCTTTCCTGTCCCGTTTTCAGTTTAAGTTTAGGTTTATTTTGAAATTTACCCATTTCACTTAAACTTTGGCTCTGATACCAACTTGTAAGGCCCCGTTCCCGGGCACCTCAAAGTTGGTCATTCATCACTTCAAACATACAGTTTACTTATACTAAAAAGAATAACGCAGCGGAATAGATAAGAAGTACGTTCTTATTTCATCATAAAAGCTTTTACAATGCATTACATTGTTGATTACTACAAAGTACATACTTTCTATACATTACGTAACTCTACTAGGATTGTTGCGGAAGCATATGAAACCGAGGATTTCTTAAGTAATCACATTTATCTGAATCCTCAACAATCCCAAAATGGTCATATACAGTGACCTCTAGTACAAATATATTAAAAACTATATTTAAAGAAGGTTCCTTAGGTAATCCCGTCTATCGGGATCCTCAAGGAACACTTGCATGCAACATAAAATGTGGCAGCATTATCAAAAGGAGAATGCCATCCCAAAAGAGCTGAGTAGCCGCCTCATGCCATCCCCAGCAACACTACCTGCCAACTGGAAACACATAAAAAATCAGTGTTGCTGAGTGAGTTCTAGTTTTACAATAAACATACCTTGCTTTCATTATAACACATTCTTTTCTTTCACGTGATCATACATCATACGTACACATAGATAATATATTTATTATCCCTTTCATTTAATCATTCTTTCATTATACATCATTATCTTCCAGTTCTTATTTAGATCCTGTCAGGCTTTACCCACTTCATGGCACGCAGCCATGATTACTGTGGTCGAATGACAAGGATCCCGTTACGTTCGTTCGTTACAACATTTCGTTCATGAACATACATCATACACATATACAGATAATATTTATTATTATCTTCATCATTCATTCGTTACATCTTTATCATTCAGTTCTCATTTAGATCCTGTCAGGCTTTACCCACTTCATAGCACGCAGCCATGATTACTGTGGTTGAATGACAAGGATCCCGTTTCATCTTTCCTTGCACATTGGATATCTTTTGTACCACTACCGTATGCTATACCTCAATCAGTCTTAGCTACCGGGCCGAACTCATTAAATGAACAGCAAAGCGTATGCCACGGTACTAGAGGTAGCGGTAGAGGCACCATACATATGGTCAATCATCGAGAAGGACCCGTTCACCTTATCCAATGCTTGCAAGACTTCATTCATTCGTTCATTAATGCATGTATTCATCATCATATTTCTCATTTATTCATTCATTCGTTAATACATGCATTCATCATCGTATTCCTCTTTCATTATCTTTCACTTTACGTTACATAATACTTCGTTCATTCGTTATCGTAGTACGTAAAGTCATGGAAAGATTTACATATGTTATCATAAGGAACACACACATATCAATCATACCACATCAGGAAAGGCGTCGTACATACGTACCATTCATACATCATCATATAAGGCGTCATACACACATACCGTTCATACATCATCATGCAGAGCGTCATACACACATATCATACCTTATGCAGAAGCCTGCAACATCATCATCATAGTCAACATAACCCCGAATGCCTCAACGGTTCTATAAGGGCGACTGAGCATGCTTCAGTCGCATGGCCTCCATGCGACCGAACGTTAGCGATTAGACTACTGTGCGACTAGTTCCTCGGTCGTACGATTGACCCTATGCGACAAGGCACATAAGCGACTGGACCCTTAGTCGTATGGTTAGTCGTGCGACTGAACCTACAGCCGTACGATTGAGTCCCAATCGTGCGTATGAACTTTAGTCGTCCGAATGAACCTCAGTCGTCCCCAGTCGTACGATTGACCCTCCAGTCACCTAGCCCTAACTGTGCAGCGACTGGAGTTCATCTCGAACTGCAGCCGCGACACACGGCTCTAAAACCCTTCTAAACTCACCTCAAACCCGAATTAGCCCTCCCAAACCTTAGGGAGTCATACTAGGACATCATACAAGCTTATACAAGTCCTAATTCGTACTTTAAACACACTAAACATGATTACACCCATATGGGTCAAACATACACTTTACAAAATTAGGGTTTTATGTGTGATCCAGCCCCAAAATGTTTGAAAACGTAAATGAGGGGTCCTAGAAACTCACGTAAGCAAGTAGAAGGTGAAGAGCTTCGTTTGGACTAGTTGCTTGACAAGTTTCACGCCCGACTCACGCCTTTCTCTCTTTTTCCTCTTCTGTCGCCCTTTTCTCTCTTTCTGTCTGCGATTGTGAGTATGGGAGAGGGTAAGAGCTGCCCTCTCCTTTAAATACCCCCCGTCCAGTCGCCCGATCTTCAGTCATGTAGGCACTTCAGTCGCCTGGGCTTCATGCGATTGGACCTTCAGTCGTACGATTGCCATGCGTATGGAGCTCCAGTCATGCGACTCCATGCGTATGAAGCTTCAGTCGCCTGATATCCATGCGCCTGAGCCTCCAGTCGCATGACATTTCAGAGAAAGAAATTTCCGGGTGTTACATAATGGTATGTGTGTGTCATATTTATGTGCTTGATGAATATATATTGAAGGTGATGTGTGTGTTATGCATGTGTGTGGCATGTGTGTGTTAGGTGTATGTTGATGTGTGAATGGTATATGTATATATATTATTGTGGAGCACATGGTGCATGTGTATGTATATGTGTTCTAATGTGTGTGCTCTTGGATTTAAATGAATGTGTATGTGAGTATATATATATATATATATGTAATGTGTGTATGAGTTATATATATGTATATATATGTATTATGGGTGTGGATTATATATATATATATACATAATGCAAGAATATACATATATAATACGTTATGGGGGTAATATATTACGTGCATGTCACGTTTGGGTCGTATTGCTTTTGTGTGGTGTAAGGGGTGTATTATGAATCGAATGAGTTACATACTAATAAGATATTAAATAAAAATATTTTGTTATATAATGAGCACCTATAAACAATGAATTAGTCTCCGTGAGAATAATTCGGGTTTTACATAGTTTTGAGTGTGCTTGTGTGCGAATGGGAAACATCGATAAACTATGCCGTAATCGACCCGTGAACGCGAAATCGTGTGATCCATTGTTAATAATTATTATTTAATATTAATTATATATAAATACTAAATGACGTTCAGGTTAACCGGGAACTCTAATCTTTGTGCTATCGTATACTGTTGCTGTGCATTTAAGGTGAGTTCTCAGCCCCGCTTTTAACTACTTTCTTTGGGGTGAAAGAAACATGTGAACAAATTCATTTTCATTGATCAGTATTACTATAATATCACTTGTTTACTAGTGTGATACCATTTAAGTCCTCATTCTCGAACCGTTAATGTATGTATTATAGCAATGTAATTCTGAGTAGATCTACTGGGTTTGACAAAACCCCACCCGGGCTAGTCACGCTAGCACAACATTCGTCAAACGGGTGTTTAATTGACCTAATTTCTATTGCTGTGACCTGGTATTCACAGCCGAGGCGTTCATTTACATTGTCAGCTTCGGTTGCGAACTTCATACACTTAGTAACTGGTTAAGTAGACTAGCTATCTACTGATATTACTTTGTTTACTGTGTTGGTTTACTTTATGTTCTGTTTATTAAAACCTGTGAACTCACCAACCTTGTGTTAACACTTTAGCGTGTTTCTTTCAGGTTCATAAGACGCGCATGCTTAGGAGCATTTTATTCATGCATTTATCATCTCACGTGACTTATTTAATATTTTTCGATAAATTTCATTTATTTGGTTTGCGTGTGTTGCGCCATTTAAACAATTAAGATTTACTATACTTCCGCAACTTTTGTTATGTTTACATTAAAAACTTAGTCTTTGGTAATATCAAACTTTAAAAATAAATTATGTTTTATAATTAACATGTCGTTTGGTGTATCTAGTGGCTGAGATTCTGGAAGTCACACGCCTAACAGTAATACCCCGTTTGTGAAAATTGAGGGTGTGACTGATTGGTATCAGAACCATTTGTTATAGCGAACTAAATTGACATTGCATCTCATTTGCATTGCATTTAGACTATAGCCGTTGCCTTAGTTACATGCATATAGACACGTTTAGTTTTGTAGCTGGCTTTGTTTGCGTGCCTTGCTGGTTTTTGCTTGCTTGAGAACTGTTTGCTTTGGCATATTCCTGTGACTGATCGTCTAAAAGGATGGTGTCTTCTTATGCTTTGTCTGAGGGAAAGGGCCAGTTCGTCCTGATCCCCCATTATTACCACCTATTCCTTAGTACAGGTGACTCCGAGTTACTGTGAGTCACGAGGGGGTTAATCATGATTGATATTTTACTATACCTTTTACATCATACATTCTAAAGTCAGATACAAAACCACTGGTATTGGACATGGATGGTTCATCGGGAGCATGTCCTGCCTCTTGTTGAATGCTTTCTCATACGAGAGATACTTATGTCATACTTTCTTTACCTACGTTATAACTCCTCCCCTACCCTGTGGAGCATGCAATAGCTACATTGGTGACTACTATAGACATTGGGAGACAACTTATCATGGTTTACATACGATAATTCCATCTTACCCATCTGACCTGAGTACATCGACGACCTTTCGCTCAAGTGATTACTTTCCTCCACCGATTCTTTTGTACAACCTTGGTTAATCAACCCTTGATTTAATAACAATATCTTTGATACCTCTATCATTGATAGCACTCTATACTTGACAATGTATGTTAGCTCGGATAGGAGGAACCAGGGGTGATCATGCAAAGCAAATTATCATTACGGGTGCACACGTAATTGTAATTTGTCGTGCATGAGAAGTCTGGTGAATTCAATCGAGTGATAACGGTCATAGTCAGTACAAATTTTCATTTTTATACTTTAGGACATGAGAGTCTCGATTCTCATAAAACTTCACCATTGATATGGAAACAAAATCCTTTCATCTTTACTCGTATGGAAGTTTTCATCTATCTAGAGCCTTAATGGGATTGTACTGTGATAATAGTCCCAGTCCTTACGAGACATTATTCGTTCTAGCATCTTGGTTATCGTGCAATACTAATTATTAGATATGTGCATAATCTTCATGAAAGTTACCTCAGAGTGGTGATACTCTATGCGCACGTATTCTTTGTTCATTGGGTCAGGTCAATGCACTAAACGCAGCACCGTAGCCTGACGAGGAAGAGCCGGAAGAGCAGTCAGAGAACGAGCCTGTGGATAGAACAGGATCAGTCGATTCACATTGATTACCTTCTTTATTCATTCTATTCGTTTATCAGACTTTCGTTCATTTCACACTTAGATGGGAAGGGTTGTTTCCCATCCAACTTATGTTACTGAATTTTGATATTTGGTTTGATTAATTGTAGACGTACTTACAATTTATTTTGCCAGAAATTATTATTTTAACATTTAGTTGTGTGTGCTAAATTCTTTAATTACTTATGCTTAAATGAAGTTGATATGTTACATATTTACTTATTTTTATATGTTGTGATTGTTAAGAATGTCTGGACGTGGACGTGGACGTGGTAGTGGTTCTATCAATATAACTCCAGCAGAATTGGACGCCTTCATAAAGCAGCATGTGGCTGATGCACTGGCGAACCACAACCCTAATCCTCAACCCGCTCCTATCGGTAAGCAAAACCCAATCCATATCTGACGTTAACGTTCCGTTAGTCTCATAGGTTGTAACATTCATTCCATACTTCCAAAGTTCTGATCTAAATTCATTACAGGTCAAAGAACTTGCACATACAAGTCCTTCATGGGTTGTAAACCAAATCCGTTCACCGGAGCGGAAGGAGCCGTAGGACTGATACGGTGGTTCGAGAAGCTAGAATCAGTGTTTGAGATGTGCAATTGTCCTGTGGAAAATCGGGTTAAATACGCCACCGGCACCCTAGACGGATCTGCTTTATCCTGGTGGAACACCCAGGTACAAATGCTGGGAGTTGAGATCGCCAATCAGACAGCCTGGGAGGATTTTAAGACTTTGATGAAAGAAGAATACTGCCCTCGGGAAAAGATACAGAAATTGGAGATGGAGTTCTGGAATATCATGATGACAGGTTCCGAGATTGAGGCGTACACCACTCGATCTCACGAACTTGCTACTTTGTGCCCTAACATGGTCAACCCTCCTTCTCTAAGGATCGAAAGATATCTGCACGGATTGTCTCCGGAAATCCAGGGAATGGTCACTGCTTCTCGACCAACTACCATACAAGAAGCAATTAGACTGGCTCATAGGCTAACTAACCAGGCAGTAACACGGTTAACTACCTCCACGTGGTTCTACCTCTACCATTACCGACGGCCATAACAAAATAAAGTGGGAGTCTGGCTCACATAACAAGCAGAACTCTTCCCAGCAGCATCGGAAGTTCGACAACTTTTGCCAGTCTAACCAAACTTCTGCATCTTCACAACATGGTAGTGGCTATATTGAAACATTACCTAAGTGTGATAAATGTAACTACCACCGCACTGGGTCTCATAATAAGAACAATTGTGAGAGATGTGGCAAGTTTGGTCACTCTGCTAAGAATTGTCGTGCGAACTTAGCAGCTAGCTTAACAAGGGGAACAAAGAGGTTGCTATGAGTGTGGGCAGACTGGGCACATCAAAAGGTACTGCCCAAAACTAAAGAAGAACAATGGATGTCGAAACAGAGCCGATAACTGCAACGGAAATGGCAACGGGAACGGAAATGGGAGTGACAACGGTGGTGCCAAGGGCAGAGTATTCGTCATAGGCTCAGGTAAACCCTTAATGACCCTACTGTAGTATCCGGTAGATTTTCTATAAATGGTCATTATACCTTCGTTGTATTTGATTCTGATGCCGATAAGAGTTATATGTCCAACAAGTTTAGTAAAGTGCTAGGAATAGTACCTACTAAGTTCAACCTTGAGCATGCCATAGAAATAGCTCTCATGAAACCTTACATTATTTTGTTTACGGTTTGTTTAGAAACCCTCAGAGATTCTATCTTGCCTATGTTCCAGATAACTAATCAGCTTACTCACTGACCATCTTGCGTACTAGTAGTTCGTTGACCTGTATATTCTAAATTTCAAGACGAAATTCCCTTCAACTAGGGGATAATGTCACAACTCTCGTGAACCCTTACGTTCTATGTTTCAAACTTATCTAAGAAACTCCGGAAACCCTATCCTGTGCAAGATTTTGAACACTCTTATGTCGTCGTTGCTAAAACTGATGTTCGTTGTGAACCTGACATTCATGTTCTAATTTTCGGGACGAAAATTCCTTCAACAAGGGGATGATGTGACACCCTGTATTTTCACGCTAACAACCCGTTGTCTAAACGTTGTTCGTGTTGTTCGCCACTTAATATTATTAAGTCTAACTTATTATTATCATTAATTATTATTATTATTATTAATTATCACCTTTCATTATTACTTAACCCCAACTTAACATGAACTAACTAAACTACTAAGTTAACTAATGTGAAACTCCTTCCAAGACGAGGGACTAAAGCAGAGAAATTATAAAAATTTACTCAATTATATAACCAACCCACCCAACCCAAACCCATCGACCCCATCTTCATCCGAGACTTCCATCACCATCCCGAAACCCTAATTTCCGCCTCCACCATCGAAGCCTCCTACCACCTTCAATATCCTCATCGTACACGCGTCCCCGGTAACCCCGTTCGTTGTGGCGGTCACACTCTCGTAGCAGTGCACTCCGGAAACCGCAAACAACTCCATCTTTAGTCCTCACGGAAGCCCCGTTCGATAACTCTCCTCGATGAATCTCTTTCTCTATACCAAAACCGCAGCCTTCAACGACAGTCTTATATGGTACGTATCTCCGTTATTCGTTATGTTACGGTTTCGAGTTACGGTTTTAGACGCGGTTTCGTTCCCGGTGTTTATCTCATTGTTTAGGCCTCGTCACGTTGTGTGTGGTGTGTCTCGTGTGAATCTTTTTGCCTCATATAGGTGTGCGTTGCCTTGCGGGTTTTGTGTATGGATATATGAGGTTATATATATATATGTACGAATATTATTATAGCGTTTTAGGGGGGGCAGCCGCATGAATGGGTATGGTTATTTATATATATACATATATATATATATCTGTGTGTGTGTGTGTTGGTGGGTGTACATAATGGTATGTGTGTGTCATGTTTATGTGCTTGATGAATATATATTGAAGGTGATGTGTGTGTTACGCATGTGTGTGGCATGTGTGTGTTAGGTGTATGTTGATGTGTGAATGGTATATGTATATATATTATTGTGTAGCACATGGTGCATGTGTTTGTATATGTGTATGAATGTGTGTGCTCTTGGATTTAAATGAATGTGTATGTGAGTATAATATATATATATATATATATATATATGTAATGTGTGTATGAGTTATATATATGTATATATATTTATTATGGGTGTGGATTATATATATATATATATATACAATGCAAGAATATACATATATAATACGTTATGGGGGTAACATATTACGTGCATGTCACCTTTGGGTCGTATTGCGTTTGTGTGGTGTAAGGGTTGTATTATGAATCGAATGAGTTACATACTAATAAGATATTAAATAAAAATATTTTGTTATATAATGAGCACCTATAAACAATGAATTAGTCTCCGTGAGAATAATTCGGGTTTTACATAGTTTCGAGTGTGCTTGTGTGTGAATGGGAAACATCGATAACCTATGGCGTAATCGACCCGTGAACGCGAAACCGTATGATCCATTGTTAATAATTATTATTTAATATTAATTATATATAAATACTAAATGACGTTCAGGTTAACCGGGAACTCTAATCTTTGTGCTATCTTATACTGTTGTTGTGCATTTAATGTGAGTTCTCAGCCCCGCTTTTAACTACTTTCTTGGGGTGAAAGAAACGTGTGAACAAATTCATTTTCATTGATCAGTATTACTGTAATATCACTTGTTTACTAGTGTGATACCATTTAAGTCCTCATTCTCGAACCGTTAATGTATGTATTATAGCGAGGTAGTTCTGAGTAGATCTACTGGGTTTGACAAACCCCACCCGGGCTAGTCGCGCTAGCACAACGTTCATCAAACGGGTGTTTAATTGACCTAATTTCTGTTGCTGTGACCTGGTATTCACAGCCGAGGCGTTCATTTACATTGTCAGCTTCGGTTGCGAACTTCATACACTTAGTAACTGGTTAAGTAGACTAGCTATCTATTGATATTACTTTGTTTACTGTGTCGGTTTACTTTATGTTCTGTTTATTAAAACCTGTGAACTCACCAACCTTGTGTTGACACTTTAGCATGTTTCTTTCAGGTTCACAAGACGCGCACGCTTAGGAGCATTTCATTCATGTATTTATCATCTCACGTGACTTATTTAACATTTTTCGATAAATTTCATTTATTCGGTTTGCGTGTGCTGCGCCATTTAAACAATTAAGATTTACTATGCTTTCGCAACTTTTGTTATGTTTACGTTAAAAACTTAGTCTTTGGTAATATCAAACTTTAAAAATAAATTATGTTTTATAATTAACGTGTCGTTTGGTGTAACTAGTGGCTGAGATCCTGAAACTCACACGCCAAACAGTAATACCCCGTTTGTGGAAATTGAGGGTGTAACATGTTGTGAGTTAATCTATTAAAGAATAGTTGAATGACCACTACGCTAATAGGGACGAGGGTTCATTGAGTTACTGAAAAGTCCAATATCTTTTAATTTTCTAAACCTTAAAATAAGTTACCCAAAAGCTTTACGGAGTTTGTATATCTTATTTTTATATTTATGTATCAGATGTGGAAATCAAATGACAAAAACGCTCCTCATATGAGGGCATATGAGGGCATATGAGGGCATATGACTGACTTAACTATACATTTAAACGAGAGTAAGTGTAAAGGACAAAAGATGTGTAAATATAATAAAAAAAATTCTGTATGTAATTATTAAAACTAAATAACGTCTCATTCAATTTTGTATATTAATAAAAGACACAATTTGTAACGTTCTCCATATATTATTTTCTTTAATCTAGACGGAGATTCGTTATAGGATATGATGAATAATAGACACAACCATCTTAAAACTTGATAAAAAAATATCATAGAATGAAATTAGAACGGCGGTAAAGTCTTTGAATAGCAATCCCTGAAGTTCATCGCATTATTTGCTCGATCTACTTGTTTTTTAGCATGAAATGAATAAACGATTGATATTTGTTTGAATATATTCTTGTTTTTTATATCAAACGAATAAACAATTAATATTGTTTTAATTGGTGGATAAACTCGTTTTACTTTACAGATTAACAACATATTGATTTTAAAGAATATATAAAATATTTTTGAAGACATAAAATTTATAGGTTTCAAAAACCAAAATCAAAACCAAAAGTGAATTCTAATCAAAGTGAAATGATAAATTGAAATGAAAACCCAAAAATCGAACACTGAACCAATCCCGAAGTGAAAACAAAAAAACATAAACCAATATACCAAAATCGAATGGTTTTACAAACCTAAAAATCAAAATATTAACTTTTAGTTTCGGTTTTAAGCTAAAATTAAACTAAACTCCCACGCACACCTATAATTTGAACAAAAGATGAAGATTAAAGATTACAGAGCAAAAACAAAAAGTTGTGCTCAAACTTTCATATGTCTTGTTATTTCACTTGTGTTGTATTTGACTGGTGGTTTGTTATCACTAAGAGATTAGTGAGAACAAGATAACCATTTTCTTTATAAAATGAGACGTATATGGTGATCATTTTATTTTTTTATTAAGTGAAATATAAAAGGTAATCACTTTACGTATACAGTGAGAAAAAGATGATCACTTTATTTGTAAAGTAAGACGTTGATATATCGTTAATGTCTTATTCAAGAAATATTCTAGTGGAGAAACTCAGACCTTTTCACCTTGTTTGACATGTTTTAATTGTTATCCTAAACTATGGAATAACTCAAATGTTAAGTTATATAATTTACAATCACCTTTACTACTCGCTGTTTATTTATTTATTTATTTATTTACTTATTTACTTATTTACTTATTTACTTATTTACTTATTTACTTATTTACTTATTTACTTATTTACTTATTTACTTATTTACTTATTTACTTATTTACTTATTTACTTATTTACTTATTTACTTATTTACTTATTTACTTATTTACTTATTTACTTATTTACT